>JALIGW010000055.1:1419375-2061875 GCA_023053685.1 Diadophis punctatus similis
AGCACCTGAGGGCAGGACAAGAAACAATGGATGGAAACTAATCAAGAGGAGAAGCAACCTGGAACTAAGGAGGAATTTCCTGACAGTGAGAACTATCAACCAGTATCGGTAAGTAAGTAACCCGCCCCTGCTCTGGCATGTATGCCATAGGTTCGCTACCACTGGTCTAGGGTCTCCTGCTTGAACAGGGGGTTGGACTAGAAGACCTCTAAGGTCCCTTCCCATTCTGTTATTCTGTTAAGCCGCTTTGCTGCCTCATAGGAACTTCACAGGAACAAATCAGAATGGGAAGGCAATTGACAGGGTTGACTAGTGTGGGTTCCCTTTTTGCGGATCACAACCCATGGCATCGCACATGGGATGCCCTGTGGGGGAGCTGCATCATCCAGCTTTTGCTGGGGTGGGGAAGGAAGGAAAGGGAGTGAATGCCTTAGTCCTACTCCCTGAGTCCTACTCCCTGAGTCCTTAGGGAGTAGGGCGGCATAGAAGAATTCCCAAATAAATAAATAAAATAAATAAATGCCGAAAGAGAGAATGGCAAGGGGATGGTGCGCACAGATGCGCGGGTGCACACATACACACACACACACACACAGAGAGAGAGAGAGACAGACAGACAGACAACACACACACACACACACACACACACACACACACACACACACACACACACCTCTTTCCACTCTTCACAAGCAGGATATGGATGATCAGCAAGTGCTTTCTTTGCTGCCCATCTCACAAGGCTGAGAACAAGGAGCAACGAATGAATGAATGAATGAATGAATGAATGAATAGAAGTGGGTGGATCTCACCTGCCAGAATTATCCCATATCTTAAAGTGGCCCGAATGACAGAGTGGGAAGGGACCTGGGAGGTCTTCTAGTCGAATCCTCTGCTCAAGCAGGAGACCCTATACCCGTGATGGCGAACCTATGGCACGCGTGCCACAGGTGGCACGCGGAGCCATATCTGCTGGCACACAAACAGTTGCCCTAGCTCAGCTCCAGCGCGCATGTGTGCGCCGGCAAGCTGATTTTCGGCTTGTGCAGAGGCTCTGTGAGGGCGTTTTCAGCCTCTGGAGGGCATTTTCGCCCTCCCCAGGCTCCAAGAAAGCCTCTGGAGCCTGGGGAGAACCTACCGGGCCCACCAGAAATCAGGAAATGGGGCAGCGAGGGTCATGTGCAGGGAACGGGTGCTCATGCGCAGGGGGGGTGGGGCACATGGGGGGCATTGAATTATGGGTGTGGGCACGCGAGCACGTGCGATAGCACGCGCGCACACACTTTTGGCACCCGAGGAAAAAAAGGTTCGCCATCACTGCCCTATACCATTTCTGACAGATGGCTGTCCAGTCTCTTCTTAAAAACTTCCAGTGATGATGCACCCACAACTTCTGGAGGCAAGCTGTTCCACTGATTAATTGTTCTAACTCTCAGGAAATTTCTCCTTATTTCTAAGTTGCTTCTCTCCTTGATTAGTTTTCACCCATTGCTTCTTGTCCTGCCTTCTGGTGCTTTGGAGAATAGCTTGACTCCCTCTTCTTTGGGGCAGCCACTCAAATACCGGAAAGCTGCTATCATGTCCTCCCCTAGTCCTTCTTTTCATTAAACTAGACATACCCAGTTCCTGCAACCATTCTTCATATGCTTTAGCCTCCAGTCCCCTAATCATCTTTGTTGCTCTTCTCTGCACTCTTTTTGATTTAAAGACAGATTCTGCCTGATTGGAAAAGAACATTTCCTCCCCGCACCACACCCCATGAGTTAGAGAGTGGCATTTTACTGAATTTTACTTTACCCGTCTGCACATCCACGTGGCGTCTGCCCTCCAGGGGTTCTGGGGTTCTGGTCCGCAGCTGCTCCTTCGCTCTCTTCCTCGCCAGCATCTTCCGATGGGCTTCACGCTGGCGTTGTAGCTCCAGCGGATCGGGCTCACTGCTCTGGAATGCCAACCCACAACCGTGCTGTCAAGTTTCGGGGAGTTCCAAAGACGTTTGCTAAGCTGGAGGTGCAATGCTGAGGCTCTGGAACAGCCTGGTTTCCCTCCCCCCACTTTTAAAAGAAGCTCTTAAGAGGCCCTCGGTGATGTGTAGAGCGCCCACCCCGTGAAAATATTTACTGACCCCTCGCATCCTGGACACAAACTGTTTCAACTCCTACCCTCAAAAAGAAGCTATAGAGCACTGCACACCAAGACAACTAGGCACAAGAACAGTTTCCCCCCGAACGCCATCACTCAGCGTTAAACAAATAATTCCCTCACCATTGTCTAACTATTCACTAAGGCTGCATTACTATTACTATTACTTTTCTCATTGTTCCTATCACCCATCTCCTCCCACTTATAACTTGTTGCCTGTATCCTTACAATTTATATTAATATTGATTGTTTCCTGATTGCTTATCTGTACCCTATGACAATCATTAAGTGTTGTACCTCAGGATTCTTGACAAATGCATCTTTTCTTTTATGTACACTGAGAGCATATGCACCAAAGACAAATTCCTTGCATGTCCAATCACACTTGGCCAATAAAGAATTCTATTCTATTCTATTCTATTCTATTCTATTCTATTCTATTCTATTCTATTCTATTCTATTCTATTCTATTCCACCCAGAATCTTGATCATTGAGCGGAAAGTGGTTGTTCTGCAAGACACCTTGGGATTGCTTCGCTCGACGACCGCAATCCTCGGCTTTTCAAGTTGCAGTTGTTAAGCAACAGCACGCTTAACACAATTTCCGTGGGTGGATGGAGGGAGCCCGCTAGCTTCCAATGGTCCATGGCCAAAGAAGAACATGGAAAGGGCTAACGTGCATGGCCGGGAAGGGTTGGGCTAGATTAAGGTGACCAGATTTTAATATTTGTAAAGCGGGACACCATTGATGGGGGGGGGATTCTAGGGGAGCAAGACTGGAGGGATCCGTCTCTCTTATCCTGCAGCTTTGTGCACCCCCCCGAACACCCCCCCTTCATCGCAGCCAGGGGTGGGTTCCTACCGGTGCGGTCTTGCCTGTTCGTCGTCGCAGAGCCGAAGAAGCTGGTGGCGTTTGCGGCGCGGGGCTTCCCCCGCCCGCTCTTCCCGGCCGCCGGGACACCGCCATTTGAGTTCTTTTGCCCTCTGCGCATGCGCAAAGCATTCTGCTTGCGCAGAGGACAAAAGAACACAAATGGCGGCGTCCTGGCGGCCGGGGAAAGCGGGCGGGGGAAACCCCGTGCCGCAAACGCCACCAGCTTCTTCGGCTCTGCAGCGACGAACAGGCAAGATTGCCGCTGCCCCTCTCACTGCCCTCCCTCCCCGCCTGGCAGGAGGAGGCAGGCGAGGCAGGAGGCAGAGGGGTGTGCAGGGCAAATTCAAATTCAAAAAGCGGGACTTTTTTGAAACGCCGCGGGACGCGGGACAAATTATTAAAAAGCGGGACTGTCCCCGCCAAAAGGAGGACATCTGGTCACCTTAGGCTAGATGCCCTCTAGGTCACCCTCCAATTGCTTTTAAGGATGACATATTCCCGACCTCACAGCAAAACCTCTTCCCCAAACCCCTGTCTTGTAAAAAAAAAAAAGGCCAGGCTGAGGATGGATTTGAATTCGGATTTCCCCGTGCCAGTGCAAGCCCACCCCGCTATGCTGGCAGGACCCCTTAGTTCTAGGGCTGTGTACCTTCCACCTCTCTCCTCGTAGTAGCATTGGGGTTGAGGAGAGAAAAATCTGGCTTGTGCCACTCTGAGAGGCACGGTGGATGCTGCAAGCTCAGCTCTTAAAGTTGGCATCTTCTTGGGCATCCCTGATCAAAAACAGAAACGGAGCTGGCTGTTGTGGTCCGCCAGTGGCCAGCAGAGCTGGCAGCAGATTCGGACAGTGAGAAGGTTGGGGAGGAACATGGGCCAGTCCTGGAGTCTGGGGAAGGCTCTGATGAGGGCTCTGCGTAGGAGGCAGAGATGGGGCCAGGGCCGTCTGACAGTTATCAGCTGCCATTGGAGTCAGACATCAGTGAGGCAGATGAACAGCTGGAGCCTGTTCCCAACGTGCGTGTGAAGTGCGCATGCACAGAGTTGCCGGATGAAGGGAACAACTAAGGAACAAGGGTCGACTTGGGAGTAAGGCCACAGGTGGACGGTGAATGGCCCCTCCCATAGGGAATAAAAGAGGAGCGAAAGGGGATGGGAGTTTGCAGGAGACAATTAGTTCGCTTAATTGGTTCGTGACTCAGAGATTCCTTGCCAAGTTTTGAAGATACCGGCCTGGCAGCTCTCCAAGCCAGATAAGGTCTGTGGCTGCAAATTCACCTTTGAAAGTCTTGGCTGGGTGTGAATGAGAGAAATTCACAGTAACTTAAGAGCCGAGGTGGTGCAGCGGTTAGAGTGTAGTACTGCAGGCCACTTTAGCTGACTGTGATCCGCAGGTCAGCGGTTCAAATCTCACCGGCTCAGGGTTGACTCAGCCTTCCATCCTTCCGAGGTCGGTAAAATGAGGACCCAGATTGTTGGGGGCAATATAAATATACATTGCTCTCTGGTGTAAACCGCTTAGAGAGTGCTTGCACTGTGAGGCAGTATATAAGTCTCAATAATAATAATAATAATAATAATAATAATAATAATAATAATAATAATAATAATAATAATAATAATAATAATAATAATAATAATAATAATAATAATAATAATAACTTAATAAAAAGGGTTTTTTGTCGGAACAAGGAGTCTGCTTCGTGGTTTGTGGAATCCTAGGTCAGAACACTGGCATAAATTTTCCCACGAACAGCACAGCTCCACCTTGCTCCAAACATTTTCTAAACTATCTTCTGAGCATGCCCATTTTAAAACTGACACCTCCCCACCCTCACAGAGTAAAAGAAAAGACCCACCCAAGGTAACACATGGAGGGCATACGTGTTGCCACGAACCACTCTCCGCTCATACATGAGATTCGCATAGTGAACCGGTTCCTCCTCCCTGGAATAAAAAAAAAATTAAAGAGAATGTTAACAAGGAGATTGAAAAACAGTGTTTTGTATTGGTTTGCAATTAGCAGAAGTTGCCAAAGTCTGAGACCAGACATCGGTGAGTAGCAGCGGTGGGTTGCTCCTGGTTTGGCCCAGTTCGGCGAACCAGTAGCGGTGACGGTGGGCGGCTCCGCCCACCCGCCTGGGACGCTGCTGCGCATGCACAGAAGCTTCTGCGAATGTGCAGAAGCATCGCGCGCGTGCACACACGCGAACCGGTAGCAACGGGATTTAGAACCCACTACTGGTGGGTAGGCTGTTGACCTCATATCATGGGAGAGGGTGAAATTGGGGCAAGGGGTAATCGTGTAAAAAATATCCTGGACTGACTTCTCAGCATCTAAAGCCGTTTTTGTCAACGTCGACTATTTGAAGATGGATGGATGTCAACTCCCAGAATTCCCCAGTTAGCAAATTAGTGGACCATTAACAGATTAACACAGTTGGAAGGGACCTTGCAGGTCATCTAGTCCAACCCCCTGCCCAAGTAGGAAACCCTACATCTACCTAGCATCAAACTCACAACCTCCTGATTGTGAGGCAAGAGCTCCACCTCTAGGCCACAGCAGCTGGGTCCGACCAGAGGAATGCTGTCAATATAATTTACTTGGACTTCAATAAGACATTTGATAAAGTAGATCATAACCTACTTCTAGATAAAGTAGAAAAATGTGGGATGGACAATACCACCACCAGATGGATTCAAAACTGGCTAACCAACCGCACTCAACGTGTAGTGCTCAATGGAACTGCATCTACATGGAGGGAAGTATGCAGTGGAGTACCCCAAGGCTCTGTTTTAGGCCCAGTACTCTTCAACATCTTCATCAATGACTTGGACGAGGGGATAGATGGGGAACTCATCAAATTTGCAGATGACACCAAACTGGCAGGAATAGCTAACACTCCAGAATATAGGCTCAAGATACAGAAGGATCTTGACAGACTTGAACATTGAGCGCTATCTAACAAAATGAGATTCAATGGTGAAAAAAGTAAGGTTCTACATTTAGGCAAGAAAAACAAAATGCACAGGTACAGTATATGTGGTACCTTGCTCAACAGTAGTAACTGTGAGAGGGATCTTGGAGTCCTAGTGGACAGCCATTTAAATATGAGCCAGCAATGTGCAGCAGCTGCCAAAAAAGCCAACACAGTTCTAGGCTGCATTAACAGGGATAGAATCAAGATCACGCGAAGTGTTAATACCACTTTATAAAGCCTTGATAAGGCCACACTTGGAATACTGCATTCAGTTTTGGTCGCCACGATGCAAAAAGGATATGGAGACTCTAGAAAGAGTGCAGAGAAAAGCAACAAAGCTGATTAGGGGACTGGAGGCTAAAACATACGAAGAACGGTTGCAGGAACTGGGTATGTCTAGTTTAATGAAAAGAAGGACCAGGGGAGACATGATAGCAGTCTTCCAATATCTCAGGGGCTGCCCCAAAGAAGAGGGAGTCAAGCTATTCTCCAAAGCACCTGAGGGTAGGACAAGAAGCAATGGGCGGAAACTAATCAAGGAGAGAAGCAACTTAGAACTAAGGAGAAATTTCCTGACAGTTAGAACAACTAATCAGTGCTTTTTAGGGTCCGGGGGAGAGAAATGGTATGTTAGAGTGGGGTAGGGTGGGGGTCTTTGCTTTCCTGCAAATGGTTTGACCAAACGGGCATCTCCTGCCTTCCAAAGTGATGCTGGACACCCCTCCTCCCCCCGAAGGCTCCCCAATGCCCCCATCTTGTAGTTTTAACAAAATAACAGGTCATCTAGTCCAACCTCGCCCATGCCCAAGCAGGAGACCCTACACCATTTAACGGAATAACAGAGTTTGAAGGGACCTTGTAGGTCATCTAGTCCAACCCTCCCGCCCAAGCAGGAGACCCTACGCCATTTCTGTCAAGAGCCAAGAGAGGGCGCTCTCTGGATTTGGGGACCCCTGATCTGGAGCTAAGTAGGAGGAGGGAAGAGAGAGAGCAAAGCAGGAGGATCTAGGTAGCAATGCCATGGGGGCACCCTCTTACCTGCCAGAGAGGGGCAACACACCACCCTCCTTGACTGGCAGCCGAAAAGCCTTGGGGGAAACCGGAGACCCTCCTCAGCTGCCCCTCGGCCTGGCTGGTACTCACAGCTCATTGCCCTCCAGGGTCGTCCGGTACCGCTGTCGGTTGGGCACAGCCCGAGGCTGGCTGCAGTACGAGTAGGTGCCGGTGGCCACCCCGCCTGTCTCCTCCCGGTTGACCAACACCGAAGTGGATGCCATGCTGGCCCACAGCCGCCGCCTGGCTCAGAGAGGCCTGGCTAGCTGGCTGGCTGGCAGGCCAGGGCAACAATCCTCCTTGGCAACCGTTGCCCGGCGACCTGGGCAGGCTCCTAAGCAACGGTCACCAAGGTAAACTGAGCCAGGCAGCACCGGCCCCTCCCGTCCCTCCCAGCAAACAGACAGCGGGAGCCAGGCGGAGGGCAAACGGGCAAACGGGTGGCGAAGGGTGGGGGGGAACGGTGGGGGAGGGAATGGCAAACCGGGCACCCCTGTTTCTGCCACGGGGCGGATCCTTTTGGGTTTGACTGGCAGCCCAGCCGAAAAGGACTGGATTGGGTGTTTTTGATCTGCACCTGTTGAACAGGAAACTGCAGGATTCTGCTCTGACACACACACACACATGCACCCCCCCCTCTGGACTGTCGCATTTCCCTTCCAGGAAAAAGGGGTTCTAGTCCTCATGGAGAAGGGTGATCTCAAGAGGAACCCATCTCTTTTTTCCGCTACTTATTCAAAATGGACTGTGATTTAACATCTATAGGTATATTATAGGTGTGTGTGTGTGTGTGTGTGTGTGTGTGTGTGTGTGTGTGTGTGTGTGATATGTATATACAGGTAGCCCTCGACTTACAACAGTTCACTTAGTGACCATTGGAAGTTACAGGACCGTTTTTCACACTTAACGGCCGTTGCAGCATCCCCGTGGTCATGTGAAAATTTGGACGCTTGGCAGCTGACTCACATTTATGACGGTCGCAGTGTCCCGGGGGTGGGGGTGGGGGGTGTCACGTGACCCTTTCTTGTGACCTCCTGACAAGCAAAGTCAAGGGGGAAACCCGGATTCACTTCAGAACCGGGTGACTAATTTAAGAACTGCAGTGATTCACTGAACAACGGTGGCGGAAGGAAAGTCGTAAAATGGGGCAGAAAGAAATCAATTCATTTCCACGCTTGCCCATTCTCCCTTACAAGGTGATTCTGGGCAGCTTACAAATGATAGAAATAAGAGAACTTCAACTGAACCTCACAGTCCTCCTCCTCCTCTCTGCATACCCGCACCCTTCCAGCACTGATGGTGTTACCTAGTTGGGTAATGAAATGTCTACAAGAAAAACCACCAAGCTCAGAGAACACCCAGGATTCCACAGTCGCTGTCCTCCCCCTCCCCCTCTTCCTTTTCTTCCTCCCTCTTTCTCTACCTCCTTCTCCTCCTTCTCTTCCCCCCCTCCTCAGAGAGCACCAAGGACTCCACAGTTGCTGTCCTTCCCCCTCCTCCTCCTCTTCATCCTCCTCTTCCTCTTCCTTCTCTTCCTCCTCCTCTTCCTCCCCAACTTCCTCTTCCACCCCTCCTCTTCCTCCTCCTCCTCTTCCTCCTCCACCCCTCCTCCTCTTCCTCCTCTTCCTCCCCCTTTTCCTCTTCCTCCCCCTTTTCCTCTTCCTCCTCCTCTTCCTCCCCCTGCCCTCCAGCTCCTAAGCTCTGCATCCTGTGTTTTGGCAGACGGAAATGCCCCTTAATGACACACCTGGGTGGCCTGGCTCAAGCACACACACACACACCGCCCCCGCCCCAATGCAGGAAATCCTCTCAAGGCCAGATCCCTGACCCAGCTATTTATTTATTTATTTATTAAACACCATTTTTATGGATCACGTGGAGAATGTCTCTGGGCAATGTTCAACGTTTGAAATCCACGTTAAAAACCACACCTCCCCCCATGGCAGCAGCATCACCATCCAAACCCCAGAAGTCTCTCTTATCCCAGGAAATTAGCCATTGAGGCCGTCTCCCGAGTCAGGGGTGCCAGCTCAGCAGTGCCAAGACAGACTGGCATGGCCTCATCCTCATGTCCCCAGAGGGGGGGGGGGTTACTGCTCATCCTTGGTCTGAATGGTGGGTGGCATCCTGAGACAACTCCCCCATGCCCGTCTAGTGGCCAGCAGCTGCTGCCAACGTGGCTCATCTGCTTCCTCTGCAGGGAAGGTGGGCAGCATGTGCTGTGGACTGGGTCTATGACAATTTGCCATGGCCAGCTTGCTACAGCCAACTCGCCATGGCCAACTTGCCATGGCCATCTCATAATTGCCAACTCACCATGGCCAACTCGCAATGGCCAACTTGCCATGGCCAACTTGCCATAGCCAACTTGCAATGGCCAACTTGCCATAGCCAACTTGCAATGGTCAACTTGCAATGGCCATCTCACCATGGCCATCTCACCATGGTCAACTTGCAATGGCCAACTTTCAATGGCTAACTTGCCATGGCCATCTCATAATGGCCAACTCACCATGGCCAACTTGCAATGGCCAACTTGCCATAGCCAACTTGCAATGGCCATCTCACCATGGCCAACTCACCATGGCCAACTCACCATGGTCAACTTGCAATGGCCAACTTGCAATGGCTAACTTGCCATGGCCATCTCATAATGGCCAACTCACCATGGCCAACTCTCAATGACCAACTTGCCATAGCCAACTTGCCATGGCCAACTTGCCATGGCCAACTTGCTGTGGCCGACTCGCTGCAGGACAAGAGTGACACCAATATCAAAGAGTGGAATAGAATCATTAAAGAAAGGATGCAAAAGGAGGGACAGAATGACACGTAAATGGCCAAAATCACAATGTGTGTTTTTAAAAAAATCTATTTTAAACAATGACATAGAATTGTTCCATTGTCCCCCAGCGAGTTGTTTCATTCCGCCGGGGACCGGGGTGGGGGTGGGGGCCGGACAGCGCCGGAGTGGGGGTGGGGGGGAGGAGCTGTGCGGAGCCCGGGGGGGGGGGTCTTTGTGGCTCCGCTGCCCGGCTGCGCTCGTCCTCCTGCAGATCCTGATCAGCTCCTCCGCCGGCTTGGCAGGGCGGGGACGCGGCGGCGGCGGATCGCGCACGGGGACGCGCCTGGGGCTGCCTGCCGTGGCCGGGCTGGGCGCGGAGCATCCTCGGCGTCGGGAGCAACGGGAGCGGCCAGTCGCTGGTCCCGCGGCCGCTTCTTTCGCGGCTCTGCAGCCTGTCGAGCCGGCCAGCCGGGCGCTCCGAGGACGGGCATCGCTCGCAGGCCCAGCCGCAGCGGAGGGATGGAGGCCGGGCCGGAGGGGCAGCCGCGCCTGCCGGGCAACTCCGCCTGAGGACGCCCGCGGGGAGAAGCGCAGCCCCGGCTTGGTAAGGCGCGCTCCGCCCGCAGGGGGGGGCGGCGGGGGGGGGGGCTGCCCGCGGGGGATCTGCCCCGCCCCGCCCCGCCCGGGGATGTTGGCTATGAGGGGGGCCGAAGAGGGGGGGGGCAGGCGACGACTTCGCCGGTAGAAGGGCTGGCCGGCTCCGGCCTCACCTGGGCAGGCCTGGCCGCGCATCTGGCCAGCTGTCGAGAGGCGCTGGTGGCTCGGCCTTCCTTCCTTCCTCATTCCCTTCTTTCTTTCTTCCTCCCTCCCTCCCTCTCTCCTTCCTCCCTTCCTTTCCTCCTCCTCCTTCCCTCCCTCTCCTTTTCCTTCCTTCCTTCCTCCCTCCCTCCTTCCTTCCTCCCTCCCTCCCTTTTTCCTTCCTTCCTCCCTTCCTCTCTCTCCCTCCTTCCTCCCTTCCTTCCTCTCTCTCCCTCTCTCCTTCCTTCCTTTCTTCCTTCTTCCCTCCCTCTCCTTTTCTTTCCTCCCTCCCTCCCTTTTTCCCCCCTTCCTTCCCCCCTCCCTCCCTCCCTCCCTTCCTTCCCCCTCCCTCCCTTTTTCCTTCCTTCCTTCCTTCCTTCCTTCCTTCCTTCCTTCCTTCCTTCCTTCCTTCCTCTCTCTCCCTCTCTCCTTCCTTCCTCCCTTTCTTTCTTCCTTCTTCCCTCCCTCTCCTTTTCTTTCCTTCCTTCCTTCCTCCCTCCCTCCCTTTTTCCTTCCTTCCTCCCTTCCTTCCCCCCTCCCTCCCTCCCTCCCTCCCTCCCTTCCTTCCCCCTCCCTCCGCTGAGCTTTGCTTCTTCCACAGCCCCTCTGCAGCTCAGGGTAGCCCCCTTTGCTGGCCATTCAGCCCGAACGCCAAAGTAGCCTAATGCAGTGCTGGCTGACTTAGCATCTCCCCTGGAGCTCATCCCTGTTGGGCGTTTTCCATTCAGGAAGCTACCTGCTCTGACTCAGCCCCAGCCAGGGCCCCTTCCCCCCCCCACTTTCTCATCTGTGTCGGTAAACTCTCCCCACCCCGAAAGATGGGTGGTGAGATGCTTATTTAAAGATGCCCATGATAGTGTAGAAGAAAAAGGGGGAAAGATACCCTGGGGGGGGGGAACCCCCATTACAGAGCAGGGGGTTGGACTAGAAGACCTCCGGGGTTCCTTCCAACACTTTTGTGTTCTGCCTGCTTTGAGTCCCACCCACAGGAGGCAGCAATGGGGGGGGGGAGGCGAGGTCCCTGCATAAAAATGACAAAGGCAAGCAGATCCTGGACAGCCGTCCAAGCCGTTGTTTTTCAGAGAGCTACTTATTCATTCATGGCTCCCTTCTCTTCGTTTCCCAGAGAATCTGGTAGGAAGAAACTCTATGGTGAATGCCTCTGCCAGAGAGCCTCTCTCTGCGTGGCCTTCTTGGCCCCAGCACCAGCCTGACGGTGGGGGTCAGGAGGCTGGACCAGAACCCGGGTCCCCCACTTCCTTGGGGACTAATTCCACCCCAAAGCACATTGCATCCAAGTCCCTGCACAAGGACGCCTCTCCTTCAGCCCTTCCTTGCAGGCCGGACTTAGATCATCATCATCTTCATTTAATGACGGGGTGGAGTCTGGGCAACTGAACGGAGCTAGCAGAGCGTTTTAATGGCCGGATGCCTTTTCTGTCGCCAATGCAGAGTTTTGTTCAGCAGATATATTCTCAGTGTGCCCAGAGAGAGAAACATCTGCCTCTACCTAGGATCGAACTCACAGCCTCCGGATTGTGAGGCGAGAGCTCCACCTCTAGGCCACCGCACCACTCCTGCAGGCCAGACTTAGATGATGCTAGCAATTTTTTTGGGTGTGTTTGTGTGTCCAGGAAGCCTCTGTGTGGATGGGCTGGGGTGGGGAGCTCCATTTCGTCTTGGGGTCCTTTGATTCCAAAAGGAAGGATCAACTCTGCAGGGGAAATAACCGAGAAATCGGAGAGAGTTTCTTGGCTTTGGAGCGCCTGATCCTTTGGGCACGGGACAGGATCAAAGAAATCTGGGAAGAAAGTCGAAAGTTTTGGGGTAACGGGGGAGTTTTTCAGGTCTGTGTTGTTCTCTCTGCCTCCATTCACAGGTGAGGGGGAGTTTCCAGCGAAGGCAACATGGGCACCACGGAAGCCACGCTGCGGATGGACAATGTGGAGGTCAAGGAAGAGTGGCAGGACGAGGACTTCCCCAGGTTGGTGCTCGCCCGGGGGGGGGAGTTGCTGCCCCCCTCTTCCCAGAGAAGGAAAGTGACATCCCAAAGTGGGGGTGAGGTGGGGGGGGGAGTCATTCCAGGCAGCTGAGCGTTCCATCTGGGCCCACCATCACTCGGGGGCAGTGGTGAAATCCAAAATTTTACTACCGGTTCTGGTGGCTTGGTGGGCGTGGTTTGGTGGGCGAGGCAGGGGAAGGATACTGCAAAATCCCCATTCCCTCCCCATTCTGGTGCCAGCCAGAGGTGGTATTTTCCGGTTCTCCGAACTACTCAAAATTTCTGCTATCAGTTCTCCGGAACCTGTCAGAACCTGCTGGATTTCACCCCTGCTTGGTGTCCAACAAGGCAGTTCCTTCATCCTTGTGAATCTCTTTGGGCCAAGGAGATTTTTCTCCCTCGCCTTCTGCTTTTGAGATGGATGGATGGATGATAGATAGATAGATAGATAGATAGATAGATAGATAGATAGATAGATAGATAGATAGATAGATAGATAGATAGATAGATGATAGAGAGATAGATAGAGATAGATAGAGATAGATAGATAGATAGATAGATAGATAGATAGATAGATAGATAGATAGATAGATAGATAGATAATAGACAGACAGACAGACAGACAGATGATAGGTAGGTAGGTAGATAGATGATAGATAATAGATAGACAGATGGACAGATGATAGATAAGATAGATAGACACAGACAGAGGATAGGTAGGTAGGTAGATGATAGATAATAGATAGACAGATGGACAGATGATAGATAAGATAGATAGACAGACACAGACAGAGGATAGGTAGGTAGGTAGATGATAGATAGACAGACAGACAGATGATAGATAGATGATGATAGATAGATAGATAGATAGATAGATAGATAGATAGATAGATAGATAGATAGATAGATAGATAGATAGATAGATAGGCAGGCAGGCAGGCAGGCAGGCAGGCAGGCAGGCAGGCAGGCAGGCAGGCAGGCAGGCAGGCAGGCAGGCAGGCAGGCAGGCAGGCAGGCAGGCAGGCAGGCAGACAGACAGATGATAGATTAGATAGACAGGCAGACAGACAGATGATAGATGATAGGTATGTATGTAGGTAGGTAGGTAGAAAGATAGATAGATAGATAGATAGATGATAGATAGATGATTGATTGATTCAAAGAGATTTCAATAGATTGATATAAATGATGGATGGACGGACGGATGGATGGATAGGGAGAGAGAGAGAGAGAGAGAGAGAGAGAGAGAGAGAGAGAGACAGACAGACAGACAGACAGACAGACTCAATTTGGTCCAGTGACTAAGGAACCAGGCTTAGAAAGCAGGAGACTGTGAATTCTAGTCCCATCTTAGATGTGAAATCCAGCTGGGTGGCCAGTCATCAGGAGATGGGGAGTTCTAGTCCCGCCTTAGGCATGAAAGCCGGCTGGGTGACTTTGAGCCAGTCCCTCCCTCCCTCTCCACCCAACCCACCTCACAGGATTGTTGTTGTGGGGAAAATAGGAGGGGGAAGGAGCACTGCAGATGTTCGCGTTGAGTTATTTGTAAAAATAATAAAAGGGGGATGCAGATGAATGAATGAATAAACGAACGAACGAACGAACGAACGAACGAACGAATGAATTTCGCTTACCGATTTGGCCAGAGGCTTCCGACAACAATCTCCAAAACCATAATCCACACTTGGCATTCAGGCCAAATACCCAGAGGTTGATCTGCAGACATCCTGGCAGAGAAATTGCTGGTTGCAGGCAGGAAGTTTGCTGTTCCCATTGTTTGTGCAGCTGGGTTTTTTTTTCTTCTTCATGTTTTTTTTCACGGTTGGGATTGAACGGCTTCCCTTTCGTAATCTATTTGGGGGCTGTGTTTTTTTCTTGAAAAGGAAATCTTGGATTAATAACGAAGCTGGAAACAAATGGATTGCAAGTTGGAAATGTTCTTTCTGATGTATTTAGGACTCCAGCTAGAATTATTATGCCCTGGTTGGGCTGCCTGTTACGGATAGTCCTCGACTTATAACAGTTCATTTAGTGACCGTTTGAAGTGACGACGGCACTTCAAAAAAGGAACTGATGACCGGTATTCACACTTACGACAGTTGCAGCGTGGTGACTTGATCAAAATTTGGGCTGTCTCACAATGACGGTTGCAGTGCCCTGCGGTCATGTGGTCACTATTTGTAGCCTTCCCTAGCTGGCTTCCGACAAGCCATTAATAGGGGAAGCTGGATTCGTTTAATGACCGGATGATCCACTTAAAAATTTCAGGGAGCCACTGGGGCAAAACAGGTTGCAAACGGGGCAAAACAACTCCCTGTACAACTGCAGTGCGTAGGAGTGGACATTTTGGGGCTCAGTTGTGGGTTGTGAGTCGAGAACTTACCTGTGTTGTTGATGCTTTCTTGTTTATTACCAAAAATGTTTGCACAATTGTCTTTCAGCTATCATAATAGCTGAAGAGCCGAGGTGGCGCAGTGGTTAAATGCAGCACTGCAGGCTACTGCTAGTTCAGCAGTTCAGCTGTTCAAATCTCACCGGCTCAAGGTTGACTCAGCCTTCCATCCTTCTGAGGTCAGTAAAATGAGGGCCCAGATTGTTGGGGGCAATATGCTGAACTCTGTAAACCGCTTAGAGAGGGCTGTAAAGCACTATGAAGCTGTATATAAGTCTAAGTGCTATTGCTATTGCTATAATGAGGATTTTATCCTTGGTTGGGATTCCAGGAAATTCAGAATTCAGCCACCTTGATAGGAAAAAAAATAAATTAAGGAATGGCATCCAATGAAACAGACCCTCATTGTTGATCTAGTTGGCTGTTGGGCAACCTGGACTGTATCAAAAAAGACTTTTTTCGGGTTTGGCAGGATCCTTAGAAAAGATCCACAGGGAGTCTGTGTTCTCTGGACAGTGGATCCTCTGTCCAGGGCAGCTGCCGGAGCAGACAGACGGTTGAAGCAATCTGTGTGGGGTTTTTTTTCTCCTGGATTTGAACAGTCCCTGGAAGTCACAGCTGCGGAGAAGGTCGGTCTGATGACTGGACCCAGTCATAAATGACTCAGATGAGGGAATAGAAGGGGAACGTTCAGAATTTGCAAGTGGCACTAAGTTGGCAGGAATAGCCAACACCCCAGAAGACAAGCTCAGGATCCAGAAAGATCTTGACAGAGATGAACAATGGGCCCTATCCAACAACATGAAATTTAATGTGGAGGAAAGCAAGATTTTACACCTGGGCAGGAAAAAGCCAAAGGGACAAGTACAGATTAGGTGAAACCTGGCTCAAAAACAGGAACTGTGAGAGGGACCTTGGAGTCCTAGTGGACGATCCCTTCAACATGAGCCAGCCGTGTGCGGCAGCAGCCAAAAAATAGCACTTAGCACTTAGACTTATATACCGCTTCATAGTGCTTTACAGCCCTCTCTAAGCGGTTTACAGAGTTCAGCACATTGCCCCCAACAATCTGGGTCCTCATTTTACCCACCTCGGAAGGATGGAAGGCTGAGTCAACCTTGAGCCAGTGAGATTTGAACAGCTGAACTGCTGAACTAGCAGCCAGCTGAAGTAAGTTGCAGTGCTGCTTTTAACCACTGCACCATCTCGGCTCTCTAATACAATCTTTAGTTGCATCTCTCGAATACAATCTTTAGTTGCATAAACAGAGGCATAGAATCAGTGGTGAAATCCAAATTTTTTTACTACCAGTTCTGTGGGCGTGGCTTGGTGGGCGTAGCAGGGGAAGGATACTGCAAAATCCCCATTCCCACCCCACTCTGGGGCCAGCCAGAGGTGGTATTTGCCGGTTCTCTGAACTACTCAAAATGTCTGCTACCGGTTCTCCAAACTACTCAAAATTTCCGCTACCAGTTCTCCAGAACCTGTCAGAACCTGCTGGATTTCACCCCTGCGAGAATCAAAATCACGTGAAGTCTTAGTACCGCTTTATAAAACCTTAGTAAGACCACGCCGGGAATCCTGCATCCAGTTTTGGTCCCCACGTTACAAAAAAGATGTTGAGACTTTGGAAAAAGTGCAGAGAAGAGCAACTAAGATGATCGAAGGCTTGCAGACTAAAACCTATGAAGAACAGTTGCAGGATTTCGGTTTAGCTAGTCTAGAGAAAAGAAGGACCAGGGAGGACATGATAGCAGTCTTCCAGTATTTGAGGGGCTGCCCAAAAGAAGAGGGGGGGGGGTCAACCGATTCTTCAAAGCACCTGAAGGAAGGACAAGAAGTAACAGATGGAAACGTATTAAGGATTCAATTTAGAACTAAGGAGAAATTTCCTAACCGTGAGAACAATTAACCAGTGGAACAACTTGCCTTCAGAATATTGCATCCAATTTTAGTTGCCACAATATAAAAAAGATGTTGAGACTCTAGAACAGGGGTCGGCAACCCGCGGCTCCGGATGCGGCTCTTTGGGCCTCCTGCTGTGGCTCCCTGTCCCATCACTGGCTGGCCTCGCCCTCCCCTCCCTCACCTGGCCTGAGAAGGTAAGGGCGATGGCGGGAATGGAGAAGCAGCCGGGGCTGATTCTCCGGTGCTGGTTGAGGAACATAGCCATCCCCAGCGGAGGCTTCCCTTCGGGTGACCCTCCTCCCCCTCCCTCCTCCTCTCGTGACTCCCTGGCTGGCTGTGGCGGGGTCAGGAGGGTGCGCATGCACGGGGAGACCCTCAAGCGAGCACCAAATTGCAGGAAAGGCTGCTCGCTTAAGGAGGGTCTTTGGACGCGGCTAGAAAAGAAAACATAGAGCCACAAAACCTGGGAAGGCATGGCTGGGGGGTCATGTGACTCGTTGGGAGTGACAACGAGTTAGCCACGCCCACCCAGGTTTTGTGGCTCCAGGTGTTTTGTTTTCTCTGGGAAACGGGTCCAAATGGCTCTTTGAGTTTTTAAGGTTGCCTACCCCTGCTCTAGAAAGACTGCAAAGAAGAGCAACAAAGATGATGAGGGTTTAAGCATAAGTGTACAAGTAATCCTAGATTTGCAACAGTTGATTTAGTAACCATTCAATGTTGGCCCAAAGGTGTTTTTTCAGGAGGCAACTGGACTTTCTTGTTTTCAGATGACCAGCTGTCTGCAAGGAATATAAATCCTTCCATTCCCCACTATCCTGTCAGAAATGAAGAAGCTTCTTGGATGAGAAGCGAAACATCTTCAAAAGAAAAACAAGAAAGTCCAGTTGCCTCCTAAAAAAGCACCTTTGGGATAACCATCTCATAGTGCCCCCCCTTTTTTTTAACTATTACCATCTGGCAGACGGTACAGGACAATAAAAACAAGGACAAATAGTCTGAAAAACTGCTTCTATCCCAGAGCAGTAACTATGTTGAACTCTACTGTATAGTGCAATATTAATGCAATATCAGGGGTTTTCAATTCAATTGTGTAGAATGTGAAGGATGTGTGTTTGTGTTTTTATTTTTATAGTTATAATGTACATTGAAGATGGCATTTAATTTCGTTGTACGAGGTGCAATGACAATAAAGTAAGTTAACTAAACTAAACTAAATTATCACCTGCATCTGAGAATCTCTACAGACATTCAAAGTTGGAAACAGAAACAGAGTAACAGAGTTGAAAGGGACCTTGTAGGTCATCTAGTCCAACCCATCCTGCCCAAGCAGGAGACCCTACACCTGTGATGGCGAACCTATAGCACACGTGCCGGAAGTGGCACGCAGAGCCACCTCTCCGGGCATGTGAGCCGCCGCCCGTTGCTCTTCTGCATTCCGGCGTGCCGGCCAGCTGGTCTTTATGCACCGGAAACTGGAAGAGCAGCCGCGCGTCAGGAAGATGATCTTCTGGTTTCCAGCACGCGCATGTGAGCCAGGCGTCTGCTCTTCCGGTTTCTGGCACGCTTGCACGCACGTGCTCCCGTTTCAGCACTCACCATTTCTGACCGATGGCGGTCCAGTCTCTTCTTGAAAGCCTCCAGTGATGAAGAAGCTCCCACAACTTCTGAAGGCAACTTCTCTTCCATCGGTTGATTGGTTGATTGTTCTCACTGTCAGAAAGTTCCTCCTTGTTTCTAGGTTGAATCTCTCCTTGGTCAGTTTCCATCCATTATTCCTTATCTGGCCTTCTGGTGCCTTGGAAAACAGCTTGACCCCCTCCTCTCTGTGGCATCCCCTCAAGTATTGGAACACTGCTATCATGTCTCCCCTGGTCCTTCTCTTCACTAGAGTAGCCATGCCCAGTTCCTGCAACCGTTCATCGCATGTTTTAGCCTCCAGTCCCCTAATCATCTTGGTTGCTCTTCTCTGCACACCTTCTAGAGAGCCAAGGTGGCGCAGTGGTTAGAGTGCAGTACTGCAGGCTACTTCAGCTGACTGCTAGCTGCAGTTCTGCAGTTCAAATCTCACCGGCTCAAGGTGGACTCAGCCTTCCATGCTTCCGAGGTGGGTAAAATGAGGATTGTCGAGGGAAAGAGGCTGACTCTGTAAACCACTTAGAGAGGGCTGTAAAGCACTGTGAAGCGGTATATAAGTCTAAGGGCTATTGCCATTGCTAGAGTCTCAACCTCTTTTTTATAGTGTGGTGACCAAAACTGGCTGCAGTACTCTAGGTGTGGTCTTACTAAGGCTTTATAGAGTGGTATTAGGACCTCCCTTGATCTTGATTGTATCTCTCTGTTAATGCAGCTTAGGTTTGCTTTTTTGGCTGCTGCCGCGCACTGTTGGCTCATATTTAGCTGGTTGTCCACTAAGACTTCAGGACCCCTCTCACAGTCACTGCTATTAAGCCTGGTTTCACCCAGTCTATATATGTCCCTTTGGTTTTTCCTGCATGTGTAAAACCTGGCTTTTCTCCACATTGAATTTCACGTTGTTGGATAGGGCCCAGTGTTCAAGTCTGTCAAGATCTTTTTGGATCCTGAGCTTGTCTTCTGGAGTGTTGGCTATTCCTGCTAGTTTAGTATCACCTGCAAGTTTGATGAGTTTCCCTTCTATTCCCTCATCTAAGTCGTTTATGAAGATATTGAAAGAGTTCTGGGCCCAAGATGGAGCCTTGTGGTACCCCACTGCTCTTCATGTTGACACAGTGCCGTTAAGGCCATTAAGTTATAATGGCACTGAAAAAAGCGACTTATGACAATTTTTCACACTTACGACCATTGCAGCATTCCCCCGTGATCACACGAACCACATTTGGATGCTTGGCAACTGACTGATATTTACGACGGTTGCAGTCAGGTCACGCGATCGCCTGAATAACTTAGAAATAAAACAGACCTGTGATGGAAGCGATGTTGCTAGCTTATAAAAGCAACACCTTGAATAAACAGCTGCAGGATTTGGCTTGGTTTTTGCTTCCTGGTACATAGTCCCAGTTAGAAAGGATGGAAACTGATCAAGGAGAGATTCAACCTAGAAATGAGGAGGAATTTTCTGACAGTGAGGACAATCAACCCATGGAACAGAAGTTGCCTTCAGAATTTGCAGGAGCTTCATCACTGGAGGCTTTCAAGAAGAGACTGGACTGCCATCTCTCAGAAACGGTGTAGGGTCTCCTGTTTGGGGGGGGTTGGACTAGATGACCTACAAGTCCCCTTCTGACTCAGTTAATACATTAAATAGTGTAGGGTCTCCTGCTTGGGCGGGGAGGGGTTGGACTAGGTGACCTACAAGGTCCCTTCCGACTCTGTTAATCTGTAATCTGCAGTGCTGAGGCTCTTGGTCCGAGGAAGAAGGATGTGAGGCTAAGCAAGCAGGGGAAGGAGGCAGAGATCTCTCAGGTTGCTTGTCAGCTCCTGACGTTGTTGGGATGCTTCAGGTTGGGATGCACGGAGCATGCTCAGTGAGGCAGCCAGAAGTGACTCATGCAAGGCTCCATCTACGGAAGGCGAGAGAAAGAGAGAGAGAAAGAGAGAGAGAGAGAGAGAGAGAGAGAGAGAGAGAGAGAGAGAGAGAGAGAGAGAGAGAGAGAGAGAGAGAGAGAGAGAGAGAGCATCATATGATCGGAGCAGCCCAGGGTGGGGACGGGATCAGCCGAATCATAGAGTAAAAGGGAGGGAGGGAGGGAGCAAAACAGCAAATGAAAGAGAGCAAGGAAGAAAATCCGAGACGGGGAAATTACTCCAGGCCACGTCTTTTCTTTTGAAGTCTTGACAAGGAGAGAGCCTCCTTGATTTCCCACACTTGAATGGTTGCACAAAGGGCTGCTCTCGTCTCGCCGTTGGCGTGGAAGAATGCTCAGGCCACTTAAAAAAATTTTTTTTAGGGTGGTGGTGAGGGAATCCCCCCATCCCCTTAAACAACATAATAGAATAACAGAGTTGGAAAGTACCCTGGAGGTCATCTAGTCCAACCCCCTGCTCAAGCTGAAGTTTTCAGACAAATGTTTGTCCAGTCTCTTCTTAAAAACTTCCAGCGGTGGAGCACCCACAACTTCTGGTGGCAAGTGGTTCCACTAATTAACCGTTCTCACTCTAAGGAAGTGTCTCCTTAGCTCCAAATTGCTTCTCTCCTTGATTAGTTTCCATCCTTTGCTTCTTCTCCTGCCCTCTGGTGCTTTGGAGAATGGGTTGACCCCCTCCTCTTTGGGGCAGCCCCTCAAATATTGGATCACTGCTATCATGTCACCCCAAATCCTTCTTTTCATTAAACTAGACAGGCCCAGTTCCTGCAACCGTTCTTCATATGTTTTAGCCTCCAGTCCCCTAATCATCTTTGTTGCTCTTCTCTGCACTCTTTCTAGAGTCTCAACATCTTTTATTTTATATTGTGGGGACCAAAACTGGATGCCATATTCTAAGTGTGGTAACAACAGTTCCCATGATCTTGATTTTATTCTCAGTGACTTTAAAATGAGCGGACTTCAACTCCCAGAATTCCCCGGCTGGGGAATTCTGGGAGTTGAAGTCCCACTCAAAGTGGCCGGCTTTGAATAACCTTGCTTTAGAATTCTTTATTGGCCAAGTGTGATTGGATACACAAGGAATTTGTCTTTGGTGCATATGCTCTCAGTGTACATAAAAAGACAAGATTTTTTTTTAAAAAGGAAGGAAGAATTCAATGTCTATTTATTATGTCACACCCTCACCCCTTGGGTGCAGGCGTGCAAACACTGAGGCGAGTGTGAAACAGCCTTTTGCCCCTGTTCTAAAGATAGCAGAATGAAGTAAACCGATTTCATAATGCTTCCAGAGGAGGCTTTCCCCCTATAATCTAAGTAAATCCACTGATTATTTTCCTTCGGTCGGCTCAGAGGTTCAGGCGTAGCCAGACCCGGGCAGGAGGCTGGGCGCCTCCAGCTTTGTGCAAAATCGGCGCTGTCTGGCCTGCTTAATTAGAAAAATGCCCTGCCTTCTCTCGATCAGGGGCATTTGAGGACAGAAGAGCTTTCGATAAGGAGATTTCCTCGCCGAAAAGCTAGCGGAGCCTTTAGTGATTCTGCTACGTTTCCAAAGGCAAGCCTTATTTTTAGTAAGGCAAAATTATCAGGTTATTGCGCCCAGCCACAGAGTATAACAGTCTTGAAATGCCGTTTTTGTCGATGAGGGGCTCCACAATCCTTCTATTCCGTCCCTCTAAACTTTTAAATTTCATAATAAAGAAGATTAGTTGAAGAGAATTAGACAGAGAATGGTTGCAAGAATTGGAATATGGCCAGACTAGGGGGAAAAAAAGGACTAAGGGAGGGACATAATAGCAGGATTCCAGTATTTGAGGGGGCTGCCCCAAGGAAGAGGGGGTCAATTTATTTTCCAAAACACCAGAAGACAAGAAAGAATGGGTGGAAACGAATCAAGGAGAGAAGCAACCTGGAATTAAGGAGAAATGTTAACCCAGTCATTACACTGTCCACAAAAAATGTTGGTTGTTAAAGAAAAACTGCAAATAAAACATATACAAAAAAGAAAAGAAAGAAAAGAAAAGAAAGAAAGAAACAACGGATGGAAATTAATCAAGGAGAGAAGAAACCTGGAATTGAGGAGAAACTTCCTGAAAGTGAGGACAATTAACTAGCGGAACAGCTTGCCACCAGAAGTTAGAGACTGGGCAGTCACTTGTCTGAAATGGTAGAGGGTCTCCTGCTTGAGGAAGGGGTTGGACTAGAAGACCTCCAAGGTCCCTTCCAGCTCTATTCTGATGCTGAAATCCCCACCACTTTAAGATGGTTTATTGACTTCTCTGGGGTCACTCAGAGGATTAGAAACATGTTTTTTCCCCTTTGGTTTTGATTGAGGCCCTCGACATGAAATGGGTTCAGGGGTGTTCTTTAAATAGCCACCATTTCTTCCAACATTCTGTGACTGGTTTATAGGCAGGAGAGCGAGATACAAATAGCAAATTAAAAATATAAATCATCGTTTAGTCATAATCACTCTCTCTCTCTCTCTCTCTCTCTCTCTCTCTCTCTCTCTCTCTCTCTCTCATTCTCCCCTCCCCATCTGGCAATAAAATCTATGCTGTAAATTGGGCACAAACCAATTAGGGAGTGTTTGTGAAAGTATTTACACATTAATCAAATGATTAAAGTTCTGACAGAAGAGAATATTTGTAGTTCAGGGTTGTCCTGTCAGATCTTTGGTGCACCACTGGAAAAAAGGATACCGTATTTTTCAGAGTATAAGACGCACCTTAGTTTTGGGGGAGGAAAACAAGGGGAAAAAATTCTGTCTCTGCCTCCCAGAAATTTGCCTCCCAGCAAACAGCAAACAGTACAGATGATATACAATGTTTGCTGTGTATTTCTGAGCATGTGCGCCTGACCAAAGGTGGGTTCCTGCCGGAGCTGCCAGGTGCACAGCTCCGGTAGGGAGCGGCCGATTGCGCAACTGCTCTGGAGCCCTCTCTGCCGGTCCATCGTGCACGTCGCCATTTTTCCCCGTGAATTTTTGGCCGATTTTGCGCCAAAATCGCACTGAAATCTCATGAGGGGACGCACACGTGCGCGAGATTTTGGCGAGATTTTGCTTCTGCGCATGCACGGAAGCAAAATTGCGCAAGGGGGTGAGCGCACATAGCGAGCGCACGCGCCCCCGAAGCGTGGAGATGCGCACGCAGCGCAGTGGCACCGGTAAGGCAGCAACCCGCCGCTGTGCCTGACCCATAGAAATAGCAAAGAATTGGAGAAATGTACATTATGGCAGTATATTAATGCCAGAAAGTTTTCTTAAATGTAGTCACACAAACTTCTCCCAATTATTTAAATAGATCAAACATGACTAATTTAGGGGACTGGAGGCTAAAACATATGAAGAACGGTTGCAGGAACTGGGCATGTCTAGTTTAATGAAAAGAAGGACCAGGGGAGACATGATAGCAGTGTTCCAATATCTCAGGGGTTGCCACAAAGAAGAGGGAGTCAAGCTATTCTCCAAAGCACCTGAGGGTAGAACAAGAAGCAATGGGTGGAAACTAAACAAGGAGAGAAGCAACTTAGAACTAAGGAGAAATTTCCTGACAGTTAGAACTATTAATCAGTGGAACAGCTTGCCTCCAGAAGTTGTGAATGCTCCAACACTGGACGTTTTTAAGAAAATGTTGGATAACCATTTGTCTGAAGTGATGTAGGGTTTCCTGCCTAAGCAGGGGGTTGGACTAGAAGACCTCCAGGGTCCCTTCCAACTCTGTTGTTGTTGTTGTTGTTGTTATTGTTGTTGTGATGATGATGATGATGATGATGATGATGATGATGATGATGATGATGATGATGATGATGATGTTGTCAGGGTTTAACTCAACTGCCCTATCTTAATACTAAAACAGGACACTGTTACATTTCAGACAATACTTGTACAGAAGCTGTTAAAATTGATGTGGCTTTCTGGAAGTATACATTATTCTCTGCTATTTAAAAGAAGATACAAAAGCACTGGGCCTCTTCAGAGCAAGCATTTATTTTAAAAAGCTTCTTCATTTTGTTAAGTTGTCTAGAACAATAATAAAGCAGTCTTTAAAAAATAAGTCTAATAATTTGAACATTCTACAGACATTTATAGTTATTGACACATCCTTGCATCCAGGTTCAGCAGTCTGATTAGTTTTTTATACTTAATGACTGTTGCACGTGCCCACAGTTCATCTTCTTTTAACGACCCCATAATCCCTTGCATCGGGGTGGAGTCTGGGCAACCGAATGGAGCTGAGTGTTTACTGGCTGGATGCCCTTCCTGTCGCCAATGCGGAGTATCGTTTCAGCAGACATATTCTCAGTGTGCCCAGAGAGAGAAATAGCTGCTCAGGATCGAACTCACAGCCTCCTGATTGTGAGGCAAGAGCTCCAGCTCTAGGCCACCACACCACTCACACGTCCCCACGGTTGTGTGATCGAAATCCAGAGGCTTGGCAACTGGCCTCTTATTTATGATGGTTGCAGTGTCCCGGAGTCATGTGATCCCCTTTTGTGCCCTTCCGACAAACAAAATCCATGGGGAAGGCAGGTTCACTTCACAACCGTGTTACTAACTTAACAACTGCAGTGACTCACTTAACAATGGTGGGAAGAAAAGTCATGAAATGGGGTGGGGAACCCCTCATTTAATAACCGTCTGGCCTAGCAAGTGAAATTTTGGGCTCAGTTGTGGTTGTAAGTCGAGGATCACCTGTGTAGAAAGAAAAATCCATCTGGATCAGTTCCAAACTGGGAGAAAGACGCTGGAAATAACATGGAAGCTGATTGGAAAGGAAGATTCTGTTTATTGGTGAACAGAGCCACAGCATGCAGTTCTGGGGCAGCTGACCAAATAGCAATAGCAATAGCACTTAGACTTATATACCACTTCACAGTGTTTTACAGTCCTCTCTAAGCAGGTTTAAAGAGTCAGCCTCTTGCCCCCAACAATCTGGATCCTCCTTTTACAAACCTTGGAAGGATAGAAGGCTAACTCAACCTTGAGCCAGTCAGGATCAAACTGCTGACAGTCAGCAGAGTCAGTCTGCAATACTGCATTCTGACCACTGTGCCACCACGGCCCTTCCTTCCTTCCTTCCTTCCTTCCTTCCTTCCTTCCTTCCTTCCTTCCTTCCTTCCTTCCTTCCTTCCTTCCTTCCTTCCTTCCTTCCTTCCTTCCTTCCTTCCTTCCTTCCTCCTTCCCTCCCTCCCTCCTTCCCTCCCTCCCTCCCTTCCCACTTAGACATATACCGCTTCACAGTGCTTTACATCCCTCTCTAAGCAGTTTACAGAGCCAGCCTCTTGCCCCCCCCCCAGTAATCTGGGTCCTCATTTTACTGACCTCAGAAGGAAAAGAAGGCTGACTCAACCTTGAGCCGGTCAGGATCAAACTGCTGACAGTTGGCAGAGTCAGCCTGCAATACTGCATTCTGACCACTGTGCCACCACGGCCCTTCCTTCCTCCCTCCCTTCCTCCCTCCCTTCCTTCCCACTTAGACTTATATACCGCTTCACAATGCTTTACAGCCCTCTCTAAGCGGTTTACAGAGCCAGCCTCTTGCCCGCCCCCACCAATAATCTGAGTCCTCATTTTACTGACCTCAGAAGGAAAAGAAGGCTGACTCAACCTTGAGCCGGTCAGGATCGAACTACCGAACTGCTGGCACCCGGCAGTCAGCAGAAGTAGCCTGCAGTAGCGCATTCTAACCACTACGCCACCGCGGCTCCTTATGGATGTTTGAATGAGTGGATGGATCTTCGTAGGTTTCTGTGACTTTGAAGATTGAACTGTTCTGGGGATTGTGCAATGAAAGGGCTTTTGTGTCTTTTGCTAAGTGGTGGTGGGTTAATCCTATTACGTCCTAAAAGGTCCTATCCTGTCCTTCTTAATCCCATCACCCTGGAGCCGATGATGTTTTGCTTATCAATATCCATTATCAACCATCCTTCACGAACTGCACTGGCTGCCCATAGGGCTCCGAGCGCAATTCAAGGTGTTGGTGATTACCTTTAAAGCCCTACATGGCTTAGGACCAGTTTACCTCCGAGACCGCCTTCTCCAACATACCTCCCCAAGACCGATTAGAGCCCACAGAGTTGGTCTGCTGGTGGTCCCGTCAGCCAAACAATGTCAGCTGGTGGGCCCATGAACAAGGGCCTTCTCTGTGGCAGCACCGGCTCTCTGGAATACACTACCCCCCGAGATCCGCATTATTCCCACCCTGCCAGCCTTCAGAAAAGCAGTAAAAACATGGCTTTGTCGACAGGCCTGGGGCCAATGATTTTAATATAACACCGATTATTCCTGGCCCCATGAGTGCATCATTGGGTTTTTAAATTGTGGTTTTTTAAAATGCTTTAAAATGTTTTAATTGTTTACATTATTTTAATCTTGTTCTTAAATTTTTAACTGTTTTTTTAGATTTTGTATTTAATATGCTGTGAGCTGCCCAGAGTCCCTTTGGGAGTTGGGCGGCATACAAATCTATTAAATAAATAAATTAAATAAAATAGATTGGCCCGGATTTCTTAACGGGCCCCAAATCTCCATCTCAAAAGAGTTCTGCTGGAAGCTGTTTTACTATGCAGGAAATTGGGACTGGACCATGGTTCTCCCATTTCTCCTTTGGGGAAATATAATATTCTGCCTCTTTTAATATCCCCCCAAATATTTCATTCTTCTGGGGGGGGGTGGAGCTTCCCACACCTGCAACTATCTTCAATATTTATTCATGTGTTTATTTGAAACCTTTGTCTTCAACCTATACATATGGTTCCCGTTTATGGAAGGAAAGACCTCACAGCGGTCTGAATTTTGTTCCTTGGTCTCCCCCCCCCCTTCCTCACTGTCTCCTCTCCAGGCCCCTCCCAGAAGAATCAGGCATGGAGTCCTTGGGAAGCCCTTCTGGGAACGTGTTGGGTGAGTAGAAGTGGACGTTCAGCGGAACGGCACCATCTTCCCTTCGTGGAAATGTGGAGGTCTTGAGGCCGTTCCTCCAGCAGAGATGGAGAATCTCTAGGTCCGTGATGGCGAACCTATGGCATGCGTGCTACAGGTGGCACACGGAGCCATATCTGAGGGCACGTGAGGCGTTGCCCTATGTCAGCTCCAGCGCACATGTGTGCACTGGCTAGCTGATGTTTGGCCTTCCGGAGGGCGAGGGAGGGCATTTTCACACTCCCCAGGCATCAGGAAAGCCTCCTGATGCCTGGGGAAGGTGAAAAATGGCCCAACGTGCCTACCGGAAGTTCATTTCCAAACTTCTGGTAGGTACATTGGGCCCGTTTTTCACCATTCACAGGTTCTGGAGGCTTTCCTGAATCCTGGGGAGGGTGAATAATGGCCTAACAGGCCTACCGGAAGTCTGGAGGCTTCAGTGAGGCCTGCGCGCATGCGTGGAGGGGCAGCACTGGGGGTGTTGTGTTCGCATGCATAGGGGGGGAGGGCATTGCATTATGGGTGTGGGCACGCGAGCAAAATAAGGTTCGCCATCACTGCTCTAGGTCTTGGTTCTCCTCTGGGTTTGCAGCTGGAGGACTTGTTGGAAGAAATATCCTTCTGGGTTCAGTTCCAAGTGGGGAGAAAGACACTGGAAACATGGAGGCTGCTTGGAAAGATGGTTTATTGATGAACAGGATCACATGGCTTCTGGGAAAAAGAGGGGAGAGATGCTGGGAGTGCCTGGGTTTTATGCCCTCTGTTGGGCTTTGAATTTGAGCTTGTGTTCTGATTGGTTGTCAGACTCCCATGGGGCTATGCAGGGGCAACTTTGTAGGTTGTCTTTTGAGTCCCAGGCTTGGTTGACTCTTGCCGGGTGATGATGCAATGAAGGGCTTTGGGCAATTCCTACTATGGGTCTGCCTGAAGGAGGTAGATCTTCGTTATGTAGAATAGACTGGCCCAGGCCTTAATGGCCCATTGACAAAGGTGGAGGGAGGGGGGCTGAGTTTCTGCCTCCCTTTTAGGGGAAATATTCTGCCGTTTTAATATTTCCTAAAATATCTCATTTTCCTAGGAGAGGGGTGGGTGCTAACTTCCTACAGACTTTCAAGGATTAAATATGGGCTGAGCAAGAGCAGGGTTCCATATCTTTGCCAGTGTGAACAGGAGGGGAAAAAAATCCACCGTCCAGGTCTGGAAGTTCTTCTGATCCCCACAACATCAGGAGGTGCTCCTTGCTGGCAGTCTGAGCTTTACCGGGAATAATTAAGATAAGAGAGACTTGGGGGTACTTTGGGATTCAATGTGCTGTGAGCTCTCAACGTCCTTTTCTCAGCATGGTGCATGGGATGACTTAGGGTTCAGGAGAAGGAGTGGCAGAAGCTGGGCTGGCATGAAACGAGGGAACCAGCCTAGAATCCCTACGTAGCCACCAGGTAACTTGATTGTTTAATATGAGGCCGACAATCAAGAAGCAAAATATGCCCCAGGCAGGGAACCACAAAACAAGCTAACAGTAAACAACAGCTCAGTCAAAGAAGCAGCAAGACCACTTCTACCAGAGGTGGGTTCTTACCGGTTCGGACTGGTTCTATAGAACTGTTAGTAACTTGGCAGCCTGGGTCGCTGGAACCGGCAGCAACCAAGGCCTGCCACACCCCTGAGCCGGTTCTCTTGGCACCATAGGTGCTGCCATCTTGTTTTTTTGCTTCTGCGCATGCACAGCTTTTTTTTAGTACTGCTCATGCCCGCAAGCTAACCGGCAGTAGAAGAAACCGGAACCCACCCCTGACTTCTATCAACACTGACAGGGTAAACCACTAGATAGAATATAAAAGGAGAACAAGCCCTCCTCCCTTCTAACACTGATGATGTTACCTAGTTTGGTAATGAAATGTCTGCAAGAAAACAGCCAAGCTCTGAGAACACCAAAGACCCTACAGTATATTAGACATATTGAATGAAATGTCCTTACCTCGTGTGACAATAGCCTGAAGACATATAGATGTATATTAGCTGAGTGCTCTGTTCGGGACATTTGAAGAGCCCTGGGTTAGCACCAGATATAAATTGAGACTTAGAAGAATGTTGAAATCTGCATGTGTTTACACAATCATAAGAGGAAACTTTAGAAGCTGTAAATAAGTGTGACATAAGTGTATCTTACAAAGGTTTCCATACTTGTGAGAATCTCCTCTTTTTAAAATCTGAGGAGATTCTCACAATCCTCCTGATAGGAAACACAGCAGGAGTAGATCAGGCCTTTAAAATCTGTTAAAAGTAGTTATATGCCACTTTTTCTCCACTTTTTCGCTACTTTTAACCAATTTTTAACCGATTGTCCCGTAGAATGGCTTGCCTCCAGAAGTTGTGGTTGCTCCATCGCTGGAGGTTTTTAAGAAGAGATTAGACAGCCATGAAATGGGAGAGGGTCTCCTGCTTGAGTAGGTGGGTTGGACTAGAAGACCTCCAAGGTCCCCTCCAGCTCTATTCTGAATTGAAATCAAACTTGTTCGTTACACTTTTTCCAAAATTAAAATGCAATAACCTTTCTCTCACACACATTTCTTTTGGACTGCTTTACTTTAAAAAAAAAACTTTTTGTCCTTAAAACCCTACAGCTCCCCCAAGCTCCTTACATTTTAGTAATGGAGCTCACCACAAGAGGAAGACTCTGGTTGCTCCGGAAATCAACATTTCCTTGGATCAGAGCGAAGGCTCCCTCCTGTCCGACGATTTCCTGGATACGCCGGATGACCTGGATATAAACGTCGATGACATTGAAACGCCGGATGAGACGGATTCTCTCGAATTCCTGGGAAATGGCAACGAACTGGAATGGGAGGGTAAGAACCGATGGATGATTTATTCCTGCGGTGTTTCCTATCAGGAGCGGCTGAGGTTAAAACTGGCGATATTTTGCGGAATAGATAAGAATATTCATTATTGGCCAGGTGTGATTGGACACACAAGAAATTTGTGTCCATTGCAGAAGCTCTCAGTGTACATGCAAGCCACAAAGGATAAGTCATGATCATAATTGTAAAATACAATTGTCATAAATCATAAGATACAAACAACAAACTTAGAACAACTTTATTGTCACTTTGAGTGTACACTAATCGGCATACATTAAAATGAAATTTTGTTGCATACAGCTCTCAAAGGGTTACCACCTCCAATATAGACTACATAAACATGACAGAATAAATAAATAAATACAATATTATGCATATACTCACATATATTATACTGTATGACACAGAGAAACAGCACAGTCTATTTCGGATGTATACATGTACATGGCAAGAAAAACGAATCTTGCGAGTTTTACCAGAGGAATGGCCTAGGGAACAAAGCTGTTGTAGAATTGGATAGTCCTGCTAGAAATACTTTGAAACCCCCTCCCAGAGGGGAGCAACAGAAACAGACCCTGGAGTGGGTATGTGGAGTCTCTAACAATGCTTTGAGCTTTAAGCACAAAGCGCTTATAAACAATATCCTGAATGACGGGAAGCGAGCTGCCTATAATCTTCTTGATTGTCCTCACCACTCTCTGTAGGGACTTTCTATCTGAGGCACTGCTACCACCAAACCAGACAGGGATGCAGTTTGTTCAAACGCTTTCAGTTGTGCCTCTGTAAAAAGTGGCGAGGACAAAGTGATAATCATAAGATGCTAAAGGAATAGGTAGTAGGAAAGATGAGAAGGATAATATTAATACAGCCCCACTAGATGGTTTGACATCCCAGGGCATAAGACAGTGTTGTGGAAATTAGTTGTTTAGCAGAGTGATGGCATTGGGGGTTGGGGGAAAACTATCTTTGTTTTGGTATGCAATTTTTCCTATCTGGGATGTTTTGGAAGAAGGGTAGGTGTTGGGGTCAAACTGTTGAACAAATTAAAAAAAATACCAGAATGTGGTTTAATTTTATTAGATTTAATGAATTAAAAATTTATTCCACAATAGAGAAGCCAGTGCAGTCTTGGCTGCATCAACAGAGAGATAGCATCAAGATCACGAGAAGGAATGATATTGGTTTCTACTTAGGTAAGAAAAAACCAAATGGACAGATATAGAACAGGTAGTACCTTGCTCAATAGTAGTAACTGTGAGAGGGATCTTGGAGTCCTAGTGGAAAACCATTTAAATATGAGCCAGCCGTGTGCAGCAGCTGCCAAAAAAGCCAACACAGTTCTAGGCTGCATTAACAGAGGGATAGAATCAAGATCACGTGAAGTGTTAATACCACTTTATAAAGCCTTGGTAAGGCCACACTTGGAATCCTGCATCCAGTTTTGGTCGCCATGATGTAAAAAGGATGTTGAGACTCTAGAAAGAGTGCAGAGAAGAGCAACAAAGAGGATTAGGGGACTGGAGGCTTAAACATATGAAGAATGTGTTCACGGCTTGACTATTGCAATGCGCTCTACATAGGGCTACCTTTGAAGTGTGTTCGGAGACTACAGTTGGTCCAAAATGCAGCGGCGCGTGCTGTGGTGGGTGTGCCTAGGTACACCCACACTACTCCCATCTTACGCGAGCTGCATTGGTTGCCCATTGGTCTCCGGACGCAATTCAAAGTGTTGGTGATTATTTTTAAAGCCCTATATGGTGCAGGGCCACAGTATCTTCGGGACCGTCTACTACCACATGTCTCCCTGCGACCGGTTAGATCGCACAGAGTGGGCCTGCTCCATGTCCCGTCGGCTAGACAATGTCAACTGGCGGGACCTCGATCGAGGGCCTTCTCTGTGGCGGCCCCCACGTTATGGAATCAACTCCCCCCGAGATCCGGATGGCCCCTACCCTATTGATCTTCAGAAAAGCCCTTAAGACCTGGCTGTTTCGGCAAGCCTGGGCCCAATGAATGTATTGTTGGGTGGCCCATGAGTGATTGTGGATGGATGACTGGTTGTTTCTTATTGATAATGTTTTAATGTTACTGTTTTAACCTTTTATCTGATTTTATTGTTTCTCTTGTATTGCTGTTAGCCGCTCTGAGACCTTATCGGATTGAGCGGCCTATAAATGCAATAAAATAAAATAAATAAAATAAATACAATAAAGAACAGTTGCAGGAACTGGGTATGTCTAGTTTAATGAAAAGAAGGACTAGGGGAGACATGATAGCAGTGCCCCAATATCTCAGGGGTTGCCACAAACAAGAGGGAGTCAAACTATTGTCCAAAGCACCTGAGGGTAGAACAAGAAGCAATGGGTGGAAACTAATCAAGGAGAGAATCAACTTAGAACTAAGGAGAAATTTCCTGACAGTTAAGAACAAATAATCAGTAGAACAACTTGCCTGCAGAAGTTGTGAATGCTCCAACACTGGAAGTTTTAAAGAGGATGTTGGATAACCCTTTGTCTGAAGTAGTGTAGGTTTTCCTGCCTAAGCAGGGGGTTGGACTAGAAGACCTCCAACGTCCCTTCCAACACTATTATTCTGTTATTCTTGCAAGAAACTGTAGAATAGAATAGAATAGAATAGAATAGAATAGAATAGAATAGAATAGAATAGAATAGAATAGAATAGAATAGAACAATAGAACAATAGAACAATAGAACAATAGAACAATAGAACAGAACAGAATAGCAGAGTTGGAAGGGACCTTGGAGGTCTTCTAGTCCAACCCCCTGCTTAGGCAGGAAACGCTATAACATTTCAGACAAAGCTGACTCCTAAGAATTTGTGATTCTGTGTCAGGTTAGGCTTGTGGCTCATCACGTCTTCCTGGTTCTCCTTCTCAGATGATACTCCCGTGGCCACAGCCAAAAACATGCCCGGAGACAGTGCAGACCTATTTGGAGACGGAGGTGGGGAAGACGGTGGTGCCCCCAATGGCCGTATGTGGAGGACAGTCATAATTGGGGAACAGGAGCACCGCATAGACCTGCAGATGATCAAGCCGTACATGAAGGTGGTAACTCATGGAGGTGAGAATCCCTGGAGACACCACGAGGTCTCCAACTAAGTGTTTGGAGGAGAAGGGAGCAGGTCCATCAGGTGGGGAAGGCCCTTGTATTTCATGGCCAACTCAGTGGGTCAATTCCCTCCATGCTTCTGTCTCTCTCTCTCTCTCTCTCTCTTAGGTTATTACGGGGAAGGCCTCAACGCCATCATTGTCTTCGCGGCTTGTTGCTTGCCGGACAGCAACCTGCCTGACTACCATTACATCATGGAGAACCTCTTCCTGTAAGTGGTGGCTCTTCCTGTCTTCTGCAAAGGAGGGGAGGACATCTTGCTATGGCCCCATCGGGGGAGCTACCTAAGTCATCTCTAACATGGGAAATTTCACACGGGGTTGTGACCTGAAAAAGGATGGGTTTGCCAGATTCCTGGCTTTTTGGGGGTGTTTAAAAGAGGGCTGCTTTGTCCTCCCGGACTTCAATTCCCAGAATTCCCCAGCCAGTATGCTTGAAGGCAGGTGGACTTCAACTCCCAGAATTCCCCAGCCAGTATGCTTGAAGGCAGGTGGACTTCAACTCCCAGAATTCCCCAGCCAGCATGTTTGAAGACGGGTGGACTTCAACTCCCAGAATTCCGCAGCCAGTCATGGGGGATTCTGTCAGAGTTTGCAGCACATCTGACCAGCACACAATTAAATGAACTTCAGCAGGATTCAATTATATATAAGAAACTTCTTTATATACAATACCATACAGCAGAATCCAGAAGTATAGAATCAATGATCACAGTAATATTCACAGAAGCAAGATATAATACAGAGGCACTCATATATATAGATCAGTGAACCTAAGCCACGCCCAGGCTCCGAGCTGTCTGGGTCACCAACAGCCCCCATTGGCTGACCTGTTACGATGTCTATCCAGTCTATGAATATTCATACTCTGACAGATTCTGGGAGTTGAAGTCCACCTGTCTTAAAAGTTTCTAAGGCGGGGAAATCCCGATCTAAAAAGATACTCCAACCTTGCAGTTTTCTAGGCTCCCTTTTTCTTCACTTCTCTTTCTTCTCTTCTTCTCTCCTTTTTCTGAAAGATATGTGATCAGCAGTTTGGAGCTGCTGGTCGCCGAAGACTACATGATCGTATATTTGAACGGTGCCACTCCACGGAGAAGAATGCCGGGCATCGGCTGGTTGAAAAAGTGCTACCAGATGATCGACAGACGGTAAGGAGGGTTGATCCCACCCAAAACGGACCCTGTGTCACCATCGGTTCGGTTGAGGAAGGGGCTGCCCTGTGCCTGTTCTTTTGCGGCAATGCTGACCCAATCTCCGGAGGGCGGGGGCAGGGGGGGCTGTATTTTCTCACATCCCAGCATTTGACTTACCTTCTTTTTAAATACGTGTGGCCTGGAATCCTCAGAGCAAGGCATTTATAGTTGGGTCTTTTGGCCATAAATTTGATACATCTATGTATCTCCATCTCCCTTCCTCCCCCCCTCTCCCTCTCTCTCATCTATCTAACATCTATTCATCAATATCTATTTATGTCATTTATCTCATCTCTCTCTCTCTCTCCCTCTCCCCCCCTCTCTCTCATTTCTCCTATCTCTCTCTCATCTCTCCTATCTATCTATCTATCTATCTATCTATCTATCTATCTATCTATCTATCTATCTATCTATCTATCTATCTATCTTTACCTACCTACCTACCTACCTACCTATCTCTACCTATCTCTGCCTGCCTGCCTGCCTGCCTGCCTGCCTGCCTGCCTGCCTGCCTGCCTGCCTGCCTGCCTGCCTGCCTGCCTGCCTACCTACCTACCTACCTACCTACCTACTTACCTACCTACCTACCTACCTACCTACCTACCTACCTACCTACCTACCTACCTACCTACCTACCTACCTACCTACCTACCTATCTATCTATCTATCTATCTATCTATCTATCTATCTATCTATCTATCTATCTATCTATCTATCTATCTATCTATCTATCTATCTATCTATCTGGTATCTGTCAAATGTATGGCCCAAAGACCCAATTATATATAGTTCTCTGTCTGTATCCAACATCAAAAGGAAAATTATGCTGTGCCAGGAGTCAAAAATGACCTCAGAACCCCTAACCAGCCATTATTGATTTATTTTTACAGCTTTTAAAATAACAAATAAAAGAAACAAAGCACAAAGATAATCCTGACAGAAACACATACACTATGAAAAGGAGAAAAAAAACTCTCCAAGTGCTTTAAAAAGAAAAAAAAAACCAACAGAAAAAAAAGGGGAGGGAAACCTATGGGCCATATGAAAATTTAACTTTCTTTCTTTCTTTCTTTCTTTCTTTCTTTCTTTCTTTCTTTCTTTCTTTCTTTCTTTCTTTCTTTCTTTCTTTCTTTCTTTATTTATTTATTTATTTATTTATTTATTTATTTATTTATTTATTTCTTGGTTCTTATATGCCGCCCTACTCCCGAGGGAGTCAGGGCGGCGTACAGCAGATATACAAGAACACCAGTAAATAAACATTAATTAAAACCAAGTACAAAAATTAAAATTAATATTCAAGAACATCCATCAACCAGACATACCCGAGGGAGAGTACAGATGGATTAGTCTCTACCCCCTGCCTGCAGGAAAAGCCATGTCTTGACGGCTTTTCGGAAGGCCAGCAGGGTGGGGATGGTTCGGGTCTCTGGGGGAAGTTGGTTCCAGAGCGCGGCCCTCCCCACAGAGAAGGCCCTCCCCCTAGGGCCCGCCAGCCGGCATTGCTTGGCTGACGGGACATGGAGGAGGCCGACTCTGTGGGCCCTAACCGGTCGGAGGGAAGTGTGAGGCAGAATGCGGTCCCGGAGATAGCCTGGTCCTAAGCCATGAAGGGCTTTAAAGATGATGATCAACACCTTGAATTGTACCCGGAGACCGATGGGCAACCAATGCAGCTGGCGGAGTATAGGTGTTATGTGGGTGTACCTTGGCACACCCACCACAGCACGCGCAGCCGCATTTTGCACCAACTGAAGTCTCCGGATACTCTTCAAGGGTAACCCCATGTAGAGCGCATTGCAGTAGTCCAAACGCGAGGTGACAAGGGCATGAGTGACCGTGAGTAAAGCCTCCTTCTCCAAATATGGCCGCAGCTGGTGCACCAGGCGAACCTGTGCAAAGGCCCCCCTAGCCACAGCAGAAAGATGGTGATCCAATTTTAGCTGTGGATCTAGGAGGACCCCCAAGTTGCGGACCTGGTCCGAGGGAGTCAATTTCACTCCCTCAATAACATTTCTAGCTTGGTGCCTTAACTGCTACCCCAACCTGGCTCTTTTTAATGATTCATAGCAGTGCAGAATTATTATCTCCCTGAGGTGTAACTGCTTTAACCTAATTTTTTTATTTTATTTTTCCCAAACTGCATCCATTTTTTGCAGGTTACGGAAAAATCTGAAAGCGTTAATAATTGTTCACCCTTCCTGGTTCATTCGGACGGTGCTGGCGATATCCCGGCCATTCATCAGGTAAAGGAATCAAAAAGATGGAGCAAAACCCAGCTCCATCATCTTCCTTTAACGGCCCCATAATCCCTTGCGGGGGGTGGAGTCTGGGCAACCGAATGGAGCTAGCAGAGTGTTTTAATGGCCGGATGCCCTTCCTGTCGCCATTGCGGAGTTTTGTACAGCAGATACAATCTCAGTGTGCGCAGAGAGAGAAATATCTGCTTCTACCTAGGATCGAACTCACAGCCTCCTGATTGTGAGGCCAGAGCTCCACCTCTAGGCCACCGCATCGCTCTGAACGAAATCCAGCTTGATACTTTGAAAGGATTGCTTTCTTTGGGTCTCCTGCTTTCAATATGCCCTATAGTAGTAAATTTAACCCTTCCCTTGTTTTTGGATGGTTGCAGAAGTCCCGGAATGCAATCCAATTCAGCTTTCTTTCTTTTTTTTAAAAAAAATAATTTTTATTTAGTTATTTACATTTAAAAACAACACAAAGAAACCATACATACAGAAAATAAACAAAACAAAACAATACAATAACATACATACAACTACACTATGTAACCTCTAGGGTTATCATACAGCAATTTATATCGACGGTGAATTCATGCTTATATACTGTAATTTCTATAATTAACATAACTATATGATCTTTTTCGTTAACATATTTCATTTTTATTTCATAAATATAATTATAGTAACTTAAAGTAGTTAAAAGTCATATAAATATACTACTAAATTAATTATTTACAGATTTATTTTGTTTTTTCTTTTCAAGCCAATCATAAAATGTATTCCAAATTTCATAATATTCCGAATCTTCCTTTTCATTTAATTCCATTGTCATTTTATCTAATTCAGCACAGTCAAAATTTTTCTTAATTATTATATTTTCAGTTGGTACATCCTTTTGTTTCCAATATTGTGCGAGGCTGATTCTAGCTGCAGTAAGAATAATTCACCTTTCTTTCATCTTGTTGACATGTTGGACTACAATACCCATCACCCCTGGTTGCCTGGAACCTCCAGCCAACATGGCTGAGGATTGCAGGTAGCCCTGGACTTACAACCGTTCGTTCAGTGACTGTTCGAAGTTACAACGGTGCTGAAAAAGAGATACTTACGACCCTTTTTCGCACTTACGACCATTGCCGAAATTCCCCATGGTCATGCGATCAATATTCGGACGCTTGGCAACTAACTCATAGTTATGACGGTCGCAGTGTCCCGGGGGTGGTGGTCACGCGATCCCTTTTTGCCACCGTCTGACAAGCAAAGTCAACGGGGAAGCCAGATTCGTTTAACGACCGTGTGACTAACTCAACGACTGCAGTGCATCGCTTAAGAACCAGGGCAAGAGAGGTCGTAACATGGAGCAAAACTCACTTGACAACTGTCTTGCTTAGCAATGAAAATTTTGGGCCCAAATGTCGTAAGTTGAGTAATGAAACGGTTAGCATTTTTTTCCTCCTAACCTTTCAAGCATCTTTAAAAGCCATTTAATCACCTTTGCTTTCACCTTGACTCCTGTAAACTTCACAGCTACAAAGGGAGTCATCAACTTACAACCACATTTGGTTTTGGTTGCTAAGCAATGCGGTCATTAAGCAAGTCATCACATGACCGGATCCGATTTTACAACCGTTTTTACTGCAGTTGTTAAGCGAATCACGGTGGTTACTAAACGAATCAAGCCATTATTAAGCAAATCGAACTTATAGAATACGAGAGCTGGAAGGGACCTTGGAGGTCCTCTAGTCCAACCCCTTGCTCAGGCAGGAAACTGTATATCAGACTGGTGGCTGTCTAGTCCCTTCTTAAAAACCTCCAGTGTTGGAGCATTCACAACTTCCCCAAATAACTTGGCTTGTTAGAAGCTGACCAGCAAGGTCAATCAATCACTCAATCAATCAATCAGAATAGAGCTGAAAGGGACCTTGGAGGTCTTCTAATCCAACCCCCTGCTCCAGCAGGAGACCCTACACCATTTCTGATAAATGGCAGTCCAAGTCTCTTCTTAAAAACCTCCAGTGATGGAGCACCCACAACCTCTGGTGGCAAGCTGTTCCATTGGTTAATTGTTCTCACTGTTAGGAAGTTTCTCCTTAATTCCAGGTTGCTTCTCTCCTTGATTAGTTTCCATCAGTTGCTTTTTGTCCTGCCTTCAGGTGCTTTGGAGAATAGGTTGACCTCCCCCCCCTCTTATTTGTGGCAGCCCCTCAAATACTGGGACACTGCTATAATGTCCCCCCCCCCCCGAGTCCAAACCCTAGTAAGGCCACACCTAAAATACTGCAACCAATTTTGGTCACCACACTACAGAAAAGATGTTGAGACTTTGGAAAAAGTTCAGAGAAGAACAACTAAGATGATTGAAGGCCTGGAGGCTAAAACATATGAAGAAAGATTACAGGATTTGGGCTTGGCTAGTCTAAAGAAAAGAAGAATTAGGGGGGACATGATAGCAGTCTTCCAATACTCGAGGGGCTGCCCCAAAGAAGAGGGGGTCAACTTGTTCTCCAAAGCGCCAGAAGGCAAGACAAAAAACAACGGATGGAAACTAATCAAAGAGAGAAGCAACCTGGAATTAAGGAGAAACTTCCTAATAGTGAGAACAATTAACCAGTGGAACAGCTTGCCTCCAGAAATTGTAGGCGCTCCATCACTGGAGGTTTTTAAGAAGAGGCTAGACAGTCACTTATCTGAAATAGTACTATAGGTTCTCCTGCTTGAGCAAGGGGCTGGACTAGAAGACCTCCAAGGTCCCTTCCAGCTCTATTTTATTCTACCCAGTTCTTGCAACAAATTCCTGTTCCAAATGGTGAACACGTATCCGCAACCCTTGTAAACACAAGCTAGGGTCCAAGGGCTTAAATCGTGATCCGGTGACCTCAGGAGAGGTGTGACACCTTGAGGATGAACCTTAAGTCATGTTTTCCAAGGCCGTCGTGACTTCGAACTGTTGTTAAACGAGTGGTTGCGAGTCCGGGGACTGCCTGTAGAAGCTAAAGCTAAGTCTCTCTCTTCTTTTTCCAGTGTGAAATTCATGAGCAAAATCCAGTACGTCCACACCTTGGAGGAACTAGCTCATACGATTCCCATGGAGCACGTCCAGATTCCAGATTGCATCCTGCAGTAAGCGCCGTTGTAATTTGGAGGTCCTCGGAACCCTCAACACTGTGAAATAATTACATCGTCAATATCATCATCATTTAACGACCCCATAATCCCTTGCGGGGTGGAGCTAGCAGAGTGCTTTACTGGCTGGATGCTCTTCCTGTCGCCCATGCGGAGTTTTGTTCAGCGGATATTTTCTAATCTGGCCCAGAGAGAGAAATATCTGCCTCTACCTAGGATCGAACTCACAGCCTCCTGATTGTGAGGGGAGAGCTCCACCTCTAGGCCACCGCACCACTCCTGTGACTTTATTGTCACTTTGAATGCACACTACATCAACATAGATCAAAATGAAATCTCGTTACACAGAGCCCTCAAAAGGTCACCACCTTCAATAGGCCCTACATCAGGGGTGTCAAATTCACGTCATCACGTCATCACGTGGCGGATCGTGACTTCCCCTCCCCCTTGGCTAAAATGGGGGTGGGCATGGCCAGCGCATGACGCATCCGGCCCACGGAGCCGCGAGTTGGACACTCCTGCACTACATTGTCTTCTTTTAACGACCCCATAATCCCTTGTGGGGTGGAGTCTGGGCAACTGAATGGAGCTAGCAGAGTGTTTTAATGGCCGGATGCCCTTCCTGTTGCCAATGTGGAGTTTTGTTCAGTAGATATATTCTCATCATGCCCAGAGAGAGAAATATCCACCTCTACCCAGGATTGAACTCACAGCCTCCTGATTGTGAGGCAGGAGCTCCACCTCTAAGCCACCGAGCCATTCTTGCCACAGTGAAATAATTACATACTGTAATTAAAATAAGCAAGGCTGCCCTTCTTCAGAGTACATTTGGGTTGCTCCAGGGTGTTGACTAGAGTCATAGGCTTTTTGGGTGTGGGAGGCAGGATCGGTGAGTGTGCACTTGTGCAGGTAAAGGGATGCATCACCTGGAGGCAGGGAAGGACTAGTGGAGCCCTTGGGAATCCTTGCTAGCAAACCTCAGCCTGAAAGCCTGGGAGAAGGACTTTTGGTCCCGTTAGACCAGTGCTTCCTAACCTGGGCAACATGAAGATGGGTGGGGAATTCTGGGAGTTGTAGTCCAGCCATCTTCGAGTTGTCTAGGTTGAGAAATACTGTGATAGACCATGCCAAGCTTAACTGCTCTGCTCAGTTGATAGAAGTAGCTTCAGGTGTATTGCTATCAATAGTAGCAATATTGTGGTAGCAATCTTCTTTTTCCTCCTCCTTCTGTTCTTTTTTCCTTTCCCTCTTCTCCTCCTCACCTTCTTTTCCTCTTCCTCCTCCTCCTCTTTGTTCTTCTTTCCTCTTCCTCCTCCTGCTCTTCCTCCTCCTGCTCTTCTTTCTCTTTCTCCTTCCTCCTCCTCTTCTTTTTTCCTTTCCCTCCTCTCCTCCTCACCTTCTCCTCCTCTTCCTCCTCCTCCTCCCCCTCCTCCTCCTCTTCCTCCTCTTCTTTGTTCTTCTTCTTTCCTCCTCCTCCTCCTGCTCTTCTTTCTCTTTCTCCTTCCTCCTCCTCTTCTTTTTTCCTTTCCCTCCTCTCCTCCTCACCTTCTCCTCCTCTTCCTCCTCCTCCTCCTCCCCCTCCTCCCCCTCCTCCTCCTCTTCCTCCTCTTCTTTGTTCTTCTTCTTTCCTCTTCCTCCTCCTGCTCTTCTTTCTCCTTCTCCTTCCTCCTGCTCTTCTTTTTTCCTTTCCCTCCTCTCCTCCTCACCTTCTTCTCCTCTTCCTCCTCCTCCTCCTTTCTTTTTTTCCTCTTCTCTTCTTTCTCCCTCCTCCTCCTCCTCCTCCTCTTTCTTCCTCTACTTCTTTTTCTTAGTCTTCTCCTCCTCCTCCTCCCTCCTCCTCCGAACATGAGGCTGAGTCTCCCATGACATATGAGATTCCTCAGAGGCCATCCATTCTTTGACTGAGGACTTCTGTCCTAGGTCCTGCCTCCAAAATCATTTTTTGTTTGGGAGGAAGAATCCAGGCAAAGGGGAACGGACCGGCAGCCGAGGGTTTCCTCCTGCCTAGCGGGATGGGCGGGGAGCTTTCCTCACGTTGAATCCAAAACACAGGCCTAAAGCAAAGAATCAGGGCTCAAGGCAATGATTTAGTTCGTAGACAGTACAGTACGTCACCAAAAGAATAGTGGGCGACAAAGAGATGCAATAGCAATAGCAATAGCAATAGCACTTTTCTTATATACCGCTTCATAGTGCTTTACAGCACTCTCTAAGCGGTTTACAGAGTTCAGCATATTGCCCCCAACAACCTGGGTCCTCATTTTACTGACCTCAGAAGGATGGAAGGCTGAGTCAACCTTGAGCCTAGTGAGATTTGAACAGCTGAACTGTTGAACTAGCAGTCAGCCTGCAATGGCTGCATTTAACCACTGCACCACTTCAGCTCATGCACTCCTATTTCTACCTTTCAGAAAGGAAGGGAAAACGATACAGTCATACATACTCGTAAGAAATAAATGTATTAGATCTCAGGTCATTTCCTGCCTTTCTGTTAATTAAAATCAGCGGTTTTAGTTAGAAGAAATATTTGCATCTTGAGATTCAGAATCAGAATAGAGCTGGAAGGGACCCTTGGAGGTCTCCTAGTCCAGCCCCCTGCTCAAGCAGGACAAATGGCTGCCCACTCCTGCTTGAGCAGGGGGTTGGACTAGATGACCTACAAGGTCCCTTCCAACTCTAATAATAAATCTAAATCTAAATCTAAATCTTCTTAAAAACCTCTAGTGATGAACCCACCCACAACTCCTGGTGGCAAGCAGTTCCAGTGGTTAATTGTCCTCCCTGTTAGGAAGTTTCTCCTTAATTCCAGGTTTGCTTCTCTCCTTGATTGGTTTCCATCCGTTGCTTCTTGTCCTGCCTCCTGGTGCTTTGCAAAATAAATTGACCCCCTCTTCTTTGGGGCAGCCCCCCAAATACTGGAAGACTGCTATCATGTCACCCCTAGTCCTTCTTTTCTTTAGATTGAAGGGCTGCTAGTACTGGCATAACTGATCCCCGGCCACTGTGAGCTAGAAGGCCCCCCTTCCTTATGACTCCGCTTTGCCTTTTAAACAGTCCCATTCATCAGAAAAACTGATTTTCCCCACCCCCAGCAGAGAACTCCTAACGTTCTCCATGCCTTTGCTGTAGGTTCGAAGAGGAGCGAAACCAGGCCAGGAAAGAACGGTACGTCTCCTTCAGGTGGGCCAGGATGGGGGGGGGAAGGGGGTCCCCTGGACTCACTGAGGCAGGGGCCATTCGGGAAGGGGCCGCTTCATCCGGCCATGCTCTTATTTCGTTGCAGGGTGGAAGGAGTGAAAGAGGAGACGGCTGAGAGAGAGAGGTGAGCTTCCCCCTGTTCCCATTTGCCAACGCCATCATCCTGTTTCCAGTGGTGGGTTCCTACCGGTGCGGTCCACTCTACCGCACCGGTAGCAGCCGGCCGATTATGCAATTTGCACGCGACACCGGTCCGTCGTCTTCACCGGCCGTTCGCGTGTCGTCATCTTTTTTTCAGAATTTTTGGGCTTTTTTTGCTTCCTGCGCATACGCGGAAGCAAAATCTTGCGAGGGGATGTGCACGTGAGATTTTGGCGATTTTTTGCTTCCGCGCATGCGTGGAAGCAAAAAATAATCGAAATCACACGCGCGCATCCCCTCGCAAGATTTTGCTTCTGCGCATGCGCAGGAAGCAAAATTGCGCGAGGGGGCACGCGTGTGCGTAGCGTGCATGCGCACGCACAAAACGTGGAGATGCGTGTGCAGCGCACCGGTAGCAAGGTAAGAGAGCAACCCGCCGCTGCCTGTTTCCTCATGCCAGGGATGGTCGGAAGAAAGCTAGAAATTTGAGAGAGGCCGGAGCCCCTCTTTCCAGTCTCAGAGGCTATTCAAAGGTATCTGAGTCCTGACAACTTCCCCGCCCTGGCTGGGGAATTCTGGGAGTTGAAGTCCACCCATTTTCAAGTTGCCAAGGTGGGAGAAACTCTCCTCTAGCCCCTCCGGGCACCTGGTGGAGAAGATCTTCAGAAGTCTGCCTTGGAATAAAACGGGTTCATTGAAAAAAGGGGCTCCCTCGGATACTTTGGCTTCTGCGGGCAGGTGAGGCTCTCCTCTCCCAGGACAAGGGGACTTAGGGGTGGTCAGAGAAGAGAAGAAGAGAAGAAGAGAAGATTCGTAGCTCAAGGTTGAATTGTGGTGTCCTGGGTGCTCTCCAACCTTGGCTGTCTTCTTGCAGATGTTTTATTGCCAAACTAGGTAATACCATCAGTGCTAGAAGGGAAGGGAGCTTGTGGAGAGGAGAAAGAGGAGGAGGGCCATTGTGGGACCCTAGGTGCTCTCTGAACTTGGTGGTTTTCTTGAAGACATTTCATGACCAAACTAGGGAACACCATCAGTGCATGCTGATGCTACCTAGTTTGCTAATGAAAAATGTCTGCAAGTAAACCACCAAGCTCAGGGATCACCAAGGACCCCACAGCTAATGTCCCCTTGGACTTAATCCAAAAGCCGGATTCTTCCCGTTCTTCTCTGTTTTGAGTCAAGCAAGCATCTTTTGTGGGTTTCGTGATACAACTTCAGCGTGTTACCTCTGTAAGCTCCAGGAGATACCTTCTCTGTGGGAAATGCCCTTGCGTTTTCTTTCCTAAGGCTAACTCCGTAGTGACGTCAACAAGGCTACCACCAGCTACCAATTATTATATATTATATATATTATTATATATAATGATTTAAACTGTTTTCTGCCTTGTGTCCAAATCACTTGCCATTTCAAAGGCCTGTGTGCGAGGAAAGTAACTTCTCTGCTGGAGGATTCAAATATCTGGAGCAGCCGGAGGTGGCATTCTGCTGGTTCGGGCAAACTGGTAGCGCCGACTGTGGGTGGGCCTGCGCACCCGCCTGGACGTAATGCCGTCCTATTTAGCCACATTTTCGTGGCTGGGCGCATGGGTGGAGGTGGGGCATGCTCACATTTGCGAACCGGTGATAAGTGAATGCTACTCCTGGGGGCAAGACCTTGGTGACTGTGGTGTTTCAAAAAATAAATCCACTTCATAGCATCTACTAATACTTTGTCTCACTTTCCAAACAGGACTGCCCTTCCTTCAGATGATCAGGAAACAAGGTTCGGAATTTGTTTTTAATTAAAATTCACCTCGTTTTAATTGATTTTTATTGCTTTTTTTAATAACGTCACCAGTTTTATTTTTGTACTTTGCTCTCTTTTGCTGTTTTTAATTAAACCATCCCTTAAGTTTGGGCATCATTATTGCTTTTAAAAGATTACAATCTTGTGTCTTAGGCTAAGAACCAAGAAACCGCTTGGTTGATCAGTGTGTGATATGACCTCAAGGAAGTCTTTGTCTGACTTGCAAAATATAAAATATCAAAGATCTGTCTTCACTGCTAAGTTAATACATACGCCCTTTAAATGTTTTGAAACTCCATATCTACAAGTAGTGGTTCAGTTCACTAACTGGATTATTCAGTTCCATGCTGGACTGACCAAGGTTGATTCTCTCTTGGTTTAAGTGAGGTTTTAGTTTAACTTTAGGAACACCTGTCTATGGAGATTCTCAACCATCCAGGTCACGGTTGTCCCAAATGTGCTTTTTTTCAAGAGGCAACTGGACTTTCTGGTTTTTTCTTTGAAGACGTTTTGCTTCTCCGCCGAGAAGCTTCTTCAGCTCTGACTGGATGGTGGGAAATGGAAGGACTTATATTCTTTGCAGACAGCTGGTCATTTGCCTCCTTTTAGAGCAGCGGTTCCCAACCTGGGGGTCGGGACCCCTTTGGGGGTCGAATGACCATTTCCCAGGGGTCGCCCTGGCATCCTCAGCTTCCCCCCCCACTGCCACAAGCCTGGCCATATTGCGCCCCACAACCCACGCCCCCACTGCGCCCAACTCTGCTGCCGCCATTTGGATTCTTTTACCCTCTGCGCATGCGCAAAGCGTTCTGCATGCACAGAGGGCAAAATAACTCAAATAGCGGCATCCAGGCGGGCGGGGGAAGCGGGTGGGGGAAGCCCCACGCTGCAACCGCCACCGGCTCCATCGGCTCTGCGACAACCGACAGGCAAGAATGAACCGGGAGCATTTCACCCCTGCGAAAGGCGTGCGTGACTTTGGTGGGGCCGGGACAGGCGGCTGCCCGGAGAGAGCCATACCCTTCACCCCGAATGCTACAGGTAGACGGGAGAGACTCTGCGAAGGGGGTGGCTCTCTCTGGGCAGCCGCCTGTCCAGGCCCTGCCGAAGTCGTGCACGCCTTTCGTGACGGGGCTCGAAAAACTCCCAGAGGCAACACGCGAAGCGAGCGGAGACCTCGCCCGGATCTGGAGACTTCGACCGGACGCCGCCATTTGGGTTCTTTTACCCTCTGCGCATGCGCATGCGCAGCACGCTTTGCACATGCGCAGAGAGTAAAAGAATCCAAATGGCGGCGGCGGGGTGGGTCACGGTGGGGTCGCGGGGGCGGGTCGCGGGTCGCGGCATTAGGAAGGTTGGGAACCGCTGTTTTAGAGAGTCCTTGAGGCCACTTGGAGGTTTGTCTGTGTCCTCAGGGTCACCTGAGTGGTGCAAATGGGGGTGGAGCCTTTCAGGCTGCTGCCAAGTGGCTCAACTCCAAGTGGCCTCAATGACTCCCTAAAAGGATGCAAATGTCCAACTGTCTGCAAGGAGTATAAATCCTTCCCCACCCTCCAGCCAGAGCTGAAGAAGCTTCTTGCATGAGAAGTGAAACATCTTCAAAGAAAAAACAAAGTTCAGCTGCCTCTTGAAAAAGCACCTTTGGGACCACCATGACCTGGATGGCTGAGAACCTCCATAGACCTGTGGTTAAGATACCTCCAATAAAGGAGAATATTTGCAGCTCAGGATTGAAATGAGGTCTCCTCAGTGCTCTCTGAGCTTGGAGGTTTTCTTTGCTCAAGCGAGGTGGCACCATCACTGATGTTCTTCCTCACCTGAGCGCTGCTGATGTTACCTACCGTATTTTTCAGAGTATAAGACGCACCTTAGTTTTTGGGGAGGAAAATAGGGGAAAACAATCTACCTACCAGGCATTCATCTGGCTAGCGTCCTTAGTCTGGTCAGCTTCAGCACATTATTTCCTGGTTAGGACTTAAAAAAACCTTCTTCTGAGAGTAACAATGAAAGAGCCTGCAAGCCACTAAGAGCTGGGAAGATCATTAGCACCTGGTTAGGGCTAGAAAAAAACTTATTTGGAGCAAGTAGAGCAATGAAAAAAAAACCTGCAAAGACTTAGGGCTGGAAAAACATTCTTTGGAGAGAGTAACAATGAAAGAGCCTGCAAGGTAAGAGCTGGGAAGATCTGTTAGCACCTAGTTAGGGCTGGAAAAAAAAGCTACATTCGAAATATAAGACGCACCCAAATTTTCAGCCACTTTTAGGGAGGAAAAAGGTGCGTCTTATACTCCAAAAAATACGGTAGATAGGGTAATGAAACGTCATCAGCAAAACAGCCAAGTTCAGAGAGCACCAAGAACTCCTTAAAGATGCCTCCACATAACAAAAGTAAAGAGATTGGATGGATCCAACTCCGATTCTAGGTAGTCCTCAGTTTATGACCGCAATTGCGGCCAGAATTTCTACTGCTAAGCAAGGCAAGTTGTGAGTCGGGCCCCATTTTTCCCCAACCTTTTGTTGCCAGCTTGTTACTTGACCCTGGGACATTGCAACTATGGCAAGTACATGCTTGGTTGCCAAAGCGCCCAAATTTTAATCCCGTGACCCTGGAGATGCCGAGATAGCCGTAAGGGCGAGGACCAGTTGTAAGTCACTTTTTTTTCAGAATAACAGAGTTGCAAGGGACTTTGGAGGTCTTCTAGTCCAACCTTCTGCTCAGGCAGGCAACCCCACACTATTTCAGACAAATGAAATGGTTGTCCAATCTTTACTTAAAACCTCCAGGGTTGGAGTACCAGGGTTGGGCTGCTGGGGGTTCACAGGGGTTCGGGTGAACCTCTAGCTAAGATTCTGTGCAGTTTGGAGAACCCCCAAATCCCACTCCTGGCTGACCCTGCCCACCCCGCCCCTCCCAGGAGTCCCCATGCGGTCCATTTTGGATGCAGGTAAGTGCAAGGCGCGTGCAGAGGCGCGGGAGGGCAAAAAACGGGCCTACCGGAAGTTCGGGAAGGCCATTAACAGGCCCATTTCTGGCCTCCAGAGGGACTCCGGAGCCTGGGGAGGCCATTTTTGCCCTCCCGGAGGCTCGAAGAAACCCTCCGGAGCCCAGGGAGGGCAAAAACGCCCTCCCCGTGGTGCAGGAGGCTGACTAGGCCACGCCCACCCTGGCCACGCCCACCCAGCAACTGGGCAGAGAACCCCTTGCTAACATTTTTGAAGCCCATCCCTGTGGAGCACCCACAATTTCTGGAGGCGCAAATCATTCCACCGATTCATTGTGGAACGCTTGCTTAAACGAAGGTTGTATTGTTTGAGGATGAGCTGAACTCTGTTTTGCTGATTGTTGACAGTGTTAAAAAGAGCCGAGGTGGCGCAGTGGTTAAAGTGCAGCACTGCAGTTCAGCAGTTCAGCTGTTCAAATCTCACTGGCTCAAGGTTGACTCAGCCTTCCATCCTTCCGAGGTGGGTAAAATGAGGACCCAGATTGTTGGGGGCAATATGCTGAACTCTGTAAACTGCTTAGAGAGGGCTGTAAAGCACTATGAAGCGGTATATAAGTCTAAGTGCTATTGCTATTAAGCTGCGTAAACAAAGAGTAGCTTTGCGGTTTTTCAAGTATTAAGTCCGCGTAACTTTCTCCCTCTCCCTCCAAACCTCTTCTAGCATGTCATGAATCAGGATGGGGGAGACGGACGGGGCTGAAGAAACCCTCCACCCGATAAGGACCACCCAACCGCCACACCTTCCTTTCCTGGCCTTCCGAGCTTGTCAAAGATCTCATCTTCGGTCCATCGGAAGAAGCATCCTGCTGTTTCTCCATCCCCATCCAAGGCAAAGAGTCGCGAGACTCCATCCCCACCACTGAGTTTGCAAAGGAAGGAGCCCCTTCCAGGAGAGGCATCGAGCCCTTGAGTTTCCAGACAGACTTCATTGTAGTGTACGACCTTGATGGAGAGGATTGCATCTACTCCAAAAAAAAAAAAAAACCCCCGGAGATCTGGATTTTTGAACCGCAAGGCCTTTCCTGCAGTGGCTGCAAGTGGAAAGCAGATTTTTCATACCGGATCATTGTATGAAGAGATGTTTTCCTCAAGCATCGATCTGTCAGCTTAAGCCTCCTCCTCCTTTCAGAGGTGGTTTGTGTAGGCCTGTTTTAACAGACAGGGAAAGTTGATCCCTCCTTACCCCTTGAATTGGGGGTGGGGGGCTCTTGCTGAGATCCCGCTGCGGCAGGTAATGTGAAAAGAAACTTTGATCCCAACCTCCCTTTTTTAAGGATTCTCTTTGCATCCCAAAATTCCTCCAGAAGCAAAGAACGTCCTTCAACCGTCAGCATCAAAATGCAGATAGGGCTTTGATTGTTTTTACGACACTGGACAATTATCCTTTCCTTTTGTATGTGGATGTGATAGGAGTTGCAAACACACACCAAGATTTCCTAGAACAAGCAAAAAAAAAAAAAAAAACCAGGAACAAGGAAGCAGACTTTCATCAGCCGAGTCAGAAAATGAACACGCTTACAAGATGTACGTTTTTCTGAGGCAAGAAATCATATTTCGGTACTGCTTTTCTTTCCGGCATAGGACTGTCCAGTGGGAATAAAAACACTGACGAAGTGATTTAGTGGGAGAGGCTTGGGATGATTTAGGAGCTTAATGATCAATTAATGCAGTGTTTTTCAACCACTGTGCCGCGGCACACTAGTGTGCCGTGACATAGTGTAAGGTGTGCCGTGGGTAAAACATCCGCCGGGTGTTTTTGCTACGGGACATCTCTGTGTCCCGAAAGTTGGTTTCGGGACACAGAGATGCCTCTATTACCGTATTTATCGGCGTATAACACGCAGTTTTAAAACTAAAATTACAAGCCAAAACTCTACCTGCGTGTTAAACGCCGATCCCAGCTGATTCACCGCTCTGGGGGCAGCTCAAAAACGGGCGGGCGCATCCCTGCTGTTCTCCGGCCAAGCGGCCGAAGGAGCCCTGGAGCCCTGACGCCGCCCTGCATCTCGGTCTCTTGGGGCTTGTCCGGCAGCCTGCTGGGAAGGCTGCGACGCAGGGAGGGAAGGAGCTGCTATTGCCGCTCCGGCATGTCTCTGTGGCTGACCAGGGAGCCGCGTCCTTGTTAACAATGGAGAAGCTGCGCGGAGCAGAGGTGCCTGGCGAGCGAGGTGAGTGGCTACATCGGCTGCAGGCTCCTGCCTGCGTCTCCCGCCCGCCTCTCATTCCTTTAAATGCTAAGGCAAGAGGTGGGCAAGCGGGCGGGAGACGCGGGCAGGAGCCTGCCGCCAATGCAGCCACTCGCCTCGCTCGCCAGGCGCCTCTGCTCCGCGCAGCTTCTCCATTGTTAACAAGGACGCGGCTCCCTGGTCAGCCACAGAGACATGCCGGAGCGGCAATAGCAGCTCCTTCCCTCCCTGCGTCGCAGCCTTCCCAGCAGGCTGCCGGACAAGCCCCAAGAGACCGAGATGCAGGGCGGCGTCAGGGCTCCAGGGCTCCTTCGCCGCTTGGCCGGAGAACAGCAGGGATGCTGCCACGGTCTGGGACTCAGTCGGGTGGCTGCAGCCCCGCGGGAGACGGCAACAGAGGTTCCTTCTTTCTCCTACAGGGAGAAAGACAGAAGGAAGGAAGGAAGGAAGGAAGGAAGGAAGGAAGGAAGGAAGGAAGGAAGGAAGGAAGGAAGGAAGGAGAAGACAGACAGACGGAAAGAAAGAAAGAGAAAGAAAGAAAGAAAGAAAGAAAGAAAGAAAGAAAGAAAGAAAGAAAGAAAGAGAAGTTAGGAAGGAAGACAGACAGAAAGAAAGAAAGAAAGAAAAAGAAAGACAGAAAGAAAGAAAGAAAGAAAGAAAGAAAGAAAGAAAGAAAGAAAGAAAGAAAGAAAAAGAAGTTAGAAAGGAAGGAAGACAGAAAGAAAGAAAAAGAGATGTTAGGAAGGAAGGAAGGAAAGAAGAAGAAAGAAGACAGACAGACAGAAAGAAAGAAGTTAGGAAGGAAGGAAGACAGAAAGAAAGAAAAAAAGATGTTAGGAAGGAAGAAAGAAGAAGAAAGAAGACAGACAGACAGAAAGAAAGAAAAAATAATTTCTTTTTGTTTATTTGATTCCTATTCAAGAGAATTACTTTATATATAGTCAATATAGGCACAGAGTTAAATTTTTTTAACATTTTCTAATGGTGGTGTGCCTCGTGATTTTTTTCATGAAAAAAGTGTGCCTTTGCACAAAAAAGGTTGAAAAACACTGAATTAATGGACTTGAAACCCCATTCAGTTTGGAGACAGACGGATCCACCCCTCCCTTAAACCAAGATACGAAAATCTTTTTTCTTACCTACATCTCTTTGGATGTTACAGGAACTGGGCATGGCTGGTCTAGAGAAGAGAAGGACCAGGTAAGGCAGGATAGCAGTGTTCCCATATTTGAGGGGCTGCCACAGAGAGGAGGGGGTCAAGCTGTTTTCCAAGGCACCCGAAGGCCAGACAAGGAATAATGGATGGAAACTGATCAAGGAGAGATTCAACCTGGAAATAAGGAGAATTTTTCTGACAGTGAGAACAATCAACCAATGGAACAGAAGTTGCCTTCAGAAGTTGTGGGAGCTTCATCACTGGAGGCTTTCAAGAAGAGACTCGACTGCCATCTGTCAGAAATGGTGTAGGGTCTCCTGCTTGGGTGGGGGGTTGGACTAGATGACCTACAAGGTCCCTTGTAAAATAATAACTGAAACGTTATTCCAATCCATGAAGTTATAAAAAATGGGACTTGGGCAAAGAAAAGTGAACAGCAGAAGCCAAGCAAAAGGGGAATTCACTCGTTGGTGTGTCGCAAACAGGAAAACAGCATCTCTGTCCTATTGGGAGACTATCCTCTGTGCTGGTCCGTTCATGGGAAATCAAGAGAGGGGGGGGGGGGAGAGAGGGAGAGAGAGAGAATGAGACAAAGAGAAAGAGAGAGAATTAGAGAGAAAGAAAGACTTCACAATCAACTGTATACATTTTCAAAGTTGCTTTTTCTTTTAACGTGTTGTAAATAAGCAGCAAAACAACGGTGGGGACAAATTTGGAACTCTTAACACTGTCGCTTGGACAAATGGCAAAAGAGACCGACAATTTTGCTGTTCTGTTTTAGCCAGGACTGCCTCATCCGTCTGAAAAGGAGAGGCTTTTGGGGAATGGTGGATACAGAGGAAGGGGCTTTCCTAGCTTGCCGACCTCCACAGGGTGGGAAATGCCAGGGATTATAAATTAGGACGTGGCATGCGTAAAGCAAGCGTTGTACCACGGAGCTTCACAAAACCACGCAAGAACGTATCACGGCATGTTTGGAAACCCAGCCCTGCAGAAGCATCTTACGGGAACTTGCGATCCTTCCATTTTAATTCATTTTACAGGATGTTTTGCCGGCCTTCGGTGCATGCGACTTGCTGTCCGTTTAGTTTTTGAAAGCCTGGGAGGGCCTTGGAATTGCAGGGATTGGGGAGAAGGATTGGAAAGGATTAGGAATCTGCAGCCTTCCGGATGTTGAGTTGCATCTCTCATCAAACCCCTGTTATTAGCCACCCTGGCTGGAGTTGATGTGCGTTGCTGGTCTGACGTCCATTGGGCTGAAGGCTTACGGCCCTCCCGTCCTCCTCTCTGAACCGAGAAGAAAGTAACAACGGACCCAGCAGATGTCTTCTAATGCCACCTCTGAGAATTAAATCACAGATAAATCAATATTTATTGCACGCAAGACAAGAAACAATGGATGGAAACTATTCTAGTCGAGGAGAGAAGCAACCTGGAATTAAGGAGAATCTGTCAGGGTTCCAAGTAATACATCCATAACAAACAGAACTCTGAGGCAAGTAGATTCCTCAAAGAATTGGTTTATTGGACATATCATATTGGCACAAGCTGGTGAAAACCGACTCTGAATATTCCCCCGCGTCTCACCAAGTTAAAAGTAAAAGTTTTTCCCCTTCCCCAAACAGTCAGTCACATGGTCCAATCATTGTGTCATTCGGTTGCCTGGTAACGTCACTCCGCCTCTCCAACCACCTGTGGGAATGTCCTTGGTTCCCAAGAGAATGTATTTTGTTTTGGCTACAAACCCCCTCTATCTCTACTCCCCCCTCCCTAACCCTCAGCTCCAGTGTGGCAACCTCGATCAGGTCAGCTTCAGGGTTGACAGAATCTTCTGACAGTGAGGACAATTAACCAGTGGAACTGCTTGCCACCAGAAGTTGTGGATGATTCATCACTGAAGGCTTTTAAGACTAGACTGGTCTGACATGGTATAAGGTCTCCTACTTGAGAAGGGGGCTGGACTAGAGGACCTCCAAGGTCCCTTCCAGCTCTATTCTGTTTGAACATCTGAAATTCAACAATAATCCACTTGAGGGATACAGTTTTTCTTTCTCCATTGGCCTAGGATTGAGGAAAGTTCTCTCCAAGGTCATGCTGTTGAACAGTAAATGCCCAGTTTCAACACGACAAATATGGCAGGCGTTCGGCTGACTCGCCCGATAAATGCAGCTTCCTTGCAGAAATAAACATGGAGGAAGAATTTGTCAAGGTGCAAGGTAGACATGAATAGAAGCCTTTGGTTTAAAAATGTCCTGAAGGTGATTTTAGGTAAGGAACTGTCACTCGGGCTAGTAAATAGTGCCAATTTACACCACTTGTAGGTATCCGCCGATTTAAGGCCCGCAGGAAGTTCAGAAGTTCAGAAAAAGGATTTTAGGAACCCAGAGTCGCTCCGCCAAGGAAGTATAAACCTTGCCTTGCTTGAGTTCAACGTGGTTGCGTTGCTTCATTCCTGGATCTCATCTCCAAGTTCCGTGGATAGATCCCAAAGAGATCGGGTCTGATCAGAAAGTGGATTTAGACCAATGAATGGGGGGAAAAGACCGCTTCTTCGAGTAAAACTCTTAAATCGTTACGCTCGTATATCTGCCGTGGGTTCGCAGGCAGGTTCCGAGTTGCATTGATCTTTTTTTATAAATTTTAGGAAGCTTAAATGTCTATGGAGACTCTCCGTCATCCAGGTCGTGGTTGCCCCAAAGGTTTTAAAGAGGAAACTGGACTTTCTGGTTTTTCTTTGAAGACGTTTCGCTTCTCCTCCGAGAAGCTTCTTCGGCTATGACTCAACGGCGGGGAAGGGAAGGATTTATATTCCTTGCGTTGTTTTGTTTTTATCCTTCCATTCCCCACCATTGGACGAGAAGCGAAACATCTTCCAAAAGAAAAACCAGAAAGCCCAGTTGCCTCTTGGGGAAAAAAGAGCACCTTTAGGAAGGTTACTGAGACCAGGGAAAATAGGTGAGTCAATCTTCTCTCGAATCAAGCTGAATTCTAGACGAATAGATGGGTTGGGCGGAGCGGTTTTCTTGCCAAAAATACAGAAGGGATTTTCTGTACCCCTGCACCCCCCATCTCCCTCCCTCTCTTTAAACTTCTCAGTCAGTCTAGTTTAACAGCCCTGGAATTTTGGGGGTGATACCCTTCCGTCTACCACAGGGGTCTCCAACCTTGGCAACTTTAAGACTTGTGGACTTCAACTCCCAGAATTCATCAGCCAGATTTCTGGGAGTTGATCCACAGGCCTTAAAGTCACCAAGGTTTCCAACATCAGGAAAAGGTGGTGGATGGCCACCATGTTAAAAAAAACACCTATAACTTGAAAAGCTTGTGCAAGGAATCTTCTGGGATATACCTTGCTCTGTGTTGGGAGCCATGATGCAAGAAAGGAAGGGAAGGGAAGAAGAAACAGTACGCCTTTGACTCTGATCAGCTCAGGTCAGGGTATCTTCTCCAGCTGTTTTGGCGCCTGGCTTTTGGGAAACGTCTGGCTGGCCTGATCTAGTCGGTGTCCACAAGGGGTTGCCCAAAAAGTCAAGACTATGAAAGTTTCATGAGCTATCGAGAGATTCAACCTAGAAATAAGGAGAAACTTCCTTAACAGTGAGAACAATCAACCCATGGAACAGAAGAAGTTGCCTTCAGAAGTTGTGGGAGCTTCATCCCTGGAGGCTTTCAAGAAGAGACTGGACTGCCATCTCTCAGAAATGGTGTAGGGTCTCCTGCTTGGGCCGGGGGTTGGACTAGATGACCTCCAAAGTTCCTTCTAACTCTGTTATTCTATATTCAATGGAACAGAAGTTGCCTTCGGAAGTCGTGGGAACTTCATCCCTGGAAGCTTTCAAGAAGAGACTGGACTGCCATCTGTCAGAAATGGTGTAGGGTCTCCTGCTTGGGCCAGGGGTTGGACTAGATGACCTACAAGGTCCCTTCCAACTCTTGTTAATCTGTTAAAAACCTGTTTTCCAAAGCACCTGAAGGCCAGATAGGGAACAATGGATGGAAACTGGTCAAGGAGAGATTCAACCTAGAAATAAGGAGAAATTTCCTGACCGTGAGAACAATCAACTAATGGAGCAGAAGTTGCCTTCGGAAGTTGTGGGAGCTTCACCACTGGAAGCTTTCAGGAAGCGACTGGACTGCCATCTCTCAGAAACGGTGTAGGGTCTCCTGCTTGGGGGGGGGTTGGACTAGATGACCTACAGGGTCCCTTCCAACTCTTGTTATTCTAATTCATCCCATGTTCCTTCTAGCTTCGGAGACGTGTCGCTGGTATCATCTCTGTGTCAGTGGAGAAATATGTACACATGTAAAGTCCACGTGTAAATAAATACCCATGGGTTTTTGTACACTCCCTGTAATCATCAACGGAGCATGCCAAAAAATATCAAAACAAACCCTGGCACAAAGGCAGGGTACAAGACCTGTGCATTTCTCCCTCGCCCCCCCCCCCCCCCCCACCTCTGTTAAAGTGGATGTCTTCTGTTGGAAACACACAACCTGTATCGTTCATTAAGGCTAACCTGAAACATGTTTGTATTTAGTTGGCTGAACCTCTGTGAGAAATACCAATTCCTATTGTATGTTATGTTATCGTTATTACGATTTTTTTTTTTTTTTTTTTGCTGTTTGAAGCCGAGAAAATTCAAAATATTTAATTAAAACTTCTGAGCCTTCCGCGAGATGCTTCTTTCCTGTTGTAAGTTTAAAACGTGCCGTTTGGGGTTCTCCCATGTTTCCTTTTCCAGATTTTAGCAGGAACGGCTAATTACAAGATTCAATCAAGATCACGTGAGGTACAAATACCACTCTATAAAGCCTTAGTAAGACCACAGCTGGAATTCTGCATCCAGTTTTGGTCTCCACACTATAAAAAAGAGGTTGATCGGCCAGCCGGCCATCGGTCCCGGTTCGGCGAGCGGGAAGAAATTCCCACTACCGGTTCTATAGAACCGGTCCGAACCGGGAGCAACCCACCTCTGTGCTCCACCCCTGGAGGTTTTTAAGAAGAGATCGGACAGCCACCTGTCTGGAATAATATAGGGCCGTGATGGCGAACCTATGGCACGCGTGCCACAGGTGGCACGCGGAGCCATAGCGGAAGGCATGCGGGCGTTGCCCACCGGCAAACCGGAAGTGCGGAAAAACGCACTTCCGGTTTGCCGGTGAGCTGTTTTTTGCACTCCGGAGGGTTCAGGGAAGCTCCCTGAAGCTCCGGAATGCAAAAACCAGCAAAACGGGCAAACCAGAAGTGCGTTTTCTGCACTTCCGGTTTGCCCATTTTGCCATTTTTTGCCCATTGTGCGCATGCGTGTGGGGGGGGGGGCAATGGGCATGGGCACGTGAACCAGAAAAGGTTCGCCATCACTGATATAGGGCCTCCTGCTTGAGCAGGGGTTGGACTAGAAGACCTCCAAGGTCCCTTCCAACTCTGTGGCTCTGTAGTTTGCCGTGCCCCCCCCCTGCACCCCCAACTTGCTGTTTGAAGGCCTCTAGTTCATCATAGAATGTCAGTCCTTGAGAAGGGGTGATCATTAGGAGGGTGTGATGGCCTCTGGGCGCTGTCTCACTCACCCGTCCCTCCTGACTCTGCGGAACATGATCAGCCGATGCACCCGTGACCCTTTGAAGCACGCCATGTCATAGTAAGTGTGACTTACTGAGTGAAAGAGGGATTAAGTGATACTTTCGGACAAATATAAAACGTGCCACCCGCAGACACATTCCTTTTGTGAAACACACACGTGGTCGTCTTGAGGGCTGCGGTGATTTTCCACAAGAACTTTATGCTTGTTATACTCGATTTTTCCCCCCTTTAAAGATTCTCATTAGTTCTCCATTTGTTCAGATGCATCCCATGTTGGGAAAGGAAGGAAGGAAGGAAGAAAAGGAAGGAAGAAAAGGGAGAAAAGAAAAGGAAGGGAATAAGGAACAAAGGGAAGGGAAGAAAGGAAGGGATGAAGGGGGCAGGGAGGGAGGAACGAAGGGAAAAGGGAAGGAAGGAAAGAAGGAAAATGAAAAAAAGGAAAGAAAGGGAGGGAGGGAGAAATAAAGAAAAGAAAAGTAAAAGAAGGAAAGCAAAGGAGGGAAGGAAGAAAAGGAAGCAGAAGGAAGGAAAGGAAGGAAGGGGAAAGAAGGAAAAATGGAGGGAAGAAAGAAGGGAAGGAAGGAAGGAAAAAGAAGGTAAGAGAATGGAGGGAGGAAAGGGAAAGGAAGGAAGGAAGAAAAAGGGAAAAAAGGGAAAAGTAAAAGAAGGAAAGTGAAGGAAGGGAAAAAAGAAGCAGAAAGAAGGAAAGAAAGGAAGGGGAAAGAAGAAAAAAGGAAAGGAAGGGAGGAAGGGAAAAGAAATGAAGGAAGGGGAAAGAAGGAAAGAAAGTGGCGGGAGGAAAGAAAGGGAAGAAAGGAAGAAAAAAAAGCAAAAACAATAAAGGTAATACAGTATATGATTTGGAAGAGAGGGGGAAGGGTCTTTGAAGGCCCCAGATAGACCCTCTATTTTTCCAGGCCCCATTTAGGAGGGAAAGCTGGCCAGCTTCGTGCCATTCCCAAGCATTCAAAAGGCAACTTCATAGGGGGCAGATGGAGAGCAGGACCAAAAGGCTGGACACGGCTGGACCACGAGAGCGCTCTCTTTTGCTCTCTCTGCAACACATACTCAAAGGGGCCAGGTGACAATGACACACCCACCGTTTTATTCATATTTAACAAATGTATATGCTGATGCAATCACAACACACTTAACACACAAAACAAGTATCATTTAGAATAGAATAGAATAGAATAGAATAGCTGGGAGGGACCTTGGAGGTCTTCTAGTCCAACCCCCTGCTCAGCCAAGAAACCCTACCATTTCTATTCGGTTGCCTTTTGAATAGAGTAGAATAGAATTTGAAATAATGAATAGAATAGAATAAAATAGAGTAGAGTAGAATATAGAGTAGAATATAAAATAGAATAGAATAGAATATAGAGTAGAATACAGAGTAGAATATAGAATAGAGTAAATATTATAGAGTAGAATATAGAGTAGAATATAGAATAGAATAGAGTAGAATAGAATTTGAAATAATGAACAGAACAGAATAGAATAGAGTAGAGTAGAATATAGAATAGAATATAGAATAGAATAGAGTAGAATAGAATTTGAAATAATGAATAGAATAGAATAGAGTAGAATAGAATTTGAAATAATGAACAGAATAGAATAGAATAACAGAGTTGGAAGGGACCTTGTAAGTCATCTAGTCCAACCCCCTGCACGCGCAGGCGACCCTACACCATTCCTGACAGAGGGCAGTCCAGTCTCTTCTTCAAAGCTTCCAGTGATGAAGCTCCCACAACTTCCGAAGGCAACTTCTGGAGATCTAGTCCCGCTTTAGCCACGAAAGCCAGTTAAGTGACACTGAGCCAATCCTCAGGAGTTCTAGACCCACCTTAAGAATGAAAGCCCGCTAAGTGACTCTTTGGGCCCACCAGGAGACAGGAAATTCTAGTCTCTCCTTCTTCATGAAAGCCAGCTGGGTGACTTCTGGCCGGTTGCTCTTTCTCTCTCAGCCCAGCCCACCTCACAGGGTTGTCGTTGTTGTTGTTGTGGGGAAAATAGGAGGACGGAAGGTTGCTGGATACGTTTGCCACCCTGAGTTATTTGTAAACGTGAGAAAAAGCAGGATGAAAGTTAAATAAACATATAAGATTAATCAGGTCCCCTTCCCACGGATATTCTGCAAAAGGGGAAGGGCGAATTCGGCCGTGGAAGGAGTCAAAACAAAGGGGTCACACTTATACTTCCCCAGGACTAATTTAGGCGAAGGGCAGCCGGCCCAGGGGCTATTTATAACCAAGCCACACTCTGTGTGTGTGTGTGTGTGTGTGACTGACAGGTGTAGCTATTGGGCGAATGACCGCTGATGACAGGCGTGTCTTGGCAGGGCCGGTCAGGCTGAGCTCCCCCCACCCATCCCTGCGTTGGAGAGCAAGATAGGTTTTTCCACCCGTAAGCAGGGCGGGGAAAAGGGGAGGGAGGGCGGGGGCTTTCCCCGGGGAGGGGGGGCAAGGGTAGATAAGGGGCAGGCAGAACCGCCTTCCTCTTCAGTTGAGGAGAGAGAGGAAGAGAGACAGAGAGAGGCAGAGAAAGAAAGAGAGAGAAGAGAGAGAGAGAGAAAGAAAGAAAGAGAGAGAGAAAGAGAGAGAGAGAGAAAAAAAAGAGAGCGATAGTGCTAAATTTGGAGAAGAATCTCCCATCCTTTCGTTGAATTGTAATAAGCCGTCTTGCCCACCCACCCACCCCTCCGGGAAGATGAAATACATCATAGGAATAGGAGGGTAAGTCATTTCTCCCTCCCTCCCTCCCTCCCTCCTCCTTTCCTTTCCGTGTGAAACAGACAAAACTGACCGCCGAAAAAGACCTAGCGGTCCATCGGAGTCTTCTGCCCTTTTGAGTTTTGGTTGGCTTGTGTTCCTTTTTGTTTTCTTGGGAATGTATTCATTTTTTTAAATTTCCATTCTCAACGCTTTATGCGTTGATTCATGGTTTTACTAAAGAATTTCTCTGGTTTTAACGCTTCGCGCTTTTGTTTATTTTTTAATTTGATCATATATGTGTGTATGTATGTATATATATATATGTGTGTGTGTGTTTGTGCGCGCGCACACACACACTCTCTTATTATATATTACGGTATAATTACACTTTTTTTCGTGGGTCGATAGATATGCGTTCATCCCGAGCGGGGCTTCATAAATTGTTGTTGTATGGTTCTTGGATGGTTTTAATATTGTGTTTTTAATTTTTATATTTGATTTTAATTAATATTTATAGTTGGTTATTCTTGTATTTCTTTCTGTTGTACGCCGCCCTGAGTCCTTCGGGAGTTGGGCGGCATATAAGAAAACCAAAATAATAAATAAATAAATAAATAAATAAATAAATAAATAAATAAATAAATAAATAAATTCAGTTTCCCGAGGATAAATTCGAAGGTTGTCGGCGAAGGCAGGGAAGACAAAACAGATCAAGAGAAGCCCAGACAGGGTTTCAGGTCAAAATGCAGGCGCCGAAATCTCTCCGGACGTTGGTTATTTATGCGTTCATTCATTCATTCGATTTAGAATTCAGTGTTGCCGTTTGATAGGCTTGGCGGGGGATTGAAGGCTTGGAAGTGACGGGATTTCTGGAAAATGGGAATTGGGAACGGGATTGGATGAAAGCGAGGGGGGAAAAAACCCTAACTCTGCCAAGAAGCTACAAAAATAAAATAAAGAGTTAGAAGGGACCTTAGAGGTCTTCTAGTCCAACCCCCACCCTCCCCACCCCCTGCTCAGGAATAAAATACGTTTTAAAAAAGATTTGAAAAACTATTGAAGAGAGTTTCTCTTTCAATTAGATGGGGAAAATATTTTAATCAGGATAGACGTGGAAGGGGACCTTGGAGGTCTTCTAGTCTAACCCTGTTGCTCAAGCAACAGATGGCAGTTCTTGGCGTTTTTAATATATATGGTTAGGCTGGGTCTCTTCCAAGACAAAAGCAGTTAACAGTGACAGAGTTGGAAGGGACCTTGGAGGTCATATAGTCCAACCCCCTGCTCACGCAGGAGACCTATACTAGGGATTCGAACCGCCGATCGACAAGCTCAGTGTCTTAGCCACTGAGCCACCCAGTCAGATGAACAATTATTACCTTTTTGGTCACTGATGGCCAGGAGAGAAACAGAGGAGAGTCTTGCCCGCTTGGGGGGGTTAGGGGGGGGGCTAATAGAACAAAGGCCATTTTAAGGCTTTGCCTCCTGGCTCTTGATCTCATGGACAAGATTTATTGATTTATTAAATTTATACGCCGCTCCCCTCCCGCTGTCGGGCGATTCTGGGCGGCTTATGGGTCCGATACAACAATCTTCTGAAAAAATTAAAAGTTAAGACAATAAATACAATATTCAAGAAATGGATCTTCCGGAGGCCGTTTTGCGTCTGCACAGGAAAACAGGGGTTTTGGGGGGTCCATGCAAGCTTTTATAAAGGAGGAAATCCGGAGAAGGGTTTTGCAAAAATAAACAGGATAAAAATGTTACCCTTCCAAGCTCTTCGCCATAGTCTGCATTGATGGTTAAAAAAGTAATTTGTCGTTTCTTGGCAGTTTAACCAAAGCGAAGTTAAAAGAGCTGCCAGCTGCTACATTTGCACAACGGTGTTAAAACGGTGTCTGGGTTTTTATGTGGCGTTGCGTGTTGCGTAACTCCAGCCCTAGGGGGTTCTTCTTGTGTATTGGGTGGAAAGCCCCCCCTTGTCTCCAAATAGGTCAGTGGCATTGAAGCTCCCTGGACATAAAGTCCAAAGGTGATTCCCCCCCCCCCCCCATCAAGAGGAAAATTGGACTTTCTGGTTTATTGAGCCGGGATGGTGCAGTGGTTAAATGCAGCACTGCAGGCTACTGCTAGTTCAGCAGTTCAGCTGTTCAAATCTCACCGGCTCAAGGTTGACTCAGCCTTCCATCCTTCTGAGGTCGGTAAAATGAGGACCCAGATTGTTGGGGGCAAGAGGCTGAACTCTGTAAACCGCTTAGAGAGGGCTGTAAAGCACTATGAAGCGGTATATAAGTAAAGTGCTATTGCTATTGCTATTGCTAGGAGAGCCAGATGGATCTAGTGGGGTGGGGGGTGGGGGGTGGGGCTCGTCTAGGAGATCCCCGAATAAAACAAAACCCTTTTTTCTCAAAGCTTCCTTTAAAAGGCAGAATGTTGAGTGACATTTTAATGGCAGGGGGTTTTTTTGGGGTGCATTTTACTCTTCTTTTTCAATTTCCTGTCCAGGCAAATTTTAACAGATTTGAACTGAGTCCCAGAGACAAAGGACAGAAGACCCCCGTCCCCGCTCTCCCCCAAATAATAAGGTTGCCAAAGAAACGAATAGCACGCCCCAACCCCCCCTGTAGCGTTCCCTTTTCCCAAGAGAAATCCTCTCTGTCCAGGCTTCAGAAAGGGTCGGATGGGGAGGGTAGTTATTTATTTATTTATTATAAATAAATAAAAAGTAGTTATTCTTTTCCCCAGTCGACGTTAACAGTGCCCCCCCCCCAATTGGCCGGGAGGAGGGAAAAACACCAACGTGGACTCAGATGAAAGGGTCCCAAATGAAAGAATGAAGGAGAGCCAAGCCCAGCCAGCTGATGGGGGGGGGGGAAGAGGAATGAAGGGAGGGATTTATTTTAGCCGTTTATTATTTCTGCCGTAGATTTTTTTTTTTTAAAAAAGGGCCCAGATTGTAATATTTTCCATAATATTTTTTAAAAATGCAAGAATAGCTCTGCATTTTGTAAGGGAGATGGGAGGCATAGAAATTTAATACATAAGAATAAAGGGAAATTGATGATACGCCTCTACACCCCCCCCCAAACGGATGCAACAGCATAGGAGGGCTCGTCCACACCCCCCCAGCCCCACATTTTCTCCTGTCTCCCCCCCCCTCCGCCGCCCCCAGCCCCAAATCCGGTACGATCCCTTCCCCCCCCCCCACCCCGTCGCTCTTTGCATTAAAAGGCGGCCGGAGCCATTAAGGGGGCTCAGAGAAGCAAGGAGACCCCCCCTTCTCTCTCCAGATAGAAGAGGAGGGGCTTATTTCTCTCTGCCCCCCCCCTTTCTCCCCGCTCCGTTCTTCCCGCCTTCGTTTCCCGCGCCCGCCAAGCCCATTCAAAAAAAAAGCCGGGAAGGAAGGAGAAACAACAGAACGTTTAACCGGCAAGGCGGGAAAGTCCGTTCATTCATTAATTTGGTCCTGCGTGTTTGCGTCATGCCTTCATTCATCCCCGGCGCCAATCCGACCGCGCGCGCGCCCGCCGGCCGGCCAATCATCAACGCGCTTAGGAAAGGCGCGGTTTTTTTTTTTTTGAATAGGCGCTTCTTTTTCCTCCCCTCTTCCTCCCGCCTCAGGAATAGGACTACTGCTCCCATCTTCCCCAGCCGACAGCATGCAAACCCATTGGGTGGGCTCCAGTTTTTTTTTGGGGGGGGGAGAGGGGGCGCCCGGATAAACTTAGAAAGTTTCTTCTCTGTTTCTTGCTCAGAAGAGGTGCCTGTTGAAACCTGGTTGGTTTTTTCTTTTAAAAAAATAAAGATTCCACATCCTTGGAACCCAAATAAAATGTGTTTTAATAAAAATAAAATAAAAAAGTACCCGTGCCGCAGAGCATAAAAGAGCTTTTACAACTTTTATTCTTAAAAAACGGAACATTTAAAGCAAAGGATTGCATATTTTGGGCCCCAATCAGTACCTTTCTGGTAACACCACTTCAGACAATAGAATAGAATAGAATAGAATAGAATAGAATAGAATAGAATAGAATAACAGAGTTGGAGGGGACCTTAGAGGTCTTCTAGTCCAACCCCCTGCTTAGGCAGGAAACCGTACACCACAATAAATAAACCCTACACATCAATAAATAAATTAATAATACTGGAATAAAATTAGTCATAAATATAATAACAGAGTTGGAAGGGACCTTGGAGGTCTTCTAGTCCAACCCCGTGCTGAGGCAGGAAACCTGCACCACTTCAGACAAATGATTATCCAGCATCTTAAAAAGATTAAGTCTAAAAAGGTTTAATAAACATTACATCTTGTCAGAAGAATAATTTGGGGTTCCAACTCGAGCCGGGGTGGCACAAGAATAAATAAAAATGAGATCTAGACAGGAAAGAAGAAATATTTATTCCTAAAAGCAAAATAGCTTGCCCTTAGGGGGTCAGGCTGCAGAGAATTGGGGTACAGTGGCAAACTTTTTCAGGGGGAACTTGTCACGTGCTGATTGTAGGATGACACTTGAGGGGCGTCTGTGTCTGTGTATAGGTATGTTTATTGTGAACATGCAATTCCACTGGGAGACCCAATTTAATTAACTCTGTGTTTGCAGACCTTATCCTTTGATACGTGGATTAGGTCTGGGTAATTTATGTCTGGGTTTGAGGAAGTTTGCTAATTTGATTAACTTGGAGACACGGCTTCTCAGAACATTGTGGTTTCTATTTATATTTCAAGGGGAAGATAAAAACAGTATAAAGAATAAAATACATTTGGGTATAAAGCTTCTCACAATATTAAATGTATTTATTTAATGCTTATGACTAATTCTTTTTACAATGTATTACAGTATTAAGCATTTATTTACTTAATGGGATTATTTATTTATTAGAACAGTACTATTTATTTATTTATTTATTTATTGAGTCTGAAGTGGTGTGGCCAGAAACTGAAAAAGGAATCTTGGCACAGGATGGGACAGAGGATGGTGGGTCCTATATGAATGGTGGCTAAACATGGGCTACTTAATAACTGAGTTAAGTGTGTTGAGTGAACACAACGGCGAAGGTTTTCTTGCAAGCAGTGTTTTCTCAAGCCCAGCATATCTAAGATGCATGGACTTCAACTCCCAGAATTCCCCAGCCAGCATTCTAGCCGGGGGAATTCTAGGAGTTGAAGTCATTGAGATGTTGGTCCATTGAGATGTTGAAGTCTGTTAAGATGTTGCTCCATTAAGATGTTGGTCCATTCAAATGTTAGAAGTCCATTAAGATGTTGAAGTCCATTAAGATGTTGCTCCATTCAGATGTTAGTCTGTTAAGATGTTGGTCCATTCAAATGTTGAAGTCCATTAAGATGTTGGTCCAATCAGATGTTGAAGTCTGTTAAGATGTTGGTCCATTCAGATGTTGAAGTCCATTAAGATGTTGGTCCAATCAGATGCTGAAGTCTGTTAGGACCACTAAAATGTTGAGGTTGAGAAACACTGCTTGAAAGCCCTGTCTTTCTGAAGTGGCTCCCCCTTCAGGCCAGAGAGTTGTGGGGCAGGCAGAGAGAGGAAGCAGGTCTGGGGTGGATGCCTTGGGGACGTTTGGGAGCCTTTGATTCCTGGGTGATAGGAGAAACTCCAGCTTCTTGTCGGAGAAGGCTACCCTGGTCCTCATGTCACCACTCGGCTTCTTCCTGAGTTGCTTATCCTAATCTTGTCTTCGCTCTTCTGCTTCACCTTCCTTCCTCTAGTGTGACCAATGGGGGCAAGACCACTTTGACCAATAGACTTCTCCAGGCCCTCCCCAACTGTTGCGTGGTCCACCAGGATGACTTCTTCAAGGTAGGTTGACCTTTCTGCCTTGGTGTTGATCTTCTAGGGGTTGACTGGATTGAGAGAGCTTGGCCAGGCACGCCCAGGGTGACTCTCCTTGCAGCTTAGGAAGTGTGATGAGCAGAGGTGGGGTCTTTGGGGGTCTTGGTAGAAAAAAATGGGAGATTGGGATAGAACCAAGCACAGAAACTGCCTGATTAACTCCAGATTGGTGGACCCAGGTTATCAAAGTTCCCACTCCCCATTTGGGGGGCAATGGCTAATGTGATTAGGGGCAAGACGACCGTGTGAGACCCTTGGCCCAATCTGACTTGTCTTCTCGCTAATAAAACATAAACACCCCTAGTCTATATATAAATCAGTTGAATCAATCGGTTTTTCAACCTTGGCTATTTTAAGATATGTGGACTATAACTCCCAGAATTCCCCAGACAGCCATGTTGGCTGGGGAATTCTGGGAGTTGAAGTCCAAGCATTTGAAAGTAGCCAAAGTTGAACAACAGTGATATAAAAATAACTTCCCTTTTATCCACAGGTCATAAGAAATATACAGGTGATTTCATTTGGAAAACATACATATAATATTTATAAACATTATATATAATATTTGTAAATATAATATAAAGAAAATATATTGACTGGCATTTCTACATATTTGGCAGCGGGTATGTCCGCCCCTCCTTCCCAAAAACCTCCCCTTCCTCTTTAGAGTCCTCCCCCTGTAAGGATTTCCTGCAGTGAATGTACATAATAACAGAATAAATAACAGAGATGGAAGGGACCTTAGAGGTCAACTAGTCCAACCCCCCTTCTCAAACAGGAGACCCTATAACATTTCAGATCAAGGGCTGTCCAATCTCTTCTTAAAAACCTCCAGTATTTTAAAAACAAATGTTCTACCGCAGTGATGGTGAACCTTTTTTCCCTCAGGTGTCAAAAGAGCGTGCACATGCCCACACCCATAATTCAATGACCCCTCATGTGCCATGCCCCCCCTGTGCATGCACGTGTGCCCCCCCGCACATGCACGTGCAACCTTCCCGCGCTCCCCTGCGTATGTGCACATGACCACCCCACCCCCTGTTTTTGGCCTAGCAGGCCTCCCTGAAGCCTCCGGAAGCCGGAAACGGCCTGTTTGCCGACTTCCGGTAGGCCCGTTTTTCACCCTCCCCAGGCTCCAGAGGCTTTCCTGGAGCCTGGGGAGGGTAAAAATGGCCTCCCCCGTCCCCCCGGAGACCCTCCGGAGGCCAAAAACGCCCTCCCAGAGCCTCCGCGTGAGCCCTGTAGTTATCTGGCATCCAAAACAGGTCGCGTGGAGACTCCTGGGAGGGGAGGGGTGGCATGAGCCAGCCGAAAATCAGCTGGCCGGCGCGCGCATGCCCGCTGGAGCTGAGCTTGGGCAACAGCGTCCGTGCCCGCAGCTATGGCTCTGCGTGCCACCTGTGGCACGCATGCCATAGGTTCGCCATCACGGTTCTACCGTCCCCCTTTAAAAAAAATAAAATCAAACCCAAGCAAATATATTGGCTCTTTTGGGAATTGTTCTCTGAGTGTAGCATGCTACTGTCCATCAATATATATTTGCAAATTTTTAAAGTTGTGCATAGTTGAAAGATGTATATTCAAACTTTATTTTGTGCATTTGATTTTATTTCAGGGGAGGGAAAATTAGCAGGGAAAATGCGAAGAGGTGCAAATTCCTATTGTTTCCCCTCTGAGTCCTTTATTTCCCAATTATGCCTTTCCGGTGCTATTAACTTGCCTGAAACTCATTCTCTCCCTTAATCTAATATTTTCTCTACGTGGCCCACAAACCAGCGGTCCGTCCAATGAATCAATCAGGAGCTCACTTAACATAGCTGGTGTGCTGGATAAGACATGCCTGTGTCGATAAGGGTGCCTATTTTTGCCAGCCTGTGCCTGCCTGTCACAGCTCTCTCACTTTCAAAAATAGGACGTTGAGAGGCCTCCGTAGAGATTGACGTGGCATGTGACATTGCCCAGTGAAGGAAACACAAGTTGATAGAATCATGATAGAATAACAGAGATGGAAGGGACCACAGAGGTCTTCTAGTCCAACCCCTTGCTCAGGCCGGAAACCCTATACCAGCAGTGGCGAACCTTTTTCTCTCGGCGTGCCAAAAATGGGCGCGCGCACACCCACCAGCGCTCCCGTGTGCCACTACCCAAAATGCAATGCGCACCCCCCCCTGCGCATGCGCACCCACACCTACATGCACGCGCCTGCACCACGCACGCGCCCGCACCGCGCATGCGCACATCTACTGCGCACGTGTAACCGCCCCCTCCTCCTCCTGCTCCAAGCCTCGCACTCCGGGCACAAGCCGGAACGTGAGGCTGACAGCAGAAGGAGGAGGGAGCGGTTACGCGAGCCGCCCAGCCTGCGAAACCGCCCCCTTCTCCTGCTCCAAGCCTCGCACTCCGGGCACCAGCCGGAACATGATGCTGGCAGGAGAAGGAGAAGGGGGCGGTTTCGCAGGCTGGGCGGCTCGCGTAACTGCTCCCTCCTCCTTCTCCTGCCAGCATCACGTTCCGGCTGGTGCCCGGAGTGCGAGGCTTGGAGCAGGAGAAGGGAGCGGTTACGCGAGCCGCCCAGCCTGCGAAACCGCCCCCTTCTCCTGCTCCAAGCCTCGCACTCCGGGCACCAGCCGGAACGTGATGCTGGCAGGAGAAGGAGGAGGGAGCGGTTACGCGAGCCGCCCAGCCTGCGAAACCGCCCCCTTCTCCTTCTCCTGCCAGCATCGCGTTCCGGCTGGTGCCCGGAGTGCGAGGCTTGGAGCAGGAGAAGGGGGCGGTTTCGCAGGCTGGGCGGCTCGCGTAACCGCCCCCTTCTCCTTCTCCTGCCAGCATCGCGTTCTGGCTGGTGCCCGGAGTGCGAGGCTTGGAGCAGGAGAAGGGAGCGGTTACGCGAGCCGCCCAGCCTGCGAAACCGCCCCCTTCTCCTGCTCCAAGCCTCGCACTCCGGGCACCAGCCGGAACGCGATGCTGGCAGGAGAAGGAGAAGGGGGCGGTTTCGCAGGCTGGGCGGCTCGCGTAACCGCTCCCTCCTCCTTCTCCTGCCAGCATCACGTTCCGGCTGGTGCCCGGAGTGCGAGGCTTGGAGCAGGAGAAGGGAGCGGTTACGCGAGCCGCCCAGCCTGCGAAACCGCCCCCTTCTCCTGCTCCAAGCCTCGCACTCCGGGCATCAGCCGGAACGTGATGCTGGCAGGAGAAGGAGGAGGGAGCGGTTACGCGAGCCGCCCAGTCTGCGAAACCGCCCCCTTCTCCTTCTCCTGCCAGCATCGCGTTCCGGCTGGTGCCCGGAGTGCGAGGCTTGGAGCAGGAGAAGGGGGCGGTTACGCGAGCCGCCCAGCCTGCGAAACCGCCCCTCCTCCTTCTGCTTCGGGTAGCTCTAGCAGCTCTGCGCATGCGCGCCAGAAACCCTGAAGTAGAATGTGCCGGACCCGTGTCGTGCCAGCCGAAATGGCTCCGCGTGCCACCTGTGGCACGCGTGCCATAGGTTCGCCACCACGGCCCTATACCATTTCAGACAAATGGCTGTCCAATCTCTTTTTAAAAACTTCCAGTGTTGTTTAGCTTGGCGGAATACAGTTTTTACAGAAGTTTAGCTTGGCCAAATTAGGGATCAGACCACTGTTTCCCAATCTTGGCAACTTTAAGACCCGTGGACTTCAATTCCCAGAATTCCCCAGCCAGCCATGGGGGGGTTGGGGAGGTTGAAGGGTCAACGGTTTTTCTATCTTTCCCCCCCTTTTTTCCCCTACACTTTCCACTTCCCTTTTCCCTCCTATTTTTCCTATGATTCGCTTTTGCATTTTATATTATAAAACGAAGAAACAGATATTGTCGTAACTCATGATCGTTGTAATGTGGATCAGTTTTATGACCTTTTTGTTAAAGGAAACCCCACAGCTGATTTTGTTAAAAACCTGAAAATAGATGCCATTTGGGGGGCCCCAAAACTGGCGTAAAATATATGGTCACCTGATTGCGGGACACTACAAATGGTTTGAAATGTGGCCCCGTTGTTGAGCATATGAAGTACGGTCATCTGATTGTGGGGGGTAGGAAGTGACTGACAGCCAAAATTTTGAATTTGGGTCATCGGTAAACCTCCCCCCCTCCCAAGTAGGTCCTCTGTAACATCAATCAGTCACTAAGCGATCAGTCAGAAATCGAGGACTGCCTATCATGATTGGATTCTGAGATAGAAGCTATGGCACCCATACCTTCCCACAACACACGTTTAAATGACATCTGAAATTCATAACCACTTCAGTGGTGATAAATATACGTCCCAAGTTATTTTAAAAAGTGCAAATTCTCAGACACTTAATCTCGGAGCAAAGTACCCTTTGCAAACAGAGTCTCTTTAACCTCTCTGTGTTTTCTCAGTCCAAACACCATGTTATATTATTTACATTTTATATCCTGGTAAACTTAATAAAAAAATAAAAACGCCAATATGTAACACATTTTTTGCTGATAAATGAAAATGAAGGGAGACTAGTATAGATCTATTTCAAGCTATCTAGCTCTCGTCAGCTAGCCATACCCTTACTGGGATTTGAACCTGGGCAGCCTGCCTGTAAGGCAGTAGCTTTAACCTCTAAGCCACAGGGTCTCCTCCTATATCAGCTTGTACTGATATACAGTAGGAGGAATATATATATATCCCTACCAGCGGTAGCCTTTGTTGAAACGAGCCATCCCCTAACTGAATTTTGTTCTCTAACATCTTATATTTGAAGATGTGGGTGCAGCATTTCCGACGGATTGCCCCCCAAATTCCAGCATTTTCCTGCCACTGAAATGGAACACATAATGGATGCTACACAATCCATACAGAAGCAGATTAATTAAGACTAATTCATTGATCAATTAATAAAGGGGAATATTTGTAGCTCGGGGTTGAAAATGAGGGGTCCTTGGTGTTCTCTGAACCAGGTGGTTTTCTTGCAGACATTTCATGACCCAACTAGTTGACAACATCAGTGCTTTGGTAATGAAACGTCTGCAAGAAAACCACACAGCTTAGAGAGCACCAAGGATCCTCCTCCTCCGCCTCCTCTTTGCAAATCCCACGTCCTTCTGTTACTGATGGTGTTCCTTAGTTGGGTCACGAAACGTCTGCAATAAAAGCACCGAGCTCAGAGACCCCACAAATAAAACAACACTACTCTATTTAAGCAACACCTCTTACTACGCATTATTTGTTCTTTCTGGTTCCCAGTTGTCAATGCAAATAGTGTAATTCCATCCCATCCTTTCAGATTGCCCTGGGGCCAGAAAAATCTAACCTGCAGAGCAGTGACTTAAAACGAAATATCTGTTCTGACCCTGCTCCCCAAACACGACCAACCCTCTGAAGTCAAATCAATGATTCCTTTATTGGGAGCACCAGCAGCCCTGGCAAAAAGTCTCTCCCACCACAGGCTAACAAGTCTGTCTGGCAGGGAGATGAATAGTTGTCTGCCGCATCTATTCATCTCCTCCCCCTGCCTTTTATCCCCAGAGATAGGATGGGGCTTCGCTAGCAGTGGTGGCTCTTCCGTCCCAAGGACCGGCCCATAGATTTCCACTGCTCTCCTCTCCTCTGCCTTCTGCACATTTGAGCGTCAGGCACTGGACCCAGCTGTTCCTCCACTTCCTCATCAGCCACCTCCAGACCTGGGGGCTGTTGACTCTCCATCTGAGGGCTGATGGAGGGCCCAGGCTCTGCCTCTCTCTCTCTCTTTCTTTGCCAGCTCCATTCCCTCTTCCCCCTCGGAGCTCTCAGGTTGCCCTGATACTGACCCTGACTCCCTCCTCCTCCTCCTCCTCCTCCTCCTCCTCCTCCTCCTCCTCCTCCTCCTCCTCCTCCTCCTCCTCCTCCTCCTCCTCCTCCTCTGATTCGGCTGCTGGAGGGGCCGGTGGCCAATAGGCCACAACAGTATCTTTCTCAAATGAACCAGCCAAAGCTGAGTTGTGAGACCATGATGCAGTCATTCTAGGCCGCATTTGAAATTGGGAGAAGCAATTGAATTAATACTCCAGAGCAATATATTATACGTGGGACGTGGGTTGGGCGTATTGGTGTGCACCGTCCGCTGTTTTGCTAAGACAGCACTTGCCTGTGTGTGTGTGTGTGTGTGTGTGTGTGTGTGTGTGTGTGTCCAGGCTGTGATCGGATCTTAAGTAACTGATCAGCCTGCGTTTCTAGCATTGTTTTATTGATCAATATGTTTCAGCCACAAGATCAAATACAAGTCGGGGAAGACGGCTTTAAGCAATGGGATGGTAAGAACGGTGTTCGCTATAGGATGCAGTAATGTATATTTTCCTACGTATATATTTTTTTATCACTATTCTATCATTATTTAAAAAACAACAACCCCAAACCTTAATAGTAAAACTTAAATAACTTTACCATAAATTCACTTCTTTAAATTATATACTTCCACACCGAGTTTCATTTTTTGTTTTTTTTTTCAAAACGGGCATTTCCATCCTGTGTTGATACGAAGCTGTTTCTTCTAACTAGTTTTGGCTTCCCTGGATATGGAGGCGATGGTCAACACCGTGAAGGCCTGGATAGAGAACCCCGTCAAGTTTGCCCGATCACACGGAGTGAGCGTCTCACAGCGATCGAAGATGCCCCACTCGGACGATATCCACATATTGGTGGTGGAGGGATTCCTGCTTTACAACTACAGGTAGATAGATACCCTCCGTTTTGCTCTGGCACGTTTCAAACACAGGTGCCGTTGATGGTTTTTTAAAATTAGTTCTTGGGCAGTTTTTGTTAACGTGATCCGGCTTCTGAAGTTTGCGCGACAGCCTTCATATATGTTGTTATCACTCTCCGATTTCCCTGTTTTTGCAAAATGGTTATGGTTAAAGGAGAGTAGCCCAAACTTTCTCCTTCTCCCTCCCTCCCTCCCATCCTCCTGCTCCTCCTCTTCCTTTTCCTCCTCTTCCTCTTCCTCCTCTTCCTCATCCTCTTTACTATTCTTTAAATATTTATGTTAGACCAGTGATGGCAAACCTTTTTTTCCTCGCGTGCCCACACCCATAATTCAATGCCCCCCACGCACCACGCATACATGCGCAACCTCCCCTGCGCATGCGCGCATGACCCCCCCGCGCCCCATTTTGGGCCTAGCAGTCCTCCCTGAAGCATCCGGAGGCCAGAAACGACCCGTTTCCAGACTTCCAGTAGGCCCATTTTTTGCCCTCCCCAGACTCCAGAGGCCCTGGGGAGGGAGAAAATGGCCTCCCCCGCCCCCCAGAGGCCCTCCGGAGGCTGGAAATGGCCCGTTTCCCGACTTCTGGTGGGCCCTGGAGGCCCATTTTTGGCCCTCCCCCGGCTCCAGAGGCTTTCTTGGAGCCTGGGGAGGGCATAAACGGCCTCCCCTCCCCCCAGAGGCCCTCTGGAGGCCGAAAACGCCCTCCCCGAGCCTCTGCGTGAGCCCTGTACTTACCTGGCATCCAAAACAGGCCGCGTGGAGACTCCTGGGAGGGGCGGCGTGGGCGGGGCCAGCCCAAAATCAGCTGGCCAGTGCGCGCATGCCACTGAAGCTGAGCTAGGGCAATGGCTCGCATGCCTGCAGATATGGCTCCGCGTGCCACCTGTGACACGCATGCCATAGGTTCGCCATGGGTCATGGTGTTAGACTCATGGGGACATAACAGTTGGCAGCAATTAACTTTAGTGACTATAATCTCTGCTGGGTGACCCGGCCAATTAATGTCCAGCTGTAATGCAATGCAAGACACACTTTTATCTTGTGGCTTGTTGGTTATTTGAGTTTTCCGCAAAACCGATGATTCACGGCAATAGCCCAGCATCCTAACATCTGTGTTCTTAAATCGAGCTGTGCGTCTCCTTTACTGCATTTAAAAGGTGAAATCGTTGCAACCGGATCAAAATGTGTTAATCTGAGACTCATCCAAGCAATGTCATCAGTCAAAATAAAAAATATTAGGCAGAGAGTCGCTGGAATGTACCAACCCTTGCCATTCCAACTTCAGGAATGAAATGTCTTGGATTAACACATTTTGGTTCGGTTGCTGAGATTGGAGATTTTGGAGACTTTTGGCCGGGATAATTGAGTCTGCATTAACATATTGACAATACATTTTGGGGAGAAACCCCTGAAGTTGGTATATAAAACAACCATAATTGTTTTATATCAGATGAATATATTAATGTGTAGGCTAGTTTAGCGAAGAGAAGGACTAGGGGAGACATGATAGCAGTGTTCCAATATTTGAGGGGCTGCCAGAGAGAGGAGGGGGTCAAGCTATTCTCCAAAACACCTGAAGGCCAGACAAGGAATAATGAATGGAAGCTAACCAAGGAGAGATTCAACCTGGAAATAAGGAGAAACTTTCTGACGGTGAGAGCGATCAACTAGTGGAACAGAAGTTGTGAGAGCTCCAACACTTGAGACTTTCAAGAAGAAATTGGACTGCCATTTGTCGGAAATGGTGTAGGGACTCCTGCTTGAGCAGGGGGTTGGACTAGATGACCTACAAGGTCCCTTCCAACTCTGTTACTTTCTGCAGGAGGAATAAGAAGGAATATAATGTTTTAATGAATTGTTCATTAGGATGAGAAGGGGGGAGGAGTTTGGGAGGAGGAGGAGGAGGAGGAGATGAAGAAGAAGAAGGAAGAAGAAGAAAAAAGAAGAAAAAAAAGAAGAAGGGGAAGAAGAGGGAGGACGAAGAGGAGGAGGAGGAAGAGGAGGATAAGAGTTCCTGACTCTCTGCCGATCTAATTTTTTATTTTGACTATCAAAATTGACTATTGCTTGGATGAGTCTCAGCTTAACGAATTTTGGTCCTGTTATCACAATTTAACCTTTTAGATGAAAGGAGTCATTGTGCTCAATTTAAGAACATGGACATTAGGATTTTCCGTGTTTTGTTTTAATCCCCCAGGACAAAATCCAGACGGTTTTTTTCCTCTGGGCTGGTTTGTAGAAGGGGATAAAAACCGACCACTAGACCACTAACCCTCCTCGACCCCCTCAAAAGCCAGCTGGAGGTCTTTAAAAAGGTTGGGATGGGGACAGTTGGGAGTTATTTTGAGACTTGACGGAGGGGAAAAATGGCTAGCTGTTGTAGTCCTTGAGTTACAACGGTAACGGAGCTGGGCGTAAGCTGTAATGGTCGTAAAACGAGTGGGACGCGTAACTGATCCCATTTCAACCCAATTTTTGCGACCGTGGTGAACACCGCAAGTCGTAACCGTGAAGCCATTGTTCGCTACGGGCGTGGGTTTGCCAAAACTAGAAATAAATGTAGGTTTGGGTGAAACCGTCGTAAAATGGAGTCACGTGACCATGGGATTTCCCCCCCCCCCAAATGACCACAAATACAACCGTGTTGCCAAACGCCTCCAGTGTGGTGGGTGATGGATGACCACTGGAACTTCTGATCCGGGTCGTGATTCCCGTTTTTCGGATAGTTCATAATTCTGAACGGACGCTAAGCCGAGGACTACCTCTACATGGAAGTACCCCAAAGGAAGATGTAGCCACTGGTTGCTGAACAGCACCTCTGGAAAGATGGGGGCTGGACTAGAGGACCTCTAAGGCCCCTTTTTAACTCTAGAATTCTGTGATTCTCTGCCAAATGTGAAAGACTCCGGTCCTGTTTTCTTTCCCGTAGGTCTCTGGTGGACTTGTTTGATAAGCGCTACTACTTGGCCGTCCCTTATGATGAGTGCAAACGGAGGAGGAGGTAAGGACCATTTTGTCATCTGCGAAGCACGGAGGGCTAAAATGTCCCCCCCTCCCACCCCTGTTCCTTGGCGGTCACGGAAGTCGTAGAAAGAGGAGGCTTTTATACGGAGATGACATTCCCAAACACTTCTTGGAGAAACAGATAAATTAATTGATGATGATGATAGCAATAGCAACAACACTTAGACTTATATACCGCTTCACAGTGTTTTTCAGCCCTCTCTAAGCAGTTTACAGAGTCAGCCTCTTGTCCCTTCCTTCCTTCCTTCCTTCCCTCCCTCCCTCCCTCCCTCCCTCCCTCCCTCCTTCCTTCCTTCCTTCCCACTTAGCACTTAGACTCATATACCGCTTCACAGTGCTTTCCAGCCCTCTCTAAGCGGGTTACAGAGTCAGCCTCTTGCTCCCAACAATCCGGGTCCTCATTTTACCGACTTCGGAAGGATAGAAGGCTGAGTCAACTTGGTGAGATTCGAACTGCCAAATTGCAGGCAGCCGGCAGTCAGCAGAAGTAGCCTGCAGTACTGCACTCTAACCTCTGTGCCATGGCAGCTCTTATGGCGACGATGTAGGTTAATTAGATCCAGTGTCTTCATTTAACTTGCAACCTGCAGCCATTTTGCAACATCTGTCCAAATGCCCACCTGGTGGGGTGGCCGTTCATGGCAGGACGGGGCTGCCCAAGGCTGATGCACACCACAAGCGCCACACTGGGGAAGCCAGGAAGAGCAGGAGGCGTTTAATGTAGAGGGTCTGGTCAGGCGGTAAAGCTCTCCTCTGCAGAAGCTCCACTCCAACCGTAGGGATTAGAGTCATGGGCTCAACCTTACTAGTACAGTAGCTTTGCTGTGGCCAGAATGAAGATTGCTGGACCCAGAAGATCTGTCTCCTGCAGAGCAGAAGACTCCAGTGGACTAAGCTGCATATCTGCTCCTGCGTACCTTGCGTAGGCCGTTGACTCTGCCTTATGTCAAGCCAGTGGACTTTGAGGCATTCTTCTCCCCAGCTGGACCTTGGCAGATCTTGGCTCCATGTTTATGCTGCAATTCCAGGAGGAGGACGGGGAGGAGGAGTGTTACTTGCCTTGCCGGTTCCAGTTCTTAAAATTTTGAATTTGATGGATTGTTTTGATTGGAGTGATTTGTTGATTATTCTCTGGTATACAACTGAACAGCTCAACTTTTCTCTCCTCTCCCTCTCCCTCTTCCTCTCTGCTTGCACACCCATCCCTTTTTCCTTCCTTCCTTCCTTCCTTCCTTCCTTCCTTCCTTCCTTCCTTCCTTCCTTCCTTCCTTCCTTCCTTCCTTCCTTCCTTCCTTTCCTTCCTTTCCTTTCCTTTCCTTCCTTCCCTCCCTCCCTCCTATCTCCTCCCCTCTCCTTTTTTTTTGTCTTCAGTACACGTAAATACACAGTTCCTGACCCTCCTGGTCTGTTTGACGGTCACGTTTGGCCCATGTATCTGAAACACCGGAGGGAAATGGAGGCCAGTGAAGTCAACGTTGGTAAGAAACTTGACTGTAATTAAGAAGGGTTGGGTCAAATAAATGTGAATGAGCGGAGCGCCAGGGGCTGAAAAATGTCTTCGTGAACAAGCCTGGCTAAGAAAAGCTTCTGGCTTCTCCACTGAGATGGGAGCAGTCCTCTCACATCCAGGAAAACACTCTTGTAATGAATTTATTTATTCATTCCGTTTCTATAGCTGCCCTTCTCAATCAATCAGTGAGCGGATCCCAAAATTATAAAAACAATCAAAACAAGATGGAAGGAAAGAGAAGTGGAGAGATGACGGGAGAGAGGGAAGTGGAGTGCAGTGGAGTGGGGTGGAGGAGGGGAGGGGAGAAAGATTGGGGGAAGAGGAGAAGGAGAGGGAAGGAGAGAGGGGATGGGAGGAGAGGAGTAGGAGAAAGGGAAGGAGAGGGAAGCAGAGAAGAAGAGAGAGAAAAAGGGAGAGGAGGAGAGGGGAAGGAAAGAGGGAAGGAGAGGGAAGTGGAGGGGAGAAGGGAAGGGAGGGAAGGAGAAAGAAGACGGAAAGAGATGGACTGTCGTAAAATTGGGTGAAATATGGTGCATATGAGAAAGGAAAACAGATGGGTAATTTATTTATTTATTTTACTTGATGGTTATATAATCGACACCATAATGGAAGACAATAGATGTTATAATATGATGGATGTCATCGCATATTTGTTTATATGTTACTGCATATTTGTTTATATATATATATATATATATATGTTATATATATATATATATATATATATATATATATATATATATATATATATATATATATATATATATATATATATATATATATATATATATATATATATATATATATATATGACTATAATGATGATGATGATGATGTTTGTACATTCGCATGTTAACATCTTGGACACGTAGAGGGCACACTGCTCAATATAGAAAGGAAATGCATGATATAAAACAATAAAAAATATTTAAACAAAACAATAAAAAGCATTTTAAAAACCATATTCAAACTTACAAAGAACTGATAAAGAAATAAAGGGAGACTAGTATAGATCTATTTCAAGCTATTTAGCCCTCATCAGCTAGCCATACCCTTCTAGGATTTGAACTTGGGCTACTTGCCTTGTTAGGCAGTGCTTTTACCCTCTAAGCCACAAGTTTTCCTCTCTTTTCAGCTGAGCCAGGGGAAAGATTAAATGTTTTTCTGTCGAGTCACCTGGTATACCCAAATATGGGAGGGAACATGTTAACCCAAGTTCAAATCCTAGAAGGGTCTGGCTAGCTGATGAGTGCTAAATAGCTTGAAATAGATCTATACTGGTCTCCCTTTATTTCTTTATCAGTTCTTTGTAAGTTTAAAAATATGGTTTGTAGCCTGGATATATATAAAGTATGCTCCCTCCCATATTTGGGTATACCAGGTGACTTGACAGAAAAACATTTAATACACACACACACACACACACACACACACACACACACACACACACACACACACACACACCAGCTGAGACAGTCAGTCTGTTAACAATACAAGTAAACCTTGACTTAGGACCACAATTGGAACCAGAATTTCTGTGCCTAAGCAAGGCCGTTAATTAAGTGAGTTACCCCTGATTTAACAACCTCTTTTGCCATGGTTGCTAAGTGAATCGCTGCAGTTGTTAAGTGAATCACTTGGTCATTAAATGAACCCAGCTTCCCTGATTGACTGCTTGCCAGGGAAGGGTGGCTATCACACGACCCCGTGACTCTGGAACCGTCATAAATGCATGTCAGTTGCCAAGCAAGCACCTCAATTTTTGGGGGGTGACCGGGGAGACGGTGTGATGGTTGTTTTTTTCAGTGCTGCTGTAACATCAAACTGTTGCTAAATGAATAAGCTGAGGACAATTACTTACTAACTGTGCAGTAAAGCCAACAATGTGGTCGATGGAGCTTCTCAGCCATCCAGGTCATGGTTGTCCCAAAGGTGCTTTTTTCAAGAGGCAACTGGACTTTCTTGTTTTTCTTTTGAAGACTTTTCGCTTCTCATCCAAGAAGCTTCTTCAGCTCTGGCTGGATGGTGGGGAATGGCAGGATTTATACTCCTTGCAGACAGCTGCAAGGATCCTCAGCCAACACAACGTACATGCACACTTCAAACCCAAGAATGCACTAAGGCAGAAGCCTGTTCACCCCAAAGGATAAAACACCCAGATAGAAACTGAGCAACGTGGTATATGCAGTACAATGAGCCCTGTGCAGATCTGTACATTGGGGAAACAAAACAGCCAATTCACAAATGGATGGCACAACATAGGAGAACAAACCCATTTGGACTAGATTCAGCCATCCATCTGCATTTGAAAGACAAAGACAACTCTTTTGAAGACAGCAAAGTCCACATTTTGGACCAACAAGAGTGCTGGTTTGAAAGAGGGGTCAAAGAGGCCATCTATGTCAAAACTGAACGCCCCTCTGTCAACGGAGGGGAAGGGATACAACATCTATTTCCAGTCTACAACACAGTTCTTTCAGCAGTTCCAAGAAGTCCCCACCCCCATTTGTACCACTCAGGTGACCTCGAGGACAGAGATAAACCTCCAGGTGGCCTCAATGACTCTCTAAAAAGGATGCAAATGACCAGCTGTCTGCAAGGAGCATAAATCCTTCCATTCCCCACCATCCAGTCAGAGCTGAAGAAGCTTCTGGGATGAGAAGCGAAACGTCTTCAAAGAAAAACCTTTGGGGACAACCATGACCTGAATGACTGAGAATCTCCATAGATATTTATTCTCGAGGACATCTCATTGAAGCTTTTCCTAGAAATGTCACTGGAAGCGTGGTGTTACCTCTTGACTAATTCCTGGGCTAAATCGCTACCTGCCTGCTGAAAATTCACTCTCAGCGTAATGACATGCAAATCTGGTAATCACCCATTCTTATTTTCAGTTTATTTGGACGGACTGAAGTCCCGAGACGATCTTTATCGGCAGGTCTTTGAAGATATTCAGAACACGCTCTTGAACTCTTCATAGGTGAATACATTCCTGATGGATTCCGGAGGGGGGGGGGAAGGGGGGAGATGGAAGAAATTCTACCTCTTTGCAATAAAATAGTTACCTATTTCCATCGTTTCGATGTTAACGTCTTGCTCTTTGTTTTTCAGGATCTGTGGAAAAATCTATGTACAGATTTGATGTAAATACATTTTTTAGCAGAAGCATGGAGGATTGACTTTTTGAAACACCGGCTGGACACTCTTCCTTTAGGAATTAATTTATGTATATAATTGAACGCTAAGACGACTTATTTACCGCACAGCCGTGGGCAGGTTTTTTTTAACCTTCTTATTTCATATTCCACCAATATTATGTTTTTCAGCTACATTTTTATACCTGGATGACGTTTGTAAAATTACTGCTTAGGTCCTTTAGCAATAATAGCTTCTGTAACTACAGTATTTGTGTAAGAAAGACCACAATGTATATTCAATAAAGATTTGAGAGATTTCGTATCGTACTCGGGAACCGTCAGCGCTCTTTGCATCTGCAACATGTCTGGGGTGGATTATCAGACTTCCCTTTCTGAAATCCTGAGACATTTCCTCAGGGCCCACCTACCCACCTGTTCTGCCCCAGCTACGGACCAGAGAAAACATAGCACACACGCAGTTTGTTCAAACCTATATTTAATTGATTAACAACTACTAATAAACTGGCTTAGTAGTGTTCACACACAAACAAATCTTAAAGCAGTCTTTTCTTGAAAAAAACCAGCTGTTAATTAAAAGGCATTAACAGCTGGCATAAGTCCATAAAGTCATAAAGCAAAGATAAGTAATTAGTCCTGGATATCTCAGGAAGCTTACAAAGGATAGCAAGATGCCTGGAATCAGTCCACAAGAAGTAAGCCAAAACAGATAAGCCGAGCAGAGGCACACGAACTAACAAACTATCAAACGAGTTGTTTCCTGCAGAGCTTTTTCCGTCTTTGTCATTCCTTAGGTAGGCTTGGGGTGGCCAATTAGCCCTAAGCTTACTCCCGAGGAGACCTCCTCCTGAGTAGCCATTCCTGCCTTTTGGCAGCTCTGTGTGCTCGTGCATTAAGAGGAGGCTCCTCCTCTTCCTCATCACTGACGTGAGGTGCTGGAGGTTCCAAAGGCCCTGGCTGAACCTCTGCCTCTGGCACCGAGTTCTCGCCAGCCTCCTCACTGTCCGATGCAGGTGCATCACCTCATCGGCCTCGTCTCGGATGGGATCCGCTACCAGCTGCACGGGTTGCTGGCGGGTCACGAAAACCAGATCCCAGTATATATATTTAATTGTAAGATGCTCAGAGTCACCTTATCGGTGAGAGGGGCGGCATATAAGGTCAACAAATGTAATAAATAGCCAAATAATCCACAAAGCATATATGGCTTGTAAGAGGGACAAGGCTGAGAGCATTTGCCCTCCTCTGCACAGAAGGTCAGTTTCAAACCCATACTTGCAATCTTATCGGCTGGGCTATTTTGGGACCGTGGTGCTCTCTTTCCAGAGAGTCCTAGACGGGTGTTCAGAAATAGCCCGACTGACTGGTAGCAGGGGCAGAGAACTTCTGAGAACTGCCATCTGTTAGTCACCTGTAAGACAGGTATCTCAGGCAGGGGCTCTGTTCTGTCCACCTGTTCAGAAGAGCAATTGGTGCCGGCAGGTGAGGTTCAGCTTGTCTCTCCTTAAACGGTATGGAACGCTGCCCCTTGGTGGTCAGGGGTCAAAGCAGCAACACAATTTGCCTAGCAGGCTTTTGGGTGGCTCATGGACCAGAGGTGCATGAGAATGTGGCTTTGAGGAAGGACACATGGACCCGCAGGGACAATGCATCTCAGAAAGGCCACAGCCATGTTTCCTTGAGAAACTAATTTGTTAAGACAGCCATCAGTAGGAACAGGTGCTCAGCTGGGAGATCTGACTGGCTGTAATCAAGAGGTCGCCTGCTCGGGAAGATCTATTGGCTGCCCAGCCATTGTTTCAACATCTGGCATATAGAAATAGAATAGAATAGAAAATATGGAATAGAATGGAATAGAATATAGGATTAGATTAGATTAGAAGGTAGAATAGAATAGAGTAGAAAATAGAATAGAATAGGAAATGGAAATGGAAATGGAAATTGGAATGGAATGCAAGACAATGGAATAGAATGGAATGGAACCGAATGGAACATAATTCATTATTTGTCAAGTGTGATTGGACATACAAGGAATTTGTCTCTGGTGCAGAAACTTTCACTGTGCCTACAAGCAACAAGTGACAAATGATCATGATCATAAAATACAATCATACATCATAAGATACAACACTCGGCAATAGTCATAAGTTGCTAAATAAAAGCAAGCAACATAAATCACAAGATACAACCAACACAGTGATAGTCATAAGATGCTAAAGGAATAGGTAGTAGGAAAGATGAGAAGCATAATAGGTAATACAGTCCCATTAGGTGGTTTGACATCCCAGGGCATAGACAGTGTTGTGGGAATTAGTTGTTTAGCAGAGTTATGGCATGAACCAGTGGAAAATGTTGCCTTCAGAAGCTGTGGAGGTCTTCAAGAAGAGATTGAACAACTATTTGTCTGGAATTGTATAGGGCTTCCTGTCTGAGCAGGGGTTGGACTAGAAAACCTCCAAGGTCCCTTCCAACTCTGTTATTCTAAATTCTAAAAACTACCTGCATTCCATCTGAATCTCTCTTAAATTCATCTTGTTGGTCTTTATCCTGCTCCTTCTTTTCACAGAGAAGAGGTCCTCCTCTCTTGTGTGTGTGTGTTGAACATGACCTTGAATCACTATTTGGCCTTCAGTATGGTTTGAATGTAGCCTGCATAGTCGGGTTGAGGTTCAGCAGATCCACAAAGCAAACTGGGTTTTCTCGGTAGCCAGTTATCAAATTAACCACGAGTCAATCTTCTGTGGGAAGACAGTCCTTCTGGGGAAAACCCTGCCCTGAACCCAAATTTTTACCTGTCACCTTAGGTCCTCCCAGATGTGGGAGACATGGATAATGTCATTCTGGTGGCAGTGACTTTGAGGGTGTGTGTGTGTGTGTGTGTGTGTGTGTGTGTGTGTGTGTGTGTGTGTGTGTGTGTGTGTAGATAGAAGCTTAGGGTTGACTTTGACTTGATATCCCCCAATTGTCTATCTGTCAAGATTGAACTGCTTTGCCTCTTTCAAACCTTAATGCGTTTCAATTTGCCAATGAACTGGGGAGAGGGAAGGGGGAAACAGAATGCTGAGAATGTGTGCGTGGACCGTGAGAGCCTTGGCAACCATCAAGATCTCCACCGCAGGTGCTTGAGAAAGAGATGGACTGTTCCCATAACGAAAGTATGGCTCATAATTGGATAATGTGATCACCCAGGGATGGGGAAAAAAGGAAGCTATTGTTTAACTAAACAAGCATTTGTGCGGGAAAACCAGAGCTGGTTTTGATTCTTCACTACGGAAATGGTGTATCCAATGAAGATTTACTTTTGGGAATTCAGAGTTCTTGAAAGTGTTTCCTTATTTTGGATTCACTAGTTGGACAGTTGACACTATCAATCTATCTGCTCTTTGCCAAAATAATTTCTAATTTCAGGTCACTTCTGCCCTCCTTTCTGGGGTCTCACAACTCTCCTCCTGCAAAGAAGGAACTAATTTTTCCCTGCCACTCCCCTCACCCAATGAATTTCCATAAATGAACCTTTCTATTAAATGTACAAGTTTGGCAGGAGAAAGCAACCAAAATCACTCAGGAAGAGACTCGGCGGAAGTTTATTGCTAGTCAACTATGTTACAAGAATCTCGGACTGACTGGAAAGAGGTGGCTTAGACCAAGGGTCCCCAACCCCTGGGCCATGGCCCCTTGGGAATTGGGCTGCACAAGCGCACCAAGCTACATTTGCATGTGAAACCATCCCCTCTCCCCCACCACCACTGCAACCACCTCCACTGGTCCACTGAGCCAGAAAGATTGGGGAACGTGGCTTAGAGGATTTGGGGGAGGTCAGATCTTTGCCACTTCCTGCTGTGCATCGACTCCAAACTTGGTCCTCTCTTAACCCCTCCCTCCAGCCTAGATGGAGATTCCATCAGAACCACAGAGTTGGAAGGGACCTTGGAGGTCTGGTAGTCCAATCCCCTGCTCAAGCAGGAGAATGCCCCCCCTCCTCCTCCAAATAACAGTTGGAAGGGACCTTGGAGGTTTTCTAGTCCAACCCCCTGCTCAAGCAGGATGTCAGCTTTGGTAGCCATATTAACTCCGGAAACTTCCACGCTGCTACATTCTTGTGCTTGGGAAACTAGGAGGGGAGATTTATTTATTTATTTATTTATTTATTTATTTATTTATTTATTTATTTATTTATTTATTTATTTATTTATTTATTTATTTATTTATTTATTTATTTATTTATTTATTTATTTATTTATTTATTTATTTATTTATTTATTTATTTATTTATTTATTTATTTAGGAATTCTTCTATGCCGCCCTACTCCCTAGGGACTCAGGGCAGCGTACAGCATTTTAAAGAACACCAAACAATAAAATCATTAAAAACTATTTTTTAAAAAAAGTTAAAAAGGACACACAACAACATACATACATGGGGGAGACCTCAGATGTAAAATTGTCTCAAATCACCCCGCCTGCAGGAAGAGCCATGTCTTAATGGCTTTTCAGAAGGCCAGCAAGGTGGGGATGATTTGGATCTCTGGGGGTAGTTGGTTCCAGAGAACAGGGGCCCCTACAGAGAAGGCCCTCCCCCTAGGCCCCGCCAGTCGGATTTAGTAGAGGGAGTGGAGTTAGACATAATAGCATTCTTCTTTTCGGTCAAGGTCATGGTATTCCTGCACCTGGAGGAGGAGTGGTTGAAGGGATGGCTCCAGTTGGGACGGGTGGTGATTGGACCACGTGATAGGCTGATGGGTGCAGGGGCTGGATTTGGGGTTTTGATTTTCTGAGGGAAAACCCGTAACTCTCAGATTTGGGTTTTCCCAGATGTGCCGGTATGTCTACTCTAATAAATGGGAACTTTGAGAAAATGCTTGTCTTGGAGTTTTAAATTGGAGTTGGGTTCTTCCGGAACACTGACACAGGAGACCCTTCCCTTCTCCTCCTCCTCCCCCCTCCTCCTCTTCCTCAAAATAACAGAGTTGGAAGGGACCTTGGAGGTCTTCTAGTCCAATCCCCTGCTCAAGCAGGAGACCCTATGCTATTTCACCACAAAATTGTCATTTTGCTACTCCTTGCTCAGGGTGGATTCCTCCAGTCCAGAAACACTCAAATGGTTCACTTCCCCTGAGGGAATGAATGCCTTGCGTGTGCGCGCATGTCTGTTTTTCCCACTTTTTCTGTTTTCTGAGCAGCTGCCGTGAAGGAGCAGTGACTCTCATATGGTATCATGAGAGGCTGACTCACACTGTACGAAGGACTTGAGTCCTGGGGAATTTGATCCCCGTCCCCTTCTCACAGAGCTGCTGACCTTTCTACTTATGGATCTGAAGTGAGGTTGGCACTGTCACCAGAGATCTGAGGAATTTGGACAGGGAAGTGGCCTGGTCATTCTGGGTCATCGGAGAAGGGGATTTGCTTCTACCCCTCTCTCTCTCTCTCTCGATTTAGGGAGATAGAGAAGACGTCACAGTGTGTGTGTGTGTGTGTGTGTGTGTGTGTGTGTGTGTGTGTGTGTGTGTGTGTATGTATGTATGTATGCATATACACTGCATATCGGACATCAATACAATTGAGCGAGTCCAGAGATATTTCAAGAGAAGAGTCTTCCACTCCTCTGCTCATAACAGAATACCTTATGCCACCAGACTTGAAATTTTGGGCTTAGACAACTTAGAAAGGCCGCCTTCAGTCCAACCTAAGCGTAGTACATAAAATTATTTACTATAATGTCCTACCTGTCAATGACTACGTCAGCTTCAACCACAACAATACACAATAGATACAAACTTAAGGTAAACCGCACCAAACTCGATTGCAGGAAATATGACTTCAGCAACAGAGTGGTCAGTGTCTGGAATGCACTACCTGACTTTGTGGTTTTTTCCCCAAACCCCCATAACTTTAACCTTAGACTGTCTACTGTTTACCTCACCCCATTCCTGAGAGGTCTGTAAAGGGGCGTGCATAAGCGCACCAATGTGCCTACCATCCCTGTCTTAATGTCCCCTTTTATTCATATCCATTTCATGTATTAATAACCATGTTTAAAGCTATATCTATTATCTAATACATGCTTGACAAATAAAATAAATAAACAAATAACAATTTTTCTAGATCTTTCCCAGCATTTTTGATCTGGCAACGGGCCAATGGAAGACCTAGAATTTTACTATGACTAAGCTCGTTGCAATTGTGATCAGCTTAGTTACTTGCCGGCGTAATATCAACCGCGGCAAGTAACTAACACTGCTATAGTTTCCAATGATGCTGTCGGCCAAAGATTTGATGAAGATCCCGGTGAAAGGGGGAATTTTGCTGGGATCTGTCCCCTAGGCCAGCTCTGTGGATTTGCTCAAGATCCCCACTCAGCAGGGAGCCTGTGGCCTTCCCAGGGGCAGGAATCCAGACAGGAAGTGATGGCATGCAGTTATGAGGAGCGTTATGTCATTGTTGTACAGTTGCCAAGTCGTGCCTGACTCTTAGCAACTCCACAGCACCCGACATCCCCCCACGTCCTCCACTGCCTCCCAGAGTTCTCCCAAATTCATGTTTGTTGCTTTGAGGAGCCTACCCAACCATTTCATCGCCTGTCATCCTCTTCTCCTTTTGCCTTTCATCTTTCCCAACACCGGGGTTTTTTCCCCAAGGAATCCCCTCTTCTCCTTTGGTGGCCAAAATATTTGAGCTTCAGCTTCAGGATCTGTCTTTCCAAAGGACAGTCAGGGTTGATCTCTTTTAGGATCAACTGATTGGATCCTCTTGCAGTCCAAGGGATGCTCAAGAGTCTTCTCTCCAACACCACAATTTGAAAGCATCGATTCTTTGGTGCTCACCTCCCTTATAGTCCAACTCTCACAGCCATACATAGCCATACTACTGGTAGAACCATAACTTTGTTGGCAAGGTGATGTCTCTGCTTTTTAGTTATTAGAATGGAATGGAATGGAATAGAATAGAGAATGGAATGGAATATGGAAATAGAATAGAGTAGAGTAGAGTAGAGTAGAGTAGAGTAGAGTAGAGTAGAATAGAATAGAGAATGGAATGGAATGGAATGAAATGGAATGGAATGGAATGGAATGAAATGGAATGGAATGGAATGGAATGGAATGGAATGGAATGGAATAGAATAGAAGAATAGAATAGAATAGAATAGAATAGAATAGAATAGAATAGAATAGAATAGAATAGAATAGAATAGAATAGAGAATGGAATGGAATGGAATAGAATAAAATAGAAGGAATGGAATGGAATGGAATGGAATAGAATAGAATAGAATATTCTTTATTGGCCAAGTATGATTGGACACACAAGGAATTTGTGTTCAGTGCATATGCTCTCAATGTACATAAAATATATGTGATAAATATTGATCATAGTCATCATAAAAATGCATTCATCATAAATCATAAGATACAACACTTAGTGATAGTTATAGGATACTAAATAAGCAATCAACATAAATCATACTAGGATACTTAATAAAACAATATAAATCATAAGATGCAAGCAACAAAGTTATAGTCATAAGTAGAAAAGGAGATAGGTAATAGGAAAGATAAGAAGAAGAATTTACAGCCTTACTAAATGCACCAAGACAAATTCCTTGTGTGTTCAATCACACTTGGCCAATAAGAAAAAAATATATTCTAATTCTATTCTATTCTAAATAGTTTGAATGGGAATGAGTTCTTTAGCAGAGTTGTAAGAAAACTGTTCTTGTGTCTAGTTGTTCTAGTGTGCAGTGCTCTATAGCGACGTTTTGAGGGTAGGAGTTGAAACAATTTATGTCCAGGATGCGAGGGGTCTGTAAATATTTTCTCAGCCCTCTTTTTGACTCCTGCAGTATACAGGTCCTCAATGGAAGGCAGGTTGGCAGCCATTGTTTTTTCTGCAGTTCTGGTTATCCTCTGAAGTCTGTGTCTGTCTTGTTGGGTTGCAGAACCGAACCAGACCGTTATAGAGGTGCAGATGACAGACTCAATAATTCCTCTGTAGAACTGAATCAGCAACTCCTTGGGAAGTTTGAGATTCCTGAGTTGGAGCAGAAAGAACATTCTTTGTTGTGCTTTTTTGATGATGTCTTTGATGTTAGGTGACCATTTTAAGTCTTGAGATATTTTAAGTGTTGAGATAAAACATCCCTTCTTCTGGCTTGCAAAGTTTCTTTTGGAGCTCTTTGCTGCTCTCCATTTTTTCATAAACCACCCTTGGGGCATTTGTCCCTATGAATAAAAATTAGCCCCTGATCACTTTCACTGTCTGGAGCAGGATATGAAAGCAGTAGCAACTTGCTGGTTGCAAGAAAAGGTCTCTAGGAGTGTGCTTTTGATCTCTTCCATGGTCAGATTATAATGAGATTCCCTTCCCCTGTGAGTGTTGCGAGGGGCTGGTCGTATGTGGCCAATTAGGAGTGAGTTTGTTGCATTATCACACCCTTAGCTGTCTCTTCGTCAGCAATTTGGCGTAGCCAGCTGAGACCTCTGACTGACTGCCAGCTTCCTGATTCTTTAACCAAAGTTGGGAGAAAGGTAAGAGGGACCAGTCCCTGCTAATTTGTATTTGTATTTGTTTATTTGTCAAGCATATATGATTATAAGCAAAGTACAGACAGTAAAACATGATTGAATATATATATATAATATTACAAGCATGAATAAGAGTAGAAGAGGTATGAATATATGGGTACATTAGGACAGGAACGGTAGGCACGATTGTGCGCTTATGCATGCCCCTTACTGACCTCTTAGGAATGGGGTGAGGTCAATGGTAGATAATAAGAGGTTGAAGTTTTTGGGGTTTGGGGAAGAAACTTGTGGGTTGTATTTTCCCCTCCTCAAAATACACCCACCCCCCGCGTTGCTGATTGGAAAACTAACCCCTGCCTTACGCATTATATAGAGAATCAGTTTATTTCAATTCATTCTATGTTTAAGTACAAGCTTTTTTTTTAAGACTAGGAATTTCATGACTGTCCAGTCTCTTCTTGAGAACTTCCAGTGATGGAGCTCCCACAACTTCTGGTAGCAAGCTGTTCCACTGGTGAATTGTTCTCACTTTCAGGAAGTTTCTCCTTAATTCCAGGTTGCTTCTTTCCTTGATTAGTTTTCATCCATTGTTTCTTGTCCTGCCCTCTGGTGCTTTGTGGCAGCTAATAAAATATTGACAACAATATAACCCCATAGTTGTCAATATTTTTCAACCTTCTTCATTGCTGAGGTACTGCAAAGGTTTATATCAGAGAAGCGACGTATGGATTGAAATGGTCCAACTGCAGTTGGTCAGTTTCTCTATGGATGCAGGAGAACTTTGGGCCAGCTGGACTAATAGAAAAGGGTACGTGGTTTTGTTTGCTTCTCTCTCTGAAGCTGTTTCCAGTCAGTGTGGGTCAAAACTCCTGGGTTCCCCCCCTTTTTTACAGTTTTATTGAGGTTTATTATAACATAAAGTACAGTGAAAATAAAGATTAAAAATGGCGGGTTGGAGAGAATGCGCGGGGTGGGGAGAGGTGGGGAGAACTGGTGTCATAAGAAAATTCCAATAAAAGAAACAAAGACAAACCTCAAGCAACAATTCTTACTTTAAGATCAGGGCTTTATTGTTTCTAATAATTTGGTACAGAAGAAAGAAATAAGAGATATAAAAGATATAATAGCCAATCTGTGCATAAATCAGATATTCTTATGCCTCATTATATTCCCTCTACAATTCAGATGGGGTTTAAATAGGATAATGTAGCATTTGGGGAAAAAGATGCAAGCCAAGAGACCAGCTCCAGAGGCCAAGATGGAGAAGATCTCCACGGCCACCATGGATTTCCCTTTGGTGCTCAGGTAGGTGGGGAGGAAGCTGATCCAAACACTGCAAAAGACCAGCATGCTAAAAGTAATGAACTTGGCTTCGTTAAAGCTGTCAGGCAATTTCCTAGCCAGAAAAGCCACTGTTAAACTGACAAAGGCCAGGACACCCAGGTAGGCGAGGACAGCGTAAAACATCAAAGCTGAGCCTTCATTACATTCCAAGATGGCCTCTCCTACCAAGGAGTGGAAGTCCAAGTTGGGAAACGGGGGAGACGTTGCCAGCCAGGTGACACAAAGAACTGCCTGGATCAGGGGACAGGCTATGACAATGGAATTAGTCAGTGGTTTTCCTAAGAGTTTCCTTGCCCTGTTTCCTGGCTTGGTGGCCATGAAGGCCAGAACCACCATGACAGTTTTTGCCAAGACAGAAGAAACTGAAAGGGAAAAGAGAATGGCAAAGGCAGTTTGTCGGAAGAGACAGGTGAGCTTTGTGGGTCGACCAATGAAGAGGAAGGAGCAGAGGAAGCAGAGCAGGAGTGAGACCAGTAGGAGGTAGGTGAGATTTCGGTTGTTGGCCTTGACGATCGGTGTGTCACGATGCTTAAGGAAAATCACCAGGACTGCAGATGTGGTCACAGAGAGGAAAAGAGTGAGAGAAACTAAGGTGTATCCCAAGTTATCCTGATAGGCAAGGAAGTGGATCTTCTTCTCAATGCAGTGGTCCTTGTCTATATTTGGATATTTGTTTTCTGGACAATTGTCACAGTGTTCTGCATCTGAAATCAAGAATCAAGCAGTTCAGAAGCATCTAACATGATCATTATCCTCATTCAGTGGAGAGAAGATTGTCCCCTTTCTACTGTGGCCAACCACAAATCTAGTGATGGAACAACCGACTGCGCTGTTTATGATTCATCAAAAAGGGAAGATCATCCTTCATTCAGGAGCACCCTGGGGGATCCATTAGGCAGAGACAAGGATCTGTTCAGCCCCAACTGGCCTAGTCTGTTTCCCTTGGAAAAAAGGTCTCTCCAGTCACTGACCACTTCCTTGACTATGATGGCTTTTCCTGTGAGACCCATTGAGACTCTGTATCTTTCTCAATTTATACTGGAGTCCTCCAAAAACAGATAGTTCTGTCAATTGGGAACTTTACAATTTTATTTGTATATTCATGATCTATGAGCCACAGTGGCGCAGTAGTTAGAGCAGAGTACTGCAGGCTATTTCTGCTGGCTGCCTGAAATTTGGCAGTTCAAATCTCACCAGGCTCAAGGTTGACTCAGCCTTCCGTCCATCCGAGGTGGGTAAAATGAGGACCCAGACTGTTGGGGGCAAGAGGCTGACTCTGTAAACCGCTTAGAGAGGGATAAAAAGCACTGTGATGCGGTATATAAGTCTAAGTGCTATTGCTATATGGCTCAACAACATCTTTGTCTCAAAGGCACTTTTTTCAAAATGCGACTGGACTGATTTTCCTTGAGGAAGAAAATGAAGATGTTTTGCTTCTCATCCAAGAAGCTTCATCAGTTCTGATGGCAGGGAGGATTGGAAGAATAGATACTGACAATTGAGACTGGATGGTGGGGAGGGGAATGGAAGGATAGGTTCTGATGGTGGGTGCAGGGAGGGAAGGATTGTATTTTTTTGCAGTCATCTGGTTGTTAGCACTCTCCCTGAGAGCTCTTGGGGCCAATTGGGAGTTTATCTTTGCCCTCAGGTTCATCTGAATTGGGGTGCAACTGGTTGTGGAATCTTTACAAGGCTGCATTGTAAACTACAGAGAGGTGGCATCACATTCCTCCCCCTTCTGTTGAGGGAGGGGTGTTCAATTCTAACATAGATGGATTATTTTACCCCTATTTCAAACCAATGGTCCTCTCTATCAAAAAAGTGGGCTCTCTTCGAAAGAGTGACTGAGAATCCTCAAAGACACTCAAAAGTCTTTGCTTTTTAATTCAAATCTATAATAATAATAATAACAACAAAGTTGGAAGGGACCTTGGAGGTCTTCTAGTCCAACCCCCTGCCTAGGCAGGAAACCCTACACTACTTCAGACAAATGGTTATCCAACATCTTAAAATCTGATCATTTTGATTGATTGATTGATTCCTCCCTCCCTCCGTCCCTCCCTCCCCCCTCTCTTTCTTTCTTTCTTTCTTTCTTTCTTTCTTTCTTTCTTTCTTTCTTTCTTTCTTTCTTTCTTTCTTTCTTTCTTTCTTTCTTTCGGAAAGAGTTAGCAAGGTCTCCTCTTTCTGCAAAAGGCCTATCAATTTCCTGGCAGATTGATAGTACTGAAATTACAAGCACGCCCAAAATAAAAGAAATTAAAGCTTTGACCACCTACCCCACTCCTTCAGGAAAAGGTTGGTGGTTGAATTTCTCCGGGGGATGTGACAGGAGGAGTGGAAAGTCTAGTACGGAACCTGTCAATTGTACTCTGAAGCTACCCTGCATTGAATAGCGGAGTAGCGGGAAAATTGGTCCATGGGGGACAGAACAGTTTATGTCCATGAATTAAAGGTTCTGCTGAAATCTATGTCAGTCCTACCAAAATGACAAAATATTAATATTTTGATCTACGGCATGACTTTCTTGATCCTGGAAGACCTATATTGAAAGTGTGCTCTACCTGTCTGATTAGAAATGGTCCCTTCTGGGCAAGGGTCACATTGGTAGCAGCAAACCGGGTCGCCCTCTGGAACTCTTCTCCTCTCTCCTGCCTGGCACCTCTTCGTGCCACACCTGGCAAAGGGCACCTTCTAAAAGAGGAAAGAGAAATACTGTAGATGGACTAAGCGATGAACGTGCTTCATTTATTCCAGGGCTGTCAAACTTGTGTCAACATGTTGTCGTCACGGGACATATCACAACTTTTTCCCCCTTCGCTAAACTGGGGGTGGGCATGGCAGCACATGACGCATCCAGCCCGAGGGCCGCGAGTTTGATACCCCTGATTTATTTCTTTCCACACTCTTATTCCCATTTTCAGAATTTATTTTAAAAATGGTTCCCAATGGTTTGCCAGCAATTTTCTTTTTACCAAAGCTAGAAGAAATGACCTTGTAGAGATAAGCAAAGTGCAGACCTCAGTTGCAAAACTGCAAGGAAAAATTCTCCACTGAACCCTCCCCTCCTTTCCACAGCAGCAAGCAGCAGGCTTGCTGACATTAGGCAAGAAAACGTTAAGGTAACACCTATCCAGTCTAGATGAGTTTAAATCACCAGGACCAGATGGATTACACCACCAAATCCTTTCACCGTGGAAGCTCTCTGGTGCCCCCAATATAGAAGTGTTCGTACTCCTTTTGTGGACAGCAGTCATGATTTTGAATAGAAACCAAACAAATGGATTCTGGACCAGATTTGGGGTAGATTTGTTTGGAATGGGATAGGGAGCAGGGGTTGGACTGGAAGACCTCCAAGGTCCCTTCCAACTCTCTTATTCTGTTATCCCCAGGAGAGAATAAATCTTTCCCTCAATTTACAACATTTCCTTCCAGCTCACCTTTGTGGCCCAGGTGATTGCCTTGGAGTTAAGGGTGAAGTCCTTTCCTGGGGGAGCCCTTGCATCTACTTGCCAATTTTCATGGAGGCAAAAGATCGATTAGGGAGAAGAACCCAATTGAAGAGATCGTAACCACCAGACGTAAGTACATTTTCTGAGAAGGAGACTTCCTCGCCAACACCGTTGTTGAACTGGATGTTCCTCAAATAGGCAAGAATCTGAAAGAAAAGAGAAGTTCAGAAATTGGAGTTCTTGGCTGAAGCCACAAACCAGACATCATGGATTCAATCATAATGTAACGGGCATCATCTTTGGAGACAGGTGCATGTTTGCAAAAGGTAGAGGAGTTTTCTTGGTGCTGATCTGAGCAATTGGCAGGAACATGAAATATTTGACTCCTTTCCCAACACTACAGAAGGTTCTATTTATCATTGGGCATTTGTATCATGGCTTCTTCCAATCCAGGTTTACTAGAATGATAGCTACATAGCAAGATTTCAATGCCACATTCCAAAATATTGTGTGGTTTTGCTCCTGTCATCCTTGGCTATAGATATTGTTAAACATTTTCTTTGGCTCGAGGTCTTGTAAAGGACAGGTGCATTTTAGGAATGATTTCAGGAACTTCTCTTACCACAGTGTACAATTCGACTGGCTTTCTCTAGCTGATGGGCCAGGAGAGCAGAATGCAGGAACGAGGTCTGGCAAAGTGGGGCCATATGGAAAGAAGTCCAGGTTTTTCTCTTCCTTCTCCAGAGAGGTCCAACCAGGGGTGGGCTTCAAAAATGTTAGCAAGGGGTTCTCTGCTCGATTGCTGGGTGGGCGTGGCCATGGTGGGCATGGCTTAGTCAGTCTCCTACACCATGGCGAGTGGTGTTTTTGTCCTCCCTGGGCTCTGGAGGGTTTTCTCCAGCCTCTGGGAGGGCAAAAATGGCCTCCCCAGGCTCCAGAGGCTCTCTGGAGGCCGGAAATAGGCCCGTTTCCAGCCTTCCGTGTCACGTAGTGAATATTGTCAGTTGTATGTCTATGCAGGGTGATGCACTCCTATCCTAATATTTTGGTACATTCCAATACAAGCAGAATATGTGATATGATCTTGTACGCATGTCCACATTCCTGATCCACCATTAATCACTTTTGACTTGGCTCTTCACCGGAACGGTCACGTTGTCTTAGCAAATATGTAATTATTCAGGATTTATTGTTTTTGTACCAAAATAAATATTTCTATTAGACTTTTAATCTCGGCTTTATTTCAAACTGTGAATTCCAAGCAAAGATCCAAATCGCCTCTATGAGATTTTATTCTCACCTTAACATTCCAAAACTTCTGGTAGGCCTGTTTTTCACCTTCCCCGAGCCTCTGCGCGCACCCTGCACTTACCTGCATCCAAAATGGGCCGTGTGGGGACTCCTGGGAGGGACGGTGCAGGGTGGGCAGGGCCAGCCAGGAGTAGGATTTGGGGGTTCTCCAAACTGCACAGAATCTTAGCTAGAGGTTCTCCTGAACCCCTGCGAACCCCCAGCAGCCCACTCCTGGGTCCAATGTTTAGCTTTGGGGGCAGGACCACCAGATGAAGTTCAAACCAGCGGTGGGTTGCTCCTAGTTCGGCCCGTGATATGTCTTAGAAGACATACAAACTGAGGCAGACACGTTCGAAAGGCTAACAAGTTTATTCAGCTCAAGGTAAATGCTAACAGTGAAAACGCTAGCCTGTCTGCTTAGCACGGCACGCTGAGGCTAACAGAGAGCGGCAAAGTCAGTACCCTTGACAGCTCTTTATATAGTCGTGCCAGAATGGCTGCGACCAATCAGCTTGCAGCAGCAGCCCAGTGTCAGCTGAGGACCTGAGGGAAGCCTGGACACAGCACTCCTCCGTCACTAGATGGTGCATTCGTAGTCCTGCAGATAGGCAGGCCTTCTTCTGACTCGGTCTGACCGTCAGAGGGTTCTTGTTGGAGCTGGACTAGGTAGGACTGCTACAGAAGCTCCTACTGCCATCTCTGGAGGTTTTTCCACCTTGCTGGCTGCTTCCATGGCTGGAACAGAGTCCTCAGTGTCCGGTGAGTTGTGCTTACTGTGGTTGTCATAGTTCGCCTCGGTTCCTGGAATAGGCCCATCTGTAAACAAACTTTTATCTGAAATGTTGGGGTTAGTTTCTAGTGTGTATGCTTTTGTCTTAGGGCTCCAGCAACCCCTGAGCTGGTCAATGTAGCGTCGCCACATTTGCCCATCGTCCAGAACCAGTGTGTACGACCTGGGGCCTGCTTGTTTGGTGAAAGTACCTGATAACCATAGGGGGTGGCCTGCATAATTTCTGGCATATACAAGGTGCCCTTGTTGGAAACTTCTGATTTTTGAAGTTGAATCCCTGGGAAGGTCTGGGGAATAATTGGGGTGCAGTCTGTCCAAGTTTGTCTTTATCCTCCTTCCCATCAACAGCTCAGCAGGACTCTGGTTTGCTTCCGGGCATGGAGTGGCATGCTGCAACAGGAGGTATTTTGAGATTTTATAGTTCCAGTCCCCAGTCCCTAACCTTGCCAGGGCTTCCTTAACTAAGCATACAGCCCTTTCTGCCCTACGATTGGTAGCAGGAAAAAAAAGGAGCAGTTAGAATGTGCCCTATGCCCAGACCTGCTAGGTATACTTCAAAAGGGCCATTACATTGGAAAAGTGACAGCAAATTATGAAAGATATGTAGAAAGAAATTGCTTTAGTAGTTAATAAAAAAATTAAAGAAATTAATGGAAAAATTACTGAAATTAATGAAAAAATACAAGCTGTCTCAGAGGAGTTTGTTTCTCAGACTTAACAAACCAGAGACAATGTGGAATCTGTATTTAAAGCTTTGGCAGTTAATATGGACTTATTGGGACAAGACGTGGCTGAAATCAAACAGTCTACTGGGACTTTGGTTGAAAAAGTAACTGAGATCCAGAATAAAATTGATGGAACTGAGGCAGAATTAACGATGTTTCAATATAAAGACATGGAATTTGCCTTACGGATATGGGGGGCAAAAGAAAATAATCAAGAAAATTTAAAAGAAAAGATCCTGGATGCATTGGTAAAGATCTTGGGGGAAACAAAAGTTGAATTGGAATGGCAGATTGAAAAAGTATTCCGGGCTAATTCTTGGTTTGCCAGAAAAAATCATTTACCAAGAGATATTGTAGTATATTTTACCACAAGGACACTGCGAAATCGAATCTTACAGGCGACTTATAAAAACAATCTTAAGGTGGAAGAACAAGAGGTTCTGACGTTTAAGGAAATTCCTCCAAAAATATTAAAAGCACGTAAAGGTTATACTTTTCTGGTGGCAGAATTAAAAAAGCAACAGATACGATATAAATGGGAAATCCTGGCTGGACTATCTGTTACCTGTAGGGGAAAAAGATACAGACTTATTATGATCTGCGAAGCAAAAGATTTTTTTGCCAACGTGTTAAAGGTTGAGAGACCAAAGTCACCAGAAGACAAAAGAAATGAGGAACAGAAAGGAATCCTGAAAAGTCAAGAAGAACCAAAGGACCCAAGACTAATTAAAGAGGTAAAGATTGAAAGTGAAGAAGACAAAAGATATGAGGAAATTAAAGAAGAGGGAGAGGAATACTGGTGGTTTTCACAACAGAAAGGAACTCTGAAAAGTCAAGAAGATACAAAGGATTTAAGACAGATTAGTGAAGTAAAGGTTGAAAGCAAAAAAGATTTAAATTACCGACTTCAGTCCTCAACTCCTCCAAATGAAGCAAGAATGGATAAACATATCTTCAGATGCCAACTTAAAGAAATATTTAAGGGGAGAAGAATTGAGAATTGACGTTTTACTAATAGTAGGATAATGTAAAAGAAATAAGAATAAAGTTTAAATGTATATATGAGGCTGTTTAAGTTTACAGAAATTAGATTACAAGATTACATATGGGGAATAATTATAGAAGGTAAAGTAATGTAATAGAGATTAAACTTGTTTAAATAATAAGATTAAATTAATTTTACAGTTTGGGGAATAAGAATAGAAGATAGTTAATGTAATAGAGATTAAATTGGTAGAGAATAAGATTAAAATTATATTAGAGGTGGAAATAAGTATAGGTTGTAATCTAGTGTAATAGAGATCAAATGAATGTGATGCTGTTAAATATTTTTAGATTTGGTTTAAGTTGGTTTGGAATTTAATAATTGCTTGGGGTTAGGGGGGAAGGGGGGGGAGAAAAGAGAAAAATGTTTGTACTTTGTACTAATAAAACTTTTTGAATTAAAAAAAAAAGGGCCAGAAGTAAATTGGGGCCCATTATCAGACACCAGAACGTCTGGGATACCGTCAGTGGCAGACAAAGTCTGTAATATCTTGTTGATTGCGTCAGAGGTGGTGGAGGACATCAGCTTCACCTCTACCCACTTAGAGTAAGCATCCACCCCCACGAAGAACATTTGACCCTGCACTGGGCCAGCCAGGTCTATGTGAAGGCGAGACCAAGGCCCTCTTGGTGTGTCCCATTCGGAGGGGCATGCTTTAGGTGGGTTTGCTCTTGTTTCTTGACACGTCTGACACCCAGACACCCAATGTCCCAATCTAAGTTTGGCCACCATACATAGCTCCTGGCCAGAGCTTTCATCCTCACTATACCCGAGTGGCTATCATGTAAGGTAGACAGGGTGTGGTTTTATAAAGTGGAAGGCAGAGGTTGGTTCAGACCGGTTTGCCCAAACTGGTAGTGACCCGCTGGTGACATCACGATGATGTCACAGAACTGGTTCGGTCAGTGCCGGTCCGTGGGCGCCGCCATATTTTTTTGAATTTTTTTTGAATTTTTTTTGAATTTTTTGAATTTTTTTTCCTTCTGACCGTGTGCAGAAGCCGAGTTTCTGGAATTGTGCCATCTTGGTCCCCATCTTGTTTTTGGCTTTTTAATAATTTTTTACATTTAATAATTTTTTTTAAATTTTTTTTCTCTTCTGAGCATGTGCAGAAGCCGAGTTTCCAGCACTGTGCATGCGGTCGCCATCTTGTTTTCGGCTTTTTTTAAAAAAAAATTTTTAATTTTTTGGCACTGCACATGCACGCGGCGCACCCACGCGGCATGGGAGGAAGCGAACCAGCAGCGAGGTAAGTTAGAACCCACCCCTGGTGGAAGGAATTTCAACTCTATGCCCCCAGAGCAAACAGCCTTTTATTGTGGATAGTTCGTTTTTGCCTTGTCCCGGAATGGTTGGAACAGCATACCCCCAGAGTCTAAAGGCCAGCCTCTCCTGACCCAGTCCAAAACCTGAGAAAGAATTCTGTCTTTGGACGTGTGTTTGGCCACTTCTGCTGCTGATAGAACGTTTGGTAGTTCTTCAATCATCAGCACAGAGTTAACAGGAGCTGGATCTTCCATGCGCAGAAGCATCGCACGCATGTTCAAGCGTGAGTGTGAATCGATAGCAACGGGTTTTAGAACCCACTACTGGTTCAGACCAGGAAGCCAGTCAGACCCCTCTGAGTTTTGTCGTGTGTGGCAGAAGCTGCTTTCACACAATAAGCTGAGCAATACAACAAATGACAAATGGAAGGAACGGGGCAAAGTCTCCTAGGAAGCTAAGCTATAGAAACGTAAACCAAGGTTAAAATGAACCGAGTGTCTTTTTAGCAGTTGGATTCAAACGACATACTGAGGGAGACTGTGGTGCTTATGCATAGATGGCCCCTTAAGAGTTCAAGTGCACAATATCCCCAGTTTGTCAACTTGCTCTGGGCTGACACCTCCTCCCTGGAACGGTTACCATCTGACACTCAACAAACAAGTAGGGGAACTTTCAGGACAGCAGTGGGTTGCTCCCGGTTCTAAGAACCGGTGGCGCTGGCGGCGGGAGGCTCCGCCCACCCACCTGGGACACTTCTGCGCAGAATCATCGTGTGTGCACACGCAAATGCACACACAAATTGGTAGTAAAGAGTTTTAGTGGGTTTTACCCACTACTGTTTCAGGACATGATAGGAAGATTTTTCCTCTAGGGAACATTATAGAGAGCTAGTTTGGTTGATTTCTCTTTTGTCTCTTCCATTCCTTTTCAAGAACACATTATACTGAATTACAGAACAACAGAGTTGGAAAGGACCTTGTAGGTCTTCTAGTCCAACCCCCTGCTTAGGCAGGAAACCCTACACCACTTCAGACAAATGGTTATCCAACATCATCTTAAAAACATCCAGTGTTGCAGCATTTACAACTTCTGGAGGCAAGTTGTTCCACTGATTAATTGTTCTAACTGTCAGGAAATTTCTCCTTAGTTCTAAGTTGCTTCTCTCCTTGATTAGTTTCCACCTGTTGCTTCTTGTCCTGCCCTCAGGAGCTTTGGAGAATAGCTTGACTCCCTCTTCTTTGTGGCAGCCCCTGAGATATTGGAACACTGCTATCATGTCTCCTCTGGTCCTTCTTTTCATTAAACTAGACATACCCAGTTCCTGCAACCGTTCTTCATATGTTTTACCTTCCAGTCTCCTAATCATCTTTGTTGCTCTTCTCTGCCTTTTCTTTGTGGCAGCCTCTGAGATATCGGAACACTGCTACTCAATTCATACTCAATTCATACACACATTTTAATAGTTTTATTCTGTTCTGAAACGCTTTGATATGATAGCATACAACTCAGTAATTCAAGAAATACTTATGGGAAACTTCCTCTCTAAAGATCAGTGTACTGGATAAAAAGTGACAGATTACCTGCCATGACTGGACATTTGAGATCTTCTTTCCAAGCCTCGTCACGGCTGGTCTCACTCTGGATCTATACATTGCATGTAAAGCGTGTGCCACAGAATAAACGGCGTTGTAGATATTGTAACTTTCCCCCGTCATGGGTATTTCAAAAAGGTAAGATGGCAGATTCCTTAAATTTTCCCTTCCTGTACATCGTGGTTTCCTCTTGTCTTGTTTGAAGATCTGGCAGTCGAAGACCTTTTCCCACCATCCTGCGAGAAAGACATCTCCTTGTGGGTTCCGAGGGGTTAAAGACAGGAAGAAACGGCTGAATTCTGAGACATCCACAGTGTGGTCCCTAAAATGCAGAGCCCCATGGAAATGCTTTATGATTCGCAGTAGGTCTACAGCTCCCATAACATTAAGATTCCAATGGGAAGTTAAGATCCAAACTATACAAAATGAGGTATTTCTCATTTCTTCATAATAATATATAGCCGCCTGTAGAACAATCATACTTTGGGTGTCTCCAGACAGAACAATCACTTCAGCTTTAAACCAAATTTCAAAATCAGGAAAAAAATTCAAGAGTGTAACATCAGTATAATCAGATGAAAATGTTGCGGTAAAGACCAGGCAGATCTCCTTCTCCTTGAGCATTGGCACCAGAGATGAGACGAAATGTTCTCCACTGTCATCTTCAGGGACCAGAAGACCAACCCAGTTCCACTGGAAATACAGGAGCAGCTGGACTAAACCCTCATACTGAGCAGATTCACTGGGATTAATCTGGAAGAAGGAAGGATGAATTCTTCTGTCTTTCTGAGAGACCTCAAAGCCAACACCTAGCTGGGGAAAGGAAATTTCTCCTTAGTTCTTCTTTAAAATATAAAAGTAAAGATTGGTGGTGACTTTAAGGGTCACTATTGTGAGGCTGACTCACTTTGAGTGGCAAGCTTAAGTCTTATAAAGAGTCACCCGTTACACATTTTACCTGGCTGTGACATGCCAGAACACAAGGAAAGGAACCATCAACCTGATAACAAGGAATAAACTGCGAAGAAAGCGTGGCTACACTTTTATGATGAATAAATTAATAAGAGGTTGCTTTTGGCAAATATAGCATTTTAGCATTGTCTCATTCTCTTTGGGTTAAATAAAAACATATCTTGCAACATGAAATATAGAGCATATGCACCAAGACAAATTCCTTGTGTGTCCAATCTCACTTGGCCTATTCTATTCTATTCTATTCTATTCTATTCTATTCTATTCTATTCTATTCTATTCTATTCTATTCTATTCTATTCTATTCTATTCTATTCTATTCTATTCTATTCTATGGATTATTTAAGTCTCATACTCTCAAGTCTCATACTCTCAAAATGTGAATTCCACCAGGAAAAATTTGACTATTTGGGGTATCGTATTTCACACCAGGGCATAGAAATGGACCCTCAAAAGTGCAGGCAGTACTGGATTGGGAGACGCCTCGCATGCGCAAACAACTACAAAGCTTCCTGGGGTTCGCAAATTTCTATCTCCAATTTATCCCGGCGTTCGCTCAAATTGCCCTGCCCATCACGAAACTGTTAAGAACGAAGGAGGAGGGAAACAAACACCCAAAGAGTGGCTCTGCCATTCAGAGAGAGAAGGGGAGGTTTGAGTTTGATTTATCAGCATTGCTTGGATCAACTGACGTTTATAACACATATCCTGGCGCCAGGCATCTGGGAACCTCTTTATCTTGGGATAGGTTTTATGAGGGGCAATGTGAGTTAGTTTAAACGGAAAAGGCTCTGTGGAAACGTATACTCATCCGGATTCCCAGAGCAGGGGACTTTCACATCTGTGTATTGGCCAGGATTTGCATTTTTACTGATGAGGAGGGACTCTAAGGTTTAACTGTATTGCTTGGCCTAAGGGTATTCAGATCTTGCTTTGAATGAGGATGTTGTCACATTTGCTTAATAAAGGAATCCTTTTGAACCATCTGGCTCAGAAGTTCGTACTTTTTAAGTGAAAGGAAAGGCAACCCTTACACTCATACTCTTGGTATCCACTCCAAAACACCTTTGCATGATTTTTGGTTTCTGTGTGTGCTTCTGTTGTTTGTCTACACCTGGCTGTCTCCAGCTAGAGCCCCTTCCCCTTTACCTGTATGATCTTGAAGAGGCTGAAGAGGGAGGCCATCTGCCTTGATGTTTTGGAGTTGAGTCCTCCAATGACAGAGAGCAGAGGGTCCTGACGTTCACAGTCATAACCTGGAAGTAATTTGTCTCGTGCGGAGAGCATGGAGAGGCTGTATGTGGAAATCAAGCTTTCCATCTGGTGATTCTCATAGATGTGGAAGCCAAGGGTGATGTTGGGGAGGAGACCGAGGTCTTTGTTGACCTCTCTGACTGCAAAGGCCAAGGCCAGGATCTGCTGGTAGTTCTTGGACAGGAATCTATAGTGAGGAAAAAAATATTGGGGAACATTACAGGAGAGTTTCTGAGTGCTGGTAAATGTTGCCTTGCCTTGCATTTTGTGTGTGTGTAAATTTGGAGCTCACATGCACACACACAATTTTCATTGGGTTTGGTTTAATTAAAGCATGTTCCTTGATTGAATTTGGATGGCTTTATGAGAAAAGATTAAACCCAACCAGTCGGTATCATGGGCCATTTAAATCCCCCTCTGTCATCCCTCTCCATTCTTCACTCTGCTCCAATAGCTGGAATCCTGCCCAATTGCTTCTTTTCCACCCTAATCAATTTGGGTTTCCCTTGGAACAGCTTTTTCAGCCCTGATAGCCATTCCAGATTTACTTTTTTTAAAAAAATGTTTTTTTTTAATGCAAGCAATCCATCTTCCATTAAACAGTGTGTTGTCTGGGTACAAATATCTTGTGCAATAACAATTAAAATTTACAATCATACTCATATTTATCTACTCATAACTTAATACTACTGGCTGACCAACTGCACTCAACGTGTAGTGCTCAATGGAACTGCATCTACATGGAGGGAAGTATGCAGTGGAGTACCCCAAGACTCTGTTTTAGGCCCAGTACTCTTCAACATCTTCATCAATGACTTGGACGAGGGGATAGATGGGGAACTCATCAAATTTGCAAATGACACCAAACTGGCAGGAATAGCCAACTCTCCAGAAGATAGGCTCAAGATACAGAAGGATCTTGACAGAGTTGAACATTGGGCGCTTTGTAACAAAATGAAATTTAATGGTGAAAAAAGTAAGGTTCTACATTTAGGCAAGAAAAACAAAATGTATGTGGTACCTTGCTCAACAGTAGTAACTGTGAGAGGAACCTTGGAGTCCTAGTGGACAACCATTTAAATAGGAGCCAGCAGTGGGCAGCAGCTGCCAAAAAAGCCAACATAGTTCTAGGCTGCATTAACAGAGGGATAGAATCAAGATCACGCGAAGTGTTAATACCACTTTATAATGCCTTGGTAAGGCCACACTTGGAATACTGCATTCAGTTTTGGTCGCCACGATGCAAAAAGGATATTGAGACTCTAGAAAGAGTGCAGAGAAGAACAACCAAGAGGATTAGGGGCAGAGGTGGGTTCCTGCCGGAGCTGCCCAATGCGCAGCTCTGGTAGGGAGCGGCCGATTGTGCAATTTGCGTGTGACCGCTCCTGAGCCCTCTCTGCCGGTCCACCGTGCGCGTCGCCATTTTTTTCATTAGTTTTTGGCCGATTTTGCTTCTGTGCATGCGCAGAAGCAAAATCACGCCGAAATCTCGCGAGGGGACGCACACGCAAGAGAGATTTTGGTGAGATTTTGCCTCCGTGCATGCACAGAAGCAAAATCGCACGAGGGGACGCACCCCCCTGAAACTTGGAGATGCGCGCGCAGCGCACCGGCACCAGTAAGACGGCAACCCGCCACTGATTAGGGGACTGGAGGCTAAAACATATGAAGAACAGTTGCAGGAACTGGGTATGTCTAGTTTAATGAAAAGAAGGACTAGGGGAGACATGATAGCAATGTTCCAATATCTCAGGGGTTGCCACAAAGAAGAGGGAGTCAAACTATTCTCCAAAGCACCTGAGGGTAGGAGAAGAAGCAACGGGTGGAAACTAAATAAGGAGAGAAGTAACTTAGAACTAAGGAGAAATTTCATGACAGTTAGAATAATTAATCAGTGGAACAGCTTGCCTCCAGAAGTTGTGAATGCTCCAACACTGGAAGTTTTTAAGAAGATATTGGATAACCATTTGTCTGAAGTGGTGTAGGGTTTCCTGCCTAAGCAGAGGATTGGACTAGAAGACCTCCAAGGTCCCTTCCAACTCTGTTATTCTATTCTATTCTATTCTATTCTATTCTATTCTATTCTATTCTATTCTATTCTATTCTATTCTATTCTATTCTATTCTATTCTATTCTATTCTATTCTATTCTATTCTATTCTATTCTACTAATATACATAACATATCTGATACTATAACAATCCTCTTCTTAAATTATTTAATTCTATTAATATATTTTCTGTATTTCACTAATCTACTTTAATTTCTGATTTTAATATTTGTTCTCTAGCCATCGATAGAATAGTTCCCAAAGTTTTAACCTATTCATTTCTGCACATTCTAATATTTTCCTGATCACATTCTCATCCATAGGAATCTCTTCATTTTTCCAGTGTTGTGCAAATACAATCCTAGCTGCTGTTATTACATGGATAATAAAATGTACAATTTTGTGATAAATTAGAACTGTTATTATTAGACATATATAAGGCAATGGCTATTGCCAAGATACCAAATTCATGGAAAGAGGCTTACATCTCTTTAATACCTAAAGAGGAAACAGACAAATCCAAGATCCAAAACTATAGCCCAATATCCCTTTTAAACTCTGATTATAAGATACTTGCCTCTATTGTGGCAGAAAGATTAAAAAAATATTTTAAATAAAATAATACATTCAGATCAAAATGGGTTTTTACCCAATAGACAAATTAGAAACAATATTAGAATTATTTTGAATACTTTGGAATATTTTGATACCCACATTGAGAAACAATTGGCGTTAGTATTTATAGATTTGCAAAAAGCCTTTGACAACTTAGATTGGCAATTTTTAATAAAACAGTTAGTAAAAATGAAATTTGGAGAAAAAATTGTGAACTTAGTAATGGCAATATACAAAGATCAACATGCAATTTTTTTAAATAAATAACGATTTGACTGAAAAAATAAGTATAGGGAAAGGAGTCCGACAGGGCTGTCCGCTAGCTCCACTTCTATTTATAACAGTATTAGAAGTACTCTTGAGATAGGTAAGAAACAATTGTACAATAAAAGGGCTTAAAATCAAGAAGGAAGAATACAAGGTCCAAGCATTTGTGGACAACATGACGTATATCCTGGAAGACCTGTTAGAATCAGGAATTGCTCTGTTGGAAGAAATAGAAAAGTATGAAAATGTAACAGGATTAAAAATAAATAAGGATAAAATGAAAATAATAACTAAAAATCTTACAGAGGACCAAAACAGAGCTTTAAAAACAAGATTGGGAATTAAGACGGTAAAAAAAAAATTAAATATTTAGGATTGTGGATAACAGCGAAGTGTAGCTCTATAAAAGAGTACAACTATACAAAATTAACACAAAAAATTAGTAAGGATTTAGAAAATTGGTCTAAACTACAATGATCATTTTTAGGGAAGATAGCTGTTATTAAAATGAATGTCCTCCCAAAAGTTTTATTCCTCTTCCAAGTAGCACCAATTAGACTAAGGAGAAATTACTTTCTGGAACTAAATAATATAATTAGGAAATTCATTTGGGCCAAAAAGAAAGCTAGGATTAAAACTAGCTCACTATACGATAAAAGGCAGAGGGGTGGTCTTGGACTTCCGGATTGGGAGAGTTACTACATAGCCACGGCACTCAGTTGGATGAAAGAGTGGGTAACATTAAGAAATAGTAGAATCTTATCTGGGGCACGAAGGGTGAGGGCTCCCCAGCAGCCTGTCACTTGCTCCAGGACTTCGGACGCCTCCGCTTATGCGGAGCAAGATGCCGCGACCATCTTTGCTTTCAAGATGGGATTTACAATAATTTGATTCATTGCAGACAGCAGACAGAGAAAGGCAGGAGACCTGAATGGCAAGTACCCTAACTTTAACTCCATTGCTGACTTTCATTTTGGAAGTTACAAATTAACTGAGCTAACAAGCAACAAAATGGCGATTGAAGAATCTGAGGGTGTGGAAAGTGAAAGCTATAAAGTTTCGTTTCACTAGCAGCCCTCTTTATGGAAATGCTTGACTTTGAGGAATTCTTTATTCTTTCTCTTTGACTTTGGAATAAAACAACAAATCTAACTTTAAAACCTAAATGGCTTCAAAACTTGGAAAGAATGTTTTTAATTAAGGATTCGGTCTTTTCTTTGAAAATCTTTGAAAACGCCTGACTTTGATGAATTCTTTTCTCTCTCTGATCTTGGACTAAAATTAAAAGTTTAACCTTAAATTCTAAATGGCTTCTAAACCTGGAAATACTGTTTTTAACAAAGGATTTGAGCACCCCTCTGCTTACACTTTAAGAATGCAACCCACTTCTTACTTAACACCCCCACAGACTTTAACACCTGAAAAGTTATTCGATGCTTTAAAAGTTATGAAGAATGAACTTGTTATGGAATTTAACTCTAAAATTAATGAAATTAATGAAAAAATTCAGGCTGTTTTAGAGGAGATTGATACTCGACACCAGCAATTGAGGAAGGATATGATATTTGCATATAAAGGACTGGTAGGAAATATGGAAATTTTGGAGCAGGATGTGGGAGAAATCAAAGAGTCTGTGATAACCTTGGGTGAAGATATAGATAAGACTCAAAATAATATTGAAAATTTTGAAGCAGAGGTGCTAATGATTCAATACAGAAGTATGGAGTTTGCTTTAAGACTAAGAGGTGTAAAAGAGAAAAAACAAGAAGATTTAAAAGAAAGGATGGTGGAGGCACTTGTGTATACGCTAGGAATGACTAAAGAGGAATTGGTTATGCAAATTGATAAGATATACTGTGTTAATTCTTGGATTGCTAAACAAAAACATCTGCCAAGGGACATTGTAATATATTTTACTACAAGGCTATTACGTAATGAAATTCTACAGGTGACTTTCAAGAATAAGCTTCAGGTAGATGGACAGGAAGTAATGACATTGAAAGAAATTCTTCCTAAAATGCTAAGAGCCAGAAAGGACTATACCTTTCTGGTTGAAGAACTCAAGAAACAGCAAGTACAGTACAGATGGGATGCTCCAACTGGGATAGTGGTGAGACACCTGGAAAAGAGATATCGGCTCAATACGATAATGAAAGCTAATGATTTTTATGTAAAAGTGTTAAAGGCCGACATATCCAAAATTCCAGAAGGAAGAAGAATGAGGGAAGCAACAGAAGATGAGAGAGGAGAGTCATCGACAGTTGTTCAAATGGAAGGAGCTTTGATGAGTCAAGGTGATTTAGAGAATCAGAGAGATGTTCATAATGTGGAAGAGGAGACAGAAGATCAGAGTCAGACAAGAGCAGAGCTGACAATTCAAAAAATTACCAAGCCACAAACGGCTGCAAGAATCAGATCTAAAGTTCGACCGAGAAGAAGGAACGATTATAATTTGGTCTTAGTATGAGAAGTTATAGGTCAGATAGAGAGACTAACGAAAATTGACACTTTGCAGTAAGAAGATCCATTTACTATTGAGGAAATGACCCTGATGGTTGTGTCTTTTTTTGTTTTTCTTTTTTCTTCTTTTTATTACTATGTCTTAAAGAAATTAAAGATTTAGAATTATTGTGAAATTAGTAACTTGATATATTGCAATGTTAGGTTATCAATAATGTGTTTGATTTTTAGATTATGTTTAAAAGTTTTTGAGTTATAAGGGGTTAAAGAAATACAGAAATACTGGAATTAACAATTTTTAGATTATTTTTAAAAGTTTTTGAGTTATAAGGGGTTAAAGAAATACAGAAATATTGGAGTTAACAATTTGTTAGTATATTTTAAATTTTTATGTATATCGAAGAGTTATAGTGTTGGAAGAAGGAAGATCTACTCAGCATTGAAGAAATGATGTTGATGGTTGTGTAACTGAATGAAATGGTGAAAGAAAGATTTCTTCTTTTTCTTCCTTTTCTTATTATATTTTAAAGGTTATATAAATGAAAGATATATAGTGGAGTAAATTAACAGCCTGAGATATTGAAATGTCGATTGATTAATAATATGCTTGATTCTTAGATTATGCTTAAAAGGTTTTGAGCAACAAGGAGTTAAAGATTTAGAGAAATTTGGAAATTAAGAATTTGTTAATAGGACTTCCAGTTTGGAGCGCTTCATCGCGGATGTCCCTCGTTGGACGCCTTTCCGATCTTTGTTAAAAGCCGCCAGAACAGCTGTCTGGCGGCTTTGAAATCTCTTCCCCAGGCAAAGGGGAGAGATGAGAGCCTGACAGGTGGGGTAGAGCCCCCCCAGCGCCCTAGGAGCCATCTGGTAGGGCGCGAAGGGAGAGCTCCCCATGCAGCCTGTCTCCAGCTCCGAAGATCAGGAAACCTCTGCTTTTGCAGAGCTAGATGTCGTGACCAGCCGCTGCTTCAAGAATGGGATTTATAATTATATTTAAACTACAGAAGCAGACAGAGAGAAACAGGCGTGAGATGGGCAAGTACTGAAACCTCTTTTTTCCTTTTTTTTTCAACTCCTGGGCAAGCTTTCACTTCGGCAAGGGAACAAAGGAAACAGAGTAACAATATGGCGATTGAGAAGTGAAAGTGACTTTCGTTTTCCCAGAGGCTTTTTTTTTTCCTCTCTCTCTCTTATGGAAACTTTTAACTTGGAAAAATGGTTTTTTCTCTCTCTGTCTCCTAACTCTGGATTAAAGTTATAATAGAAATATTTCCAATAATAAAAGACTATCTGATTTTTAAACTGGAAAGAACTTTAATCAGGCATCTGGCTTTCTTTCTTTTTTGTACTCTTTTGAAACACCAATGGCTTCAAAGTCTGGAAAGATTGTTTTGACTAAAAGAAATGACTATTCATCTGGATATATTTCTAAAATGCAACTTAACACTGAGCTAACACCTCCACAGCTTTTGACACCTGAAAATTTATTAAATAATTTAAAGATTATGAAACATGAACTTACTTTGGAATTTAACCAGAAAATAAGTGAGATAGACAAAAAAATGCAGGCTGCTTTGAAGAATATGAATCAACAACTAAGATTTGATGTGTTAGAGGTTTGCAAAGGCTTAGCAACAAATATTGAAGTTTTGGCAGAACGTATTGAAACAAATAAACAAGCTTTGGCAACTTCGGTGAATTACATAGATAAAATCCAAAATGACATTGCAAATTTTGAAAAAGAGGTCTTAATGACTCAGTTCAGATCCATGGAAGTTGCTATAAGGATTAGAGGTTTGAAAGAAGGATTATATGAAAATTTAAAAGGCAGGATGGTCGACATATTGGATCAGGTGTCTGGAATTTCTAAAGCGGAATTGGCTACACAAATCGACAAAATATACAGAATCAATTCGTGGTATGCTAAACAAAAGCATTTACCAAGGGATATTGTCATATATTTTACCACAAGAGCTCTACGGAACAGAATTATACAAGCAACGTTTAACAATAATCTTATGGTGAATGGTCAGGAACTAAAGATTTGGAAAGAAATCCCCTCTAAAATGCTTAAAGCCAGAAAAAGCTATACTTTTTTGATTGATGAATTTAAGAGATTAAATTTACAATATAAATGGGAAGCGCCAGTTGGAGTAGCAGTGAAATTTTCTGGAAAAAGATACCGGCTCAACACAATAAAAAAAGCTACTGAATTTTATGTCAATGTTCTAAAGGCTGATATATCCAAGATTCCAGAGGAAGGATGTATGAAAATAAAAGAGGAGGAGGAGGGGAAGCCACCTTTGATGGATCAAAAGGAAATAGATTCAAAAATCCAAAAGGAGTGCCTGAATCAGATAGCTGGGGAAAAGGAGATGGAGGTTTGGGATTAGACGGGAGACGACTCGACAAATTCGAATTTATTGAACTATTAAAAGATGAACTATCAAGATACAAAACGATGTGATGTTGAAATATATTGGACGGATAGAGACTAATATGATTGTATTTTATCTTTTCCCTATTTAATGATTACTTATGCAATATTTAGTTAAGTTTTATATAATTTTGAGGTTATTTTTAATGTTGATAATATTAGATATATATAGTTTGTTGAAGATTTGTTTATTCTTCTTTCATTTTCTTTTTTTGTTTATTGAAGTTAGTGAATTAATTTAGAATAATATTATTTTATTAATATCATGATGAAATTTAATATTTGATGATCACTTATGTAACATTTAGTTAAGTTTTATCTTAGAGGTTATTTTTAATGTCAATAATATTAGTTTAAGATTTGTGTATTTTATATTTAGTTATTACTTATGTAACATTTACCTTGTATAAGATAGAGGACTGAAGGGAGGGGGTAGGAGGTTTGTTTGTTTGTATTGTTAAAGAGTTTTCTCTTTCTTTCTTTCTTTTTTTTTTCTCTTTTTTGTATCTTTACTATTGTATACAAATGCGATATATTAGCAGTGTATAATTTGGAGTTGAAGTTTTTTAAAAATAGTGTTCTTTTTTTCCTTTTTTCTTTCTCTTTTTATTAACAATTTAAATTTATTATTATGCCCTGTATTATCTCTGGGAAGTCCGGGGGGGAGGGGGGGAGGGAAGGGGGTGGGTTTGGGGGGGGGAGAAAAAAACAAAAATGTTTGTACTTTATATTTAATATTTTGCTACTACTTATGTAAGTTTGTACTAATAAAACTTTTTTGAATAAAAATAAAATAAAATAAAAAAAAGAATTTGTTAATATAATTTAATTTAATTTTTATTGAATGTTACACCCTGTGCTTTCTCTGGGAAGTCGGGGGGGTGGGTGGGTGAGGGGGGGAGGGGGGGAAGGGGAGGGGGAGAGGGGGAAGGGGGGGAGAAAAAGAGAAAAATGTTTGTACTTTGTACTAATAAAACTTTTTGAATTAAAAAAAAGAAATAGTAGAATCTTAACTCTGGAAGGCTTTGACTTACAAGTAGGGTGGCATGCGTTCCTAAGGGACGGAAAACATAAGACACATGCCTACTGTCAAAGGCATTACATAATTGTAATTTTATATTTGTAATGGAATCTAACATGTTGTGAGCCGCCCAGAGTCCCCAGGGAGTTGGGCGGCATAGAAATCCATTAAATTAAATTAAATTAAATAAGAGGGTCCCTAATTGAAGTCTGGCTTAAAATAAAGAAAGAGCACTACTCTAAAATCCCTAAATGGCTTTCCACCACTGAAGCTATTATTTATCCTAATTTACTAAATAATAAAAAAAAATCACCTACAAACAAATTCTAGACGATCATGATAATATTCGATCAAGGCAGGAACTCAAAACACTTGGAATTGAATTAGATTGGTGGCACTATCTACAAATAAGTACGAGGTACAATAAGGATGCAATACAATCTGGCTTTCAAAATGATCATGCCCTAGATAAAATTTTATTAGGCTCAGATGGAAAAATAATTTCTCGGCTTTATAATTTTTTGATAGAATATAAACTTTTCGAAGAAGTGGTGAAAGGAAACATGATAGCCTGGGCACAAAACTTTGGCTATCCAATTACACTTTCAGAATGGGACAAAGTTTGGGAACTAAATTATAAACTTACATTAGTGGCCTCAGACAAAGAAAACAAAATGTTCTACCGCTGGCACCTCCCCCCTGCCCGTTTGGCAAAAATGTTCCCAACAACCTCTCCAAAATGCTGGAAATGCAAAAAGGAGAGAGGAACATACTACCACCAATGGTGGACTTGTCCCAAAGCTAGAAATTTCTGGAACAAAATTAGAGCCTGGTTGGGAGAAATACTACAGAAAGAAATTGTTTTAAAGCCTGAATTGTTTTTATTGGGGATATTGCGTACAAGATATTCAAAAGAAGAAAGATACCTAATTTTACATATAACCACAGCAGCTAGACTATCATACGCCCAGAACTGGAAATTAGAACACGTGCCCACTGCTTCGATGGTGCTTTAAAAAATACTCGATTGCGCAGAAATGTGCAAACTGACAATGGAGATTCATGGAAAAGACGACACGGAGTTTTATGAAATATGGAATAAGTTATACAATTGGATTAAACAAAACCCAAAACTAAAAATTTGGCTATAAGGATGAAGATGAACTGAGATATATCCATAAATGCCCATAACCTTTCTTTATAAGCTGTAAATAAATTACGGATGATTTTCACCGACAATAATGACATGGAATGTACTTAAAATGTATATATAGATATAGATACGAAACAAACACTTTGACAACGCTGTTAAAGTATTGAATTATTTCTTGTTGTTGTTTGTAAATATTTGTACTTGTTTGTGTTTGTGTGTTTTATTTATGTTTTTTTCTTATTGTAAAAATTTAATAAAGACTATTTTTAATAAAATGTACATTTTCTTTACTATAAGTTTCTGGTAAGATCCCCAGCAAAAATATTTCAGGTTTCAAATCAATATGTTGTTGTATCATCTTCTCCAACCACGTATGTATTTTTGTCCAATATTTTTTGGCTTCTACGCATTTCCACCACATATGATAGTACGACCTGGGTGTCTGATGGCATTTCCAACATTTAGCCAATTTATCTTTGAACAACTTTGCCAATCTTGCCGGTGGAAAATGCCATCTATAGAACATCTTATATAGGTTTATTTTTATATGCAGTAGACATTGTTAATTTAGAATTGCTATCCCATAGTTTGAGATTTCCTAAAGGCCATTATTCATGAGGACTGCTGATCTCAAATACGGCAGGATTTAAAAAAAAAATTCATGCACACTGGGAACGGATTGAGCTTCTCTCTGAGTTTTCCACTATGTCTTTCTGTCAAAATGAATAATGCAAGTCAGCTTCTACTCTAGGCAGAAGAGATTCGAGTTTCTTGTCCCTCATGACTCTTCAGGTGTTTTATCATTTTCCCAATGAAAAAATTCTGGAAAAATAGAGAATTTTGGTCTATTTTAGGAGCCTGGCTCTGTATTAAGAAAAGCGCAAAGATCTGAACTACAGATAGTCTTCAACCATTTAAAATTTGAACGGCACTGAGAAAAGTGACTTACGACCATTTTTCACACTTACGACCCTTGCAGCAACACCATGGTCACGTGTCAAAGTTCAGCTGCTTGGCAACTGACTCATATTCATGACGGTTTCAGTGTCCCGCGGTGATGTGATCCTCTCTTGCAACTTTCTGACAAGCTAAGTCAACGGGGAAGCCGGATTCAGGTAACAACCGTGTTACTAACTTAATAACTGCAGGGACTCACTTAATAACTGTGGCAAGAAAGGTCGTAAAATGAGGGAAGCAATTATTTCACTGAACAACAGAAATTGTGGGCTCAGTTGTGGCCAGAAGTCAAGGACTACCAGTACTCTGGGACATTGCAAAAATCATTGGAAGAAGTATATAATAGCAAAGCAAATAATTCATCAATTACACCTTTACCATACAAATGAAACATACACAGTACGAAAGCGAGACACCAATGGGTTTTTTTCCACAGAGGGTTGAATTACTGTTCTTCTGATAATTGCAAACAGAGGCAATTGTTATGCCCACGCAACAATAGAGGTTGTTTGCACAGCAAATAGGGGAAAACATGCTTGTCTCTCTTGCAGATGGACTTCACAAAGTGAAGTTGTGTATTTGAGCTACAAAAAACTGAGCACCTGCACACAAGAACAAGATGGAGTTTGGCCTGTGACACAATTTGTTCAGAAAGCCTGTGTGCTAATGGGCAGCGTGGTGGCACTGACAGTCAGTTGTACCTCAATATGTTGGAGCTATCATCCCAATGCTTGGCTTGAATAACTGGTTTATTTATGCCCCCATGGCAGGGGATAAATGAGAAGCTAACTTCTCCCAGAGATCTTAAAAATAGACAGGAGGATCCCTCAAGATGCTAGGCTGCTTTAAACTCTACAGGAGGGCTGTCTAACAACTAGTTGGAGCCAGAAAAGTTTGTTTGCTGTGTTCGTGTTGTGAAGTACATCTTCACAATTGTCGGCTGCGGTGGGAAGGAGGCCGTGAGCCATGATCCACCTTTGGACCAGCTGGGCTAATAAGAAATAGTTTTGTGTGCTTCTCTCCTTTCTCTGAAGTTGGTTCCAAGCTTAACATTTTTACTGAGTTATAAAATAAAATAAGATACAAAATGCGAAAGTAAATAGGAAAATGGTGGGGAGGAAGAGGAGGGATAGGAAAAAAAGAAAAAGAAACATTGACTTCCGACTCTCTTTGTTGCAGTAGAATAAAACATTAACATCAAATCACAACTTTTTGTTTTGTTTTTTCATAATAATATGAACAAGCCATTTCTATAAAGATCTATCAATCTAATCGGTAAAACCCAAAATCGAAGTTTCATTCTTTTCCACTTCAAGCACAAAGTTCAGAAAGTTTGTCTCTGTGTCATCAGAGCAGTGATTATATTTTTGGGTATACGTTGATAGAATTGGGATGGGACGCTGCTTCCACCCTGGGTCTCGCTGACCTTCTGGTGGTCTTTAACACCATCATCTTGGCAGGGGTGTCAAACTCAAGGCCCGGGGGCTGGAGACGGCCCATGGGGTACTTAGATCTGGCCCACGGGGCTGCCCTGGAAACAGTGAAGGACCAGCCCACGGTGCTTCTGCCAGCGAAAACGGAGCTTGGGAGGGCTGCGTACAGCTCTCCCAAATTCCGTTTCGCTGGCAGAGCGCTTGGGCCACCACAGGCGCCCCTAACACAAGTGACGTCGAGCTGGCCATGCCCACCCCGGCCCCCCAAGGTCAAACACAACCCTGATGCGGTCCTCAATGTCATCGAATTTGACACCCCTGATCTATGGTCTACTTCTTTATGGGCTCCATAGATTGACGGAGGATCACAATTATTTTGTGTTGGTTCTTTTCCTTTTAGTGGCACTACAGCTTCTTAACATATCCATGAAGCTGGTGGGTAAGACCACCCATCCCTGTGGGTTGTGGTACAGTGGTGGGTTCCTACCGGTTCATCCCAGTTTGGGCGAACTGGTAGCGGTAGTAGTGGGAGGCTACGCCCACCTGCTCAGATGTCATCAAAAATGCTCTTCGCATGCGCAGAAGGTTCTGCGCATGTGCAGTAGCATGCATGTGTATGTGTACGTGCTCACGTTTCTGAACCGGTAGCAAAGGTAAGTGAAACCCACTACTGTTGTGGTATGAATGTGCTTTCTTTCTTTCTTTCTTTGTGTCAGAAGCACCTCCAAAACATAGACATATAACATTCAACACTGAGCGGGTAAAATAAGTGTAACGTACGTCAGTGATGGCGAACCTTTTTTGGTTCGTGTGCCAAAAAGGGAGGGGCACGGGGGAGGGTCACGTGCATGTGTGCCCACAGCCATAATTCCATGCGGCTCCCCCGCACATTTATTTTATTTATTTATTTTGTGAGATTTATATACCGCCTCACAGTGCAAGCACTCTCTAAGCAGTTTACACCAGTAAGCAATGTATATTTTCATTGCCCCCAACAATCTGGGTCCTCATTTTACCTACCTCGGAAGGATGGAAGGCTGAGTCAACCTTGAGCCAAGATTTGAACCGCTGACCTGCAAGTCAGTGTCAGCTAAAGTGGCCTGCAGTACCTGCCTCTAACCGCTGCGCCACCTCGGCTCTTGTGTGCATGACACCCCCCCCGCTCCCCGCATGCGGTGGCACACCTGTTTTTCGCTCTCCCCAGGCTTCAGAGCCTTGCTAGGAGCCTGGGGAGGGTGAAAATGGCCTTCCCCCCCGGAGTCCCTCCGGAGGCCAGAAATGGCCTGTTTGCCAACTTCTTCGCCCTCCCCAGGCTCCTAGAAAGGTTCTGAAGCCTGGGGGGGGGGGAGCAAAAAAAATGGAACTTTCGGTTCAACCAGAAGTTGGCAAATGGAAAGTTTCGAGCCTCCGGAGGACTTCCAGGGGGTGGGGGTGGGGAAGGCCATTTTCACCCTCCCCAGGCTCCTAAAAAAGCTCTGGAGCTTGGGGAGAGAAAAAAATGGGCCTTCCCACTCCCTCCGGAGGCTGAAAACAGGCTGTTTGCCGACTCCTAGTGGGCCCAGAAGGCATGAGTGCCGGACCTGAGCTCACGTGCCCACCGATGTCACATGGTGAAAATTGTCAGTTGTATGTCTATGCAGGGTGATGCACCCCTATCCTAATATTATGATACATTCCAATACAAGCAGAACACGTGATATGAGTTGTACGCATGTGTGCATTCCTGATTCTCCATTAATCACTTCTGCCTTTGACTCTGACCGGAACGGTCACGTTTTATTAGCAAAGATGTAATTATTCAGGATTTATTGTTTTTGTACCGAAATAAATATTTTCAATTAGACTTTTAATCTCGGCTTTATTTCAAACTGTCTGGATTCCAAGAAAAGATCCACACCGCCTCTATGAGATTTATTCTCACCTTAACAACTAAGGTGCCATAGGTTCACCACCATGGACATAGGTCATAGAGATGTAGCACATATAAAAGTATGTGAAATAGGATTAAAAGTAGATGACCTTCGCCCAATACCTCTTCCTCGTCCACAGAGGAATAAACCAAGGCAGCTCAGCAGGATATTTCTTCTCCTGCTTTGCGACTCATATTTCTTTTCCTCCCTCTGTTCCATCCTGCTAAACTTTAGATGTGATGAAGAAACAGAATTAAAAAGCTATTTCTATTAAAAAAATGCTTAAAGAAATATATTTTGCAGCAGATATAAAACTCCACTGAAGAAAGTACCAAAGATATGAGCGGATCCAATAAAAAGAACTCTGGAATTTCTTAAATTTGGGTTTAGAACTGGCTCACCCTATTGGTTTTCTTCTGACTAACTTTCTACCATGGTTTCTATTTCCTCCTCTTGAATATCCCATCCCCAAACCTCCTCCTTTCCAAACCTCCTCTTGTCCCCAGCTATGCCTCTAAATGCAGCTGTTTGCCTCTGAATGAATCTTCTGGAGAAACCAGGGATCCCTTTAAAGAGAGAGAGGGCCCAATTCCTCACTGCCATGATGGAAAAAAAGATACAATGGGAACTATTGGAGAAACCGATGCTGGCGGCTAACTCCTTGAGCATCCAGGAAAGGAAATCCTGGACAACAACAACAACAACAACAACAACAGCAACGTTGGAAGGGACCTTAGAGGTCTTCTAGTCCAACCCCCTGCTTAGGCAGAAAATCCTACACCACTTCAGACAAATGGTTATCCAACATCTTCTTAAAAACATCCAGTGTTGGAGCATTCACAACTTCTGGAGGCAAGCTGTTCCACTGGTTAATTGTTCTGTCAGGAAATTTTTCCTTAATTCTAAGTTACTTCTCTCCTTTGATCATTTCAAAGTGTTCATTCCTGTCCTTACAGTAACCCTGGACATTGTGAGGTCAGAGTGATATCACTGCAGGAGGCCAGGACTGCATCAGCAACGGCCATTGAGAGAGCCAAGCCAGGGAGGAAAGGAAGCATCCAGTCCTTCTCCTGACCACTCACCTTCCCTGGTAGCCAATCTTCCCTTTTACAGAATCAGGAAAAAGCTTTCCTTTGGCCAGTAGATGACTTCTTTATCCTTGAGTAAAGTTTTCCTGAATGGTCAAAAGTGAGCAATCCTCACTCTGTTCCAGCAGTGAATCAATCCCATAGCTGTCATTGTTTTTCAACCTTCTTCATTGCTGAAGTCCGATAAAGGTTTATATCAGGGAAGCGATGTATGAATTGAAAAGTTCCAATTTTAGGGTGGTCAGTTTCCCTATCAATTCCGGAAACCTTTGGACCAGTTGGCCTAATAGGAAAGAGTTCCTGGTTTTGTGTACTTCTCTCCTTACTCTGAAGCTGTTTCCAGTCAGTGTTGGCTGGAGGGGAGAAACTGAGTCAAAACTGTATAAGGCCCAGCCTCTCCCCCTTATTCAAGAAAGTAAAGACTCTTGAAATTGGCATTTCAAAAGGAGCCTTTTATTGAAAAGGGGTGATAGCAGGGCAAAATCAAAGCAGGCTCTGAGGTCCCTCAGGCAATACAGTTAGAATAAAAGAAATTAGAAATCCCGCCCGACAGTCCAATGTGGATTCAGAAAATCCGCAGGTGTGAAGGTGTTATTGTACTGGCCGCTCTGAGAAAGAGATAAGAGAACTTTCTCAGGGTCATCTTCTTCAGCTTTCTGGCGATGCAACCCACATGGCCGGCCACCCCTTACATTCCCCAAAAGGTGAGAAGCCGCTTAGGCCCCAGGCTAACGGTTATAAATCAGGTTAAAGGTTATAAAGGAATGCAATGCAGGATATGGGATACATGAAAAAGAAAGTAAGAAATAAATGAAGTGGGCATCAGATCCCCCCCCGCCCCAGAAGAATGGCAGATACACAGATCTGACACCCTGGTTATTTTTTTCTTTTTTAGAGTTTTATTGAAATTTATTATAACATAAAATACAGTGAAAACAAAGATTAAAAATGGGTGGTGGTGGTGGAGAGAGTGCCAAACCATGAAGAGCTTTCAAGGTTAAATCTGGACTTTCAGTGGCATTCAGATTTTGTTCTTCTAATTTAAGTAGATCTCGGTCATTTCTGAACATCCCATTGAAAGTTGGGAAGGTGAGACGATCTTGTGTCACCCGTTTGGCAGCCAAATAGTTTTTCCCAAACCCTCTAACGCTGGTTGTGAATTGAAGGTGGGACAGAAGTGGGAGGGGATGTTGTAAGGAATATCCTTCTGGGTTCAGTTCCAAGTGGGGAAAAAGACACTGGATTCATGAAAGTTGCTTGGAAAGAAGGTTTAATATGGTGGACAGGGGCACATGGCATAAGCCCCTGTACAGAAAAGGTAGATTACATGTTTCCAGATGTGGGTGAAGAGAAAAAAGGGAGAAGAGATGCTGAGTTCCTTGCTTTATACTCTCTCTTGGGCCCCTCCCTAACTGTTTCCTGTTCCTATATAGAAATGTATTCCATTGGCTGTCAGACTTCCAGGGGCATGCTGGGGCATCTCTTGTGGGCTGTCCTGAATCCCAGGGGCATGGTTGATGGAATCTTACCAGGTCCCATGTGGTATAATGAAAAGGCTTTGGGATTCCCATTATGGTTCTTTGTTATGCAGAAGACTTCCAGGCTAGGTGAGAGGAATGTGTGAGCTGGGCCCAGTCCTTAATGGTCCATTGGCAAAGGGTGGGGGCAGGGAGCTGCAGGAAGCTAGCTGCTTTGTATTTAAAACAGGTTTCTCCTTTCCTCGTTCAAGGAAACATATTCTTTCCTTTTTCAATATTTCCTAGAATATTTTATTTTTCTAGGAGGGGGTGAGTACTCACATCCTACAGGAAGTTGGTAAGGAGTTTTAAGGGGAGCCCTCAGACAGGCACAGCTTGATAAAGTAGAGGTAAAAAATGCAGTCCAGGACCACCCCCTCCCTCCCCTCATTTTACAAAAGGAAACAAAAAGAAATTCCTTTTGAAAGGGAGGTAAATCTTAACACACATCATTCTCTATTCCATTAATAGACAGTAAAACAATTTAGCTCATTTAAACTGCAGAATTAAAAAGAACTCTAATAATGATTTGAATGAAAAAGTTAGGAGGGGACTCAGCAAAGCCTCAGGGATCAAAGTAACCAAGCATGCTTAAAAACTACAATAGCAAAGCCAACCCAACATATTTTTAAAGATGCTTTTGATTAAAATGGTGGTAAACTGTTGTGCGGCAAGCAACTAAAATCCACCTCATTTATGTCAATGGTTATTTCCAAGTTGTTCATGGGGTCTCAGTGGGGAGAATTGGCATGAATGAAAAATAAAAATATGGGTGATTATTGCTGATTAATAGATGCTTCACTTGATTTTCGACTATTTAATCAACTAGCCCTATTTTCACATTTTAGAAATCAGATCAAATACAATACTGACCAAAAATCAAAATACAAGTACCCAATTTAAGTATGAATCAGATATTTTTGTTCCTTATCATATTTTCCCTACAGTTAAGATGGGGCCTCAGTAGGATAATGTAACATTTGGGGGAAAAGATACAAGCCAAGAGACCAGCCCCAGAGGCCAAGATGGAGAAGATCTCCACGGCCACCATGGATTTCCCCTTGGTGCTCAGGTATGTGGGGAGGAAGGTGATCCAAACACTGCAAAAGACCAGCATGCTGAAAGTAATGAACTTGGCTTCGTTAAAGCTGTCAGGCAATTTCCTGGCCAGAAAGGCCACTGTGAAACTCATGAGGGCCAGAAACCCTAGATAGGCAAGGACAATGTAAAACATTAAAGCTGAGCCTTCATTACATTCCAAGATGGTTTCTCCTACCAAGGAGTGGAAGTCCATGTTGGGAAATGGGGGAGAGGTTATCAGCCAGGTGGCACAAAGAATTGCTTGGACCAGAGGACAGGCTAAGACAATGGAGTTGGTTAGTGGTTTTCCTAAGAATTTCCTTGCTCTGTTCCCTGGTTTGGTGGCCATAAAGGCCAGAACCACCATGACAGTTTTTGCCAAGACAGAGGAAACTGCAAGGGAAAAGAGAATGGCAAAGACAGTTTGTCGGAAAAGACAGGTGAGCTTCCTGGGTCGCCCAATGAAGAGGAAGGAGCAGAGGAAGCAAAGCAGGAGGGAGACCAGGAGGAGGTAGGTGAGATCTCTGTTGTTGGCCTTGACAATTGGTGTATCGTGATGTTTAAGGAAAATTGCCAGGACTGCCAATGTGATCATGGAGAGAGAAAGTGTGAGTGAAGCTAAAGCATATCCCAGGGTGTCTTGATAGGCAAGGAAGTGGAGCTTCTTGGCAATGCAGTGGTCCTTGTCTTTGTTGGGATACTGGTCTTCTGGGCAGGGATCACAGGAAGCTGCATCTGAAATCAAGAATCACTTTTCATTTCATGATGTGTCAAAAAGAGCTAATCATCCTTTAATACTGATAACCCTGAGGATACGTTAGTCAGAGGCAGGGATACTTTCAGCTCATTGGCTCAAGTTCCCTGCGTCCTATTTTGCATCTACTCATTCAGACTTGTTTTGCAGGGGATGGGCCAGCAGAGATAGCCAGATTGATTTTCTCTTTCTCCAACAAGTCTATCAATTTCCTGACAGAAAAAGCATACCCGAAATAATGAAATTTAAAGTTTGACACTCAGAGAACTCTCCTCCATGAAAAGATTGGTAGCTGGATTTCCCGGTGGGTTGTTAAGAGAAGAAGTAGAAAGTCTAGTAAGGAACCTGTTAGAATATTCATGACTGGGAGAGCCATGTTAGCAAGGTTAGTCAATGAATAGGCATGGCAACTACCCGTAAGTCAGCCAATGGGAGCTAACTACATCTGAGTCTGTGCAGAGAATCGAAACTGAAAACATAAGCTTAAGGCTGAGCGTGGCTCAGCCCCACTCTGCCCTCTGTCCACTCTGTACTCTCTTTCTCGGAAATGAAAGCTTGTCTGCTGCTGGAAATGAAATTGTAACTGTTGCTACATTGAAGAAATAATCTACTTGTGGTATTGTATATATATATTACTATGTTTATAAAGAAATTAATGAATCCAGTTGAATCAGTCATCTGTGTGAGCTTCTGTGTGTGTGATTTTTATGCAACAAACTCTGATAGAACCAATGAACACAGCTGCCATACAGCTCCCAGCGACCAGTGAGATCCCACAGAGTTGGTCTCCTCCAGGTCCCATCAGCTAAACAGTGCCGACTGGTGGGCCCGTGGGGGAGGGCCGTCTCTGTGGCTGCCCCGGCTCTCTGGAACCAGTTACCTCCGGAGGTCTGGACTGCCCCCACCCTATTGGCCTTCTGAAGAGCAACAAAGACCTGGCTTTTCCAGCAGGCTTGGGGCTGTTGATCTCACGGTTGTAATCGATGAGATCTGGCCATGAAATGATATGAATGGGTTTTAAATTGTTTTAATGTTTAAGATGTTTTTAAATGTTTATTCCGTTGTTAAGCCGCCCAGAGTCCTTTGGGAGTTGGGTGGCATATTAATTAATTAATTAATTATAATTAATTAATATAAATAAATAAATAAAATAATAAATAAATAAATAAATAAATAAATAATAAATAAATAAATAAATAAATAAATAAATAAATAAATAAATAAACTGTGCCCCGAAACTATCTTGCATTATATTTCTGAGCAGCAGGAAATGTGGTCAGGTGGCAGGACAATTTAGATCAATAAACTCAGAGGTTCTGCTGTAAAGCATGAATATTTTAAAGAATCTATCAGAATGACAAGAAAATCATTCGACAAATGGGTTGCTTGATCCTGGAAAAAATACACTGAAAGGTGTGCTCTACCTGTCTGATTAGAAATGGACCCTTCTGGACAAGGGGCACATTGGTAGCAGCAAACCGGCTCTCCCTCTGGAACGCTTCTCCTCTCTCCTGCCTGGCACCTCTTCATGCCACACCTGCCAAAGGGCACCTTCTAGAAGAGAAAGAGAGAAATACTGTAGATGGCTCAAGCATCGAATATGCTTCACTCATTCATTTGTACATTTCTGTATCCATCTTCCAAATGTCTTGAAGAAATATGGTGAATTAGAGTCTATCAGAAACCAAGATATGGATATTGGAGTTTGGAATTGGGACTCAGCATGCAAAAAGGTGGCTTGTGAACTGAGCTATAGATTTTCTGAAGCCAATAGTCATGGGGATCTCATTGAATGTGAATGGTCCATGGAAAAAAACTGGCTGCTTTAATCGCACATGGGTTTCAAGCAGAATTTCTTCCTGATCTCAACCCTTTTCGATCTGTCACAAATCAGATCTCAAATATGTTATACGGAAACAACATTTTCCTTAAAAGGGTTACCAAATTTTTTATTCAGTAGACCTGTTTTTCAGTTGGGACCCTTGGAAGAGTCTTTCTCTGAATTTATGTTACCCTCCAGCTCACCTGTTTTGCCCAGACAATTGCATCAGAGTTAACAGTGAAATCCTGTCCTACAGGAGCCCCAGGATGTATGTGTCCAACTTTCATGGGGACAAAAGATTCATTGGGGAGGAGAACCCAGTTGAGAAGATCATAGCGAGCTGATCCCAGTCCATCTTCTGAGAAGGAGACCTCATCTCCAGCACTGTTGTTGAACTGGACATTCCTCAAATAGGGAAGAAGCTGAAAGAAAAGAGACCTTCAGAAATTGGGGCAGTTGGCTGAAAGCCCCAAATGAGACACCCTGGTTTCTATCATTCTGTGATGGCCATCATCTTAGGATATAGGTTTATGTCTGAGAATCTAGAGGAGTTTTCTTGGTGGAGATCTATCCAATCGGGAGTAACACCAACTGTTTAAGTACTTCCCCATCACTACTTGTCTCTGTTTCACATTGAGCATTTGTATCATGCTTTCTTCAACTCCAGTTTTATCAGATACCTGCATAGAAATCTCTCCATGCCACATACCCAGGGGCGGGTTCCTAATTTTTTTACTACCACTCTGTGGGCGTGGCTTGCCGGCCATGTGACCGGGTGGGCGTGGGCCTCGGGAGCTTGGCAGTGGCCAGAGAAGCGGGGGGGGGGCATTGCCCATCCGCAACGCAGCCCCCTGCACCGGGAGCAGCAAGACTGCGGCAGCGGTTCTTCTAGGAGGCTCCATCCAGCCTGAATGCTTCTCCCCATTCAATGATCCTAGGCTCCTGCAGCCCGTTCCCCCTCCCCTCAGCAGCTCAAGAAGCCTCGAACGTGCGAAAATGCCTGGGATCATCACTGCGCGTTCGTGGCTTCTCGGACTGCTGAAGGGAGGGGAATGGAGATAGCTCCTGCCGCCCGTTCTTTCAGCATCTCACGCGCTCCCTCAGCCATCCTCCCCTGCTTGGAATCACTGTGGGGTAGGAAGGCAGCGCATGCACAGTGCTGGAAGCTTGGCTTCTGGGCATGCGCTGAAGAAAATGTTTTTTAAAAATTTAAATTTTTTTAAAAAAATGGTGGCACCCAGGCACCGGCAACCGACCACACCAGTACTGTGACGTCACCAGCGGGCCGCTACCAGTGCTATAGAGTGGACCGCACTGGTAGGAACCCACCACTGCACATACCAATATTCATTGTATGTTGTTGCTCCTTACTTTGGGCCAAGGTTTTGAAAATGAGAATTGCACTTTAGAAAGGTATAAAAATATTTTATATCACAACAACGTCCAATCCCAATGATTTTGTCTAGCTGAAAGACAAGGAGAACAGAATGAAGGGACAAGGTTTGATCAAGTGAGGCCACGCGGAAGAAATTTCCTGTCCTGGTTTGTTACTCCACTGTGCAGAGATATTCAAGGTTTAGCCTTTGATGCAGAATAGTGCATCAAAGAATCACTACAAGATACAAAGAATGATAGCAGTAACAGAGTACACCTACTGTGCTTCCCTGAAAATAAAACCTGGTCTTATTTTCTTTTGGGCTCAAAAATAAGCACCGGGACTTATTTTCTAGGGGTGACTTATCCACTTACCTTAGGACCACCAAACCCTGACACCTGTCGTGCTTCTGCCTAACTTCTGTGGCTGGTTAGTGGCTTGTTGCGCCAGTGCCGCTGCTCACAGCATGAGGCCACATGGCACGTTGTGCAATTGTGTGCTCGAGTGATGGCATTGGTGCAATGCACAATGTGACCTCCTGCCATGAGCAGTGGCATGGTGTGATGCAGCACACGGCGGCATCGACACATTTGCACCACGCAGCGTCTTGCTGTGAGCAGCGGCACCAGCACAATGTGCCATGCAGCCTCCTGCCACAGAAGTCAGGCAGCGGCGCAACAATTGTTGGGGTATGGGAGGCCTGGCTGTGGTGGTCCTAAGATAAGTGGGTGTAGGGTGCGTGGGGCAGCTCTACCCTCCCACCCCCACCGTAGCTTGATTTTTACTCATGCGCCTCACCCTACCCGTACAATCAGATAGTGGGATGGAGTGGGTAGGGTCTTAACTAGGCTTATTTTGGGGGGTAGGGCTTATATTGGGCACACATGTAAAAATCAAGCTAGGTCTTAGTTTTGGGATAAGCCTTATTTTTGGGGAAACAAACTAGTCCAGTGAAAAGAAGGACCAGGGACGACATGACAGCAGTCTTATAATACTTGAAGGACTGCCACAAGGAAGAAAGCGCCAACTTATTTACCAAAGCACCTGAAGGCAAAAGAAGAAACAATGGATGGAAACTAACCAAGGAGAGAAGCAACCTAGAACTATTGTGAAAATTCCTAACAGTGAGAGCAATCCTCCAACCGAATAACTTGCCTTTAGAAGTTGTGGGTGCTCCATCACTGGAGGCTTTCAGAAAGAGACAGGGCAACCATTCAGGCTATATACTAAGCAAAACTGAGGTGGTTCTGCAAACATTCCCACCAGGACTGTTAAAACATCTTGCAGAATTGTCACCTTGCTCTAGGATGACATGCAATGACCGCTCCATGAAACTCAATTAGTTTTTGAAGACCTTTGAAGACCTTTTAGGAAGGTCTTCTCTGCATGAATCTTATGGATAACTGGTTTGGTTTAATTCTCCTTCCATCCCTCTGACCCCTTTTTAACATAACATTGTATTTAACTTATACTATTGCTTTCCTTTTTTAAATTGTTGCGGTTTTAATCTGCTTTGAGATGCAGCGATATGATGACACACAGATATGTAATTAGTAATTCAAGAAATACACATGGGAAGCGTCCTCTGTAAGGATCTGTGGACTGTACAAAAAGATCACATAAATTACCTGCCAGGATTGGACATTTGAGATTCTCCTTCTAAGCCTCATCATGACTGGTCCATGCAGCGCATGCAATGCGTGTGCCACAGCATAAATGGCATTGTAGATATTGTAACTTTCACCTGCCATGCTCATGTCAAATTTTAAAGCTGGAAGATTCTGTAACTTCTCCTTTCCTGTACATTGTCCAATTCTGTTTGGAGGTTTCCTGCCTGGTTTGTGAACATAGCAGCTAAACATCTTTTCCCACCATGGAGGGTGAAAGAAGTCCCCTCGTGGGTTCAAAGAGTCTAAAGACAGGAGGAAATGTCTGAATTCAGAGACATCCCTGGTGTGGTCCCTCAAATGCAAAGCCCCATGGAAGATCTTTACACCAGTGGACACATGATGAAATACCATCAGACTAGGTTTCCAATGAGAAGTTGAGACCCAAACTTTCCAAAATGACATGTCTTTGAATTTTTGTTGAGCATACACAACAAACTGTATATTTTCAATACTTTTGGAGTCTCCAAAGAGAATAATCACTTCACACACTGACAATATTTTCCAAACATGACGGAATTTTGACTTTGACATTTCAATATAATAATAGTCCATCATTTCAGTGAATGCCAGGCAGATCTCCTTCTCCTTGAGCATTGGCACCAGAGATGAGACGAAATGTTCTCCACTTTCACTTTCAGGGGCCAGAAGACCAACCCAGTTCCACTGGAAATACAGGAGCAGCTGGACTAAACCCACATACTGAGGAGATTCCTTGGGATTAATCCGGAAGAAGGAAGGATAAACTCTTCTGTCTCCCTGAGAGAACTCAAAGCCATCACTGAACTGAAGAAAATGAGAATCTTATTAAGACACTAAGTAAAGTTTCACGGTGACTTAAGGGGTCTCCATTGTGTGGTTTGCAAGTAGAAAAATAGGGACCACTTTGGTGGGAAAGTAACAGCGTTCCGTGGGCCTTCGGCATTTAGTCCTGCCGGCCACATGACCACAGAGACGTCTTCAGACAGCGCTGGCTCTTCAGCTTTGAAATGGAGATGAGCACTGCCCTCTAGAGTCTGGAATGACTAGCACATATGTGCGAGGGGAACCTTTACCTTTACCTTTATTGTGGGAGGATTTATTGCCCAGGGGCAAGGCTGACTCACTTTGATTAACAAGATTCTTCCCTACTTAGGAAGAGTTACTACTTACGTATTTTGCCTATTCGTGATATTTCAGAAGCCAAGGGAACAAACTATGAACCTGATAAAGAGAATAAACTACACTGGAATAGTGGCTACACTTTTATAAAAGTCAGGTTTACAAATTTCGCTGGCTTATCAAAATATAAAATTCAAAGGGAAATAAAAATAATGGGAAAACAGAGTGATATATCAGCCCAGCATATAACTACAGCAGTGAGAATCACATTCGCCCAGAATTGGAAGAATTCCCCTTTCTACACATAATTGCATCTCTGAAGTAGTTTGAGTAGTTTTTTTTAAACACCCTTACAACATAGTTGATCTATAAAGTGGTAGGTTTTATTAAGAACTTTTCAGACATATCTCTGATAACTTGCTCCATGCTTCATCTTCTTAGCTGCCTCGTATGGTCAAAATGTAGGTATTTTTTGTAAATCAGTTAAGAATTTCTGACTAATCAGAATTTATAGAAATCAGAAAGTTTTAGCCACCCACAGCAAAGCAGACCAAGATACAAATTACTTAAAAATAGTAAAATAAAAGAACAACATTCTTCCCTTGCATTTTTCTGTCAAAGTTAAAAAATAATACTCCACGCTTCCTTATTTTAGCTTGCCTTCAACAATCTTCTTTCTTGTCATTTAACAATAAAGAAGTGCCCAAAATGGACCGACTGTTTCCTTGATTTTTTTTGTTATTTATACGTTACAAAAAACTTTTTTTGTTATCTTTGACTTTTGTTGCAAGTCTTTGTTCATTCTGAGCCTTTATTTTCCTGACTTTGTCTTTGCAGATTCTGGCTATCTGCTGATATTCTGCCTCGGTTATGTGTCCCTCTTTCCATTTTTTGTACTTGTACTTTTTGTCTTTCGATTTGTCAGAGAGATTTTTGTGCAGCCTTGCTGGTTTCTTCTTGGATTTCTTGTTTTTCTTTTTCAGTGGTATTGTGCTGGACTGGGCTTTTATGATCCTATTTTTCAGAGTTTCCCAAGCTTCTTGAGTTGTGGCATAGATCTTCAAAAAGAAGTAATAGACTGTCACTGAAGAGAGCCTCTTTTAGGTTAAGAAAGATAATAACCCCTAAAAGTGATTAAAAAATGAAAGGCAATACATTCAAAATTGGCTGCTTTTTCAACAACAAAGTGATTGCAGCCCCCCCCCCCAATGAATGGCTCACCAGCTCACTCCGAAGCATAGCTCCTGAAGCTATCTGCCAACCATTGCTGTATGAAGGATCTTGTTGGGTTATCTGGGACTCTCCCTTATCCAGGAGAGTCATATAAACCAAAGGAAAGCCAGTTCCTTTGGTTAGTAAGATGGATGTATCGTCAGATGGCCATCTTCACCAAAAGTCCCACTTTTATAAAAGCCAGGAAGGAATTCCTCTTGTCAAGTACAGTACTTCAGAATTATCCCATTATCACTTTGGGGTTATATAAAAATTCTTGACAGATAAAATATAAAAATGTGCTTAACTACAGACTAGATTCTCCAAGTCATATCCTATACACAGGTCTCTATGTGCTTCTGTCTGCTATATAAAGTATCCAGTCAACCTCCCTTACCTGTGGGACCTTGAAGGTGCTGAAGATGGCAGCCATCTGCCTTGAGGATTTGGGGTTGAGACCTCCGATGAAAGAGAGCAGAGGGTCCTTTCTGTCACATTTGTAACCTGGAACCATTCGGCCTCTTGTGGAGAGCATGGAAAGGCTGAAAAACAAAATCCTTCTCTCAATCTGGCTGTTATCATTGATGATGAAGCCAAGGGTGATGTTGGGTAGGAGAACCAGATCCTTGTTGACCTCTCTCACAGAAAACATCAAGGCCAGGAACTGCTGGAAGTTCTTCAATATGGGCCTATAGTAACCAAAAAACAACATTGAGGAACATTAGTAAAAGGTAAAGATTTCCCTGATCCTTTATCACTTTGATTCTCTCTCAGAGTAGTTTCTTTAGGTAAGCAACCATTGATGAGCACAAGGAAGCAGATTATAGATTCACACAGGGGTGGGTTCTAACTTATCTCACTGCCGGTTCTCTTCCTCCCGTGCTGCATGGCTGCACCTCGTGGGCGTGTGTGTGCATGCGCAGTGCTGAAAATTCCAAAAAAAATTCCAAAAAAAGCCAAAAACAAGATGGCAACGCATGCACAGTGCTGGAAACTCAGCTTCTGTGCATGTGCAGAAGAAAAAAAACCCGGAAAAAAATTCAAATCCCCCCCAAAAATATATATAAAAGAGCCCAAGAAGAATCTCTCCAAGAAGAGTTAAGGAAAAAAGAAATAAAACTCCAGAAAGATCTGCAAAATAAAAATATAAAAGAACAATGAGATACAATAAAACATAAAATAAATTTATTCAAGAAGAACTGGCTCAAAATATTAGAATGGCCAAACAAATTTATTTTAAAAATGCAAACAAGCCCAGTTGATGGCTAGCATATAAATTGAGAAAAGAAAAAGAAGTAAAAATGATAGATAAATTGCTAGATGAAAATGGAAAGGTACAATATAATAGAGAAGAAAAAAAGGATATAATATTGAAATTTTATACAAAACTCTACGCTCGGGAAGAGACAAAAGAGGAAAAAATCGTAGCATATTTAGACTCAACAAATATTGGACAAATTACAGAGGACCAAAGACAATTGCTAAATAGACCCATTACAAACACGGAATTTCAAACTATTTTGAAACAACAGAAAAACAATAAAACTCCTGGCCCAGATGGGTTACCAGTTGAAATATATAAAGATATACAAAATACCTTTGAGGAGATCATGTTAGACTTATTTAATGAAGCTCTAGAAAAAGCACAATTACCTCCATCCTGGTCTGAGGCTTTAATTTCATTAATACCCAAAGAAGACGCAAATCATCAATTAATCCATAACTATAGACCTATATCGCTGCTGAATGCAGATTTTAAAGTATTTATTGCAATATTATCAGAAAGAATTAAAAAAAATTAAATGAATACATACATCAAGATCAAAATGGGTTTCTGCCAAAACACCAAATTAAAAATAATCTGAGAACAATAATAAATGTTCTTGAATACTATGAGGAACATCCCGATAAACAACTAGCACTGGTTTTCCTTGACGCCCAAAAGGCATTTGATAATGTCAATTGGAAATTTATAATTCACCAATTAGAGAGGATGAAATTTGACACGAAATTTATAAAAAACAATACAATCAATTTATTCTAAACAGAGGGCCAGTATTATTGTGAACGGTGAATGTACTCAAAAATTTGAAATAGAAAAAGGAGTAAGATAGGGATGTCCACTATCTCCTCTCTATTTATATTAACATTAGAAACCTTATTGATAAAAATAAGAGAAGAACTAGAGATTAAAGGACTATCTATTAGGAATGAGGAATATAAAATTCAAGCCTTTGCCGATGATTTGGCTTTTATAATAGAAGAACCACTTGAATCAGGCCCTAAATTAATTGAAAAAATGAAGAATTTGGGAAAATAGCTGGACTTAAAATAAATAAAAACAAAACAAAAATTTTAACTAAAAATCTTATTAAAAGTCAGGTAAAACAATTAGAAGAAATAACAGACATGCAAGTGGTCAAAAAAGTAAAATATTTAGGGATTTGGCTTATGGCAAAGTGCTCAACAATAAAGGAAGATAATTACAATAAGTATTAATACAAATTAAAAAAGATCTAGAGAACTGGAAAAATTTACAATTATCATTAATTAGAAGAATTTCCTCCGTTAAAATGAATATCCTACCAAGGTTGTTATTTCTATTTCAGGTAATCCCGATTAATCCAGGATTTTTTTTTTGAAGATTTGAGAAAGACCACTTTAAAGTATATTCAGCAGGGGAAAAAAACAAGAATAAGACAAAATTTACTGCAGGATGTTAAAGAAAGAGTTGGATTCGGACTTCCAAATTGGTTATTATATTACCAATCAGCAGGTTTAACTTGGATAAAAGGATGGTTAGAATTAAAAAATAAAAGAATATTGACAATTGAAGGACATGACCTCCTATTAGGATGGCATGCATTTGTTTGGGACGAAAAATATAGAGCACATGCATATTTCAAAAAACATCTACTTAGAAATTCGTTTTTACAAATTTGGTTGAATATTAAAAAAAACATTATACAAAAGTCCCAATCTGGATTTCTCCACTAGAAGCTTTAAATCACCCAAGTTCTCCCTAGTGGGTGGAGCTAGCCTCCAAGATTGGGATGACATGATCCATCAGCCAATCAGGACTGAGTCTGACTCTATAAAAACTGTCCTCCTGTTGTGCTCCCCCTCTTTCGATTCAGTCCTAAGTCAAGGATCTGTGTCTCTCCAACCTTGCAGGTTACCCTTTTGGCATCAATATTCTTCTTCTACTCGTGAGTGATTATAACCACCCCCCGGCACCCATACTTGACAACTCTGACATGGGGTGGTGGTGAATAAAAGCAGTGGGGAGTTTGGCCCTGCTCCCGGCCACCTTGGCTACCTTGGTGTGGCTGGCTGTGAAGTGAACCCCTCGCGGCCTGGCATTATTGCTATCACTTCAGAGGACGTCACAGAAGCCTACAGCCAGGGTGGTTTTTTGCCACATTCCTCCCCAAGAGAGTGTGCCTGTGCAAACTGAACTGCTACGCCACAGAAGCCAAGGGCTTGAGCGACCTCCGACACTCTCTTGCTCACCGGCTGGGACTTTCCACGGCCCATTAGCCGGACTGAAGGGGATCACGAGCTGAGGCTTGTAAGCAGCATTGGCGGCAAGAAAAGAGGCCTTGAGGCCCGTTACTGTCAGCAGAGAGAAGGCCCAAAGTGAATTTGGCGCCAGGGGCCATTTCGCCCAACTGTCAATCCGAGAAGCCCTCTCTCTCACTGAGCCGCCTCACCTGTCATTGGTTGATAAGGCACGCATGCACCTCCACCTCTCTGCTGCTCGCTCTTGCTGCTCCTCGCGCTCGTTGTTGTCAGGGCAGAGAACGCCTCCTGCCTGCCTCATCGGCACTGAGGAGCGCCCTGCCTGCTTCTTCAAAGCGTGAGCGCTTGAACACGCATCCCAGCTGCTTGCCTGCTCCCATCATGGCTGATAAACTCCGATTTGTCTCAGCCGGCATCGAGGACACGCCCCAGGCTGAGAGCTCATTCTGCGCAGTCGCATACACACCCTCCAGCTTTGCTCGCCCTTATAAGCCTCACCTGCAATTAAAGGCTCCCGATGGCTGATAAAGCCTCACCTGCAATTAAAGGCTCCCGATGGCTGATAAATCCTCCAAATTGATCTAAGTCTTCTAGGGAGGCCCAGGGCTCGGGGGGGGCAGTGGGCCAGCCTCCTCCCCCCCATCTGAGAGACCGTTCCCCAATTGGGGTATCATCAGCAGAATGGTCCAGAGCACCTTCCAAAGCATCTGGGACAGAGGAGCATCCACGGATTAAGGCAGCCGATAAGCCAGCTTCCAAGCCAGTCCAGTCTCCCCTCCACTCCTCATCGGGGTCCCGCCCTTCCAAGGAAACAGGGGCTACTCAGGGAAGGTCCAGGCAATCTTCTGGGGCCCTCTCCTTGATAACCCGGACTTAGGTCTGGGAGGGGGCGACATTTGAGAGGACCCTAGACCGTCATCGGCCCCGCCCACTCCAGCTACAGGGGCCTCAGCCCAGTTTTACTGCCCTGAGGTTCAGGCCATGATACAAGCAGCCATTTCAAAGGGCATTGAGGCGGGTCTGAAGCAGGCTACCCTTACACCTTCCAGCTCAGGGGGGGCCACACAATACCCCCATCCTCCTTGTTTGGCCACGCCCTTGGCAGACTGCCTGTACCTCGAGGAGGACCAGCATTCACCGCAGGGGTCCCTGGGGTTGCTCCCGGACAGAGAGGACCAGGGGCTGGATTTGGACCTGTCTGAGGACTAAGACCTTGCCCCAGAGGTCCCCGTCACCACGGGCTTGTTCAACCCAGGGTTATTTAAGTCATTGCTGCATAAGGCAAAGGCCACAGCCAAATTCACCCCTGCTGAGACCAAGCAAGCTGAGGACGAGGCTGTAGACCCTCTGTTTGAGGAAACTACATCCCAGGCAGAGGTGATACTTGCCCCCAAATTATTCGTGGAGTCAGCCACAAGCGGGGGCCTTACCCTCCTCCCTAGACAAATGCTACTTTAACATAGCACAGGGTCTGGCACAACACCTACCAGTTCCACCAGTGGAACCCCCCCATTAAGGCATTGTACTCCACTGCCCAGATGCCGGGTGATTCGAAGGAGCTCCTTCATCCAGAAGACCAACGGACAGAGCAGGCCCTCCAGTGTGTCCATCAGACTGCGGCTTGGGTGGTCAAGGCCTCTACGACTGCATCATTCTTTTGCCGGACTTCCATTCGCTGGCTCAACTTGTTGCAAGACCACCTGCTCACGTCGGACGTCCGAGCCAGGCAGGACATCAACAAGCTCATGGTGGCCACGCAATTCACCTCGGATGCCACTCTCCAGGCAGCCCGCTTTGCAGCCAGGGCAATGGGATCAGCGGAAGTGGCCCACCAGATGCACTGGCTGTGAAGCTGGCCGGCCAACACCCGCCATAAGTGGCGCCTCACCATCGCTCCTGTCAAGGGTCAGTCCCTCTTCAGGGATGCCTTGGAACCCTATTTAATTGAGTCCAAAGATAAGAGGAAGGTGTTGCCCAACTACACCTGTAAAGAGCAAAACAAACCTTCCCCCTCCACCTCCACCTTCCCACGGCGGCCCTTCTGGTCACCGACCTATAAGCAGGGCAGACCCCAGTATGGCGGGAGGCAGAATCAAGGGCAGGATAGACGCAAGGCTGAGCAATCCACCAAGTGGCCTTTTCAGGGAGCAGGTGGTCGCCCCTACCGCTGCTACAAATAGATGAACCCGGTCCTCCCATTGGGGGCTGCCTGCGCTTCTTTGCCAGGTGGTGGGAGACCACTATCACCAATGCTTGGGTTCGTGAGACCGTAACATCTGGTCTCGCCCTGGACTTCATCTCCACCCCCCCGGGTTTTTTCTAAGGTGCCCCCAGTCATCTAATCCCTGGAAGTGGTCACTCATGCTGACCACCATCCAGCACCTTCTGGATATTGAAGCTATTCAATGGGTGCCGGAGGACCAGCAGGGCCAGGGCTTCTATTCCATCTTGTTCCTCATTCAGAAGTCCTCGGGCAGGTAGAGAACAGTCCTCGATCATAAGCATCTCAATAAACATCTGAAGTACAAAAAGTTCAAAATGCACACGTTGCAGTCTATTCTTGGCTGCATAAGGGAGGGGGATCTCATTTCTTCTATTGACCTCACGGAGGCCTACCTCCACTATTTGACCCACCCACCACCAGTTTCTACGCTTTTGTTACCTGAATGACCATTATCAATACTCTGCCCTCCCCTTTGGGCTTTCATCTGCCCCATGGGTCTTCACCAAGATCCTGGCAGGCCTCGCTGCCCACCTCAGGGTTACCCGATTAGAGTACAATGTTACTTGGACAACATCCTTCTCCAGTCATCCTCTCCATCCCAGGTGGAGGCTGATCTCCAGGTAACTTTGGCCCTTAGTGACCATGGCTTTATGGTAAACTTCGAGAAGAGCCATTTGTGTCCCTCGGCCAGGATCGCCCATTTAGGGGCGATCATTGACTCTCTGGAGTGCAGGGTGTACCTTTCTCAGGAGTGTCAGGACAGCCTGACCGGCCTTATCAAGCATGTTCTGTGTCAACAATGGGTTCCCCTGATCCAGCTGTCCTCCCTCCTGGGAAAAATAGTGTCGGCAATTCACATTACACCCTGGGCCCAGCTGCACTCCAGAGACCTACAATGGTTCATGTTGCCTTTTCAGTGGGCATGCAAGAGCTCCTCCTTGACCAGGATCCGTCTTCCGGCATCCATTCGTCGATCTCTTCACTGGTGGTGCTCCCCGGGGATAGCCAAGGGCGGCTCCTTCATCAAGCCCCTCAGGGTCACCATGACCACCGATGCCAGTCTCCAGGGATGGGGGGCGCACACGCTGTCACACGTGGCCCAGGGCACCTGGTTGCAGACGGAAGCTTCCCTGACTATCAATCACCTGGAACTGAGGGCGTCCTTCCTGGCCCTCCAGCGCTTCCACCACATCTTAGCGGGTCAGCATATCCTTTTGCTGACCGACAACATCACCGCAAAGGCCCATGTCAATTGGCAGGGGGGAACAGTGTCCCATCGCCTGATGGCAGAAGCCAAGGCCTTGGGCCTCTGGGTGGAATGTCATCTCCTCTCCGTTCGGGCAGAAAACATTTCGGGGGTGTCAAACCGAACGGCGGACTGGCTCAGTCGCAATGAGGTGGATCCCACGGAGTGGAGCCTCCACCAGGACTTGTTCCGGGAACTGATGGGTCGGTTCGGCCACCCCACAGAATGTGAAAGTCCCACGCTACTTTTGTCGCTACCGGTCCTACGGAGCAGAGTGGGTGGACACACTCTGATGCCCTTGGCCCAGGGGCCTTCTCTACGCCTTCCCCCCTCTTCCGCTGATTCCGTGGGTCATCTGCAAGATGTTGGACAAGGTGGCAGAGGTGGTTTTACTGGCGTCCCACTGGCCGAGACGGGCCTGGTTTGCGAACCTCAAGTCGCTGTCCATCAGTCCACCCTGGCGGATCCCGCCAACAGAGTCGTCACTCTCCCAGGGGTCAGTGCAGCATCCAGACCCATGCTGGTATCAACTGACCGCCTGGCACTTGAGCGGCGCACTCTGCAGCACCGCAGGGTCCCAGAGAACATAATACAAATGCTTCTGTTCTCCCGCAGAGCTTCCACAATGTGCATTTATTCTTCCACCTGGAAGGCCTTCTGTGGTTGGTGCTCGCTCGCCTCCATTTGCCCCGTGGATCTCACGATGGTCAACATCTTGCAATTCATGCAAGCCAGACTAGACAAAGGGTTGGCACCCAATTCTCTGCGCCGCCAGATGGTGGCTCTTTTGACGGTGCTCTCTTGCATGGCGTCCGAGCAGCTTCTGTGCATCCCCTGGTGCAGCGTTTTCTCAAGGCAGAGTCCAACATCTCTCTGCCGGTAGTACATTGGTACCCGATGTGGGACTTGCAGAGAGTTCTTCAGTCCATTGCCAGGCCACCATATGAGCCATTGCCTACGGTGTCTCTTTGTCTGCTGACTCTGAAAGTTGCATTCCTGGTGGCTATCAGTCCGCATGTCACATTTCCGAGCTGGCCATGCTCTCTGTCTGCCCAGATCTTTGCATATTCTACCCGGACAGAGTCATTTTCTGCCTCGACCCTGTGTTCACACCTAAAGTAAACACCTATTTCCACAGGGCGCATGAGTTGGTCCTTCCTTCCTTTCAGGCGTCTCTTCCTTCAGACCACCAGTGCCAGTTTCCTGATGTGAGGCGGGCCATTGAGGTATACACTGCGCGTACCTCCTTGTTCCAGTGGTCTGAGGTGCTCTTTGTGGGGTTCCACTCAGCATCGATGGGCAGGAAGGCTTCCTCTGCCATGATTGGCTGGTGGTTACACGCGGTCATTGCCTACGCCTATGACCAACACAACCTTCCACATCCGGCTAGGCTGACGGTTCATTCCATGTGGAGCGCGACCACAATGGCGGTGTGGGCAACCAACGCCTCCATCGAGGAGGTGTGCCAGGCGGCGACGTGGTCTTCCCCAGTGCCATTCATCAGGCACTACAAGGTGGATGCCTTTGCTGCCGAGGACATTGACAGAGTGAGAATTTATTCTCACAGAGGTGATGTTTAATCTTTTCCCAGACATCAGACATTTAGAAATGAAACCGCAGTTTAAACTTCAAATTAAAATATTTATTTCGGTACAAAAACAATAAAACCTCATTTGTTTACATCTCTGATATAAAATGTGCAACTTCTCTCAATGGAAACCAGAAGAAAAGGATAGAGCGGAGATTGGAATGCACACATTGGAATGAGCATACAAGAACATATCAATCACGTGCTCAGGAATGAACCATTATATTGAATAGGGATGCAGCTCCCTGCATATACATGTAACAGGCAATACATCACACCGTGACAGACATGGCCTTCGGTCGTCGGGTGTTACAAACTATGTTGTCAGCAACGGGGCCGGATGGTGGACCTTGATTCCCCCCCACTGGGAATACTGCTTTGGCATGTCCCAATCTTGGAGGCTAGCTCCACCCACTAGGGAGAAAGGGCGTTGTATCTTACCTGAATGCCCCTTCTCGTAGGGTGGAGCTAGCCTTCAAGTCCTACCCTAAGTCTGTTGCTGGTTCTTGTTCTGGTTACCTGCTGTTTAATAAAGTTTCGGTTGGGGAGCTCCACTATGGGTCTGACTTCGTCCTTTGTCTCAAGAGGGGGAGCACAACAGGACAGTTTTTATAGAGTCAGACTCAGTCCTGATTGGCTGATGGATCGTGTCATCCCAATCTTGGAGGCTAGCTCCACCCTATGAGAAGGGGCGTTCAGGTATGATACAACACGCTTTCTAAAACCCCTGATAAGGTAATAAAATATAAAAACCTTTTAAATGAACAAGGAAACCTGAAGACCAGAGAAGAATTGACAGATGATGGGATAAATTTAGATTGGTGGACCTAGACTCAGGTCCAACTAAATTTCAAAAAGACAATAAGATATACGGATTTCAGAATGCTTATAATGACCTTGATAGGATATTATTGGGTACAGAGGAAAAACTAATTGGAAAAATCTATAAATTCTTAATGGGATATAAAATGGAAGAGGGGATAGTGAATAATACAATGATTAGATGGGCAAAATTTTTTGGGTATTCTATTGAATTAGAAAAATGGGAAAAGATTTTGTCAAATAATTGGAAATTGACAATGTCGGTGGCATACAAGGAAAACCAGTACAAGATGTTTTATAGATGGCATTTGCCACCAATAAGAATTGTAAAGATGTTTCCAAATTCATCATTATTCTGTTGGAAATGCAAAAAAGAAAGAGGTACTTTTTACCATCTTTGGTGGACCTGTTCAAAAGCAAAAAAATATTGGAATAATATAGGAATCTGGCTGAGAGAAATAATAAATGAAGATATTGATAAAAAAACCTGAGCTATTTTTATTAGGCATATTGGATAAAAAGTATAAAAAGGAAATACAATATCTCATCATACATATTCTTACTGCAACAAGAATTAGTTACGCGCAATTTTGGAAGAGCGGAGAAATACCTAAAGACGAAGATATAATTAGAAAGATAATGGATTGTGCCGAGATGGATAAATTAACTAAGGAAATAAAAAAAAGAGGACTCAGAATACTATATAGTATGGAATAAATTTTATGAATGGTTGAGAGAGAGAGAGAAAGAATAAATAGGGATGAAGTGTAATTGCTACTTATTGAATTAAGATAGAAGTTTATCACTTAAATCAATTATGTACAGAAATACTCAGAAGACTGTATATATTTAAAGATCAAGTAAATAGTAGGAACGTAAATATATTTGTATATGGATAAGATGAATGTTGATACTATCCAATGAAGGCTTACTGTATCCAGGGGGATAGATTGCCCCCAATTGTCTGTTTTGTGTTGTTATTGTTGTATGTTGTATTTTTATGTGTGTTTAAAAAAAAATGGAAATGGTGTTCAACATGTGGTCTTATCTGTGCAATAGACTTGAAATTTTGGGCTTAGACAACTTAGAACTTTGCCGTTTTCAATCTGACCTAAGCGTAGTACATAAAATTATCTGCTACAATGTCCTTCCTGTCAATGAATACTTCAGCTTCAACCACAACAATACACGAGCACATAATAGATACAAACTTATGGTAAACCGCTCCAAACTTGATTGCAGAAAATACGACTTCAGTAACAGAGTTACCAATGCCTGGAACTGCACTACCTGACGCTGTGGTTTCTTCCCCAAACCCCCAAAAATAAAGTATAAAGTAGTACTAACACTTCACCATGATTTTTAGATTTATTTAGATTTTTAGATTTATTATCTAAGGGAGATTTATTATCTTAGGGAGCCGAGGTGGCGCAGTGGTTAAAAGCAGCACTGCAACTACTTCAGTGACTGCTAGTTCAGCAGTTCAGCTGTTCAAATCTCACCGGCTCAAGGTTGACTCAGCCTTCCATCCTTCTGAGGTCGGTAAAATGAGGACCCAGATTGTTGGGGGCAATATGCTGAACTATGTGAACCGCTTAGAGAGGGCTGTAAAGCACTATGAAGCAGTATATAAGTCTAAGTGCTATTGCTAAGTGCTATTGCTATTATTAGAGTTAGGGACCTTGTAGGTCATCTAGTCCAACCCCCTGCTCAAGCAGGAGTTCCTACACCCTTTGAGACAGATGGCAGTCCAGTCTCTCCTTGAAGGTCACAAGTGTTGGGGCTCTCACAACCTCCGCTGACATGACTAGATGTCCTACAAGGTCTCTTTCAACTCTAATAATCTGTAATCTGTAATCTTGGCATGTCTGCATTCCTTCTCATCCTTCCCTCCCTCTATTCATTGATACGTGTCAAATGGTGCAGAAGTGATTAAAGTGATAAAAGCACAAAGATTTGAATTACGCTAGAATATTGCAAACATCACTAGAACAAATATTACGGACCAAACAATTAACTGCATGATTCCCTCTAGGTGAAACTTACGTAACTGAATCATAAAGGTAGAATGGGTCCTTCTCAAATTCTGGGGTATCGGAGAAGCTAACAATTCCCAGGGGCAAATTCCCACTGATCATCAAATCACCAGGCCTATAATAGCCCCATTCATCCTGAAATTTTAAAGGGTTTCTGAAAGTAGATACGGTTGGAATCTTCTCAGCAGTACTTGGAGGCAGGAGCCAGAAGAGCAGCAGCAGGAGGAGAGGCAGCCCAGGCATTCTTCTCACCTTCCCTCCTAGATCAGAATAACAGAGTAACAGAGTTGGAAGGGACCTTGGAGGTCTTCTAGTCCAACCTCCTGCTCAAGAAGGAGATCCTACACCGTTCCAAACAAAGGGTTGTCCAAGCACCCACAACTCCTGAAGCAGGGGTGAAATCCAGCAGTTCTGACAGGTTCTGGAGAACCGGTAGCAGAAGTTTTGAGTAGTTCAGAGAACCAGCAAATAGTGGGGAGGGAATGGAGTGGGGAGGGAATGGAGTGGGGAGGGAATGGAGATTTTGCAGTATCCTTCCCCCAGGAGTGGGGAGGGAATGGGAATTTTGCAGTATCCTTCCCCTGGAGTTGGGTGGGAATGGGGATTTTGCAGTATCCTTCCCCTGGAGTGGGGAGGGAATGGAGATTTTGCAGTATCCTTCCCCCAGGAGTTGGGTGGGAATGGGGATTTTGCAGTATCCTTCCCCTGGAGTGGGGAGGGAATGGAGATTTTGCAGTATCCTTCCCCTGGTGTGGGGTGGGAAGGGAGATTTTGCAATATCCTTTCCCCAGGAGTGGGGAGGGAATGGAGATTTTGCAGTATCCTTCCCCCAGGAGTGGGGTGGGAATGGAGATTTTGCAGTATCCTTCCCCTGGAGTGGAGAGGGAATGGGAATTTTGCAGTATCCTTCCCCTGCCATGACCACCAAGCCATACCCACAGAACCGGTAGGGAAAAAATTTGAATTTCACCCCTGTGACCTGAAGGGAAATTTTTTCACTGATTAATTGTTCTGATTAATTGTTCTGACCACAGTAAGAACCACGGTCCGATCGTGAAATTCGTAGAGGGTGTGGTGTTGCTATCTTCTATAAAATGTCCCTAAATCTAAAAAATATTCAAGTTACACAGGAACTTGCTCTTCCTGTGACCATCGTCAGTGAGCTATCCTTAAATACCACATTTCGCTTCTTACTATGCTACAGAGCCCCTGATTACGACCTTGAACATGCGGACAAGCTAACTTCACTACTAATGTGGGCAGCCTCCTGCCCACACCCTCTTATCTTTCTTGGTGACCTCAATCTTATTAATTGGACCCTAAACAAACATACAATTGAACCCATACATGCAACCATGTACAATGCTGTTACTAATCTGGGACTGGATCAACTAGTAACTAACAACACTAGACTCAACAACTGCCTTGATCTCATCTTCTGCAACAGTTTAAACTCAATTTATGGTCTACAAATAAAAGAACCCTTTTCCAACAGTGACCACAGCATAATTGACTTTTGTCTCAATATATGCCCTTACAAAGATGATCACAAGGATGGGATTCCCAATTATATCTTTAAAAAATCCAACTATGATCTCATAGATAATGACCTCTCATCTCTTGATTGGCAAATTCTGTTCACTGGCTGTAATACTGCCGAAGAACATTATAACAATATTTTTTGCTCGAAGTCAAAAGAGTCATTAAACTATATATACCACTAATTCCCCCCCCCAAAAAAACCAAATTACCCATAACAATAAGGAAGCTTCAATGCAAAAAAAAAATCTCTTTGGCGAAAAAAGAAAACTAGCTATGTAGCTAACTTTAAAAGCCGCTACAAAACCTTATGCCATCAGATAAAGACAGAATGCACCAATTACCACAGCAAACAAGAGGAAAACCTTCTACGCATGAAATCCACTTGCACCTTCTATAATTTTGTAAATAACAAACTTAAAGACTCGAGAACCATCCTGCCCCTGAAAGGACCTAATGGTAAAGACTGTAATGATGAAGCCGTTAAAGCCAATCTCTTTAACACGTTCTTTGGTTCAGTCTTTGTAAATAGCAATGGCTCATGCCCAACATTTTCTAGTTGTACCACAACTAATTGCAACAATCTACTACATATTGATTTTACAGAAGATAATATTGAAAAGGCACTATGCAGCCTAAAACCATCTCTATCTATTGGACCTGATGAATTATGTGCCTACTTCTTAAAAACGCTTTCTGCTGCCATAGCAGAACCCCTAATCATAATTTATGAAAAATCTTTCAGGACCGGCTCCTTGCCAAACCTATGGTCACTAGCCACCCTATCATCCCTATCTTCAAAAAGGTGACCCCAGCCTAGTTGAAAATTACAGACCAATCTCTTTATGTTGCATCACCTACAAAGTCATGGAATCAATCATAAACCAATCCATTACCTTCCACTTAGAGACAAACAACCTACTCTCTAAGAAACAATTTGGTTTCAGGAAAAAATTGTCTTGCAATCTGCAACTTCTGCAACAATCAGCCGCCCAGAGTCTCTGTGGAGTGGGCGGCATACAAATGCGACAAATAAATAAATAAATAAATAAATAAATAAATAAATAAATAAATAAATAAATAAATAAATAAATAAATAAATAAATAAATAAATAAATAAATAAATAAATAAATAAATAAATAAATAAATAAATAACTTGTACACTGCAAAAACATATGGACTACACAACTCGACCAGGGTAAAGCAATAGAAGCAATTTACATAGACTTCTGCAAAGCCTTTGATTCAACGGTACACCACAAACTTCTTCTGAAACTAAAATCTTATGGCATTTCTGGATCCCTGCATACAGGTAAGTGGGTAGCTGCGTTCCTGTCAAACAGGGAACAAGTAGTCAAAATAGGGAGTGCCGTATCAAACCTTGCACCTGTTAACAGCGGTGCCCCCCAAGGCAGCATTTTAGGACCCACACTCTTTATACTTTATATAAATGACCTTTGCGATCATATTAAAAGCAACTGTGTTCTCTTCGCTGACGATGTAAAACTGTTTAACACCACCGACAATGTTGCTACCCTACTATGACCTTGACTATGTATCAGAATGGTCAAACAATTGGCAACTCCAAATCTCAACCAACAAATGCTCTGTCTTACACATTGTCAAAAAAAATCAGAACACCAAATACAAGCTGGGCGGATATGACCTCATAGATGACCATCACTCTGTCAAGGACCTTGGAGTACTCATCTCAAATGATCTAAGTGCCAGAGCTCACTGTAACAGCATTGCCAAAAAGGCATTAAGAGTTGTCAACCTAATCTTGCGAAGCTTCTTCTCCGGTAATATTGTATTGCAAACTAGGGCATATAAAACCTTTGCTAGACCAATTCTCGAATACAGTTCACCTGTCTGGAACCCGCACTGCATATCGGACATTAATACAATTGAGTGAGTCCAGAGATATATCACGAGAAGAGTCCTCCACTCCTCTGCTCACAACAGAATACCTTATACCTCCAGACTTGAAATTTTGGGCTTAGATAACTTAGAACTACGACGCCTTCTGTCTGACCTAAGCGTAGTACACAAATTTATCTGCTACAATGTCCTACATGTTAATGATTACTTCAGCTTCAACCGCAATAATACACAAGCACACAATAGATACAAACTTAAAGTAAACCACTCCAAATTCGATTGCAGAAAATACGACTTCAGCAACAGAGTGGTCAATGCCTGGAAAGCACTACCTGACTCTGTGGTTTCGTCCCCAAACCCCCAAAACTTTAACCTAAAACTGTCTACTGTTGACCTCACCCCATTGCTAAGAGGTCTTTAAGGGCCGTGCATAAGCGCACCAGCGTGCCTACCGTCCCTGTCCTACTGTCCCCATTTATTGTATCTATTTCCTGTATTCATAATCATGTTTATACTTATATCTGTTATCTTATACATGCTTGACAAATAAAATAAATAAATAAATAAATAAAATAAATAGATTTTTCCTGATTTCTAGGTTGCTTCTCTCCTTGATGGGTGATTAGTTTCCACCCATTGCTTCCTGTTCTGCCCTCAGGTGCTTTGGAGAATAGGTTGACCCCTTCTTCTTTCTGGCAGCCTTTTTGATATTGGAAGACTGCTACCATGTCACTCCAAGTCCTTCTTTTGACTAAACTAGACATACCCAGTTCCTGCCACTGTTCTTCATATGTTTTAGCCTCCAATTCCCCAATAACTTTTGTTGCTCTTCTCTGCACTCTTTCCAGAGTCTCAACATCTTTTTTTATATTGTTGAGACCAAAACTGGATGTAGAATTCCAAGCATGATAAAAAATAAAGCTTTGTGCAGAAGCTGAATTGCAGGTAGCAATTGAAATCTCCGCAGAGCTTTAGCACAGCAGAGGCAGCCTGTGCTATATGGATGGTCCCAGGGCAAAGTTATATCTGCCATGCTCCCTCTTACCTGCCTTTGTCCTATGACCGAAGGGGAAACTAAGGCCAGCTGAGTCTTCCCAAACCCAGGAACTCACTCTTTGCAAGACAAGAGAAGGTGACATGTCCTGACCCCGCTGGGAGAACTCAGAGCAGGTTTTACCTTGAACGATTTTGGTGAGTAGAAATCTACAGGGAATGCATTGAGAATTACTGTTCTTCTGAAAATTGCAAGGAAAAGAAATTGCCCTACCCACTCAGCACTAAATTTTGTTTGTGTACCAGAAAAGGAAAAACATGTTTGTGTCTGTTGTTGCTATTCCACAGAGCATAATGGAGTTTAACAGATTAACAGAGTTGGAAGGGAACTTGTAGGTCATCTAGTCCACCCCTCGCTCAAGCAGGAGTCCCTACACCATTTCTGACAAATGGCAGTCCAATCTCTTCTTGAAAGTCTCGACTGATGAAGCTCCCACAACTTCCGAAGGCAACTTCTGTTCCATTGGTTGATTGTTCTCAGTGTCAGAACGTTCCTCCTTATTTCTAGGTTGAATCTTGAGAGTCAAAGTACACTTGACTTTTTGACCTACATGAAATTGAGCACCTGCACACAAGATGGACTTTGGTGTGATCCATAGTTTGTTCAAATACTATGAGTGGTGAATGGGGCATGGTGGTACACAACAATTGCTTGAACCCTACTAAGTGTGACCAATCCTACCAATGTTTAGATGGAATAAGTTGTTTCCTTGTGCCTCAATGGCAGGGGATGAAATCTCAAACTAACTAAAGAGATTGAGCCCAACCTCTCATTTTCAAGGTGCCTTAGCAAGGCCTTCTCAGTTCGAGATCTGGTATCATCAGTACGCTGATGATACTAAATTGCACAACTTGTCAGGGTTCCAAATAGCATTCAAAACTAAATCAGAGTCCAAGGCAAAGTCTTCCTCAAAGTTCCAATTTATTAGCAGAGCCATGTTGGCACATCTATGAGAAACCCGAAAATAAAGCTACGAGGGTTTCTCCACCCAGTTTAAAGTTCATTCCCTTGTTCCCACGCCCACAAGCTCACCACGTTGGGCAGTCTCCTCCTGCCAACATGTCTGGTCCTCCCATTGACTTCTGGCCAGGTGCTGGACAAAGGATGACCTTGAAAACCTAAAAGGAATTTGTTATGGCTACATGCCTACAGTGCTCATGCAATAGCCCCTCCCAAATTCCCACAGTAAGAAGAAATTCTAAAGCATCGAGTGTGGCATGCCAAAGTCTCTACCCAAATATGGCTTCGGCCTGACACAACCATTGGCTGATGCAACAATGAAGCCAATTTTTTTTTAATCCTGGTGCCTGAAGGCTATTGGTCGGGGAGGAACAATCTCCGTTTGAATGGTGCTTGGTGGCACATGACAGTCAACTGTCATACCAAAGTTTAGATGGAGTAACTTTAGTTATAACCCAAGGCATGGGATGAAAGTGATCAGATTTATATGGCCACCCATCTCATAGAAAGTGACTCTGGGAAAGGTACAGCAATCCAGTAAAAACAGCAAATAAAAAAAGACAGGCATTAGTCAAAACTATGAGCCGAGATGGTGCAGTAGTTAAATGTAGCACTGCAGGCTACTGCTAGTTCAGCAGTTCAGCTGTTCAAATCTCACCGGCTCAAGGTTGACTCAGCCTTCCATCCTTCTGAGGTCGGTAAAATGAGGACCCAGATTGTTGGGGGCAATATGCTGAACTCTGTAAACTGCTTAGAGAGGGCTGTAAAGCACTATGAAGCGGTATATAAGTCTAAGTGCTATTGCTATTGCTAGTGCTAAAACCATTGTTTACTTTACTTTATTGTCATTGCACCTCGTACAACGAAATTAAATGCCATCTTCAGTGTACATTATAACTATAAAAGGAAAAACAAAAAACACATATTCTTCCCATTCTATGCAATTGAATTGAAAACCCCTGATATTGCATTAATCTTGCACTATACCGTAGAGTTTAATATAGTTACTGCCCTGGGATAGAAGCAGTTTCACCAGCCTATTTGTGCTTGTTTTTATTATCCTGTACCATCTGCCAGATGGTAATAGTTCAAAAAAATATTGTATAATAATTATTCAAAATTATTATTAGAAATGCCAAATCAGAAGAAAAGAAGAATAGGCAGAGGGATACTAATAATAAAGGAGCCACCTCATGGAGTCCCCTGGACAACCAAGTTTGAGGGACCTTCAGAAGCTCAAGAGTGATGAGGCCAACTTTATCTCTGGGGTGGGGGGAGAGAAGATTCCACAATATGGGCACCCCAGTAAAAAGAAGCCACAGCTTAAGGAAGTCAGCATCCCCCCCACCCTGAAAGAAGACTTTCCTAGGATCAAATTATCTCCACAACCAGGAAAACACTCCAGGAAGTCTCTCCACAGTTAAGTTAAAAGGAATTGAGTTGTGTGCCTTTAATTTGAGAAAGACATCATTTTGGAAAGCTTGGATAAATTTAATTTAATTTAATTAAAAGTTCTTATAGGCTGCCCAATCCCGTAGGACTCAGGGCGGCGTACAACATGAATAAGAACAGTACAAATAATACATAAATTTGTTAACTTCCCATTGGTGTTGTGGCCCGTCTGCGTCCCGTGAAGCTGGTCACGGATCCCAAGGATCGAGAGGCGATTGTGGCATGGTACCATTGGTCCATGCACCTGGTACCCGAGTCCGATAGCGAGGAGGTCGGAGAGGACTCGGTGTCAGAGGCTGAAAGGCAACAAGGGCCTTTTGCACCTCCCGGGGTGCACATGAGTGACTCAGGAGAAGAGGAGGAGCCTCTTCTTGATGCTAGGGCACGCAGGACTGTTAGCAGGCAAGAGTGGCTATGCAAGAGGAGGCTTCCTCGTGAGTAGAGCTGCAGGCTAATTGGCCCCGCCCTTAGACTAAGGCTTAGCCACGCCAAGCATCAGTGCAGGAGACAACGTCGTTTGTTCCAATGTCTGGTCTTGTTCTTTCAAACTCTTGTTTGGCTTTTGATTTCAAATGGCATTTCTTCTTCTGCTAATGACCTCCGGGCTTTCTGCCAACCTTCGTAAGTTCAAGTGACTGATATCTGATAGACTAATTTGTTGGACTGCTTGCTGTGTTTTGGGCTTGGACTCTGGCCAGTTGTTAAGACGTTAATTAACAGCTGGCGCACCGAAATTTATGCTTTCATGAACTTTAAACAGAGACAACTGCTAAGAAAGTATTAGTAGTAAACAACTTGTGTTGAGAACAGTTTGTGTGTGCGTATTTCTTGGGGGTCTCAAACAATTGGAAACCTAGTGTACTAAAGAATCAAGATATATTGAAAGCAGTAAAGCCCTTCCACGGGGCTTTGCATTTTAGGCACCACCAGGGGTGGGTTCTAACTTACCTCGCTGCCAGTTCATTTCCTCCCACGGCTCATGGGATTGGCTCATGGGTGCAGCTCATGGGAGCATGTGCGATTTGCGCACGCACGCATGTGCAGTGCCAATAAATCCCAAAAATATTCCCCCAAAAAAATGAGGAAAAAAGATGGTGACCGCATGCATAGTGCCGGAAACTCGGCTTCTGCGCATGCTCATAAGAAAAAATAAATTAACCCCCCCCATTTTTTAAAAAAAATAAAATTAAAAAAAGATGGCAGCACCCATGGACCAGCACCGACCAAACCGGTTCCGTGACATCATTGTGACATCACCATTTGGTCGCTACCAGTTCAGGCGAACCAGTCTGAACTGGTAGCAACGATCACTTGCCCTCAAGGTTCCTGTAGCTTCAACACCTTCTATCATTTCATTTCTGTTAGTGAGAATTAAGTCCAATAGGGCTGATCCCCTTGTTCCCTTCTCTACTTTTTGGGAAACAAAGTTGTCTGCTAGGTTTGTTAGGAACCTGTTGGATCTTCCACTTGGTGCAGAGTTTGTCTCCTAGTTGATGTCAGGGTAGTTAAAATCCTCCATTGCTATTGTGATGTGCTTCCTATATATCTTACTTTAGCTGACTAGTAAAAAGTTCATCTATTTCCTCTGTTTGGTTGGGTGGCCTATAGTATAGATCTATGGCAATGTCATTCCCTCCCTTTGATATTGACCCAAATGCATTCAAGGTAATTTTCATCATTGTTGTGCTCTATTTCTGTAGAGATGTAGTTATTTCTTATATATTGTGCAACTCCACCTTCTCTTTTATTTGGTCTATTTCTTTTAAATAATTTAAATCCCTCTAGCTGTATATTCCATTTGTGGGTTTCATTCCACCAAGTATTCGTAAGGGCAACAATATCATATCTTCCCTCATTTACTTGAATTTCCTAAATCACCCTGTTTATTCCTCATACTCTGTGCATTGGTGTATAGACATTTGAGTCCATTTTGATTGACCCTGTGTTTGCTGTCTACATAACCTGTGTTGTGCCTGACTTTCTTGCCACCTGTTTGATTAGTGCACTTGGTATGGCACTCACTATTAAATTCTTGGTTTTGCTTGACACCAAGACTTTCCTAGGATCAAATTATCTCCACTACCAGGAAAACACTCCAGGAAGTCTCTCCATAGTTAAGTTAAAAGGAATTGAGTTGTGTGCCTTTAATTTGAGAAAGACATCATTTTGGAAAGCTTGGATTAATTTAATTTAATTTAATTAAAAGTTCTTATAGGCCGCCTAATCCCGTAGGATTAAAAAAAAAAGAACAGTACAAATAATACATAAATTTGTTAACTTCCCATTGGTGTTGTGGCCCGTCTGCGTCCCGCGCAGCTGGTCACGGATCCCGAGGACCGAGAGGCGATTGTGGCATGGTACCATTGGTCCGTGCACCTGGTACCCGAGTCCGATAGCAAGGAGGTCGGAGAGGACTCGGTGTCAGAGGCTGAAAGACAACCAGGGCCTTCTGCACCTCTCGGGGTGCACATGAGTGACTCAGGAGAAGAGGAGGAGCCTCTTCTTGATGCTAGGGCATGCAGGACTGTTGGCAGGCAAGAGTGGCTATGCAAGAGAAGGCCTCCTCGTGAGTAGAGCTGCAGGCTAATTGGCCCCCCCTTAGACTATTTAAGGCTTAGCCACGCCAAGCTTCAGTGCAGGACACAACGTCATTTGTTCCAATGTCTGGTCTTGTTCTTTCAAACTTTTGTTCGACTTTTGATTTCAAACAGCATTTCTTCTTCTGCTAATGACCTCCGGGCTTTCTGCCAACCTTCATAAGTTCAGGTGACTCATATCTGATAGACTAATTTGTTGGACTGCTTGCTGTGTTTTGGGCTTGGACTCTGGCCAGTTGTTAAGACATTAATTAACAGCTGGCACCCCGAAATGACTTATTTATGATTTCATGAACTTTAAACAGAGACAACTGCTAAGAAAGTATTAGTAGTAAACAACTTGCGTTTAGAACAGTTTGTGTGTGCATATTTCTTGGGGGGTCTCGACGCTGGGGCAGAACAATTGGAAACCTAGTGTACTAAAGAATCAAGATATATTGAAAGCAGTAAAGCCCTTCCATGGGGCTTTGCATTTTAGGCACCACTACCTCGCTGCCGGTTCATTTCCTCCCGCGGCTCATGGGCACGCATGCGATTTGCGCGTGCATGCGCAGTGCCAATAAATCCAAAAAATATTCCCCCCCAAAAAAGCCGAAAATAAGAGGGTGACCGCATGCACAGTGCCAGAAATTCGGCTTCTGCGCATGCTCATAAAAAAAATAAATTAAAAAAATCTCCCCCCAATTTTTTTTTTAAAAAATAAATAAAGATGGCGGCACCCACGGACCAGCACCGACCGAACTGGTTTCCTGACACCATTGTGACATCACCAGCGGGTCGCTACCGGTTCAGGCGAACCAGTCCGAACCGATAGCGACCCGCTGGTGATGTCACGATGATGACATCACCAGTGGAACCCACCTCTGGGGGGGGGAAACAATGTACAGGAAAGGAGAATGTAGAAACTCTACCTTCTTAAGTTTTTGAAACAAGCATGGAAGGTGAAAGTTACAACATCTACAATGCCGTTTATGCTGTGGCACATGCACTACGTGCAATGCATGGGTCTGGAGGATGACCAACCACGATGAAGCTTGGAACGAGGATCTCAAATATTCAGTCATGGCAGGTAATCTCGCTGACCTTTTATCTGGTCCACAGATCTTTAGATAGGAAACTACTTATATGCATTTCTTGCATTACTGATTAAATATCTATATGCTATCAATGTACCTAAGAAGAGATTAAGATAGCAATTATTTTTATTAAAAAAAAACCCTGTCATTTGAATTAAGTGAGAGGTTTTTGTTGAAAAGGCATAGATGGAGGAAAAAGAGAATTAAATCAAACCAATTGTTCATAAGAGCAAAGAGCTTTCTAGAAGTTTCTGGAAGGACATCAATGGCTGCCTGAGAGTTAGGTGTGACCACTCCAAGAAGAAGTGGTCATCCCAGAGTACGATGACAATCTGGATGCATTTGTGCAAGATGCTTCAACAGGTCAGTTCAAGTCCTGGTCAGGAATTTTTGTAGTATCTCTTCATTTTCTCTCAGTAGGTAGCCTCAATCCAGTATGAAAAAAGACCCTCAATTCATTTTACAGTTGTGGCTTAGAATTCTTTGTGAGTCCACCCCATGTTTTTAGTATGCTGTTTCTTGCTCTTCCAGTTTCCGGTGCTTCTGCGTGTGGACGCCGGTGTGCTGCTCTTCCGGTTTCTGGCGCTCTCTCCCCAAGCGCACGAACATCCTGTTTCGGCACTCGGTGCCGAAAAGTTTAGCCAACACTGACCTACGATTTTTTGTGGACAATCACCTAGTATGAGCCAGCAGTGTGCTGCAGCTGCCAAAAAAGCCAATGCAGTCCTAGGTTGCATCAATAGGGGGATAGTTTCACAGTTCACATGAAGTGTTTGTACCATTTTATAAGGCCACACTTGGAATACTGCACCCAATTTTAGTCACCACACTATAAAAAAGACGTTGAGACTCTAGAAAGAGTGCAGAGAAGAGCAACAAAGAGGATTAGGGGACTGGAGGCTAAAACATATGAAGAACGGTTGCAGGAACTGGGTATGTCTAGTTCAATGAAAAGAAGGACTAGGGTCAACATAATCATAAGAGAAGAAACAATGGATGGAAACTTATCAAAGAGAGATCCAACCTAGAACTCAGGAAAAATTTCCCGGCAGTGAGAACAATTAATCCAGAGGTCTTCAAACTTGGCAACTTTAAAACTTGTGGACTTCAACTCCCAGAATTCTCCAGCCAGCTATGAATTGAAGTACACAAGTCTTAAAGTTGCCAAGTTTGGGGACCTCTGAATTAATCACTGAGTGGCTTGCTTCCAGAAGCTGTGGAGCAGCGGTGGGTTGCTCCTGGTTCAGCCCCATTCTGCGACCCAATAGCAGCAACGGTGGCTGGAAGCTCCGCCCATCCGCCTGGAACGCTGCTGCGCATGTGCAGAAGCATCACACGTAAGTGCGCGCACATGCGCAAACCGATAGCAATGGTTTTTAGACCCCACTACTGCTGTGGAGGCTCCATCACTGGGGGTTTTAAAGAAGAGATTGGACAGCCATTTGCCCGGAGTCATATAGGGTTGCCTGCTTGAGCAGAAGGTTGGACTTGAAGATCTCCAACTCTCTTATTCTGCATTCTGAAAAGGGGAGAGGTGGCTTATTCAGGAGCTTTGGGGAATAGCTTGACTCCCTCTTCTTTGTGGCAACCCCTGAGATATTGGAACACTGCTATCATGTCTCCCCTAGTCCTTCTTTTCATTAAACTAGACATACCCAGTTCCTGCAACCGTTCTTCATATGTTTTAGCCAGTCCCCTAATCATCTTTGTTGCTCTTCTCTGCACTCTTTCTAGAGTCTCAACATCTTTTTTGCATCGTGGCGACCAAAACTGAATGCAGTATTCCAAGTGTGGCCTTACCAAGGCATTATAATGTGGAATTAACACTTCGCGTGATCTTGATTCTATCCCTCTGTTAATGCAGCCTAGAACTGTGTTGGCTTTTTCGGCAGCTGCTGCACACGGCTGGCTCATATTTAAACGGTTGTCCACTAGGACTCCAAGATCCCTCTCACAGTTGAGCAAGGTACCACATATAATGTTCCTGTGCATTTTGTTTTTCTTGCCTAAATGTAGAACCTTACTTTTTCCACCATTGAATTTCATTTTCTTAGATAGTGCTCAATGTTCAAGTTTGTCAAGATCCTTCTGTATCTTAAGACTATCTTCTGGAGTGTTGGCTATTCCTGCTAGCTTGGTGTCATCTGCAAATTTCATCAAAGGTTATTTTTTTTATCAACTGAGAACACCCTTGCTACTGTAGTTCTGCAGCAATGTATAATGAACTAAAAGGAATAAACAGATTGCCTGTTAAAGGCCTATTGGGGAAATGCTGGCTAACTGAAATAGATCTTAATTCCCCCATGGGTGACTGGTTTTAACTTTTATAATTTTTTAAACTGTTTATATTGTATTTTCTGATTGTTCTTTTCTCTGTTGTACGCCGCCCTGAGTCCTACAGGATTGGGCGGCCTATAAGAACATTAAATTAAATTAAATTAAATTAAATTAAATTAAATTAAATTAAATTAAATTAAATTAAATTAAATTAAATTAAATTAAATTAAATTAAATTAAATTAAATTATTAAATTAAATTAAATTAAATTAAATTAAATTAAATTAAATTAAATTAAATTAAATTAAATTAAATTAAATTAAATTAAATTAAATTAAATTAATTAAATTAAATTAAATTAAATTAAATTAAATTATCTCTGTTTCATGTCCTGCATTCAGAATAATATTCCTTCCACATATTGCAATTAAAAAAAACCTCTTTATATCTCTTCACTCTCATGGACTTGTTTGTTTGTTCGTTTGTTTTACAATTTCAGATACACACCACCTTGAGAAACAATGTCTTTAACAACACCGTTGGGGGGGTGAAGTCTCCTTTTCAGAAACTGGAATGAAATATGCAGGATTTGACATCCTAAACTGGGTCGTCTTTGCAAATATGATGATCCTTTGACAGAAAGTCAGACGGGTCGATCCAGAGGTTCCTTCAGCTGAAGGTTTCAGCATTGATCCTGATACCATTGTGTGGGCCAACCAGGTGGGGACCAAATGCTGTTGAGATGGAAACTCTAATCAGAATGGAGCAAGAGGGGCCATTTTTATACAGATCTTGTAGCTGAGATGAATGTTTCTAACCTCTCAAAGCTAAAATCTCCCCTTTCAGACAAAGCCTTTTTCCCGATGTGTGAAGCATTGCCTTCCAGGCCAGGCCAGGCCAGGAAAATTGCAGAAGGGAAGCTTTCTTGTTGCTACGGATGTTCTTCTTGCCCAGAAAGGACCATTTCTAATCAAACAGGCAAGTTGCTCAAGAAGTTCCTCCAACAGGAACGAGGAGGTCTGGCATGGCTGGATGGAGAGGGTTGAAAGAGAACCTGAGAAAATCACTTGAGCAAATCAAGATGAGGAAATGTAAAGAGTGGCCCATTGAACTCAGCCTTCTTTAAGAGTCTTCTGCTTGAGCGGGGAGTTGGACTTGAAGACCTCCGGGGTCCCTTCCAACTCTGTTATTATTCTGTAAGTTATTAGCAGCAGTTTTCAGGATTATGGGGGTGGATTTTCCATGTCTTTTAGGACAGTGGGAATGACCAGCCTTAGCCCTAAATGAAGGATTGACTGACTGAATGAACCAGCAGTCATATATGACCCCAAAGTCAAAGGATGTTGCTCTAACAATCAGAAGAATTGCATTGCTCTTTTTCATTATCTGCCTTGGAAGCTAACAAAACAACAACAACAACAACAACAACAACAACAACAACAACAACAACAACAACAATCTTGCATAAGGGGAAGAGATGGGAAAGTTATAAACAGCTTATGATAGTTTCAAGAGTTTGCACAGTAAGCAACAAAGCTGTTACGGAATCTAGTAGTCCTGCTATAGATACTTCAAAACCTCCTCTCAGAAGGGAGCAACAGAAACAAACCATGAAGTGGGTCTAACAATGCTTTGAGCTCTAAGCACATAGTGCCTATAAATAGTATCCTGAATAACAGGAAGCAGCCTTCCTATAATATTCTCAGCTGTCCTTACCACTCTCTGTAGGGACTTTCTATCAGAGGCACTGCTGCCACCAAACCAAACAGGGATGCAGTTTGTTAAAATGTTCTTGATCATGCCTCTGTAAAAAAGTGGCCAGGACAGAATAGCAATAGCAATAGCACTTTACTTATATACCGCTTCATAGTGCTTTACAGCACTCTCTAAGCGGTTTACAGAGTTCAGCATATTGCCCCCAACAATCTGGGTCCTCATTTTACCGACCTCGGAAGGATGGAAGGCTGAGTCAACCTTGAGCCTAGTGAGATTTGAACAGCTGAACTGTTGAACTAGCAGTCAGCCTGCAATGGCTGCATTTAACCACTGCACCACTGCACCACTTCAGAAGGAGAAAGATGTGCTCTCCTCATCCAATGCAGGAAATGCAGATGTTGATTTGCACCCTTCACTAAGGATGATGTGTGGAGAGACCAATTCAAATTGTTAGTTATCTGCACCCCCAGATATTTAATACTGTTGACCACCTCTACAGCTGCATACTGAGGTTGGAGTATGACTATGCTGGTTCTTTCTAAAATCTACAGGGATCTCCTTTGTTTTATCAACATTTAGAACCAGATTACTTTCATTGGGCCAGTCCACCAGAGCCTTCACCTCTTCCCTATAAGCAGCTTCATTGTCATCCCACCACATGGCAGACCCACCACTGCCATGTCATCTGCATACTTCACATTATGATTCGTAGCAGAAGTGCCTAAAGACTGGATAGGAGCCAGGTGGGGTTGAACAGATCCTTCTCTCTGCCCAACATCAACCCATAGTCATCATGAATGAAAGACGATTTGTCCTTTTTGATGCATCACAAGTTGCACGGTGTGTCTTTCCATCATTATCTTTCTGGGTTGTCCACTGCAGAGAGGAGACAATCATGTCCACCCTGAGTGATGACTAATAGTCATGTTAGATGCTATTGAACTGCTCAGATAAAGACTTTTGATTTCAGATGCAGCCCACTGTGACCCTTGCCCAGAAGACCAATATCCAAACCAGGAGAAGAACCACTGCATTGTGAAGAAGGTGCACTTCCTTGCCTATCAAGATAACCTGGGATACACTTTAGTTTCTCTCATTCTTTTTCTCTTCATGACCACATCTACAGTCCTTGTGGTTTTCCTTAAACATCCTCTGATGTCAAAGACCCCCAAGAGGTCAAGAAGAGCATGGATGGATGTGCTACCACCAACCCATTGCTGCCAAACTTCATCTAAACATTCAGCCAATGCCTTTTCTGTCCCATAACCCAGATCTGAATGCTGACTGAAAGGGGGCTAGATAATCCACCCAGGATTTGGTGAAGGTACTGCGTGACTACTTTCTCCACAATCCTTCCTAAAAAAAGGGATATTGGTACTGGATAAAAATTGCCCAGTATGGTGGGATCCAGCCAGTGTTTCTTGAGGAGGGATAAAGCAAGACCTCCTTAAGAGGTGGAGGTACCAAACCATCTCTCAAGGAAGAACCCATGCTGGTCCAGCTCCACTGCTGAACCCAATCCCAATAACTGAGACTTCCTGCCTCCACTCTGGCTACTGCTCTGTCCCTCTCGTGGATGTTCAGATTCACCAAAGTTCAAGATCATCCTATTTAACAAACTGAAGCTTTACAAATACCTTCCTGGCTATAGCTATTATCTGTTCCCTGAGCAGAAGATGAGTGTCCACCCCCAGATTGCACAACAGTCCCAAGCATGGCAGAGCAATGCCACGCAGGACCCAGTACAGGGAAGACCAATCATTCACAGCTGCTCGATTTGGGTAGCATTAAAACTGAGACTCTTCCTTCCCATCCAACAGCTGTCAGGAACCAGGGCAAAATCTTGACTACACTGCGTGGTCCTTCACTGCTTGTGGAATTGAATATCTCCAACATGCAGATGATATCTGCATGGTTGACTCAGCCTTTCATCCTTCCGAGGTGGGAAAAATGAGGACCCAGATTGTTGGGGGCAATATGCTGAACTCTGTAAACTGCTTAGAGAGGGCTGGAAAGCACTATGAAGCAGTATATAAGTCTAAGTGCTATTGCTATTGCTATCTGACCTTGAACAGAGAAGGCCTCACTGAGGCACCTTGAAAATAAGGGGTTGAGCTCAATCTCTCCCACCCCCACCCTCCAACCCACACTGAGTGGAACCAGCTTCAGAGAAAGCAGAGAACCCTGTAACACCATGGAACCATTCTTATTATCCCAATTGGTCAAGACATGGTATCCTTTCCACACCAGCTAAGGATTCAGATGACATCTTTCATAAGACAAATACAGCAGACAAACATTTATGGCTCCAACAAGTTCTTAGAACTTCGCCGCCTTCGATCTGACCTAAGTGTAGCTCACAAAATTATCTGCCTCAATGTCCTACCTGTTAATGATTACTTCAGCTTCAACCGCAATAATACACGAGCTCACAATAGATACAAACTTAATATAAACCGCTCCAAACTTGATTGCAAAAAATTCGACTTCAACAACAGAGTTGTCAACGCCTGGAACACTTTACCTGACTCAGTAGTTTCTTCCCCAAACCCCAAAAACTTCAACCTCAGATTATCTACCATCGACCTCACCCCATTCCTAAGAGGTCAGTAAGGGGCGTGCATAAGCGCACAATCGTGCCTACCGTTCCTGTCCTAATGTTCACATATATTCTTACCTCTTTTACTCTTATTCATGCTTGTACTATTCCATACATATTCAATCATGTTTTACTGTTTATACTTTGTTTATAATCATATATGCTTGACAAATAAACAAATACAAATACAAATACAAATACAACCCTGCTGCAGAGTTTAAATTAGCCTGACAACTTGAAAGATCCCCTTGCCTGTTTTAAAGATCTATGGGAGAAGAAAGCTTCTACTTTCACCCTATTCCATTTGAGTATGAATAAATCAGTTATTTCATTGGTATTATTGCTCACACTTACTAGTATACAACTGGTTGCCATGTGCCACCAGGCCCCTTTTGCACTCATTCTATCCGAACAAGCTATTCCAAAGTTCAAACTCCATCTTGTGTGCAGGGACTGTTTCATGTAGGTCAAATACCCAACTTCCCCTTGAGTATCCAATCCATCTGCTCTGTGGAATAGCAACAAGAGACACAAACATGTTTTTCCTTTTCTGGTGCACAAACAAAATCTAGTGCTAAGTGGGCAGGACAGCTGCTTTTCTTTGCAATTAAGAGCAGTCATTTTTAATATATCCCTTATGAATTTGCACCTATGAAAATCTTCCAAGATAAAAGCTGATTTAAAAGTACTCTTTGATTTCTCCCAGTAGAGGGAGGGAGACCTTTCCGTGTCTTGCAACGAGTCAACCTCTAGCTTTGGTGAGACTCAGCTGGCTCAGTTTTCTCTTTGGTCGCAGCCCAAACACAGGTAGGAAGAAAGACATTTCATATAAATTTGCATTGGGGCCATCAAGGTGGGATGAAGAGACTATGTGCTAAGACTCTGCTGAGATTTCAAGTGATCACCTGTAAATCAGGTTCAGTAACAAACCTTGATATACAGTATATTTTTTTTAATCTAGGAAGGAAAATGACAAGAATCACTGGGCTGCCTCTCCTGCTGCTGTTGCTGCTGCTGCTCTTCTGGCTCCTGCCTCCAACTTCTCCAACATCTGCTATGAGAAAGCAAACCAGATATGTGTTGCCCAAAAATTTAATGATTCCGGAATACAATTACAGGCCTGGTGATCTCATTATTGGTGGGAATTTGCCCCTTGGTGTCTATTTTAACAGTGCTAGCCTAGACTTTAAAATGAACCCATTCTGGTATTCTATTCAACTTTTGTAAGTTTCACCTTGAGGACAATGATGTAGATGATTGTTGGCTTTGTTTGCTCAGAAATATTTGTTCTAGACCTTTCAGTGTTATTTCAGTTAATATTTCAGTGTCCTTGTGTAGTTGAAATCTTTGTGCTTTTCTCAATAAAGAGCCAAGCTCATAAAACAGGCTAGATTCCCAATCTTTCCATAATTCTTTATCAGGAAGATGATAAACCGTGTTCAGAGAGATTAGGGACAAGTCATTAGGAATGTTACTGCCCTAGTTAAGAAGATGACTTGCACTGTTGATTTGGACAGAAAGTCAAGATGAAACTTTCAATGAAAAGATCAAAACTGTTCCTGCATATGGTACTATAATTCCCCACAAACACACACACACACAACTCACTTTTGGAATCAGCAGTGCATAGGAATAATGGCCCTCAGTAAATCTTTGCTGACCCTCACTGGAATCTTGTGCTCAACAGACTGAAGAAGCTGCTCCAAGAGAGAACAACATTTATTAGGGTATTACAGAAATTTAGAGAAATTTAGTAGGACTATAGCCATTAAAGCAAAGTGAATAAGGGAGGGATGATAGAAGGATATAAAATGGTATCTGACAGGGACACGTACGTATTTCTCCTTTCTCACAGTTCTAGCCAGGTTGATAAAAAAACATTTTTAAAAAATCTATTAATATTTGGGACATCCTGCTCCAAAGAAAACCCCACAAAGATCAAAGACAAAGCAAACTCCACCAGCACACACAAGCTTTCATGTAATATCTCACAATGTTTCTCTCACTATATACTGAACTGTTGCCTTCTGGCAGAAGATACAGAACAATCAAAACTCGGACCACACGCTTTCTGAATAGTTTTTATCCTAGAGCTATAATTGCACTTAATAATGAATTGAAGGGTCACCATCAGTGAGCTGTTGGATAGTATTACTTGGTCTGTTTTATGGATGTTTGGGTGGTTCAGGGCGGGGAATTCGTGGCGGGTGGGGATTGCTGTGTGTGTTGGGACTGGTCTTGAAGCATTGTATGGGTGTACTGTGTATATACGTACAATGACAATAAATTATTATTATTATTATTATTATTATTATTATTATTATTATTATTATTATTATTATTATTATTATTATTATTATTATTATTATTATTATTATTATTATTATTATTATTATTATTATTATTATTATTATTATTAACAAAAATGTAATACACAGCAAACGAAATTTATATGCTGGATTTCGTATCACTATATCACAAGTCGAACATTTCCTAAACGTCTAGGACTGTGTGATGTATTTTCGTATGATGCGTGCAGATCCAAGTACGGTGGCCTTTTGCAACTGACAGATCGTGATTTTGTCAATGTTTATTGTTTTCAAATGCCGGTTAAGGTCTTTTGGCACAGCACCCAGTGTGCCAATTACCACTGGGACCACCTGTACTGGTTTATGCCAGAGTCATTGTAATTCGATTTTAAGGTCCTGATATCGGTTAAGTTTTTCTTGTTGTTTTTCATCAATTCGACTGTCACCTGGTATGGCGACATCAATGATCCATACTTTTTTCTTTTCCACAATCTTGAGGTCTGGCGTATTATGTTCCAAAACCTTGTCAGTCTGAATTCGAAAGTCCCAAAGTATTTTGGCATGTTTGTTTTCAACTACTTTCTCAGGTTTATGATCCCACCAGTTCTTTACCACTGGTAGGTGGTAGTTGTGGCATAGATTCCAATGAAGCATCTGGGCCACGTAGTTGTGCCTCTGTTTGTAGTCCGTCTGTGCAATTTTCTTGCAGCCGCTGAGGATATGATCAATTGTTTCATCAGCTTCCTTGCAAAGACTGCATTTTGGGTCATCAGCTGATTTTTCAATCTTGGCTTTGATTGCATTTGTTCTAATTGCTTGCTCCTGGGCTGCAAGAATCAAGCCTTCTGTCTCCTTCTTCAGTGTTCCATTAGTGAGCCATATCAACTTTTCCTTCATTCTCCATAGTGGGTGGAGCTAGCCTCCAAGATTGGGAATGACACATTCTACAGCCAATTAGGACTGAGTCTGGAAACCTATAAAAGCTGACAACCCCTGATACTCCCCCTCTTTCGACTCAGTCTTAGTCAAGGACTTGTGTCTCCCTAATTCTGTGTCAATTACTTCAAATTCTTCAACGTCCATATTCAACTGTGAAACGTGAGTGCTTACCCCAGACTTCTCATCTGCTGTGTGGGGTATTGGCGACGGTGCGATAGCCCTTCGCCTGCCAAGGTACCACAGGGTGTGGTTGGCTATCTTCCCTCCTTTGCGGCCTGGCCTTCTTGTGGGGACTCCCTTAACGTCACAGAAGCCTAGCGCTTGGGCGACTGGGCCAGGGTGGCCTGTGCCACATCCGCGCCGAGAGCGAGGCCTTCCTGAAGGATCGGACCAACTGTCAAAGCGCAGAAGCTCTGCGCTTGCGCGCTGAGGCCTCTCTCTCCACCCCCGGCCACAGTGGGCTCCTGCCTCGCCCCAAGGTCAGCTTCGAGGGATCATCCGGCCGAAATTGTCGGCTTGGAAGCGGCTGGTCGGGCGGCAACGAACAGAGGACCGCGCCTGCAATCCCCTGCTTCGGCGGTTTTTTTGAGCGCCAACGGCCCTTTTTGAGTCTCCGCTCGCCTCATCTCGGCCCCGCCCTCCGCCTTCGCCTCCAGCCTCAGCGCAGCCGCACAACGAGCCTGACGTCATCGGCCTCACCTCCTCTCGCCCAACAGGCCGCGCAGCCGCAGTTCACACAGGAAGCCGACCGGATCGCATCGGCCCGACGCCCTCGCCTCCTCTCGGCCCGAACGGCAAGCCGCGCAGCCGCAGTCAGCGCAGGAGGTCAAACCGCGGCGTTTCGCCTCGTTCATCAAGCACTCACTCTCTCGCAGCCCGAATAAGCTCAATGGCCGACAAACAGGCCAAATCGAGCAGGGCCAGTTCCAAATCCTCCAAGGATAGCCGGGACAAGCAGGGAAAGGCCAGGGGGTCCTCCAGCAGGGATCGCTCCCCCGTGAGGCGTGCATCCAGCAGGGAGCGTTCCCCCCACGTCAATCTGCCCCTGATAAGGGCAAACGTTCCTCTCAGCAGGTGGGGGGGAACGGAATAAGGCTCCAGAGACGAGGGAGCCCATGCCCACCACCAGGCCTGAGCCCGCACTCTCCACCAGCACCACCAATGGGTCCCCACCGGCCAGAACCACGGTGCCTAAGCCCCCTAATAGGTCCAGGCAATCCTCGGGGGCGCTATCCCTGGATAACCCCGACCTATGTTTGGGGGAAGGGGATGTCTGGGAGGACCCCAGACCCAGGGTCAGTGCAGAGCGCAACCCACCATTAGACGCTGCTTCTGCCCATCTACAAAGTCCTGAGGTCCAGGCCTTGATCCAGTTTGCCATACAAAAGGGGATTGAGGCTGGCCTGAAGCAGGCCTCCACGACCACATCAACCTCCACCACACCCAAGCCCCTCCCCCGGGCGGCCAACTCTGCCAGGTCAACGGAGCCTGAACCATTGGACGAGGGGGAGGATGTTCTCCTGGGGACCCCAGGCCCACTGAGGGATCCAGATGATATAGAACAGGAGCTTGACCTCTCGGCTGATGAGGACATGGCCCCTGAGACACCGGTCACGACTGGCCTTTTCAATCCAGGCCTCTTCAAGTTGCTGCTCCATAAGGCCAAGGCCACGGCCAAGGTCTCCTCTGCAGCGGCCAAGCAGACCGATGAGGAGGAGGTGGACCCTCTATTCGAGGAGACCACCTCCCAGGCGGAGGTCATTCCAACACCTCGCCTGTTTGTCGACTCCGTGTTGAAGCAATGGCTGGCCCCCTCGGGAGGGGCGGCTCCGACCACTGTCGACAAGCGATACTTCAACGTGGATCAGGCCCTAGCGCAACACCTCCCCATTCCCCCTATCGATCCTCCAATCAAGGCACTGTACACAACAGCACAAATGCCTGGGGATTCCGAGGAGCTCCTGCGTCCGGAAGACCGCCGTACAGAGCAAGCACTGCAGCGGGCCCACCAATCCGCGGCCTGGGCTATCAGGGCCTCCTCCACGGCGTCCTTTTTCTGTAGGACATCAATTCGGTGGTTGAAGAGCCTCCAGGAGCGTCTTCCTGATGTGGACACCAGAACCAGACAAGATATCAACAAGCTGATCGCGGCCAGCCAGTTCACATCCGACGCCACTCTTCAGGCCTCCCGCTTCGCGGCCAGAGCAATGGGCTCCACCATCGTGGCCCGCCGCATGCACTGGCTCCGTAATTGGCCGGCAGACTGTCGCCACAAATGGCGTCTGGCAGTGGCTCCGGTGAAGGGTCAGTCCCTGTTCGCTGATGCTTTGGATCCCTACCTTGTAGAATCCAAAGATAAGAGGAAGGTGCTACCCAACGCCACTCGCAAGGCGCAGAATAAGGCTTCCTCATCTGCCACTCCGCCCGCTTCCTCCTTTCCTAAGCGCCCCTTTAGACAACCTTCCTATAACCAAGGAAGGCAGCAATCCGGGGGGGGGGGGCAGAGCCAGGGCCAGGATAGACGCCGGGCTGATAACTCCACAAAGCGCCCTTTTCGGGGCTCAGGTGGTCGCCCCTTCTGCCGTTACATATAGGCGACTCCGGCCCTCCCATTGGGGGCCGCTTGCGTTTCTTCGCTAGGCGGTGGGAGGCCATCACGACCGATGCCTGGGTCCATGAGACCGTGTCATCCGGCCTCGCACTAGACCTCATTTCCACCCCCCGAGGTTCTTCCTGCGGTGTCCCCGTTCCTCCAACCCCAGGAAGAGGTCACTCATGTTGACGGCCATCCGGCACCTCCTCGACATCGACGCGATCCAGCGGGTGCCGGAGGATCAACGGGGCAGTGGCTTCTACTCGATCCTATTCCTGGTGCAGAAGTCCTCGGGAGGGTGGAGAGCGGTCCTGGATCTTAAGCGTCTAAATAAATTTTTGCTTTACAAAAAGTTTAAAATGTCTACCTTGCAGTCTATTCTTACTTGCATACGAGACGGCGACCTAATGGCGTCCATCGACTTTACGGAGGCTTACCTCCACGTTCCCATACTTCCAGCACATCAACAATACCTACGCTTTTGCTACCTGGATGAGCACTATCAGTACACGGCATTGCCTTTTGGCCTGTCATCGGCCCCCAGGGTGTTTACCAAGATTTTGGCGGCCCTCGTGGCACACCTACGTGCCGTCCCCATTCGGGTCCAGTGCTATCTGGATGACATCCTCATTCTGTCGTCCTCCCAGGCGCAGGCCCCGGTTCAGGTCCAACACACACTGGAGATTCTTCGCTCCCATGGCTTCTCTGTTAACCTAGAGAAGAGCCTACTCGAGCCTTCACACAAGATCACTCACTTAGGGACCATCATTGACTCTCTGGAGGGCACGGTGTGCCTATCTCAGGAGCGTCAGGACAGCCTTGCCGACCTGGCCGGGACCGTGCTTAGGTTAAGCACGGTCCCTTTGGCAACCTTGTCCTCGCTTTTGGGCAAAATGATATCGGCCATCCACGTCACTCCGTGGGCACAGCTGCACTCCAGAGAGTTACAGTGGTTTCTCTTGCCTTTTCAGCGAGCAAATCGGAGCGCTTCGTCTTCGAAGGTATGTCTGCCCGACTTGGTCCGCAGCTCCCTTCGGTGGTGGCAGTCCCCCGCACTGGCCAGAGGAACCGACTTCAGCGAGCCTCGCCGACTGACGGTGACCACCGACGCCAGTCTCCGGGGGTGGGGAGCTCACTCCGGGCACCAGGTGGCCCAGGGCACATGGACACCATCGGAGGAATGCCTCAGCATCAACCTTCTGGAATTGCGGGCGGCATTTCTCGCTCTCCAACAGTTCCTGCCCCTCCTGACCGGCCGTCACGTCCTCGTGTTGACCGACAACGTGACGGCGAAAGCCCACATCAACAGGCAGGGGGGCACGGTGTCCCCTCAATTGATGACAGAGGCCAGGGCCCTTGGTCTGTGGGCCGAACGGCACTTGGCGTCCCTCACGGCGGAACACATTTCGGGGGAGTCCAACCAGACAGCAGATTGGCTCAGCCGCCACGAGGTGGACTCCACGGAGTGGAGCCTCGACCAGGACCTCTTCCGGGAAGTAACCAACAGGTTCGGCCGGCCACTGGTAGACCTCTTCGCAACACCTCAGAATGCGAAACTACCACGCTACTTTTGCCGGTACCAGACCTACGGGGCGGAGGACATGGATGCCCTCCATTGCCCCTGGCCGAGGGGCCTGTTGTACGCATTTCCGCCATTGTCAGTAATTCCACGGGTGATTCGCTGGATCCTTCGGGAACGGGCAGAAGTCATACTTCTTGCCCCACACTGGCCACGGAGGACCTGGTTCGCGGACCTCCGCTCCCTCTCCATCGAACCGCCTTGGAGAATCCCTCCGACAGAGTCGTCGCTCTCCCAGGGGTCAGTGCGGCATCCAGATCCGCACTGGTATCAACTGACCGCCTGGCGCTTGAGCGGCGCACTCTGATGGTCCGCGGGGTGCCTGAAGAAATCATCCAGACCCTATTGCTGGCTCGCCGGCCATCAACTGTCCGGATTTACAACTCCACCTGGCGGGTGTTCTGCGAGTGGTGCGCCGGAGCAGCGGTATCCCCGGTGGACCTGTCCATCATACGGGTCCTGCAGTTTCTCCAGGCCGGCTTGGCCAAGGGCCTCGCTCCAAACACCTTAAAACGCCAGGTGGCCGCACTCTCCACGGTACTCTCCGGTCTCGACTCGGTACCACTGTCTCATCACGCCTTGATACGTCGCTTCCTTAAGGCGGCATCCAATATATCCCCGCCGGTCATCCATCGATATCCCTCGTGGGACCTTCAGAAGGTTCTCCTTTCCCTCACGACGGCTCCGTACGAGCCTCTACTTACGGCGTCTCTCCTCCACTTAACGGAGAAGGTAGTGTTCCTGGTGGCGATCACCTCGGCTCGCCGCATCTCCGAGATAGCGGCTCTCTCGGTGCGGTCTGACCTCTGTCGTTTCGACCAGGACAGGGTTGTCCTCCGGTTGGACCCAACTTTTGTTCCCAAGGTGAACACCCATTTCCACCGCGCCCAGGAGCTCGTGCTTCTGGCTTTCTGCCCAAGACCCGCCACGGCGTCCGAGCCCGGCTCCCCGTTCCTGGATGTCAAGCGGGCTCTAGAGATCTACCTTCAACGCACTGAGTCCTTCCATCGTTCAGAGGCGTTGTTTATCGGGGTGTCGCCCGCGTCCATGGGACGGAAGGCATCCCCAGCTATGGTGGGTCACTGGATTCGATCGGTGATTGCATCAGCTTACGAGAGAGAGGGCCTCCAGCGACCGGTACCGCTGACGGCCCACTCTACACGGAGCGCGGCTACCACGGCAGCATGGTCTACCTCTGCGTCTATCGAAGAAGTGTGTCGGGCGGCGACTTGGGCGTCTCCGACTCCTTTTATTACACACTATAAGCTGGACCAATTTGCTTCTGCGGAGGCGGATTTTGGCCGACGCGTTTTGTTAGCGGCGGTTAAACCAGGGGGTTCCAGCTTGGACTTATAGGCCCCTCCCTAGGGACGTACTGCTTTGGCAAGTCCCAATCTTGGAGGCTAGCTCCACCCACTATGGAGAATGAGACGTTGTCTTCTTCCTGAAAGTCCATTCTCGTAGGGTGGAGCTAGCCTCCAAGTCCCGCCCTTCCTAGGGTGAGGGGATCGGCTTAGGGAGTACACGGGAGTCTGGACTGGTACTTCGTCTCAAGAGGGGGAGTATCAGGGGTTGTCAGCTTTTATAGGTTTCCAGACTCAGTCCTAATTGGCTGTAGAATGTGTCATTCCCAATCTTGGAGGCTAGCTCCACCCTACGAGAATGGACGTTCAGGAAGAAGACAACGTCTCAATCTTGTTGAGGAATTGCCCATGCAAGGCTTTATTGCACCAACTGTCGGCTCTAGTTTGCATTGCAATTTTCCTATACTGATTCTTTGTCTGCTGCACTTTCAGAAGCTTCCGGTTGTTTACTTCAATCAATGCAGGTTCTTTACTTTCTTTGACGTATTCTGCCAATGCATGTTTTTCTTCTTCTACTGTTTGTTTTACTTGTAAAAGTCCTCTGCCACCAGTTTTTCTGGGCAGATATAGTCTGTCGACATCACTACGAGGATGAAGTGAATGGTGAATGGTCATGAGTTTTCTTGTTTTTCTGTCCAAATTGTCCAGTTCAGCCTGTGTCCAGTTTATTATGCCAGCAGTATATCTTATATCAGATATAGTCCAGTTGTTTATGGCCTTGATGGTGTTGCCTCCATTGAGCTTGCTTTTGAGAATTTTTCTGACTCTTTGTGTGTATTCTTTACTGACCACATTCTTCACATGATCATGTTTGATATTATCCAGTTGTAGTGTGCCCAGGTATTTATAGGCCTCTAGCTGATGACACTTTATGGCTTGACCATTAGGCATGTTTATGCCCACACTTTCAGTGATTTTGCCCTTCTTCAATGCTACTGTGGCACATTTGTCCAAACCAAACTCCATGCTGATATCATTGCTAAAGATTCGGACAATGTTGGTCAGAGACTGAATTTCAGTTTCAGTTTTTCCATACAACTTCAGATCATCCATGTACAACAAGTGTGAAATTTTTAGCCAAGGTTTGTTTTTTGTAAGATTGTTGACAGTGGGATCATGGCAATGATAAAAAGTAATGGTGACAATGAGTCTCCCTGGAAAATTCCTCTTTTGATGTTGACAAATCCGTAATTTTCATTTCCCACAAACAGTTCAGTTTTCCAGTGCTTCATCATGTTTTCAATAAAAGTGCCAACATTTTTACAAATCCCAATGGTGTCTAGGCACTTGATGATCCAACTGTGTGGGAGTGAATCAAAAGCTTTTTTATAGTCAATCCATGTTGCATGAAGATTAGTTTTTTGGCTTTTGCAATTCTCCAGAATCATTTTATCAATCAAAAGCTGATCTTTTGTGCCCCTGCTTTTTCGTTTGTTGCCTTTCTGTTCATCTGATAAGTTGTCATTCTCTTCAAGATAATCCTGAATTCTGTCAGCCATAATGCCAGTCAATAGTTTAAACATAGTGGGTAGACAATTTATTGGCCTGTAATTTCCTGGTGCTGCTCCTTTTGCTGGGTCTTTTTGTATCAGATATGTTCTCCCAGTTGTCAACCATTCATTGATACTTCCTTTTTGCAGCATCTCATTGAATTTTGGGCCATTTTTTCATGCAGACTGGTCAGATGTTTGAGCCAAAATCCATGCAGTTGATCACTGCCAGGTGATGTCCAGTTCTTTACTTTCCTCACACGTTTGCTGATCATTTCAGTTGTTATTTGCATCTGTTCCATTTTCTTGTGTGAGAATTTTTCCTCAAACTCTTTTATCCACCCAGCATTTTTGTTATAGTCCTTCTCATTTTCCCAGAGCTCTTTCCAAAATGCAGTTGTTTCAGTTTTCTCAGGCTTTTCAACTACTATGTCTGTTGATTGATTCAAGGTCTGATAGAACCGCCTTTGGTCTAATTGAAACAGTTGGTTTTGTTTGTACTGGGTGATTCTGGCTTCATATCTTTCGATTTTTCTGGGTGTTGCTGTAATTTATTCTTTCACAATTTCCAGAACTTCTTCGATTTTTCTGGTATTCAGCCAGTACCTTCTGATCAGGTATTTTTTGATCTTCTCATTCTTTAGTTTTTTCTCTTTCATACTCTTCAAGTTGCTTGCATCTGATCATAAACATTTTATTTTCAATTCCAACCTGATCTTCCATTTTGGTTTTCCAGTTGATTTTCTAGGAGGCTGCAGGAGCCCAAGCTTTTCTGTTACTATTACTGCTGTACTATAAGCAAAGTGATTTATTTGTTCAATGGATGCTATTTGGACCGTAGCAAGTACAGTGTTCACATCCTTCATCAGCGGTGCAAGTCGTTTTTTGGGCACAGTTACTCCTAATGTTACTGAAATGTCAGCCACTGTCTGTACAGTAGCCTGATGTTCATTTGCTTCGCAACTTTTTCGAATTTCTTCAAGTTCAACCTCACTGTATACTTTATTTCTGATTATGAATCTTCTTTGATCAGCCAGTCGAAGTTCAGTTATCTTTGAGTCAGGGTATACTTGTTTCCACAGTTGGTACATCCTTTTTTGGTAGCCACGCTTTTGAGGTTCTGATTTGTAGTAGCATTTCATTACTGTACGATTCTCTGACATGGTGTATTTCTGCCACTTCTGTAATTGTTCATTTGAGTTTTGATTCCGTAACCCACTTTCCGGCGAATGCCCGGAATCAGCAGCATCTGCCACGGACCTTTTTATCCTGGGCGACGGCTGAGCCAGTATAGACTTCAATTTTGTTTGTTTCTCCATAATACTAATGGATTAGGTGCTCTTAGTTCTATTTCTCAGCTGAGACCACTCTGACTTGGTTGAACCTTCTGGTAGTAACACTACCATCAGCACAGCTCTCAGCATCATTGGAGCAGTTAAGCCCCCCCACCACGACAAGGTGGCATCCATCGGGGGGTTGTTGTTGTTGTTGTTGTTGTTGTTGTTGTTGTTATTATTATTATTATTATTATTATTATTATTATTATTATTATTATTATTATTATTATTATTATTATTATTATTATTATTATTATTATTATTATTTAGACCCATACCCAACAACTACCACCAGTTCCTCGCCTTGGTGTTTGCAGTGATGGAGATCAACAAGGATCTGGTTCTCCTCCCAAACATCACCCTTGGCTTCCACATGTATGACAATAGCCAGTGGAATAGGAGGATTTCTTTAATCAGCCTCTCCCTGCTCTCCACATGTGACCAAATGATTCCAGGTTATAAATGTGACAGGCAGGACCCTCTTCTCTCTGTTATTGGAGGTGACAATGCCAAATCCTCAAGGCTGATGGCCTCCATCTTCAGCATCTTCAAGGTCCCACAGGTAAGGTGGGTGTGGGTGTGGGTGTGGGGCAGGGTTGTGAACTTTCAACTAGGTGGGGAAACCCTGGAAGCTTTCAGATTCGGGTTTCCCCAGATGTGCCACCACGACATCTCTAATAAATTGAAACTTTGAGGAACTTCTAGCCTCGGAGTTTTATTTTGTTGGGGGTGTTTCCTGGAACCCTGACATTAGGGGGCTCCTTTAGATTAAACAGTGATGGAATAGACAAACAACAGATGAACACACAGAAGTGCAAGATGACCCCAAAGGTATTGGGGTGGGATGACAACAATAGTATGTGACTCAGAGAATGGATGCTATACTGGGATTCACTTTAATATTTTATATGTAAATATACATTTCATATAGCAAAAATCATTGGTTGATGGTTTCTTCCCTTGGATTGTCACAACCCTGCAAATATGTTAACTGGTGGTTCTTCCTAAGAAGGGAAGACACTTATTCCTCAAAATGAGATAGGATGGGATGATGGGATCAATGAATCAAATAATGAGAGCCATCACATTTTGCTTTATCTTTTAAAGAAGATTCTCACTTTCTCCAGCTCAGTATTGGCTTTGAGTCCACTTGGGAAGGCAGAAGAGTGTATCCTTCCTTCTTCCGGATTGACCCCAAGGACTTTTCTCAGTATGTGGGTTTAGTCCAGCTGCTCCTGTATTTCCAGTGGAACTGGGTTGGGCTTCTGGCCTCTGAAAGTGAGAGTGGAGAACATTTCATCTCGACTCTGATGCCAATGCTGAAGGAGAAGGAGATCTGCCTGGCCTTCACTCATAGAATGAAAGATGAATCTGAAAAACACATGGTCCAGTTACTTTTGTATTCCAAAATGTGGCTTGAAGTGGACGTCATTGTTTTCTTTGGAGACTCTGGAACTGTTGCAGCTTTTCAGTGGGGTCTTTATGTTTATGTACTTAATGGAAGGGGCTCATTTCAGAACGTTTGGATCCTAACTTCCTCTTGGAAACTTAGTGTAATGCATCATGTAGACATATGGAAACCCCTAAAGCCCTTGCATGGGGCTTTGCATTTTAGGGACCACTCGGGTGTCATCTCAGAATTCAGCGATTTCTTCTTGTCTTTAGACCCCTTGAACCCACAAGGGGATATGTTTCTCCCATTGTGGTGGGAAAAAGTCTTTGTTTGCAGCTTCCCAAAACCATTTAAATTTTCTCCAGGCTGGATGAAAAACTGTACTGGGAAGGAGAATTTACAAAGCGTACCATCTTCCTTGTTTCAAACAAGAATGACTGCTGAAGGTTACAACATCTACAATGCCGTTTATGCTCTGGCACATGCATTACATGCAATATATGTATCTGGAGGACGACCAGCCATGATGAGGCTTGGAAAGAGGATCTCAAATGTCCAGCCATGGCAGGTAACCTCTGGGAGTTTTTATCCAGGCCACAGATCCTTAGAGTGAAAGTTTCCCATATGTATTTCTTGAGTTACTCATGAAATAGCTTTATGCTATAATATCAGTGAATATCAGAACATGTTAAAACAGCAATTGAGTTTTTTCCCCCTTGAGGATTCTCGTCCATGGAATTTTTCCCAAGTTCTCTCTACGTTTATTGAAATTAGCTCTCTTAAAGTCCAAGACTCTAGTTTGACTTTGTTCTACTATTTGTGGTTGCATACTGTTGAATTCCAATATTGCACGATCACTTGCCCTCAAGGTTCCTGTAGCTTCAACACCTTCTATCATTTCATCTCTGTTAGTGAGAATTAAGTCCAATATGGCTGATCCCCTTGTTCCCTTCTCTACTTTTTGGGAAAAAAAGTTGTCTGCTAGGTTTGTTAGGAACCTGTTGGATCTTCCACTTGGTTCAGAGTTTGTCTCCCAGTTGATGTCAGGGTAGTTAAAATCCTCCATTGCTATTGTGATGTGCTTCCTACATATCTTACTTAGCTGACTAGCAAAAAGGTCATCTATTTCCTCTGTTTGGTTGGGTGGCATATAGTATATATCTATGGCAATGTATATATCTCCCCCCCCCCCCTTTGACCCAAATGCATTCAAGATAATTTTCATCATTGTTGTGCTCTATTTCTGTAGAGATGTAGTTATTTCTTATATATTGTGCAACTCCACCTCCTCTTTTATTTGGTCTATTTCTTTTAAATAATTTAAATCCCTCTAGCTGTATATTCCATTTGTGGGTTTCATCCCACCAAGTTTCTGTAAGGGCAACAATATCATATCTTCCCTCATTTACTTGAATTTCCTAATTCACCCTGTTTATTCCTCATACTCTGTGCATTGGTGTATAGACATTTGAGTCCATTTTGATTGACCCTGTGTTTGCTGTCTACATAACCTGTGTTATGCCTGACTTTCTTGCCACCTGTTTGATTAGTGCACTTGGTATGGCACTCACTATTAAATTCTTGGTTTTGCTTGACATCAAGATTGATAATCTTACTCGGACAAACATCTACCATATTTTTCGGAGTATAAGATGCACCTTTTTACCCTCAAAAAGAGGGTGAAAACTTGGGTGCATCTTATACACTGAATGTAGCCCCGCCCACCCAGTCACCCCTATCCTTTGGCCTCTGCCTGCCAGCAATTTACCTCTTACAGCAAACAGGGCAAAGCCTGATTAGCACAAGAAGAAAGTATCTGCCTCCCGACACACAGCTGACTCAGAAACCACGTGGTAAAATGAAGCTAACTATGGTGGCTGTGAGGAGAAAAATTGAAATAGACTGCTGGCAATGTTTGACTGCTGAAATTGAAAGGAAGTAAGCTGCAAACTGCTGTGGCCTAGAGAAAAGAGCTCTTGCCTCACAATCAGGAGGTTGTGAGTTCTATCCTAGGTAGAGGCAGATTCTGTTACTTTGTTAAATGTTTGTAGAGTGTTCAAATTATTAGACTTATTTTTTAAAGACTGCTTTATTATTGTTCTAGACAACTTAACAAAATGAAGAAGCTTTTTAAAATAAATGCTTGCTGTGAAGAGGCCCAGTGCTTTTGTATCTTCTTTTAAATAGCAGAAAATGTATACTTCCAGAAAGCCACATAAAATTTAAAGATCTGTAAAAGTATAATCTGAAATGTAATAGTGTCCTGTTCAGTAAATTTCCTGACAGTTAGGACAATTAGAACTGAAATTAGAACTGAAGTGGTGTAGGGTTCCTGCTTAAGCAGGGGGTTGGACTAGAAGACCTCCAAGGTCCCTTCCAGCTCTGTTATTATTGGAGGAGTTGGTGTGATTACATTTAAGAAAACTTTCTGACATTATGTACATTTCTCCAATTTGCTATTTCTATGGGTCAGGACACATGCACAGAAATACACAGCAAACAGTGTATATCATCTGTGCTGTTTGCTGTTTGCTGTTTGCTGTTTGGCAAATTGCTTGGAGGCAGAGGCCTTTTTTCCTTGTTTTCCTCCCCCAAAACTAAGGTGCGTCTTATACTCTGGTGCGTCTTATACTCCAAAAAATACGGTATGTTACATGCACTGATAACCCTATTAATTTTTGATTGCTGGGGACAGAAATATTCTGTATCAATTAATTCTCTGTCCCCGCTGTTCAGTTTAAATGTTTATCCAGAAAATCTGTGAATTTAATGCCAAGTAACTAAGTCCCTTTCTTTGATGGATGCAAACCATCTCTTTTGTACAGTTTTTCATTGGACCAGATGCAGACATCATGACGAATAAAACCAAAGCCTTCCCTTTTACACCACTCCTTTAGCCTTTCCCTTTTTGTTCCTTATATACTGGTAAAACCTCTGAAAAGATAAGCCTACAACCTATCCTACTAAGTTCATACCCCAAGCTCTGGAAATCATTCTGCACAGAAAGTACATCTTTTTGGGACAGATAATTTGTGCCAAAATGTATAATAGCATCAACATCATAGTCCTTACTGGCATTCTTGACTATTTTAAGAATATGCCTCTTGTCTCTGCTGGCAGTAGCACCTGGCAGACACCTTGGTGTTACCCCTGATCACTCAAATCTCCACTAATGGTGCTGTAAACTTCTCAGACATAAAGCCATCTGCTAAAATGAGGACCATGATGGAATGGTAGCAGCCATGATGTCTCATTTGTGGCTTTCAACCAAGTATTCCAATTTCAGAAAATATTTTTCGTTTCAGATTCTACCCTATTTGAGGAATGTCAAGTTCAACAACAGTGCTGGAGAAGAAGTCTCCTTCTCAGAAAATAGACTGAGGTCTGTTCGTTATGATCTTCTCAACTGGCTTTTCCTCCCCAATCAATCAAATGTTCTTGTGAAAGTTGGACACATCCATCCTGGGGCTCCCCCAGGTCAGGATTTCACCCTTAACTCTGATGCAATCGTCTGGGCCACAAAGGTGAGTTGAAAAGGCATTGATGTAAGTTCAGGGAAAGATTTGTTCTCTTCTGGAGATGCAGAATTTTCTTCTAGCTGGAAAAAGTTCTATTGAATCATAAAATATGGCAGCTATTTGGTGAAAAATCTGATGTGCATGTAACACACTTCCGGTCCGATTTGTGGCAGGTCCCAGAAAGGGTTGGGATTGGGAAGAACTTCTTGAAGGCCAGGGTGCCATTAGGGCAGGGAACAGTGATTTCTATGGACTATTCTCACTGTGGAATCAAATGCAGGACCCCAAAACCAATCAAATCTCACTGCAGGATTTAGCAGTTCACACTGGAGTCACGAATAGGAGGGACTCTTACAGACAAAAGGACTCATTCATACATTTCAGGAAAGGGGAAGAAAGTGATACAGTCAAACACACCCAGATTGTCATCTTGCTCTGGGCTGATTCCTCCTCCATGAAACGGTCACTTCCTGAAAGTCAGGCAACCATTGAAGACCTTTCGGGACCTTCAATGATGATGTTTTCCCTGTGGATCATGGATGACTGCTTTGATTTATTTCTGTTTTTTCCCCTCTGCCCCTTCCAATCAAACACTACACTTAATTCATGTATACATAGGTCATTACAGAGTTACAGTGACAGATTATTAGAGTTGGAAGGGACCTTGTAGGTCATCTAGTCCAACCCTCTGCTCAAGCAGGAGTCCCTACACCATTTCGGATAAATGGCAGTCCAATCTCCCACTGAAAGTCTCAAGTGTTGGAGCTCTCACAACCTCCGCAGGCAAGCTGTTCCACTGGTTGATCGCTCACACTGTCAGAAAGTTCCTCCTTATTTCTAGGTTGAATCTCTCCTTCGTCAGTTTCCATCCATTATTCCTTGTCTGGCCTTCAGCTGCCTTGGAAAATAGCTTGACCCCCTCCTCTCTGTGGCAGTCCATCAAATATTGGAACACTGCTATCATGTCTCCCCTGGTCCTTCTCTTCGCTAGACTAGCCATGCCCAGGTCCTGCAACCGTTCTTCGTATGTTATAATTTCCAGTCCCCTTATCATCCTGGTTGCTCCTCTCTGCACTTTTTCTATAGTTCCAATGTCTGTTTTGTAGTGTAGTGACCAAAACTGGATGCAGTACTCTAGGTGTGGTCTAACTAAGGCTTTATAGAGTGGTATCAGTACCTCCCTAGTCCTAGATTGTATCCCTCTATTAATGCAACTTAGGATTGTATTGTTTTTTTGGCTGCCTCTGCACATTGCTGGCTCATATTTAGTTGGTTGTTTACTAAGACTCCAAGATCCCTCTTGCAGTCACTGCTATTGAGTGTGGTTTCACCCAGTTTACAGTATATGTATATATTTGGTTTTTCTTGCCTAGGTGTAGGATTTTACTTTTCTCTACATTGAATTTCATTTTATTAGATTGGGCCCAGTGTTCAAGTCTATCTAGATCCATCTGGATCCTGAGCCTGTCCTCTGGGGTATTAGCTACTCCCACCAGCTTGGTATCATCTGCAAATTTGATACAAGTTATATCATTGATGATATAGCTATAGATATTCATGTACACATATGTCATTAATGATATAACTATAGATATCCATGTATACAATAGAGATATCTATATGAATATATGAAGTCAATGTGGGTTTGTCAAAAACAGATCATGCCAGACTAATCTTACTGCATTCTTTGAGAAAGTGACAAAATTAGTGGACTAGAGGAATACTGCTGATATAATTTATTTGGACTTCAGTAAGGCATTTGATAAAGTAGACCATAACCTACTACTAGATAAAGTAGAAAAATGTGGGTTAGATAGCATCACCAGATGGATTTGTAACTGGCTGACCAACTGCACTCAACGTGTAGTGCTCAATGGAACTGCATCTACATGGAGGGAAGTATGCAGTGGAGTACCCCAAGGCTCTGTTTTAGACTCAGTACTCTTCAACATCTTCATCAATGACTTGGACGAGGGGATAGATGGGGAACTCATCAAATTTGCAGGGCACCAAGCTGGCCAACACTCCAGAAGATAGGCTTAAGATACAGAAGGGTCTTGACAGACTTGAACATTGGGCGCTATCTAACAAAATGAAATTCAATGGTGAGAAAAATGTTCTACATTTAGGCAAGAAAAACAAAATGCACAGGTACAGTATATGTGGTACCTCGCTCAATAATAGTAACTGTGAAAGGGATCTTGGAATCCTAGTGAACAACCATTTAAATAGGAGCCAGCAGTGTGCAGCAGCTGCCAAAAAAGCCAACACAGTTCAAGGCTGCATTAACAGAGGGATAGAATCAAGATCACGCGAAGTGTTAATACCACATTATAATGCCTTGGTAAGGCCACACTTGGAATACTGCATTCAGTTTTGGTTGCCACGATGTAAAAAAGATGTGGAGACTCTGGAAAGAGTGCAGAGAAGAGCAACAAAGATGATTAGGGGACTGGAGGCTAAAACATATGAAGAATGGTTGCAGGAACTGGGTATGTCTAGTTTAATGAAAAGAAGGATCAGGGGAGACATGATAGCAGTGTTCCAATATCTCAGGGATTGCCCCAAAGAAGAGGGAGAATAGTTTATTCTCCAAAGCACCTGAGAGCAGGATAAGAAGCAATGGGTGGAAACTAATCAAGGAGAGAAGCAACTTAGAACTAAGAAGAAATTTCTTGACAGTTAGAGCAATTAATCCGTGGAACAGCTTGCCTTCAGAAGTTGTGAATGCTCCAACACTGGAAGTTTTTAAGAAGATGTTGGATAACCATTTGTCTGAAGTGGTGTAGAGTTTCCTGCCTAGGCAGGGGGTTGGACTAGAAGACCTCCAAGGTCCCTTCCAACTCTGTTATTCTATAGTTCTATAGTTCTACATAGGTCATTGATGATATAACTATAGATATCCATGTATACATAGGTTATTGATGATATAACTATAGATATTTGTAATTAGCAAACTTCAAGATACCTCTCCCTGTTTCTACTAACCTCAAGAAAGAATAATTGCCTTAATAAAAAAAGCACATCTGTTTGGTTGCCATAGAAATTTTAATAAAGCACATTGAGAACCAAGTAGTTCAGTGTTGCCTCAGTTAGAAGCCATTCCTCCTGTTTCTATTTTGCTCACCCCTCCCACTCCTCCAAAAACTCATTTTTCTCACACTGTTCAGTTGGTCCTCATCATTTACTGTTTCATCAAAGCTGTAGCTTAATGTCACTCCTTTGCATGTTTGGGTTCCAGCTCCAATCTCCAGCATCCATTGAAGGGTTGGGAATGCCGCTGGCCTAAATCACCTAGGACAGCGGTTCTCAACCTGGGGTCGTGACCCCTTTGGGGGTCGAACGACCCTTTCACAGGGGTCAGGAGACTTTGCCTGGATGCCGCCATTTGGGTTGTTTTACCCTCTGCGCATGCACAGAGGGCAAAAGAACCCAAATGGTGGCGGTGGGGTGGGGGTCGCGGTGGCGGGCACAGCGGCAGGGTGGGTCGTGGTGGGGGTGCAGGGGCACATCGCGGGTCGCGGCATTAGGAAGGTTGAGAACCACTGACCTAGGAGATGTTTTTGGTTTCTGTGAAATCCAGCTGAACCATTTCATTTGAAGACTTTCTTTAGACTGAAATAGGAATGTGGAGAAGAATAAACGAAGCATATTCGCTGCTTGTGCCATCTCAAGCATTTCTCTTTCCTCTTTTAGAAGGTGCCCTTTGCCAGGTGTGGCAGGAAGAGGTGCCAGGCAGGAGAGAGGAGAAGAGTTCCAGAGGGCCAGCAGGTTTGCTGCTACCAATGTGACCCTTGTCCAGAAGGGACCATTTCTAATCAGACAGGTAGAGCAAGTGTTAAAAGCAGATCTTCCAAGATCAGTTGATAGACATGCCAGAGGAAGAGGAGATGCATCTATCCATATTTGCAAACACTCAACTACAAAAACCATTAAAAATATATATAAATCCATAGAATTGAAGTACATAGCAGAGAACCTGAGCCAAATACCTCTTGGTGCAATGATCCTTCTGGATCATTTTTTCCTTGTAACTAATATCTCTGTAAACCACTTTGGATCAGGAAAAGACAACCTTTCCTCTCCCAAAACTCAGTAGACATTTTCATGACCTTCTCTGTTGTATTTTAGATCTTCATAAAACAAACGCAAAAATAATACACAAACACAAACAGACAAAAGAGCAGGATTTCTGACTGACAGATCTATCAGTCTTTTTGTGATTCCAGTAAAAAGTGGGGAAGAAATGGCAATCTCTCTCACACTTGAAGCCACAATAGTCATGGAAGAAGCAAGGGGTGAAATTCGACCGGCTTCCACCGGCTCGGGGGAGCCAGTAGGGACGATTTAAATCCGTTTGCTGAGCCGGTAAAAAACACCCGTGGTTGGCCCTGTCCCGCCTGCCCGCTCGCCCAGGCACTTGCCCGCCTTCGCAAGCTGGCCACAGGGACTGCTGGGAAGGCCACATGGAAGGCAAGCAAGCAAGCATGTTGGGCCCGCCCAGCCACGGGCTGCGGGTAAGGGAGCTAGCAGCCTACTCCCTTCCCCGTGGCCCTGCCATGCATGCCTGCCTTCCACGCGGTCTTCCCGGTGGTCCCCCATGCCTGCTTGCCTTCCTAGGTCCGGTCTCACATCCATCACGTGATCCATCATGCACCGCTTCTGGGCTGGGCCGAGAGGGGCGGTGGCTGCACTCCGGGAGGTAGGCGGATGTCCCAGGGCTGTACATGCGATGCACATGTGCAGCCCCGGGACATCCGCCCTCCCTCCCGGAGCGCTGCTGCAGCCCCGGAGCTCGCCTTCTCCTCTGAAGCCCGACACTTCCTTTGTAGACTGGCCAAATCATGCCACAGCAGAGGGAGGGAGGAATAATGAAGGGGAAATAATGATCATGACCGACGTCCCTGGAATCCTCAGGCAAAGATTTGATTTCTTGATTTCAGATGCAGCTCGCTGTGATCCTTGCCCAGAAGACCAATATCCCCACATGGAGAAGGACCACTGCATTGCCAAGAAGATCCACTTCCTTGCCTATCAAGACAACCTGGGATACACTTTAGTTTCTCTCACTCTTTCTCTCTCTGTGACCACAATAGCAGTCCTGGCAATTTTCCTTAAACACCGTGACACACCAATCGTCAAGGCCAACAACCGAGATCTCACCTACATCCTCCTGGTCTCCCTCCTGTTCTGCTTCCTCTGCTCCTTCCTCTTCATTGGTCAACCAAGGAAGCTCACCTGTCTCTTCCAACAAACTGCCTTTGCCATTCTCTTTTCTCTTGCAGTTTCCTCTGTCTTGGCAAAAACTGTCATGGTGGTTCTGGCCTTCATGACCACCAAGCCAGGGAACAAGACAAGGAAACTCTTAGGAAAACCAGTGACAAATTCCATTGTCTTAGCGTGTCCACTGGTCCAAGCAATTCTTTGTGCCACATGGCTGGTAACCTCTCCCCCATTTCCCAACTTGGACTTCCACTCACTACTAGGAGAGACAATCTTGAAATGTAATGAAGGCTCAGCTTCAATGTTTTACACTGTCCTCGCCTACCTAGGTTTCCTGGCCCTTGTCTGTTTCACTGTGGCCTTTCTGGCTAGGAAATTGCCCGACAGTTTTAATGAAGCCAAGTTCATTACTTTCAGCATGCTGATCTTTTGCAGTGTGTGGATCACCTTCCTCCCCACCTACCTGAGCACCAAAGGGAAGTCCATGGTGGCCGTGGAGATCTTCTCCATCTTAGCCTCTGGGACTGGTTTCTTAGCTTGCATCTTTTCCCCCAAATGCTACATTATCCTATTCAGGCCTGATCTGAATCAGAGAAAAAATATAATGGGGCACAAGAATCTCTGATTTATATGTAAAGTGGTAACTTTAATTTTGCCTTTGGGATCTTTTTTAAATTTGATGTGGCTTCTTCACAATGATGAAATAAGAGAGTGGCTTGTCCTTCAAATGATTGGAAATCATGGAAATATTTGGTTGCACAGTAGTTAAAATGCAGGATTGCAGGCTAATTTTGCTGATTGCCAGGGATTCAATCCTTACCGAGATAGCTGGCCCATAGAATCACTAAGAGGCATATCTGACTCAATGGATATGGATCTATATTATATATTGGGTAGATCACACCTGAATATTGCTTCCAGCCTCAGAGATTCCAATACATAAAGTGACAAGGTATAAGATGCAGGCAGGGACAGCATACACTGAATGACACCACCAAGTAGTTAGAACAGGAACATAGGCACAGTTTATGGGGTACACCTTCCCAAGGCCAGATGTGATATTCCACACAAAGTTGTGGAGAATAACAGGGCTAAGATCCCCTGGGACTTCCAGATCAAAGCAGACAAGCAGGTCCAGGCCAATGAACCAGACAAAGAGGTCATGGAGAGGAAGACATTGGTGGTGATAGATGCAGGCGTGCCAAATGACAGCAAGATCAGGAAGGAGGAGGATGGGACACTGGTCCAGGGTCTAAAGGATGAACTGGAGAGGATGTGAAAAGTCAAGGCCAAAGTGAGCCTAGTGAAAGGGGTATTTTGGGCTGAGACACTTTCACTGGTAGAGGGGCTCCAGCAGATCCCAGGAACAACAGCAGAGCTCTGGGCCCAGAAGAGTGAAGGGATAGGAACAGCTAAGTTACTGTGTCCATCCTTGTCTTACTTGACTCAGTGGTGATTGTGGAGGAGAGACCGCACCCTGGACCTTCTTTATGTGAGGTGCCACAGGGGTCAGTGCTGTCCCCTCTCCTGTTCCACATCTACATGAGACCCCAGGATAAGCTCAACCATCTCCATGTGTGAGGTATTCTCAATATGCTGATGACACCCAATTGAACATCTATACTTCTGATAAATTAAATGTGCTGTGCATGTCCTGTCCTGCTGTCTGAAGGCTATGAGTGTCTGCGTGGGGAAAAACAGGCTTCTCCGGAACCCCAGCAAGACTGAGCAACTTTGGGTTTGGTGGGGCTCTAGTTCTAGGACTATACCATCTATGGCACTGGGTGGGGTTGCATTGTCCCAAAGAGACCCTGTGAGAAATTTGGGGTCCTCCTGGACCCACAACTCCTGTTGGCCTTTTCACAACTTTGTCTATGTGCCAGTTGCACCCATTCCAAGACAAAAGATGCCCTGATCACCTCTCGGTTGGACTACTGCAATGCGTTCCATATGGGCCTTCCCTTGAAGAGTATTCAGAAACTTCAGCTGGTCCAAAATGTATTAGCAAGAGCAGTTATGCTTCTGGTCGATCTCATTATATTTTTGCTTGCTGAGCTGCATTGGTTGGCCGCATCACTCCAGAGCTTCTGAAGTTCCTTCAAATCTGATTGTGCTAGCAGCCATGGGGACCCCGATAATTCCAATTCTTTTTAATAAACGTTGCATGAAGCTCTTAAGCAATGAGTGTCTTATTTATTTGCAATTTTTACTGGACTGTTGTATGCTGCTCCGAATCACATTGCATGAGTTGGGTGGCTATATCAATTTCATTAGTCATTCAATCAATTTCATCCCTTGTCTTGTGGGTATAACTAAACCAGTTATTCCTTCTAAATGTTGACATAATTTCACACTCTTGCTAGGGTACAGCTGACTGCCACCCTGCCCCATCAGCACCCATTCTTTCTGAACATACTATGGCACAGGCCAAACTCCATCTTGTGTGCAGGTGCTCAGTGTCATGTCAGTCAAAACCTCAACTTCACCTTGACTCTCAAGCACATCTGCTCTGTGGATTAACAACGAGAGACACAAACATTTTTTCCCCTATCTGAAGTGCAAACAACACCTGTTGCTGAGTGGGTAGGACAATTGGTTTTCCTTATAATTATCAGAAGAGCACTAATTCTTAATGTATTCCCTCTGGATTTCAATCCATAAGAATCTTCTAAGGTAAAACCTGCTTTAAAAAATATGCTGTGGGTTTTCCCAGTGGTGGGGGTGTTGCCTTGTCTTCCAACAAGCGAGCTCCGGGGTTTGGTGAGACTTAACTGACCTTCATGTTAGAGCCCAAACCCATAATGGTAGTTTATTGATTGATTATTCTTGTGACCGTATCATTACAATAGAATACAGCACATAGTCTAATTTCAGAATAGGACAGATAGAAGCAAATAAAGCGACACAATACAAATGTGTTAATGCCAAGAGACACCCGATACATTTGCCCTGGGGCCATTCAGCTGGCAAGGAAGGCTCAACTATGTAAATCTGGTGAGATTTCAAGCGCTGCCTGCAGTTCAGCTTCTGCACAAACCTTGATTTCTGATCCAGGAGGGAAGGGGACAAGAATGGCTGGGCTGCCTCTCCTCCTCCTGCTGCTGCTCTTCTGCCTCCTGCCTCCGGTTACTGCTCAGAAGATTCAAACCGTTTGTGCGTTGCCAAAACATGTAAAGGTTCAAGATGAATGGGAATTTTACAGGCCTGGCGATCTGATTATTGGAGGGAATTTGCCCCTGGTTACTTTCGTGAAGTCCAAAATACCAGATTTTCAAGGGTTCCCATTGCGGTTTAATATTGGTATTGTGTAAGTTTTACCTGGAGGGGGGAAAATGTAGGTGATTGTTTTCTTTCCTTTTGACTCAGGGCCTCCTTTCAGAAATGCTTCTTCTAGGGATCTTCAGATCTTTGTCCTTGTCTCAATAAAGAGGAACATTCAAGAAATAGGCTAGAATTTTCCAACTTGCCAGAACTCTTTACGAGGAAGATGAGAGACAAGATAAAAGTGAGGAGGGACAACACCTACGAGACTCTAGCTTCCCTGGTGAAGAAGTTGACGTGCAACATTGTTTTATTTTATTTTATTTTATTTTATTTTATTTTATTTTATTTTATTTTATTTTATTTTATTTATTTTATTTTATTTTATTTTATTTTATTTTATTTTATTTTATTTTATTTTATTTTATTTTATTTTATTTTATTTTATTTTATTTTATTTTATTTTATTTTATTTTATTTTATTATTTTATTTTATTTTATTTTATTTTATTATTTTATTTTATTTTATTTTATTTTATTATTTATTTTGTCAAGCGTGTATATGATTACAGACAAAGTATAAACATGAATATGAATATATAAGAAGTACAAGCATGGCTATGAGTACATGATATTTTACGAATACATGGGGACATTAGGACAGGGACGGTAGGCATGATGGTGCGCTTATGCACGCCCCTTACAGACCTCTTAGGAATGGGGTGAGGTTAACGGTAGACAGTCTAAGATTAAAGTTATGGGGGTTTGGGGAAGAAACTACAGAGTCAGATAATGTATTCCAAGCGTTGACCACTCTGTTGCTGAAGTCGAATTTTTTGCAATCAAGTTTGAAGTGGTTTACATTGTGTGTTTCTATTGTGAGTTTGTGTATTGTTGCGGTTGAAGCTGAAGTAGTCATTGACAGGTTGGACATTGTAGCAGATAATTTTATGTGCTACACTTAGGTCAGATCAAAGGCGTCATAGTTCTAAATTTTCAAGGCCCAAAATTTCAAGTCTGATTTCATAAGGTATTCTGTTGTGAACAGAGGAGTGTAGTACTCTTCTTGTGAAGCATCTCTGGATATTCTCAATTGTGTTAATGATTGATATGTAGTGTGGGTTCCAGACAGATGAGCTGTATTCGAGAATTGGTCTAGCAAATGTTTTATATGCTCTGGTTAAAAGTACAATATTACCAGAGAAGAAGTTACACGAGATTAAATTAACCACTCTTAGTGCCTTTTTAGGAATGCTGTTGCAGTGGGCTCTGGCACTTAGATCATTAGAGATGAGTACTCCAAGGTCCTTTATTGAGTGAGGATTGTCAACAAGGTCGTGATAATCTAGTTTGTATTTTGTGTTCTGATTATATTTGCCAATGTGTAAGGCTGAGCATTTGTTGATTGAGATTTGAAGTTGCCACTTGTTTGACCATTCTGATCCATAGTCAAGGTCTTTTTGAAGGGTAGTAGTATTGTCGGTGGTGTTAAATAGTTTAACATCGTCAGCAAAGGGAACGCAGTTGCTTATAATATGATCACAAAGGTCATTTATGTAAAGAATAAAGAGAGTTGGTCCTAAAACGCTGCCTTGGGGGACACCGCTGTTAACAGGTACAGGGTTTGATAATGTGCATCCTATTTTGACCACTTGTTGTCTGTTTGACAGGAATGCAGTTATCCATTTGTGCAGGGGTCCGGAAATGCCAAAATATTTTAGTTTTAGAAGTAGTTTGTCATGTACCATTGAGTCAAAGGTTTTACAGAAGTCTATGTAAATTGTGTCTATTGCTTTGCCCTGGTCGAGTTGTGTAGTCCATATGTTTTTACAGTGTAGAAGTTGTAGATTGCAGGATAAATTTTTCCTGAAACCAAATTGTTTGTGAGAGAGTAGGTTGTTTGTCTCTAAGTGGAGGGTAATGGATTGGTTGATTGATTCCATGACTTTGCAGATGATGCAACATAAAGAGATTGGTCTGTAATTTTCAACTAGGCTGGGGTCTCCCTTTTTGAAGATAGGGATGACCATGGCTAGTGACCATAGGTTGGGTAGAGAGCTGGTCCTGAAAGATTTACCAAAAATTATGCTCAGAGGTTCTGCTAGGGCAGTGGAAAGTTTTTTTAAGAAGTGGGCACATAGTCCATCTGGTCCAATGGATAGAGATGGTTTTAGATTGCGTAGTGCCTTTCCAATGCTGTCTTCTGTAAAATCGGTGTGTATTGACATGACATGACGTGAGTCTTTATTGATTAGCCCTTGGGCCATATTAAAGTGCAAAGTTCCAGAAACAAATTATTAATAAAATTTGATAAAAACAGTTTAAAATGGAGTTTGATAAAATACAATTTAAAATGAAATTGGAATAAAATATGATTTAAAATGAAGTTGGAATAAAATGCAGACTAAAGTGAAATTGAATAAAATACAATAATTTAAGATATAGATAAAATATGATAAAATTATATTTCGGTGTCACCCCTGCAATCTACCCCAATCAGTCCCACGTATGCAGATCTCAACCGAACCATTTTGTTTAAATACTGTGTTGTGTTAAAGGTTATTTTCAGGTTCTGTGACTGGATTGATAATTTTAACTATTGGGAAAGGACCTAGAAATTTTGGCCCTAGCTTTTGCTGGGCATTCTCAAGCAGATATATTTGGTAGACAAGAGAACTTTATCCCCCACTCAGAAGGGGGTCTAGAGCGATCAGTGTCTGTCAGCTTGATTCTTGTATGCTTCTGCTGCTTCAGCTATTGCTTCCTTGGTGTTCTCCCACCCCTTTTTCAGTGTTTCCATCCACTCCATTAAAGACATGGAAGTGGGGTTTTCTACTGGCAGTTCAGGCATGGGTACAAATTCCGTGCCGCTAGTAATCTGAAAAGGAGTTAGTCCCGTGCTGCTATGGACAGCGTTGTTATATGCCACCTCTGCAAAAGGCAACAAGTCTGACCAATTGTCCTGCTGGTAGTCTACATAGCAACAGATGTATTGTTTGACCATTGCGTTCACACATCCAGCTGCCCCGTTCATACTCGGATGAAAAAACTGAGCTGAGTCCTTGTGTGGATCCAATCGCCCTCAGGAACTCTCTCCAGAACTTGGCCGTGAACTGCACGCCTTGGTCAGAGATGACTCTTTTTGGGGATGCCGTGGAGGTGGTAGATGTGTTTGAGAAATAGTTTTGCCAGTTTCCTGGCCGACGGTAGACATGAGCAAGCGATGAAATGGGCCTGCTTGGAAAAGAAGTTGACAACTGTCCAAATCACCATTTTCCCATTACTGTCGGGGAGTTCCACGATGAAGTCCATTCTGATTTCTTCCCAGGGTTTACTGGGATTAGCCACTTGCTGCAGGAATCCAAAATGTCCTCCCAGTTTGGAGTCATGGCTTCGTTGCAGTACTTCCAGTCTTAAGTTGGCTGGTATGTATCGTTTGGACCCCTTCCATGCCAAGCCTTCCCTCATAGTTAAGATTTCTTTGTTGTCATTCAGCCAGGGGTCACTAGGCAGAGCCGTTTTCAGCGTTGCGGTCCACTTGTCCTAGCCAGGAGTGGCCGGCCGTCTGGCTTTGCTTCGGGTGGTAACTTGTGCTGCCATCTCCTCCTGTTGAGGGTGTATGAGGGTGTGCACCTCTTGCTCTTTTCGGCTATCATATTGTGGCTTTCTGGACAAAGAGTCTGCCAGCAAGTTTTTCCCTGCCGGGATGTGCTTCAGCTCGAATTTAAATCTCCTGAAGTATTGCTCCCATCGAACCTCTTTTGGTGACAGTTTCCTAGGGCTTTTTAAGGCTTCGAGGTTTTTATGATCAGTCCCCACCCCGAATGGCACCTTGCCCCCTTCTAGGAATTGTCTCCAGGTGCTCAATGCCCAACAGACTGCATAAGCTTCTTTCTCCCATCTCCTTTCTGTGGCTGTTAGCTTTTTGAAACATACGGACACGGCAGGAGTTGGCCTTCTTTGTTTTTCTGCAACAGCACCGCTGCTACAGCTACATCGCTGGCATCGGACTGGATGATGAATTGCTGTTCTGGGTCGGGGTGTTGCAGAAGGGGCTCTTGGGCAAAGAGTCGTTTTAGCTTCTCAAACGGTTTTTGACATTCCATTGTCCATCCAATGGGTTGGTTGGGCTTGGGCTTTATTGGTGATGGCCCTGTCTTTAAGAGTTTAGAAGTCAGCAAAGCTTATGATTAATGTCCCTTACTAAATCTCACCTGTGCCCCACCCCCAATTGCGGAGGATTTCAGCCAAGTGAAGAAGGGAGGGAGAACAGAGGGCGATAAAATGATCTGAGATATGGACAGACAGGCTTTTCTCATTTCTCAGAATACCATCCAAGCTGAATCAAGGAACATCCTTAACACACACACACCAAAACCCCACCAATGAAACAGATTGCAGATTAACAGACTTGGAAGGAAACTTGTAGGTCATCTAGACCACCCCCCCATCCAAGCAGGAGACCCTACACCATTTCCGACAAATGGTAGTCCAATGTCTTCTTGAAAGCCTCCAGAGATGAAACTCCTGTTCTAAGGACACACAAAAAAAGGCAAGGCCAACTTCCCCAGCACACAAAATTAAACACAATATAACGCTCCCCAATATTTTTCTCTCTATAGACTCACATCCATATACTACCAGCACTTCCTGGCCTTGAGGTTCACTGTCATGGAGGTGAACAAGGATCTGGATCTCCTCCCCAACATCACACTTGGCTTCCACGTCTATGAGAATGGTCAGATTCAGAGGGAGATTTTCTCGCACAGCCTCTCTCTTCTGTCTACACGAGGCCGAATGGTTCCAGGTTATAAATGTGACAGGCAGGACCTTCTGCTCTCCGTCATTGGAGGGGACAATGCCAAATCCTCAAGGCACATGGCCTCCATCTTCAGCATCTACAAGGTCCCACAGGTAAGGGGAATACAATATTTATTTATTTATTTTATTTATTTATTTGTTTGTCAAACATGTACAGGATAGTAGGTATTTGTATAAACATAACATAAGCAAAGAAGTACAGATAAATGAGGACAATAGGACAGTAAGACAGAGACAGTAGGCACAATGGTGCCCTTATGCACGCCCCTTACAGACCTCTTAGGAATGGGGTGAGGTCGACTGTAGACAGTCTAAGGTTAAAGATTTTGGGGTTTGGGGAAGAAACCACAGAGTCAGGTAGTGCATTCCAGGCATTGATCACTCTGTTGCTGAAGTCATATTTTCTGCAGTCGAGTTTGGAGCGATTCACTTTGAGCTTGTATCTGTTGTGTGCTCATGTATTATTACGGTTGAAGCTGAAGTATTCATTGACAGGTAGGACATTGTGGTATATGATTTTATGAACTACATTTAGATCAGATCGAAGGTGATGTAGTTCTAAATTGTCTAATCCCAATATTTCAAGTCTGGTGGAATAAGGTATTCTATTGCGAGCAGAGGAGTGGAGGACTCTTCTTGTGAAATATTTCTGGACTCTCTCGATTGTATTAATGTCTGATATGCAGTGCGGGTTCCGGACAGGTGAGCTGTATTCAAGAATTGGTCTAACACATGTTTTGTATGAGTTCATATGTAATATGTTCATGTGTAATAGAAAATCAACAGAAGCCAAGGAGGTGTTGGGGGGGGACGACACATTTTGTATGTCAAGATACATTTGTATATAACCACTAAGTGATATTGATATAATTCTGAAAGAGGAATTACTTCCTGACTTTCACAGAAGTTCATGATCTTTCTGTCCCTTTCAGTGCAGTTTATTCTCTGCATCAGGTGGTTGGTTTGTTCCCTTGACTTCTGATCTATCACAACCAGGCAAAACAGGTAATTGGTGCTCTTCCTAAGAAGGGAGGAAGATGAAGCCTGCCACTCAAAGTGGGTAAACCTGACTGGTGGGACAATAAAGCATACAATGAGGACCCTTGAAGTTAGCATTAAAATATACTTTGTCTCTTAAAGAGGATTCTCGTTTTCTCCAGCTCGGTGTTTGCTCTCAGTTCACACAGGGAGACAGAAGAGTTTATCCCTCCTTCTTCTGGATTAATCCCAGTGAATTTCCTCAGTATGTGGGTTTGGTCCAGCTGCTCCTGTACTTCCAGTGGAACTGGGTTGGGCAGGTGGTCCCTGATGATGTTAATGGAGGGCATTTCTTCTCATTTGTGATGCCAATGCTCAAGGAGAAGGCGATCTGCCTGGCCTTCACTCAAATGATGAATTCTGATTTTGTTAATAGTCCAGGTTGAAAAATAATTCATATAGTAAACACTTGGTCTAAAGTCGAAGTGATTATTGTGTCTGGAGACTCCAGTACTATTGGAAATGTGCAACTGTTGGTGTTAGTTTATGAAAAGCAGACAAAAATATCTTTTCTAAAAGTCTGGATCTTTACATCCAATTGGAAATTTAATGTGATGAAATCTGAATATCTATTGCAAGCTATAAAGCCCTTCCATGGGGCTTTGCATTTTAGGGACCACACCAGGGAAGTCTCAGAATTCCACCGTGTTCTCATGTCTTTAGACCCTTTGAACCCACGAGGGGATCGCTTTCTCCCACAATGGTGGATGAGGGTCTTTTACTGTGAAATCCAGAAACCAGGAGTGATCCTTCCAAAGAGGAAAAAACCATGTACAGGAAAGGAGAATTTACAGAATCTGCCATCTTACATGTTTGAAGCAAGCATGACAGGTGAAAGTTACAAAATCTACAATGCCATTTATGCTGTGGCACATGGACTACATGCAATGCATGGATCCAGAGGGCAACCAGCCACGATGAGACTTGGAAAGAAGATCTCAAAGATCCAGTCATGGCAGGTAATTTCTGTGACTTTTTTAAAAATCCAGCCCACAGATCTCTGTAGAGGAAGCTCTCCATGTGCATTTCTGGAAATAAATATCTGCATGGCATCGTATCACTGCATCAAATTGGCATCAAACCAAATGGGAACAGTATTTTTTTAAAAAAAGAATTATCAAATGAATTAAGTATAGTTTTTGTCCAAAAGAGGGAAAAGGGGGAAAAGAAACCAGTTGTCCATAGGTTTCATGTAGGAAAGACCTTCCTAAAACTTCTTCAAAGTTCTTCAAAGACTGTTTCATAAAGTGGTCATTCCAGGGAGGTAACATCATCCCAGATCAACAGAGAACATAAAGCAAGATTCTGCCAGATGTTTCAACTGTCCTAGTGGGCATATCTGCAGAAGCACCTCAGTTCCCCTCAGGATGTAGCCTGGATGATGATGATGATGATGATGATGATGATGATGATGATGATGATGATGATGATGATGATATCCATTCAGTCATGTCCGACTCTTGGCGATTCTATGGGCCAGGTTTCTCCACATCTTCCGATCTTGTCCTTTTTAAAAGATACCGTATTTTTCGACACCAAACAGATGACACCAAACTGGCAGGAATAGCCAACTCCCCAGAAGATAGGCTCAAGATACAGAAGGATCTTGACACACTTGAACATTGGGCACTATCAAACAAAATGAAATTCAATGGTGAAAAAAGTAAGGTTCTACATTTAGGCAAGAAAAACAAAATGCACAGGTACAGTATATGTGGTACCTTGCTCAACAGTAGTAACTGTGAGAGGGATCTTGGAGTCCTAGTGGACAACCATTTAAATATGAGCCAGCAGTGTGCAGCAGCTGCCAAAAAAGCCAACACAGTTCTAGGCTGCATTAACAGAGGGATAGAATCAAGATCACGAGAAGTGTTAATACCACTTTATAATGCCTTGGTAAGGCCACACTTGGAATACTGCATAGAGTTTTGGTCGCCACGATGTAAAAAGGATGTTGAGACTCTAGAAAGAGTGCAGAGAAGAGCAACAAAAATGATTAGGGGACTGGAGGCTAAAACATATGAAGAACGGTTGCAGGAACTGGGTATGTCTAGTTTAATGAAAAGAAGGACCAGGGGTGACATGATAGCAGTGTTCCAATATCTCAGGGGTCGCCACAAAGAAGAGGGAGTCAAACTTTTCTCCAAGGCACCTGGGGGTAGAACAAGAAGCAACGGGTGGAAACTAATCAAGGAGAGAAGCAACTTAGAACTAAGGAGAAATTTCCTGACAGTTAGAACAATTAATCAGTGGAACAGCTTACCTCCAGATGTTGTGAATGCTCCAACACTAGACATTTTTAAGAAGATGTTGGATAACCATCTGTCTGAAGTAGTGTAGGGTTTCCTGAATAAGCAGGGGGTTGGACTAGAAGACCTCCAAGGTCCCTTCCAACTCTGTTATTATTATTATTATTATTATTTCGGAGTATAAGACGCACCTTTTTCCTCCCTAAAAGTGGCTGAAAATTTGGGTGCGTCTTATACTTCGAATGTAGCTTTTTTTTTACAGCCCTAACTAGGTGCTAACGATCTTCCCAGCTCTTACTGGCTTGCAGGCTCTTTCATTGTTACTCTCTCAGAAGTAGATTTTTTTAAGTCCTAACCAGGGGATAAAATAATGTACTGAAGCTGACCAGACTAAGGATGCTAGCCAGATGAATATCTGGTAGGCAGATTGTTTTCCCCTATTTTCCTCCCCCAAAACTAAGGTGCGTCTTATACTCCGGTGCGTCTTATACTCCGAAAAATACGGTAATCAACTCAGTTCATTTTAACCTTAGTTTAGCTTCTATGGCTTGGCGTGCTGTTTGACTCAAACCCATGTAGTTTGTCCTTTTCTCTGCAGGAGTTCCTCCCATTATTTCTGGAGAGAATTCCTCCAATGCTCATGTTAACAATAAATGCAGCCATGAGCCTTGATTATTTGCTTTGAGTTCTGCATTTGGATTCCATAACAATGGCTAAATCACAGTGGTGCAGTGGTTAGAGTATTTTACGTGCCTTTTGCCTCAGATCTTGCTTTCAACTTGTTGCTATCAGTTCTTATTCAGTAAAAGTACCTTTCTCTAACATCATGGAGTCTGGGTCTTTCTTTCCTGTATTTTGAGCAGAGGCACATCTGACACACAGTTCTTGGGAGGAAACAATTCCTTGTGACCAGATGGCTGTAGCTGGTCTGTATCTCCAGAAGGCTTGTAAGGCTGAAAGGATAAACTACACCTTACTCTGCTATGGTAGCTTCAGATTCCCCTTGCTCATTCCACCAAATGCCTCTTCCTTCTTTTAGTTCTCCACTTCAATGTCCCTTCTCTCTTGCCCCATTTGCTGTGCCCTTCAGGGTTTCATTCACGTGGGCTTTTGGCTTTTGTGGTTTTGTAAGTTGTGGGAACTCGGTAGTTTCTGAAAAGGAAGATTTGGAGTGAATTTTCCAAATTTTGAGGGGCTGTCACAGAGAAGAGGGGGTTATTTTATCTCGAAAGCACCTCAGAGCAGGACAAGAAATAATAGATGGAAGATTGTCAAAGAGAGATCCAGCCTAGAATTAAGGGGGGGGGGGAAATCATTAAAATTCAGACATGTGATCCCAAGCAAGCTTAATCTCAGTGACAGATGATTGACCCACTATCTCTGCTAGAAATTGGTTCTAAGTTTCCACTCCTATTTATTTATTTTATTTAAAATGGATTTATATGCCGCCCAACTCCCAGGTTGGGTGGCATATTATTATATGAAAAAATACATTGAAATCTTTATATATAGATAACATTCTCACAAAATTGCAGTTGAATGGTAAGAATGCCCATTGTGAAAGAGAAGTTTTTGAAGTTTTGGGGAAGCAATTAAAAAGTTTGTGTTACTTCTGATTACTCAGATCTCTACTAAAGAAACTTCTAGATTCTCAGATATACATGCAACTCCTAAGATGATGGCCACCCCAGAATGATAGAAGCCATGATGTCTCATTTATGGTCTTCAGCCAGAGGTGGGTTCCTGCCGGTGCGGTTAATAGCTGTTGTTCAGCACAGAGCCAAAGACGCTGCTGCCGTTCGCGGCGTGGGAGCTTTCCCCGGGCGCTTTCCCTGCCCGCATTGACGCCGCCATATGCATTCTTTTGCCCTCTGCGCATGCGCAAAGCGTTCTGCATGCACAGAGGGCAAAAGAATGCAAATGGCGGCATCCATGCGGGCGGGGAAAGCGCCTGGGGAAAGCTCCCGCGCCGCGAAAGGCAGCAGCGTCTTCGGCTCTGCGCCGAACAACAGCTATTAACCACACCGGCAGGAACAGGCAGGAGCCCACCTCTGTCTTCAGCCAATTACTCCAATATCTGAAGGTCTCTTTTCTTTCAGCTTCTTCCCTATTTGAGAAACATCCAGTTCAACAACAGTGCTGGAGATGAAATCTCCTTCTCAGAAAATGGACTGGGATCAGCTCGCTATGATCTTCTCAACTGGGTTCTCTTCTCCAATCTATCTTTTGTCCCCATGAAAGTTGGACATATAGATCATGGGGCTCCCCAAAGCCAGGATTTCACCATCAACTCTGATGCAATTGTCTGGGCAAGAAAGGTGAGCTGGAAGGTCAAATAAATTCAGCAAAAGACTCTTTTTCTTCTGGGCATTCGAAAAATCCTCCTTACTGGAAAACGGGTTACTGAATTGAAACTTTGGTAACCATTTGATGAAAAACCTGCTTTGCATATTACATGTTTGAAGTCTGATTTGTGACAGATCAAAAATTGTTTTAGATTGTTTGTTTTAGAAAAGCTATATTCAATTCATAAGCCTTCCTTTGCATGCTGAGTTCCAGTTCCAATCTCTAGTATCCATGGGTGGTTTGGAGTGGCACTGATCTTAATCCCTCCACGGGTTTCCTGATTTGTGATAGGCCCTAGGTAACCATTTCTTTTGAAGACATTCTGATAATGGAAACAGAAATGAACAAATCAATAAAGAAGCATATTCAACAACAACAACAACAACAACAACAACAACAACAACAACAACAACAACAACAACAACAACAAGATTAGTCTGGCATGATCTGTTTTGACAAACCCATGTTAGCTTTTGGTTATTACTTTGTTTGATTCTAGGTGTTCATTGATTCGTTGCTTGATTATCTGTTCCAAAATCTTCCCTGGTATTGAGGTCAGGCTGATAGGTCTGTAGTTTCCTGGATCTATTTTGTTAAGGAGTTTATTGTACTGTTAAGCACAAACACAGCGAAATAGTAATTGTGGTTTTTGGTGTTGCAGTTTGATATGAATGCTATTCAGTCAATAAACAGAATACATTTAGTATTTACAAAAATGTTTACTTCTAGTAGTAGCAAAGTTCAATAGGAAGTCCAAGTCATACACAGTTAGTTCAGTCAATGCGAAGTTTCTTTTTCTTGCCTATCTTTGTTTTAATTAACAAACAAAGATTACAGCTAACATCCAAATCTACACGATCACAGATAGTTAGCCTTTACACAGCAACTCTTCAAGTAATTCTACAGACACTAAGTCAATTACTCAACAGTGAAGTAGCAGAGAGATTCAGCAGTCCGGAACACACGGAACACAGAGTCAATCACAATCACCATCAGAGACACAGAGACATTCTGAGCATGCTCTCTTGCTGCCTTATATAGTAATCAGCCTTCAAGCATTTAAAGTGATATACACATAACATTGATTTGTGGCTTGTTCATATATTAGCATACCTAATCATTTGAACAGAGTTCTAACATATTTTTCACCTTTTTTGAAGATGGGAACTACATCAGCTCTTTTCCAGTCCTCTGGCAGTTCCCCGGTGCTCCAGGATCTTTGAAAGATATAGTTCAGTGGTTCTGAAATCTCGTCTGCTAGTTCCTTCAGAACCTTGGGGTGTAATCCATCTGGTCCTGGTGATTTGATGTATTGATGCTTGAGTCACCTACAGCATTGCTCTTTTCTCTTTTAGAAGGTGCCCATTGCCAGGTGTGGCATGAAGAGGTGCCAGGCAGGAGAGAGGAGAAGAGTTCCAGAGGGCGAGCAGGTTTGCTGCTACCAATGTGACCCTTGCCCAGAAGGGACCATTTCTGATCAGACAGGTAGATCACACTTTAAATGTAGACCTACTGGGATTAAAGAAATGAATATCAATTGTGTTGTCATTTTTGATAGATTGACATTTTTCAAAAAATTCATGCTTTTTAGCAGAACTTCCAAGTTTATGGATCTAAGCTGTCCTCCTCCCTCCCCCACAGCCAGCTCTTCTGCTCCTCAGAAATTTAATGCAGGGTAATTCCAAAGCACAATTCATGGGTTCCCTACCGAACTTTCTAGTCCTACTCTTAAACCAAGATGGACCTTGAAAGACTTGAACCCTGAGCCCTATCTAACAAAATGAAATTCAATGTAGAGAAAAGTAAAGTCCTACACTTAGGCAAGAAAAAAGTACACATATAGACTGTGGGAAACCAGGCTTAATAGCAGTAACCGTGTTAGGGATCTTGGAGTCTTAGTGGAAACCAGCTAAATATGAGCCAACAGTGTGCGGCAGCAGCCAAAAAAGCCAATGCAATCCTAAATTGCATTGACAGAGGGATACAATCAAGATCAAATGAGGTACCTGGTACATATTACCACACATGGTGGGAATGCCAAAAACCACGAGTATTCGGGACAATAATTAAACATGGGGTGGAGAAAATGCTAAATATGAAGTTGGATTTTAAACCAGAATTGGTTTTATTAGGAATAACAATAGACAAATATGAGAAAAATGCAATGTACTTAATGCTACATGTTTTGACTGCTGCAAGGTTAACCTTTGCTCAAAATTGGAAAAATAAAAATATACCCACGGAGGAAGAAATTTTATGGAAAATATTATCATGTGCGGAGATGGACAGGCTAACGTTAGAGATGAAAGGAAAAGATAAAACTGAATATTTTGAAACCTGGAACAAATTATATTATTGATTGGAAAAAAAGGAAAAACAGGATAACAAATTAAATTGGTGGAGATGTAATGTAAATTGTGACCGTGATTTTGTTTTTGATTTTGTAATTTAAGATAAATAACGATGTAAAATTAAGGGAATGTAAATATGATACTAGATGAAGATTCGTCATGTACTTTGTTTCTATGTTTTATGTACGTTTTGTCTTTTAATTTGTGTTATAAATACAAAACTTTTTAATTAAAAAAAAGATCAAGTGAGGTACTAATACCATTCTATAAAGCCTTAGTAAGACCACAGCTAGAATATTGCATTCAGTTCTGCTCACCACACTATAAAAAAGATGTTGCGACTCTAGAAAAAGTGTAGAGAAGAGCAACAAGGATGATTAGGGGACTGGAGACTAAAACGGGATGAAAGGGAAACAAGAAATAAAAGAACAGGGGATTGATTTAGACTGGTATATTTATATGCAAATACGAACAAGATATGAAAAGACATTAAATTATATGGTTTTTATTTAGAAATGAGAGAACTGGATAAGTTACTCACAGGAACAGATGAACACATAATTGAAAATATATATAATTACCTACTCAGTATTGAACTAGCAGAAGAACAGGTAAAAGAAACAATGATAGTGTGGGCAAAAAAATTTGGTTATTCAATTGAGTTAGATAAATGGCGGCAGTTTAATTTAATTTAATTTAATTTAATGGATTTCTATGCCGCCCAACTCCCTGGGGACTCTGGGCGGCTCACAACATGTTAGATTCCATTACAAATATAAAATACAATAATTAAAATATATAACAAATATAAAATACAATAATTAAAAAATACAAAAGTTAAAAAGAGTATCTCATATTACAATCATGGGGGGAGACCCATATTTAATCTAGTTGGTCTCACTTTCACCCCGCCTGCTGGAAGAGCCAAGTTTTTATTGCTTTCTGGAAGGCCAGTAGGGTGGGGATGGTCCTGATCTCCGGGGGAAGCTGGTTCCATAGGGAGGGAGCTCCCACAGAGAAGGCCCTCCCCCTTGGCCCCGCCAGCCGACATTGTTTGGTCGACGGGACCTGGAGGAGGCCGACTCTGTGGGCCCTGACCGGTCGTAGGGAGGTATGCAGCAGGATGCGGTCCCGAAGGTAACCTGGCCCTGAGCCATGTAGGGCTTTAAAGGTAACGACCAACACCTTAAATTGGATCCGGAGACTAATGGGCAACCAATGCAGCTGGTGGAGGATCGGTGTTACGTGGGTGCATCTGGGTACACCCACCACAGCTCGCGCAGCTGCATTTTGCACCAATTGCAGTCTCCAGATACTCTTCAAGGGTAGCCCCATGTAGAGCGCATTGCAGCAATCCAGCCGTGAGGTGATAAGGGCATGAGTGACTGTGAGAAGTGCCTCCTTCTCCAAGTAGGGTCGCAATTGGTGCACAAGACGTACTTGTGCAAAGGTCCCCCTAGCCACAGCTGAAAGATGTTGTTTCAATTTTAGCTGTGGGTCTAGGAGGACACCCAAATTACGGACCCGTTCTGAGAGAGCTAATTTCTCCCCCCCCAAGAACCAAGGAGGGACAATTGGTCAAGTCCTTAGGAGGCAATATCCACAGCCACTCAGTCTTGTCAGGGTTAAGTTTTAGCCGGTTCTTCCCCATCCAGACCCTAACATCGTCCAGGTAGCGGCCCATTACATCTACGGCTTCCCCGAATTGAGACGGGGTGGAGATTTACAACTGGGTATCATCAGCATATTGCTGATACCTCACCCTGTGTCATCGGATGATCTCACCCAGTGGCTTCATGTAGATGTTAAACAGGATGGGTGAGAGGACCGAGCCCTGCGGCACCCCACATAGTAGGGGCCTAGGGCTTGACCTCTGCCCCCTGTCAACACCGACTGCATCCTGTCAGAGAGGAAGGAGGAGAACCACTGCAAAACAGTGCCGCCCACCCCCACCTCTCCGAGACGACGCAGAATTATACCATGGTCAATGGTATCGAAGGCCGCTGAGAGGTCAAGTAGCACAAGGATAGAGGAGTGACCCCCATCCCAGGCTCGCCAGAGATCATCCATCAGGGTGACCAAAGCCGTTTCCGTACTGTGGCCGCGCCTGAAACCAGATTGAAAGGGATCCAGAAAATCAGTGTCATCCAACAGCTGTGGGAGCTGGAGCGCCACCACTTTCTCAACAACCTTCCCCGTGAAGGGAAGGTTGGAGACTGGACGGAAGTTCTTTAAATCTGCCGGGTCCAGGGAAGGCTTCTTGAGGAGGGGTCTCACCACCACATCTTTTAAAGGCTGCGGGACGGACCCCTCTCAAAGAAGCATTGACCAACGCCTGGAGCCAGCCGTGTGAAACCTTCCTGGTGGCCAAAACCAACCAGGAAGGGCATGGGGTCCAATAAACAAGTGGCGGAGCTCATAGCTCCTATGGCCTTGTCTACATCCTCAGGAGTCACCGGTTCAAACCTATCCCATATAACCGGACTAAGACCTGCCCCAGTCATCTCGGCCTGTACTGCCCAATCGGAGTCCAGGTCTGTCCGAATCTGAATGACTTTGTCCGCCAGAAACCGAGAAAATTCCTCAGCTCTACCCTGCAAGGGATCTCCGCCTTCCTCCTTGGCAAGAAGGGTGCAGGTCACCCTAAACAGGGCGACTGGGCGGGAGTCAGCGGACACAATAAGAGCAGAAAAATGCGAACATTTTGCCGCCCTTATCGCCACAAAGTAAGACTTAATGAAAGTTCTTAAAAGTGTCCGGTCAGACTCAGCTATACTAGATCACCATCGTCGCTCTAGGCGTCTCTTGTGGCGCTTCATCTCCCAGAGTTCCTCGGTAAACCAAGGAGCCCTCCTGGATCCACTTCCATGGAGAGTTCGCAAAGGCGCAATCTGATCCAGAGCCCCCGCTGCTGCCTGATTCCAGGCGGCGACCAGAGACTCGGATGAATTGTGTACCAGGGATTCAGGTATTTCCCCAAGTTCCCTCTGGAATCCGTCAGGTTCCATTAGGCGCCTGGGGCGGAACCACTTCATCGGTCTCGCCTCCTTGCAGTGGAGGGGTGGTGCCATGAAATCCAACCTCAGAAGGAAATGATCTGACCATGACAAGGGTACTGTGACTAAACCCCTCAGCCTCAGATCATATCTCCACTGCCCCGAGAGAAACACAAGGTCAAGCGTGTGACCACCCTCATGAGTCGGACCCTGAACTACTTGGGTCAGGTCCATGGTTGTCATGGAAGCCATGAACTCCTGGACTGCCCCCGAGGCTTCGCCGGGTGATGGCAGATTAAAGTCCCCCAGCACCATCAACCTGGGGAACTCACCCGCCAGCCCTGCAACCGCCTTGAGCAGAACAGGCAGGGCCTTTGCAACGCAGCTAGGAGGCAGGTATGTTAGCAAAAGGCCCACCTGGACCCCTAAGTCCAACTTCAGAAGGAGCGTCTCACACCCAACAATCTCTCGGGTAGGGCTCCTTCGAGGACACAGATTCTGGCGAGCTATAATAGCCACTCCTCCACCCCTTACCTGGGGTCACGGCTGATACTGAACCGAGAACCAGTCCGGGCATATTTCCGAAAGGGGCACCCCCCCTCCTGGCCCAGCCAGGTCTCAGTAATGCACGCCAGGTCCGCCCCCTCTTCTAGGATTAGATCCCGAATAAGGGGGGCCTTGTTGGAAATCGACCTGGCATTTAACAGCAGCAGCTTGAGCCCAGGGCCCTGACATCCCTGGTTACCAGGCACTCGGGTTGAGCTAGGTGGAACCAAACCAGAGGGGCCAGATCAAGGAATCGCTTGCAAACAGCAAATTCTCGTTCCCCGAGAGCGGCCTACTCCTCTGCTCCCGCCATACCTGCCTCTCCCCATTATGACCGTAATGCTCTTATGTTATGGGAAAGGAATTACAAATTAACAATGTCCACAGCATACAAGGAAAATCAGTATAAAATGTTTTATAGATGGCATATGCCACCTGAAAAACTGGCAAAAATGTTTAAAGATAAATCTGCAAAATATTGGAAATGTCATCAGTATTATCGTATGTGGTGGACATGCCCAGAAGGAAGAAATTATTGGATTAAAATTAAAACATGGTTAGAAGAAATGATACAGCAACATACAGATTTAAAACCAGAACTGTTTCTATTGGGTATCTTACCAGAGAAATTCAGTAAGGAAAATATATACTTGATTATACATATGATAACGGCAGCAAGGATAGTGTTTGCGCAAAGATGGAAAGCAGAGAAAATCCATATGGAGGAAGAAATAATTAAAAAAATATTGGATTGTGCAGAAATGAATAGATTGACCTTGATACTTAAAGAAAGAGAGGAATCGGAATATATTCAGATATGGGGTCAATTTTATGATTGGTTGGCGAAGAGATATGTATAGAATAATATTGTAAAGAAAGAGGGGTGAAATGTTATAACAAATGAAATGATAAATATTGGGATATGAGAAATAACGGGGGAATAGGGAGAAGGCACAGAAGAAGCACGCAGATGATGCACTGATGGATGAATTATGTATTGTATGTTTGTTTGTCTATAAAAATAAAAAACTTTATTTAAAAAAAATATTGAAGGATGATTTGTCCTTTTATGATACTTCATGTACCGTAATGCAAAGTGACTCTTGATTTCAGATGCAGCTTCCTGTGACCCCTGCCCAGAAGACACATATCCCAACAAGGACAAGGACCACTGCATTGCCAAGAAGATCCATTTCCTTGCCTATCAAGAACCTCTGGGATATGCTTTAACTTCTCTCCCACTTTCTCTCTCCGTGGTCACATCAATAGTCCTGGCAATTTTCCTTAAACATCGTGACACACCAATCGTCAAGGCCAACAACCGAGATCTCAGTTACATCCTCCTGGTCTCCCTCCTGCTCTGCTTCCTCTGCTCCTTCCTCTTCATCGGTCGACCCCGGACGCTCACCTGTCTCTTCCGACAAATTACCTTTGCCATTCTCTTTTCCCTTGCAGTTTCCTCTGTCTTGGCAAAAACTGTCATGGTTGTTCTGGCCTTCATGGCCACCAAGCCAGGGAACAGGGCAAGGAAATTCTTAGGGAAACCATTGACCAACTCCATTGTCTTAGCCTGTCCTCTGGTCCAAGCCCTTCTTTGTGCCACCTGGTTGATAACCTCTCCCCCTTTTCCCAACTTTGATTTCCACTCCTTAGTAGGAGAGACTATCTTGGAATGTAATGAAGGCTCTGCTTTAATGTTTTATGCAGTTCTCGCCTACCTGGGGTTTTTGGCCCTCGTTAGTTTGACAGTGGCCTTTCTGGCCAGGAAATTGCCCGACAGCTTTAATGAAGCCAAGTTCATTACTTTCAGCATGCTGATCTTTTGCAGTGTGTGGATCTCCTTCCTCCCCCCTTACCTGAGCACCAAAGGGAAGTACATGGTGGCCGTGGAGATCTTCTCCATCTTGGCCTCTGGGGCTGGACTCTTGGCTTGCATCTTTTTTCCCAAATGCTACATTATCCTATTTAGGCCAGATCTGAATCAGAGAGCAAATATAATGGGGCACAAGAATCTCTGACTTATATGCAAAGGGGTAACTTTTATTTTGCTTTTGGGACCTTTTTTAATTTGATGTGGCTTCTTAACAATGATGAAATACGAGAGTGGCTTGTCCTTCAAATGATTGGAAATCATGGAAATATTTGGTGGCACAGTGGTTAAAATGCAGGATTGCAGGCTAATTTTGTTGATTGCCAAGGTTTCAATCCTCACTGGCTCAAGGTTGATTCAGCCTTCCCTCCTTCCGAGGTCAGTAAAATGAGGACCCAGATGGTTGGGGGCAATAGGCTGACTCTGTAAACATCTTAGAGAGGGCTGCAAAGCTCTGTGAAGCAGTATATAGGTCTAAGTACTATTGCTATTATTATTTTATAATCATCTCCGTCCAAAGACTCATCATGTTTATTTCCTGTTTGAAATTCCTCCTATTTGTATTTCAGATTTGGAACAATGCAATTTAGAGTATTAAAACATTTCTCCCTTACAACAAACTAGATACTGAAATGCCACGATACGCAAACGCTGTAATAAATTTATATAAATTCTTTTTTTTCTTACTGTATATATATGTATGTATATATATTTTTTGTGTGTACGTGTGTGTGTGTGCGTGTGCGTGTGTTGATATATAGCTCTCTTTTCTGTATTCTTATATTTAGACTACTATTAACTATGAAAATATATAGTAACATATAAGCTTGATTTATGTATAGATACCTATATATGCATATATATATGTACACGCCTTCTTTTTACATGTTGTTTTTTTTGTATGTTTTTCTTTTTTTCCCTTTTGTTTTTGTACTATGTCTTTTTGTATATTTTAAAACAATTCAATAAAACTATTAAAAAAACATTTCTCCCTAGGTCTCAGTATTGTGATGTGATATGCTTAACTAATTTGAATAACACATTAAACAACCTTTGAGACAGTAAATGTGACTAACAAACAAGTACAGGAGCACATAACACCAGGCATGCTGCTGGAAGGAAATTATGAAACTGAATCTCACTTACTTTGGTCATATCATGCAGGGAAATTGACTGGAGAAAGCAATTATGTTTGGAAGAGTTAGCAGTAAAAGAAAATCAGGCCAGTGGTGGGGTTCAAACTTTTCTACTACCAGTTCTGTGGGCATGGCTTGGTGGGCATGGCTTGGTGGGAGTGGCAGGGGAAGGTTACCGCAAAATCCACACTTCCTCCCAATCAGCTGGGACTCGGGAGGCAGAGAATAGAAGGGGGCGAAAGTGGTATTTACTGGTTCTCCGAACTACTGAAAATTTCCACTACCGGTTCTCCAGAACTGGTCAGAACCTGCTGAAACCCACCTCTGAACCAGGCCACCAAAAATGCCATCTATCAAAGCTGATACCAGTTGGTGCATAAAACAACTCAAAAACAGAATGCAGGATCAGCAGATGTGGAGATACCTGGCCCATAGAATCACTAAGAGTCGTATCCGACTCAATGGATATGGATCAATATTATATATTAGGTAGATCACATCTGAATATTGCATCCAGAGAGATTCCAATACATAAAGTGACAAGGTATAAGATGCAGGCAGGGACAGCATACACTGAATGACACCACCAAGTAGTTGGAACAGGAACATAGGCACAGTTTATGGGCTAAACCTTCCCAAGGCCAGATGTGATATTCCACACAAAGTTATGGAGAATAACAGGGCTAAGATCCTCTGGGACTTCCAGATCAAAGCAGACAGGCAGGTCCAGGCCAATGAACCAGACAAAGAGGTCATAGAGAAGAAGACAGGGGTGGTGATAGATGCAGGCGTGCCAAATGACAGCAAGATCAGGAAGGAGGAGGATGGGACACTGGTCCAGGGTCTAAAGGATGAACTGGAGAAGATGTGGAAAGTCCAGGCCAAAGTGGTCCTAGTGAAAGGGGTATTTTGGGCTGAGACACTTTCACTGGTAGAGGGGCTCTAGCAGATCCCAGGAACAACAGCAGAGCTCTGGGCCCAGAAGAGTGAAGGGCTAGGAACAGCTAAGTTACTGTGTCCATCCTTGTCTTACTTGACTCAGTGGTGATTGTGGAGGAGAGACCCCACCCTGGACCTTCTTTATGTGAGGTGCCACAGGGGTCAGTGCTGCCCCCTCTCCTATTCAACATCTACGTGAGACCCCAGGGTAAGCTCAACCATCTCCATGTGGTGAGGTATCCTCAATATGCTGATGACACCCAATTGAACATCTGCGCTTCTGGTAAATTAAGCAGTGAGTGCTGTGCATGTCCTGTCCTGCTATCTGGAGGCTGAGTTTGTCTGTGTGGGGGAAAAACAGGCTTCAGTTGAGTGTCTGTGTGGGGGAAAAACAGGCAAGACTGAATGGCTTTGGGTTTTGGGGTTCTCTAGTTCTAGGACTACACCATTAATGGTGCTGGGTGGGGTTGCATTGCCCCAAACAGACCCTGTGAGAAATTTGGGGTCCTCCTGGACTCACAATTCTTGCTTAGCACTTAGACTTATATACCGCTTCATAGTGCTTTACAGCCCTCCCTAAGCGGGTTACAGAGTTCAGCATATTGCCCCCAACAATCTGGGTCCTCATTTTACCCACCTCGGGAGGATGGAAGGCTGAGTCAACCTTGAGCCGGTGAGATTTCAACAGCTGAACTGCTGAACTAGCAGTCAGCTGGAGTAGCCTGCAGTAGCTGCATTTAACCACTGTGTCACCTCGGCTCAAGGATCAAGCGGCAGTTATGGCTAGGAGGGCCTTTTCAAAACTTTGTCTATGTGCCAGTTGCACCCATTCCAAGACAAAAGATGCCCTGGTCACCTCTCGGTTGGACTACTGCAATGCGTTCCATATGGACCTTCCCTTGAAGAGTATCCAGAAACTTCAGCTGGTGCAAAATGTATTAGCAAGAGCAGTTATGCTTCTGGTCGATCTCATTATATTTTTGCTTGCTGAGCTGAACGGGTTGGCCTCATCACTCCTGAGCTCCTGAAGTTCCTTCAAATCTGGTTGTGCTAGCAGCCTTGGGGACCCCAATAATTCCAATTATTTTTAATAAATGTTGTATAAAGCTCTTAAGCAATGAGTGTCTTCTTTATTTGCAATTTTTACTGGACTGTTGTATGCTGCTCAGAATCACATTGCATGAGTTGGGTGGCTATATCAATTTCATTAGTCAATCAATCAATTTCATCCCTTGTCTTGTGGGTATAACTATACCAGTTATTCCTTCTAAATGTTGACATAATTTCACACTCTTGCTAGGGTACAGCTGACTGAGACCATGCCCCATTAGAACCAGTGGTGAAATGCTCCCAGTTCGGTCAGGCCGGTCGGACGTTGTAGAGCCGATAGCGATTGCAGCGCAAGGCATTTGCCACCTGCCTAGATGCCGCCATTTGGGTTCCCTTACCCTCTGTGCATGTGCAAATTTCTATGCATGCGCATAGGGTAAAAGAACCCAAATGGCGGCTTCCAGTCGGGTGGGGGAAGCCTCGCTCTGCAATCACTATTGGCTCTCCAACGACCGACCGGCCCGACCGAACTGGGAGCATTTCACCCCTGATTAGAACCCATTCTTTCTGAACATATCATGGCACAGGCCAAACTCCATCTTGCGTGCAGGTGCTCAGTTTCATGTCAGTCAAAACCTTAACTTCACCTTGACTCTCAAGCGCATCTGCTCTGTGGATTAACAACGAGAGACACAAACATGTTTTTCCCTACATAATGTTCGAACAACTTCTGTTGCTGAGTGGGTAGGACAATTGCTTTTCCTTATAATTATCAGAAGAGCACTAATTCTTAATGTATTCCCTGTGGATTTCAACCCACAAGAATCTTCTAAGGTAAAACCTGCTTTAAAAAAATATGCTCTGGGTTTTCCCAGTGGTGGGGGTGTTGCCTTGTCTTCCAAAAAGCGAGCTCCGGGGTTTGGTGAGACTTAACTGACCTTCATGTTAGAGCCCAAACCCAAAAAACATGATTGATATAATGGTAGTTTATTGATTGATTATTCTTGTGACCGTATCATTACAATAGAATACAGCACATAGTCTAATTTCAGAATAAGACAGATAGAAGCAAATAAAGCGACACAATACAAATGTGTTAATGCCAAGAGACACCCGATACATTTGCCCTGGGGCCATTCAGCTGGCAAGGAAGGCTCAACTATGTAAATCTGGTGAGATTTCAAGCGCTGCCTGCAGTTCAGCTTCTGCACAAACCTTGATTTCTGATCCAGGAGGGAAGGGGACAAGAATGGCTGGGCTGCCTCTCCTCCTCCTGCTGCTCCTCTTCTGGCTCCTGCCTCCAGTTACTGCTAAGAGGATGCAAACCGTTTGTGCGTTGCCAAAACATGTAAAGGTTCGAGATGAATGGGAATTTTACAGGCCTGGCGATCTGATTATTGGAGGGAATTTGCCCCTGGTTACTTTCGTGAAGTCCAAAATACCAGATTTTCAAGGGTTCCCATTGCGGCTTAATATTGGTATTGTGTAAGTTTTACCTGAAGGGGGGAAAATGTAGGTGATTGTTTTCTTTCCTTTCGATTCAGGGCCTCCTTTCAGAAATGCTTCTTCTAGGGCTCTTCAGATCTTTGTCCTTGTCTCAATAAAGAGGAACATTCAAGAAATAGGCTAGAATTTTCCAACTTGCCAGAACTCTTTACGAGGAAGATGAGAGACAAGATAAAAGTGAGGAGGGACAACACCTACGAGACTCTAGCTTCCCTGGTGAAGAAGTTGACGTGTAACATTGTTTTGTTTTATTTTATTATTTTATTTTATTTTATTATTTATTTTGTCAAGCGTGTATATGATTACAGACAAAGTATAAACATATGAATATATAAGAAGTACAAGCATGGCTATGAGTACATGATATTTTACGAATACATGGGGACATTAGGACAGGGACGGTAGGCATGATGGTGCGCTTATGCACGCCCCTTACAGACCTCTTAGGAATGGGGTGAGGTCAACGGTAGACAGTCTAAGGTTAAAGTTATGGGGGTTTGGGGAAGAAACTACAGAGTCAGATAATGTATCCCAGGCATTGACCACTCTGTTGCTGAAGTCGAATTTTTTGCAATCAAGTTTGAAGTGGTTTACATTGTGTGTTTCTATTGTGAGTTTGTGTATTGTTGCGGTTGAAGCTGAAGTAGTCATTGACAGGTTGGACATTGTAGCAGATAATTTTATGTGCTACACTTAGGTCAGATCAAAGGCATCATAGTTCTAAATTTTCAAGGCCCAAAATTTCAAGTCTGGTTTCATAAGGTATTCTGTTGTGAACAGAGGAGTGTAGTACTCTTCTTGTGAAGCATCTCTGGATATTCTCAATTGTGTTAATGATTGATATGTAGTGTGGGTTCCAGACAGATGAGCTGTATTCGAGAATTGGTCTAGCAAATGTTTTATATGCTCTGGTTAAAAGTACAATATTACCAGAGAAGAAGTTACACGAGATTAAATTAACCACTCTTAGTGCCTTTTTAGGAATGCTGTTGCAGTGGGCTCTGGCACTTAGATCATTAGAGATGAGTACTCCAAGGTCCTTTATTGAGTGAGGATTCTCAACAAGGTCGTGATAATCTAGTTTGTATTTTGTGTTCTGATTATATTTGCCAATGTGTAAGGATGAGCATTTGATGATTGCGATTTGAAGTTGCCACTTGTTTGACCATTCTGATCCATAGTCAAGGTCTTTTTGAAGGGTAGTAGTATTGTCGGTGGTGTTAAATAGTTTAACATCGTCAGCAAAGAGAACGCAGTTGCTTATAATATGATCACAAAGGTCATTTATGTAAAGAATAAAGAGAGTTGGTCCTAAAACGCTGCCTTGGGGGACACCGCTGTTAACAGGTACAGGGTTTGATAATGTGCATCCTATTTTGACCACTTGTTGCCTGTTTGACAGGAATGCAGTTATCCATTTGTGCAGGGGTCCGGAAATGCCAAAATATTTTAGTTTTAGAAGTAGTTTGTCATGTACCATTGAGTCAAAGGCTTTACAGAAGTCTATGTAAATTGTGTCTATTGCTTTGCCCTGGAGTTGTGTAGTCCATATGTTTTTACAGTGTAGAAGTTGTAGATTGCAGGATAAATTTTTCCTGAAACCAAATTGTTTGTGAGAGAGTAGGTTGTTTGTCTCTAAGTGGAGGGTAATGGATTGGTTGATTGATTCCATGACTTTGCAGATGATGCAACATAAAGAGATTGGTCTGTAATTTTCAACTAGGCTGGGGTCACCTTTTTGAAGATAGGGATGACCATGGCTAGTGACCATAGGTTGGGTAGGGAGCTGGTCCTGAAAGATTTATTAAAAATTATGCTCAGAGGTTCTGCTAAGGCAGTGGAAAGGTTTTTTAAGACGTAGGCACATAGTCCATCTGGTCCAATGGATAGAGATAGTTTTAGATTGCGTAGTGCCTTTCCAACACTGTCTTCTGTAAAAATCGGTGTGTATTGACATGACATGACATGAGTCTTTATTGATTAGCCCTTGGGCCATATCAAAGTGCAAAGTTCCAGAAACAAATTATTAATAAAATTTGATAAAAACAGTTTAAAATGGAGTTTGATAAAATATAATTTAAAATGAAATTGGAATAAAATATGATTTAAAATGAAGTTGGAATAAAATACAGTCTAAAATGAAATTGAATAAAATGCAATAATTTAAGATATAGATAAAATATGATAAAATTATATTTCGGTGTCACCCCTGCAATCTACCCCAATCAGTCCCACGTATGCAAACCTCAACCGAACTATTTTGTTTAAATACTGTGTTGTGTTAAATGTTATTTTCAGGTTCTGTGACTGGATTGATAATTTTAACTATTGGGAAAGGACCTGAACATTTTGGCCCTAGCCTTTTGCTGGGCATTCTCAAGCAGATATATTTGGTAGACAAGAGAACTTTATCCCCCACTCGGAAGGGGGTCTAGAGTGATAGGTGTTTGTCAGCTTGCTTCTTGTATGCTTCTGCCACTTCTGCCGCTTCTGCCACTTCTTATAAGAGCTGAAGTGGTGCAGTGGTTAAATGCTGCGACTGCAGGCTGACTGCTAGTTCAGCAGTTCAGCTGTTCAAATCTCACTAGGCTCAAGGTTGACCCAGCCTTCCATCCTTCTGAGGTCGGTAAAATGAGGACCCAGATTGTTGGGGGCAATATGCTGAACTCTGTAAACCACTTAGAGAGGGCTGTAAAGCACTATGAAGCGGTATATAAGTAAAGTGCTATTAAAGTGCTATTCAGCTATTGCTTCCTTGGTGTTCTCCCACCCCTTTTTCTGTGTTTCCATCCACTCCGTTAAAGACATGGAAGTGGGGTTTTCTACTGGCAGTTCAGGCATGGGTACAAATTCCGTGCCGCTAGTAATCTGAAAAGGAGTTAGTCCCGTGGTACTATGGACAGCGTTGTTATATGCCACCTCTGCAAAAGGCAACAAGTCTGACCAATTGTCCTGCTGGTAGTCTACATAGCAACAGATATATTGTTTGACCATTGCGTTCGCACATCCAGCTGCCCCGTTCATACTCGGATGAAAAGCCGATCTGAGTCCTTGTGTGGATCCAATCGCCCTCAGGAACTCTCTCCAGAACTTGGCCGGGAACTGCACGCCTCGGTCAGAGGTGACTCTTTTTGGGGACGCCGTGGAGGTGGTAAATGTGTTTGAGAAATAGTTTCGCCAGTTTCCTGGCCGACGGTAGACATGAGCAAGCGATGAAATGGGCCTTCTTGGAAAACAAGTTGATAACTGTCCAAATCACCATTTTCCCATTACTGTCAGGGAGTTCCACGATGAAGTCCATTCTGATTTCTTCCCAGGGTTTACTGGGATTAGCCACTTGCTACAGGAGTCCAGGTGATTTCCCTGGCCGAATTTTCCTGGTTGCACATGTGGCACAGCTTTTGACATAGTCTTCCACCTCAACTTTCATCTTTGGCCACCAAAACTGGCGTCGGGTCAGGTGGAGAGTTTTTAGGAATCCAAAATGTCCTCCCAGTTTGGAGTCATGGCTTCGTTGCAGTACTTCCAGTCTTAAGTTGGCTGGTATGTATCGTTTGGACCCCTTCCATGCCAAGCCTTCCCTCATAGTTAAGATTTCTTTGTTGTCATTCAGCCAGGGGTCACCAGGCAGAGCCGCTTTCAGCATTGCGGTCCACTTGTTCCAGCCAAAAGTGGCCGGCCATCTGGCTTGGCCTCGGATGGTAACTTGTGCTGCCGTCTCCTCCTGTTGAGGGGGGGATGAGGGCATGCACCTCTTGCTCTTTTCGGCTATCATATTGTGGCTTTCTGGACAAAGAGTCTGCCAGAAAGTTCTTCCCTGCCGGGATGTGCTTCAGCTTGAATTTAAATCTCCTGAAGTATTGCTCCCATCGAACCTCTTTTGGTGACAGTCTCCTAGGGCTTTTTAAGGCTTTGAGGTTTTTATGATCAGTCCACACCTCGAATGGCACCTTGCCCCCTTCTAGGAAGTGTCTCCAGGTGCTCAATGCCCAACGGACTGCATAGGCTTCTTTCTCCCAAATGGCCCATCTCCTTTCTGTGGCTGTTAGCTTTTTTGAAACGTACGCGCACGGCAGGAGTTGGCCTTCTTTGTTTTTCTGCAACAGCACTGCCGCTACAGCTACATCGCTGGCATTGGACTGGATGATGAATTGCTGTTCTGGGTCGGGGTGTTGCAGAAGGGGCTCTTGGGCGAAGAGTCGTTTCAGCTTCTCGAACACTTTTTGGCATTCCATTCTCCATCCAATGGGTTGGTTGGGCTTGGGCTTTATTGGCGATGGCCCTGTCTTTAAGAGTTCGGTTTAGAAGTCAGCAAAGCTTATGATTAATGTCCCTTACTAAATCTCACCTGTGCCCCACCCCCAATTGCGGAGGATTTCAGCCAAGTGAAGAAGGGAGGGAGAACAGAGGGCGATAAAATGATCTGAGATATGGACAGACAGGCTTTTCTCATTTCTCAGAATACCATCCAAGCTGAATCAAGGAACATCCTTAACACACACACACCAAAACCCCACCAATGAAACAGATTGCAGATTAACAGACTTGGAAGGAAACTTGTAGGTCATCTAGACCACCCCCCCATCCAAGCAGGAGACCCTACACCATTTCCGACAAATGGTAGTCCAATGTCTTCTTGAAAGCCTCCAGAGATGAAACTCCTGTTCTAAGGACACACAAAAAAAGGCAAGGCCAACTTCCCCAGCACACAAAATTAAACACAATATAACGCTCCCCAATATTTTTCTCTCTATAGACTCACATCCATATACTACCAGCACTTCCTGGCCTTGAGGTTCACTGTCATGGAGGTGAACAAGGATCTGGATCTCCTCCCCAACATCACACTTGGCTTCCACGTCTATGAGAATGGTCAGATTCAGAGGGAGATTTTCTCGCACAGCCTCTCTCTTCTGTCTACACGAGGCCGAATGGTTCCAGGTTATAAATGTGACAGGCAGGACCTTCTGCTCTCCGTCATTGGAGGGGACAATGCCAAATCCTCAAGGCACATGGCCTCCATCTTCAGCATCTACAAGGTCCCACAGGTAAGGGGAATACAATATTTATTTATTTATTTATTTTATTTATTTGTTTGTCAAACATGAACAGGATAGTAGGTGTTTGTATAAACATAACATAAGCAAAGAAGTACAGATAAATGAGGACAGTAGGACAGGGACAGTAGGCATGCTGGTGCGCTTATGCACGCCCCTTACAGACCTCTTAGGAATGGGGAGAGGTCTACTGAAGACAGTTTAAGGTTAAAGATTTTGGGGTTTGGGGAAGAAACCACAGAGTCAGGAAGTGCATTCCAGGCATTGATCACTCTGTTGCTGAAGTCATATTTTCTGCAGTCAAGTTTGGAGCAGTTCACTTTGAGTTTGTATCTGTTGTGTGCTCGTGTATTGTTGCGGTTGAAGCTGAAGTATTCATTGACAGGTAGGACATTGTGGTATATGATTTTATGAACTACATTTAGATCAGATCGAAGGCGACGTAGTTCTAAATTGTCTAATCCCAATATTTCAAGTTGCAATAGAATAAGGTATTCTATTGCGAGCAGAGGAGTGGAGGACTCTTCTTGTGAAATATTTCTGGACTCTTTCAGTTGTATTAATGTCTGATATGCAGTGCGGGTTCCAGACAGGTGAGCTGTATTCAAGAATTTGTCTAGCAAATGTTTTGTATGAGTTCATATGTAACATGTATGTGTAATAGAAAATCAACAGAAGCCAAGGAGGTGTTGGGGGGACACATTTTGTATGTCAAGATACATTTGTATACAACCACTAAGTGATATTGATATAATTCTGAAAGAGGAATTACTTCCTGACTTTCACAGGAGTTCATTATCTTTCTGTCCCTTTCAGTGCAGTTTATTCTCTGCATCAGGTGGTTGGTTTGTTCCCTTGACTTCTGATCTATCACAACCAGGCAAAACAGGTAATTGGTGGCTCTTCCTAAGAAGGGAGGAAGATGAAGCCTGCCACTCAAAGTGGGTTAACCTGACTGGTGGGACAATAAAGCATACAATGAGGACCCTTGAAGTCAGCATTAAAATATACTTTGTCTCTTAAAGAGGATTCTCGTTTTCTCCAGCTCGGTGTTGGCCCTCAGTTCACACAGGGAAACAGAAGAGTTTATCCCTCCTTCTTCCGGATTAATCCCAGTGAATTTCCTCAGTATGTGGGCTTAGTCCAGCTGCTCCTGTACTTCCAGTGGAACTGGGTTGGGCTGGTGGTCCCTGATGATGACAATGGAGGGCATTTCATCTCATTTGTGATGCCAATGCTCAAGGAGAAGGCGATCTGCCTGGCCTTCACTCAAATGATGAATTCTGATTTTGTTAATAGTCCAGATTGGAAAATAATTCATATTTTAAACACTTGGTCTAAAGTCGAAGTGATTACTCTGTTTGGAGACTCCAGTACTATTAGAAATGTGCAACTGTTGGTGTTTCTTTATGAAACACGGACAAAAATATCATTTCTAAAAGTCTGGATCTTTACATCCAATTGGAAATTTAATGTGATGAAATCTGAATATCTATTGCAAGCTATAAAGCCCTTCCATGGGGCTTTGCATTTTAGAGACCACACCAGGGATATCTCAGAATTCAGCCGTGTTCTCATGTCTTTAGACCCTTTGAACCCACGAGGGGATCGCTTTCTCCCACAATGGTGGATGAGGGTCTTTTACTGTGAAATCCAGAAACCAGGAGTGATCCTTCCAAAGGGGAAAAAACCATGTACAGGAAGGGAGAATTTACAGAATCTGCCATCTTACGTGTTTGAAGCAAGCATGACAGGTGAAAGTTACAAAATCTACAATGCCATTTATGCTGTGGCACATGGACTACATGCAATGCATGGATCCAGAGGGCAACCAGCCACGATGAGACTTGGAAAGAAGATCTCAAAGATCCAGTCATGGCAGGTAATTTCTGTGACGTTTTTTAAAATCCAGTCCACAGATCTCTGGAGAGGAAGCTCCCCATGTGCATTTCTGGAAATAAATATCTGCATGGCATCGTAACACTGCATCAAATTGGCATCAAACCAAAGGGGAACAGTATTTTTTTTTTTAAAAAGAATCAAGTGAATTAAGTGAAGTTTTTGTTCAAAAGCGGTAGAAGGGGGATTCTCATCTAGAAGAGCATCTCCTAAGATGATGGCCACTCCAGAATGATAGAAGCCATGATGTCTCATTTTTGGCCTTCAGCCAATTACTCCAATATCTGAAGGTCTCTTTTCTTTCAGCTTCTTCCCTATTTGAGAACTGTCCAGTTCAACAACAGTGCTGGAGATGAAATCTCCTTCTCAGAAAATGGACTGGGATCAGCTCGCTATGATCTTCTCAACTGGGTTCTCTTCCCCAATGAATCTTTTGTCCCCATGAAAGTTGGACATATAGATCCTGGGGCTGCCCAAAGCCAGGATTTCACCATCAACTCTGATGCAATTGTCTGGGCAAGAAAGGTGAGCTGGAAGGTCAAATAAATTCAGCAAAAGACTCTTTCTCTTCTGGGCATTCGAAAAATCCTCCTTACTGGAAAACGGGTTACTGAATTGAAACTTTGGTAACCATTTGATGAAAAACCTGCTTTGCATATTACATGTTTGAGGTCTGATTTGTGACAGATCAAAAGTTGTTTTAGATTGTTTGTTTTAGAAAAGCTATATTCAATTTATAAGCCTTCTTTTGCATGCTGAGTCCCAGTTCCAACTTCCCGTATCCATGGGTGGTTTGGAGTGGCACTGATCTTAATCCCTCCACGGGTTTCCTGATTTGTGATAGACCCTAGGTAACCATTTCTTTTGAAGACTTTCTGATAATGGAAACAGAAATGAACAAATCAATAAAGAAGCATATTCAATGCTTGAGCCACCTACAGTATTTCTCTTTTCTCTTCTAGAAGGTGCCCATTGCCAGGTGTGGCAGGAAGAGGTGCCAGGCAGGAGAGAGGAGAAGCATTCCAGAGGGCGAGCAGGTTTGCTGCTACCAATGTGCCCCTTGTCCAGAAGGGACCATTTCTAACCAGACAGGTAGATCACACTTTAAATGTAGACCTACTGGGATTAAAGAAATGAATATCAATTGTGTTGTCATTTTTGATAGATTGACATTTTTCAAAAAATTCATGCTTTTTAGCAGAACTTCCAAGTTTATGGATCTAAGCTGTCCTCCTCCCTCCCCCCCCCCAGCCAGCTTTTCTGCTCCTCAGCAATTTAATGCAGGGTAATTCCAAAGCACAATTCATGGGTTCCCTACTGGACTTTCTAGTCCTACTCTTAAACCAAGAAGAACCTTGAAAGACTTGAACCCTGGGCCCTCTCTAACAAAATGAAATTCAATGTAGAGAAAAGTAAAGTCCTACACTTAGGCAAAAAAAAAAGTACACATATAGACTGTGGGAAACCAGGCTTAATAGCAGTAACCGTGTTACTCCTTGAAGATGGCGACTGAGGCAGATGCCTAGCCACATTGCTGGAGATCAGTAATAGGAAAAAACCCAAAACCTAGGGTTATAGACAGGATTAGAAGCAACCAAACAAAGAGAATAGACATAGTTTAGGTCCTGATTACAAATATAGCAACAATTAGGATCTAGGACCAGCTGAACCAGAGGGGAAAAAAAAAGACTAACCAGCTGAACCAGAGGGGGAAAAAAAGACTAACCACGTGGATCCAGATTTGACCGAAGGAGATTTGACCGAAGGAGGACACCCAGGAAGACCGGCTAAACGATCTACTGCAAATCCGGCGTTTTTGAAGGGTAATCCTGACAAATTCCCAAACGAAGGTGAGTCTTAAGAGATTCTCTGAAACTCCCTGTGGGGTGATTCTGAGCTATTCCCTGCAAGGCTATTCCCTGCAAGGCTACTCTCTGTGAAGGAATTCCCTGTGAGTCGACTCCCTGCTTACGAGCTCTGCAAAGCACAGAGATTATCTACAAAGCAATCCATCTCGTTTGTTGAAGTGAGCTGGAGCTGTGAGGCTAGGATCCCTATTCCCTGTGAGCGGAGACTGCTTCAGCGTAACCTGATCCCCCTGCAACCATCCGATTCCCCTGCACCCAGAGGATAAAGGGAGCCACGTGGCTGGGAAGCACAGCAGAGGAGAGAGCCGGCAACGAGAGGCAGCACAAAGAAGTTTATACCGGCAAAGATCAGTGGAGCACGTGTGATCCCCAGCGTGCTGCAGCAGAGTCAGTAGCTTTTAGAGCCTGCTTGTTCCCCCCATCGGAGCTTGTTCATTTCCCTCATCGGAGCCTGCTTATTTCCTGGACTATAGATTGGGATTGATAGATTGAGATTGATCATTGACTGTTTAATTTAACCTAACTGATTGATAGATTGGGAATTTAATTGATTGATAGATTGGGAATGATCACAGGACCATTGATTTTTAGTAGATTAAGTTATTTGACAGGGGCAAGTCCTAGTCCATCATTGTGGGATGAGTTTGGGCCTGTTTCTCCCGATGATGTGGACAGGGCTATGGGAGCGATGGGTACCTCCACCTGTTTATTGGACCCATGCCCCTCCTGGCTGGTCTCGGCCAGCAGGTCGGTGGCACGCGGCTGGATCCAGGCGGTGATCACCGCTTCTTTGAGGGAGGGATCCGTACCGCAGTCGTTAAAAGCTGCGGTGGTGCGACCCCTCCTGAAGAAGCCTTCCCTGGATCCAGCTGATTTGAAGAACTATCGTCCAGTCTCCAACTTACCTTTTTTAGGGAAAGTTGTGGAGAAGGTGGTGGTGACTCAGCTTCTGCAGCTCCTGGATGAAACAGACCATCTAGATCCTTACCAGTCGGGCTTCAGGCGCGGCTACAGTACAGAAACTGCCTTGGTTGCCCTGATGGATGATCTCTGGCGAGCCCGGGATGGAGGAAATTCCTCCATCCTGGTGCTACTTGACCTCTCAGCGGCTTTCGATACCATCGACCATGGTATCCTTCTGCATCGGCTCGGCGAGTTGGGAGTGGGAGGCACCGTTTTGCGGTGGTTCTCCTCTTATCTCGCCGATCGGATGCAGTCGGTGTTGGGCAGAGATCGTCCCCTAGGCCCCTATCATGTGGGGTGCCTCAGGGGTCGGTTCTCTCGCCCATCCTGTTTAATATCTACATGAAACCGTTGGGTGAGATCATTCGCAGACATGGGGTGTGTTTCCATCAGTACGCTGACGACACCCAGCTGTACATCACCACCCCGTCTGACTTCAGGGAGGCAGTTGATGTAATGTGCCGCTGCCTGAACGACGTTAAGATCTGGATGGGGAGGAACAGACTCAGACTCAATCCCGACAAGACTGAGTGGCTGTGGATATTGCCTCCTAAGGACCATGACAACTATCCCTCCTTGGTCTTTGAGGGTGCGAAACTGACTCCCTCAGACCAGGTCCGCAACTTGGGGGTCCTCCTAGATCCACAGCTAAAATTGGATCACCATCTTTCTGCTGTGGCTAGGGGGGCCTTTGCACAGGTTCGCCTGGTGCACCAGTTGCGGCCATACTTGGAGAAGGAGGCTCTACTCACGGTCACTCATGCCCTTGTCACCTCGCGTTTGGACTACTGCAATGCGCTCTACATGGGGCTACCCTTGAAGAGTATCCGGAGACTTCAGCTGGTACAAAATGCGGCTGCGCGTGCTGTGGTGGGTGTGCCAAGGTACACCCACGTGACACCAATACTCCGCCAGCTGCATTGGTTGCCCATCGGTCTCCGGGTCCAATTCAAGGTGTTGATCACCATCTTTAAAGCCCTTCATGGCTTAGGACCAGGATATCTTCGGGACCGCATTCTGCCTCATACTTCCCTCCGACCGGTTAGGGCCCACAGAGTTGGCCTCCTCCAGGTCCCGTCGGCCAAACAATGCCGGCTGGCGGGCCCTAGGGGGAGAGCCTTCTCTGTGGCTGGCCCCGTGCTCTGGAACCAACTTCCCCCAGAGACCCGAACCATCCCCACTCTGCTGGCCTTCCGAAAAGCCGTTAAAACATGGCTTTTCCTGCAGGTGGGGGGGATAGCTTAATCCACCTGAGATCACCCCCCAAGTATGTATGATATCGAATGAATGTTGCTGTTTTAATATTGTTTTTAATAATTTGTATTTGTTTTTTTAATCACTTGCATTTTGATTATTCTTGTATTTTTTTTCCTGTTGTACGCCGCCCTGAGTCCTTCGGGAGTTGGGCGGCATATAAGAATAACAAAATAAATAAATAAATAAATAAATTTGATTGTTTAATTATAGGGATACCTACTAGAAAAAATGATAGATTGTTTAGCTAACTAACCCATCTGACCAATAGATTGATCAACCGATAATAGAGTGATTAGCCAACTCACATCTGATTGATAGACTGGGACAACTGATTATAGTAAAATAAAGTAGTAAATAGTAAGTAGAATAAGATAGCAAGAAGCAGTAATATAAGTAGTGAAGAGTAAGTAGAACAGGACAGTAAGAAGCAAAATAAGCTAATTGATAGACGGGGACAACTGATTGTAGTATAAAAAAAGTAGTAAACAGTAAGAAGAATAAGATAGTAAGAAGTAGTAAAATAAACAGTAAATAGTAAGTAGAACAAGATAGTAAGAAGCAAAATAAGTTAAATAGTAAGTAGGATAACTTAGTAAGAAGCAAACAGAATAAGTAAAATAAGATAGTAAATAGTAAGTAGAACAAGTAAGAAAGATTGAGACCACCTACTGTAGTAGAATAAAATAGTTAATAGTAAGTAGAATAAGTTAGCAAGAAACAAGTAGAATAAGCAGAATAAGTAGTAAATAATAAGTAGAATAAGCGAGCAGAATAAGCAATTTGATAGACTAACGGACAATAGGAAATCTTCTAGTAACCACACACCCACACTCTACACACTCACAGACAAGGGAAACTTACTAGTAACTCCACACTCCCACACTCTACACTCCTACTCTCACCCCCAACCAAAAAACCACACACATGGATCAAGGAACAGACTCCATTGTGACATGCAGAACATGCTCCATGTACACACTTATGCCCACAGAAAACCATAACTACACATGCACCAAATGCAAACTAATCAAATTACTAGAAGAAAAAGTAGAAGATCTAGAGAAAAGCCTAAACACCCTGAAACTCAACCAACAAAACAAGAAACCCCAAACCCCACAAAAAGAACACGCACAAAAAGAACACAAAAATGACCAAGCAACTTCCACTTCAGCTAACCCCTTGGAGGAAGAAAGCAGATGGACACATGTCACCAACAGAAAAAAATACAAACCAAACACAAAACCACTGTCCAAACCAACCCACCCAGACCCAACCCCACTGGCTCTAAGCAACCAATACCATGGACTTCCAATAGAAGATAACACACAGACACACAAAAAAGAAACACCAGAAAGAACCCTCAACAGAGCAGCAGCACCAAACACCACAATGACAAAGAAAGAAACTCCTCAAACAACTCCAGGCAAAAAGAAAAGGCGAGTACTGGTAATAGGAGATTCAATCCTCAGAGGAACCGAACCCGCCATCTGTAGACCAGATAACCAATCCAGAGAGGTATGCTGCCTCCCAGGAGCCAAAATCATAGACGTAGCAGAGAAAGTAACTGAAATAATAAAACCCACAGAATATTACCCCCTACTATTACTCCACGTAGGAACAAATGACACAAAAAAGAACTTGAAAGCAATACAGAACGACTATGAGCAACTAGGCAAGAATGTCAAAAACCTAGGTGCGCAAGTAGTCTTCTCATCCATACTACCAACAAGAGGACAACACCCAGCAAGGGAACAAAGAATCCTACAAGTAAACCACTGGCTAAAAGGTTGGTGTCGCCAAAAAAACTTTGGATTTCTGGACCATGGACTGTACTACCTCCAAGATGGACTTTTGGCAAGGGATGGGTTACACCTCACAAAGACTGGGAAGAATGTCTTCGGAAAAAGACTGGCCCAACTTGTCAGGAGGGCTTTAAACTAAAATCACGAGGGGAGGGTGACCAATCTACAGGATCCCTGGGACCCAACTCCAAGAATGGAACCCAAGCAAACAAAACAAACAACAAACCAAAAAGGGATGGGGAAGAAAACAAACTCAAACGCCAAACAAGAGACAAAGAAAGAACACCCACAATCAGGCACAAAGAACTCAAATGCCTCTACACAAATGCACAAAGCCTAGGGAATAAACAGGGTGAACTTGAAATGTTAATGCACGAAGGTACACATGACATAGTTGGAATAACAGAAACTTGGTGGGACGAATCACACGATTGGAACACACAGATAAAAGGATACAAACTCTACAAAAAAAACCAGATCACACAAAAAAGGAGGTGGAGTTGCACTGTATATAAAGGACCACTATGTTGCTACAGAGCTACAAGTAACCAAGGAAGAAAACCCATTAGAATGCATATGGGTCAACATAAAAGAAAAAAAGAATGACACAACAATAGGAGTATACTACAGACCACCAAACCAAACAGAAACAATGGACACCCTTTTTACCAACCAGCTAAAGAACATATGCAAGAAAAATAGCATTGTAATAATGGGAGACTTCAACTACCCGGACATCAACTGGAAAACCAACTCAGCACCAAGTGAGAAATCTAACAGATTCCTAACCAGCCTAGCCGACAACTTCATTGTCCAAAAAGTGGAGGAGGGAACTAGAGGGGCAGCCATACTGGATCTAATACTTACAAACAGAGAAGAAACAATAGAAGGAGTCGAAGCTGTGGGAACACTGGGCGAGAGTGACCACGTAATACTAAAATTCACCATAACGCAAACACAAATAACTGAACATAACAACACCTATATCCCAGACTTTAAAAAAGCTGACTTCAATAAATTCAGAGAAAACCTGGGAAAGATCTCTTGGATGGAAGTACTAAAGGAGCTGAAGTGGTGCAGTGGTTAAATGCAGCCATTGCAGGCTGACTGCTAGTTCAGCAGTTCGGCTGTTCAAATCTCACCGGCTCAAGGTTGACTCAGCCTTCCATCCTTCCGAGGTCGATAAAATGAGGACCCAGATTGTTGGGGGCAATATGCTGAATTCTGTAAACCGCTTAGAGAGGGCTGTAAAGCACTATGAAGCGGTATATAAGAAAAGTGCTATTGCTATTGCTATAAAGGGTAAAACAACTCAAGAAGCCTGGGAGATCCTGAAAAACACGATCATAAAAGCCCAGAACACCACAATACCGATGAGGAAGAAAAACAAGAAATCCAAAAGGAAACCAGCATGGCTAAACAAAAATCTCATCGATAAACTGAATGAAAAAAAAGATAAATACAAAAAATGGAAAGAGGGGCACATAACCAAGGCAGAGTATCAACAGACAGCCAGAATCTGTAAAGAAACAATCAGGACAGCAAAGGCCCAGAATGAACAAAGACTCGCAACAAAAGTCAAAGACAACAAAAAAAGCTTCTTCCAACACATTAACAACAAGAAAAAAATCAAAGAAACAGTTGGTCCACTAAAGAGAGAAGACGGCAAAGAAGTAACAGACAACACAGACAAAGCAGAGCTACTGAACACATTCTTCGCATCAGTCTTCACACAAAAGGAAACTGCAGCTCAACTACCCAGCAACACAAATATAAAAAACAGATTCGAAGCAAGACTCAACCTAAGCAAAAATACAGTAAGAGATCACCTATCTGAACTTAACGAATACAAAGCACCAGGACCAGACGGATTACATCCCAGAGTCCTAAAAGAACTAGCAGAAGTCATTTCAGAACCACTGCACCACATCTTCCACAAATCCTGGAACACAGGGGAACTACCCGAGGACTGGAAAAGAGCTGACGTGGTCCCCATCTTCAAAAAAGGTAAAAAAACAGACCCAGGAAACTACAGACCAATCAGCCTAACATCAATACCTGGGAAAATACTGGAAAAAATAATTAAAAACCAGATCTCCCATCATCTAAAAACAAACCAAGTAATAACCAACAGTCAACACGGATTTGTTAAGAACAAGTCATGCCAAACCAACCTCATTTCATTCTTCAACACTGTGACCAAATTAGTAGACCAGCGTAATGCAGTAGACATAATATACCTGGACTTTAGCAAAGCATTTGACAAAGTAGACCACAACCTACTCCTTCATAAGCTAGAAAAAAGCGGGATAGACAGCTACACAACCAGATGGATTAACAATTGGCTGACCAACCGTACCCAGCGAGTAGTCCTCAATGGCTCTAAGTCCACATGGAGAGAAGTAAACAGTGGGGTACCACAAGGTTCCGTCCTAGGCCCAGTACTCTTCAATATCTTTATAAATGACCTAGATGAGGGAATAGCAGGAGAACTAACCAAATTTGCAGATGACACCAAGCTGGCGGGAGTAGCAAACACCCCAGAGGACAGACTCAAAATCCAGAGGGACCTTGACAGACTCGAACACTGGGCCCAAACCAATAAAATGAAATTTAACACAGAGAAAAGTAAAATTCTGCACCTAGGCAAGAAGAATCAAAAATACACATACAAACTAGGCGAAACCACACTCAATAGCAGCGATTGCGAAAGGGATCTCGGAGTCCTGGTAGACAGCCAACTAAATATGAGCCAGCAGTGTGCAGCAGCAGCCAAAAAGGCCAACACAGTCCTGAGCTGCATAAATAGAGGGATACAATCAAGGACCAGAGAGGTACTTGTACCACTCTATAAAGCCATGGTCAGACCACACCTAGAGTACTGCATCCAGTTTTGGTCACCACACTACAAAAAAGACATTGAAACCCTAGAGAAAGTGCAGAGGAGAGCAACCAGGATGATAAAGGGTCTGGAAAATAAAACATACGAAGAGCGGTTGCAGGAACTGAGCTTGGCCAGTCTGGCGAAGAGAAGGACCAGGGGTGACATGATAGCAGTGTTTCAATACTTGAGGGGCTGCCACAGAGAGGAGGGGGTCAGGCTGTTCTCTATTGCACCAGAAAGCCAAACAAGGAATAATGGATGGAAGCTGACCAAGGAGAGATTCAACCTGGAAGTGAGGAGAAACTTTCTGACAGTGAGAGCGATCAACCAGTGGAACAGCTTGCCAGCAGAGGTCGTGAGAGCCCCAACACTTGCGACCTTCAAGGAGAGACTGGACTGCCATCTGTCTCAAATGGTGTAGGAATCCTGCTTGAGCAGGGGATTGGACTAGATGACCTACAAGGTCCCTTCCAACTCTAATAATAAATCTAGGGATCTTGGAGTCTTAGTGGAAACCAGCTAAATATGAGTCAACAGTGTGCGGCAGCAGCCAAAAAAGCCAATGCAATCCTAAATTGCATTAACAGAGGGATACAATCAAGATCAAGTGAGGTAGTCATGCCATTCTATAAAGCCTTAGTAAGACCACAGCTAGAATATTGCATTCAGTTCTGCTCACCACACTAAAAAAAAGATGTTGCGACTCTAGAAAAAGTGTAGAGAAGAGCAACAAGGATGATTAGGGGACTGGAGACTAAAACATGTGATGAAAGGGAAACAAGAAATAAAAGAACAGGGGATTGATTTAGACTGGTATATTTATATGCAAATATAAATATATCTTGTTCATATGCAAATATGAACAAGATATGAAAAAGACATTAAATTATATGGTTTTTATTTAGAAATGAGAGAACTGGATAAGTTACTCACAGGAACAGATGAATACATAATTAAAAAATATATATAATTACCTACTTAGTATTGAACTAGCAGAAGAACAGGTAAAAGAAACAATGATAGCATGGGCAAATGTTTTTGGTTATTCAACTGAGTTAGATAAATGGCAGCAGTTATGGGAAAGGAATTACAAATTAACAATGTAAACAGCATATAAGGAAAATCAGTATAAAATGTTTTATAGATGGCATATGCCACCTGAAAAACTGGCAAAAATGTTTAAAGATAAATCTGCAAAATGTTGGAAATATCATCAGTTACCTGGATCGTATTAACATATATGGTGGACATGCCCAGAAGCAAGAAATTATTGGATTAAAATTAAAACATGGTTAGAAGAAATGATACAGCAACATACAGATTTAAAACCGGAACTGTTTCTATTGGGTATCTTACCAGAGAAATTCAGTAAGGAAAATATATACTTGATTATACATGTGATAACGGCAGCGAGGATAGTGTTTGCGCAAAGATGGAAAGCAGAGAAAATCCATATGGAGGAAGAAATAATTAAGAAAATATTGGATTGTGCAGAAATGAATAGATTGACCTTGATACTTAAAGAAAGAGGGGAATTGGAATATATTCAGATATGGGGTCAATTTTATGATTGGTTGGAGAAGAGATATGTATAGAATAATATTGTAAAGAAAGAGGGGTGAAATGTTATAACAAATGAAATGATAAATATTAGGATATGAGAAATAATGGGGGAATAGGGAGAAGGCACAGAAGAAGCACACAGATGATGCACTGATGGATTAATTATGTATTGTATGTTTGTTTGTCTATAAAAATAAAAAACTTTATTTAAAAAAAATATTGAAGGATGATTTGTCCTTTTATGATACTTCATGTACCGTAATGCAAAGTGACTCTTGATTTCAGATGCAGCTTCCTGTGACCCCTGCCCAGAAGACCAATATCCCAACAAGGACAAGGACCACTGCATTGCCAAGAAGATCCATTTCCTTGCCTATCAAGAGCCTCTGGGATATGCTTTAACTTCTCTCCCACTTTCTCTCTCCGTGGTCACATCAATAGTCCTGGCAATTTTCCTTAAACATCGTGATACACCAATCGTCAAGGCCAACAACCGAGATCTCAGTTACATCCTCCTGGTCTCCCTCCTGCTCTGCTTCCTCTGCTCCTTCCTCTTCATTGGTCGACCCCGGACGCTCACCTGTCTCTTCCGACAAATTACCTTTGCCATTCTCTTTTCCCTTGCAGTTTCCTCTGTCTTGGCAAAAACTGTCATGGTGGTTCTGGCCTTCATAGCTACCAAGCCAGGGAACAGGGCAAGGAAACTCTTAGGAAAACCACTGACCAACTCCATTGTCTTAGCCTGTCCTCTGGTCCAAGCCCTTCTTTGTGCCACCTAGTTGATAACCTCTCCCCCTTTTCCCAACTTTGATTTCCACTCCTTAGTAGGAGAGACTATCTTGGAATGTAATGAAGGCTCTGCTTTAATGTTTTATGCAGTCCTCGCCTACCTGGGGTTTTTGGCCCTCGTTAGTTTGACAGTGGCCTTTCTGGCCAGGAAATTGCCCGACAGCTTTAATGAAGCCAAGTTCATTACTTTCAGCATGCTGATCTTTTGCAGTGTGTGGATCTCCTTCCTCCCCCCTTACCTGAGCACCAAAGGGAAGTACATGGTGGCCGTGGAGATCTTCTCCATCTTAGCCTCTGGGGCTGGTCTCTTGGCTTGCATCTTTTCCCCCAAATGCTTCATTATCCTATTTAGGCCAGATCTGAATCAGAGAGCAAATATAATGGGGCACAAGCATCTCTGACTTATATGCAAAGGGGTAACTTTTATTTTGCTTTTGGGATCTTTTTTTTAATTTGATGTGGCTCCTTAACAATGATGAAATAACAGAGTGGCTTGTCCTTCAAATGATTGGAAATCATGGAGATATTTGGTGGTGCAGTGGTTAAAATGCAGGATTGCAGGCTAATTTTGTTGATTGCCAAGGATTCAATCCTCACTGGCTCAAGGTTGATTCAGCCTTCCCTCCTTCCGAGGTCAGTAAAATGAGGACCCAGATTGTTGGGGGCAATAGGCTGACTCTGTAAACGGCTTAGAGAGAACTGCAAAGCACTGTGAAGCAGTATATAGGTCTAAGTACTATTGCTATTGTTATTTTATAATCATCTCTGTCCAAAGACTCATCATGTTTATTTCCTGTTTGAAATTCCTCCTATTCGCATTTCAGATTTGGTACAATACAATTTAGAGTATTAAAACATTTCTCCTTAGGTCTCAGTATTGTGATGTGATATGCTTAAATAATTAGAATAACACATTAAACAACCTTTGAGACAGTGAATGTGACTAACAAGCAAGTACAGGAGCACATAACACCAGGCATGCTGCTGGAAGGAAATTATGAAACTGAGTCTCACTTACTTTGGTCATATCATGCAGGGAAATTCCCTGGAGAAAGCAATTATGTTTGGAAGAGTTAGCGGTAAAAGGAAACCAGGCCAGTGGTGGGGTTCAAACTTTTTTACTACCAGTTCTGTGGGCATGGCTTGGTGGGCATGGCATGGCTTGGTAGGCGTGGCAGGGGAACGTTCCTGCAAAATCTCCACTTCCTCCCGATCAGCTGGGACTTGGGAGGCAGAGAATAGATGGGCGTGAAGGTGGTATTTACTGGTTCTCCAAACTACTGAAAATTTCCACTACCAGTTCTCCAGAACTGTTCAGAACCTGCTAAAACTCACCTCTGAACCAGGCCACCAAAAATGCCATCTATCAAAGCTGATACCAGTTGGTGCATAAAACAACTCAAAAACATAGTGCAGGATCAGCAGATGTGGAGATACCTGTTTCAGATAAGCTTTTATTAACAAGCTAAAAACAGACTAACGATGCTTATAAAGCATCTTCAAAGACAACACCCAGGAACCGGAAACACCTCATAGAGGCACATAGAGATAAAGATTAAAAGCAAACACAACCCCATAACATCTCCCCTTTTCTAATATAAAGCATCTTCAAAGACAACACCCAGGAACCGGAAACACCTCATAGAGGCACATAGAGATAAAGATTGAAAGCAAACACAACCCCATAACATCTCCCCTTTTCTAATATAAAGCATCTTCCGAAAGGTGGAACTGGTCTTCCAAAGTCATCGATGCTAGTTCTAACACAGCAGCTTGCTTCTCACTGGCGAACAGGCGCTCTTGCTGTTCCCGGAGCTGCGTCTGGAGAACCCGCAGCTGCTCTTGCATGGTGGCTTCTTTCTCCGCAGCCTGGCCCTGGTACGTCTCGAGGCTGGATTGCAACTGGTGCATCTGCAGCAAAAGCGGGTCGTGACCTTGCCTTAAGGATTTGGCCTCTTCCTCCCTTTTCAGGAGATTCTCTGTTTTAGCTGCAATCTCTTGCTCCTTTTCCCATAACGACAAGGTCAGATCTGAAACCTGCTGCTGCAGAGACTTACTCTGTTTCTGCGTCTCCTCCAAGGCCTGGATGACCTCTGTGTTGCTGCTCAGTTGCGCCTTGACTCTTTCCAATTCAGACTCTTGTCGTCTTAAGGAACTTTCTAAGCCTCCGCATCTGTCCTTAAGTTTGGCATTTTCTTTCTCCAGCTGGCTGGACTTCTGCCTGGCAGCCTCCCTTTCCAACGTCTGGGCAGCTTCAAGGTCAGAAACCTGCTTTTCCAACTGCTTTACTTGGTCCATCCACTGAGACTGCATGGAAGAGAGGCCTTCCTGGGGTCTGACCTGCTCAGACTCCAGATCCACTTGCAGCTTCTGGAGCTGCAATTCTTTCCCCCTGAGCTCATCTTGGCTGTTGGCCACAGCCTCCTTGGCGAGCCGAAGGGCTCATTCCAAATCCTGCGGCTGCTGCGATCTGCTCGCCTGGAGACTGCGGAGGGATTCCTCTCTCTCCCTCCGGCCGGCTTCTTCCCTGGCCAACCTGCAGTTCAGTTGGTTGATCTGAGTTTCCAGGAGATTTAGGCTCTCCTTGTGACCGGTTTGAGCCATCAGGAGCTCTTGTCGAGTATCTTCCAGGCTCTGCTCTAGAGCACTTTTCTCCCTGAGCAGCTCCTGAAACTGTTCATCCCCAGAGAGGCTGCCTTCCAATCGCTTCTCCAAGACGGCTACCTTCTCCTGCAGTTGGTCCACCAGCTGGGCCTTCTCCTCCACTTGGAGAGACATCTTTTGCCTTTGCTCTTGAAATTCCAGCTTCAGGGATCTGTGTTCTCCCTGCAGCATGTCCAGGTTCTTTTCTGCACTAGAGGCAGTCAGCTGAGCCTTCTGCAGATCTACTGACACGCGTTGGACATAGGACTGCAGCTCTTGGCTCCGTTCTTCCAAGCTGGTGATCTTGTTTTCTGCACTCTCCCTCACAACTCTGAGCTCATCCCTTTCCATTGTAAGGTCCCCCTGTTGCTGTTGCAGCTCCTGAACTTCTCTGGCCAGGCGAGGCAGAGGACCTGGTGCTTGGAGGACCTGGTGCTTTATCAATGGTCTCCCCAAGACTTTGGAGGAATAGGTTTCGACATTATGTAACTCCCTTGGAATGGTAAATCGCATCAGTCCCAAACGCTCACATGTTGAGCCTGACAATAACGGCTTTTGATCTACATCCACAATTTCAAATTCCAATTTGTGAGTAACCCCACGTATGTTACACTCAGTATAAAACAAGCCTAGCGACTCCATCAGTTCCCCCGAATATAACCTCAATGTGGCACTACTAGGCTGAAGGGGTGTCTCAGGTGCCAATTTCCTTTTGTCCTTTAGGCTCATCACATCACATGTTGCCCCTGAGTCCAACTGACAAGATTGAATTATATCATTAAATTTAAGATTAACAAACCACTTTTTACCCTTTAAATGTACTGCACCAATGCATTCTTTCGTGTAGGTCACATCAGTGGTAAACAGCGATACATCCTCTAAATCCGGTGTTTGCTCGACCATATGCAATTTCTTTGCTGCCAGACACCCCCCAGCAAAATGGTTCAGCCTCCCACACGCCCTACAGATTTTACCATACGCTGGACACCGTTCTTTCCCACGTGCATGCACATTGTCACAGTATTTACACAGTGTGTGGTTGTCTACTGACAAATTGCGAGGCTTCTGTTTGAACTGCTGCTGTTGCTGATGATTCCTCACATTTGGCTGGTGCTTGGAAGCTGCATTAACACAGTTGGTCTGTTTATCTCGCTCCAACGCCATCAGCCGTTTATCTGTAAGTTCAATAGTCTGACATATTTCTATGGCTAATTGCAGGGTTAAATCATGTTCCCTTAATAAACGGCGGCGTGTACTTTCCTTGGCAACACCCAAAACTATTTTGTCTCGGATAAGTTCATCTCTCAAGGAACCGTACTCACAACTTGCCGCCCTTTCCTTTAAGCGTGTTACAAAGGCGTCAATCATTTCTCCTTCTTCCTGAGTGCAGCTCCCGAAAAGGTATCTTTCATATATAACATTCTTATGCGGTCTGAAAAAGGCTTCCAAAGCATCCAAGATAGCCTTAATATCAGTTCTCTGCTCTTCTGTAAGGGTTAAACTATGTTTATAAATATGAAGGCATTCTGCACCCATTAATCTTCTTAATGTGGCAGCTTGTACTGCTGCCGGCTTATCATTTAGGCCTGTAGCCAAAGAGTAATCTTCAAACTCTGCCCTAAAATTTTCCCAATTAGTGCTAGAGTCCTCACTTACTCGCATGAGTTGCGGCAGTGGTATATTATCTGCCATGATGCTATATTTCTTGCTTCCGACGCTCCACTTTTCAAGGCCAAGTCACTTCTGACACCATGTTTCAGATAAGCTTTTATTAACAAGCTAAAAACAGACTAACGACGCTTATAAAGCATCTTCAAAGACAACACCCAGGAACCGGAAACACCTCATAGAGACACATAGAGATAAAGATTAAAAGCAAACACAACCCCATAACAATACCTGGCCCATAGAATCACTAAGAGTCATATCCGACTCAATGGATATAGATCCATATTATATATTGGTTAGATCACACCTGAATATTGCATCCAGAGAGAGACCAATACATAAGTGACAAGGTATAAGATGCAGGCAGGGAAAGCATACACTGAATGACACCACCAAGTAGTTGGAACAGGAACATAGGCACAGTTTAAATTAAGCAGTGCTGTGCATGTCCTGTCCTGCTGTCTGGAGGCTATGAGTGTCTGCGTGGGGAAAAAGAGGCTTCTAAGGAATCTCAGCAAGACTGAATGGCTTTGGGTTTGGGGGATCTCTATTTCTAGGATTGATGATGTTCATCCATCATGTTTGAAGAGGACCTTGACATCTAACAGGTTGTGAGCTGTCCACAATATGTCCGCAGGTGTCTGGTAAGGCCTGTATGGGCACGAAATGTTCTGCCACATGTCGGGCAGACATGTGTGGCACCATATTTCTAGGACCACACCATCTATGGTGTTGGGTGGGGTTGCATTGCCCCAAACAGACCCTGCAAGCACTTTGGGGTCCTCCTGGACTCTCAACTCCTGCTTGAAGATCAAGTGGCAGTTATGACTAGAAGGGCCTTTTCACAACTTTGATTATGTACCACTTGTACCCATTGCTGGACAACAGATACCCTGGTCACCTCCTGATTGGATTACTGCAATACATTCCATATGGGCCTTCCCTTGAAGGGTATCAAGAATCTTCAGCTGGTGCAAAATGTATTAGCAAGAGCAGTTATGCTTCTGGTGTATCTCATGATACCTTTGTTTGCTGAGCTGCATTGGTTGGCCTCATCACTCCTGAGCTTCTGAAGTTCCTTCAGATCTGGTCACGCTAGTTGACTTGGGGACCCTGATAATTCCAATTCTTTTTAATAAACGTTGCATAAAGGTTTTAAGCAATGATGGTCTTCTTTATTTACACTTTTTACTTGACTGTTGTATGCTGCTCCGAATCACTTTGCATGAGAAGGGTGGCCATATAAATTTGATTAGTCAATCAATCCACATGCGTTCAGTGAACCAGTTGTTACACAGGTTGAATTCCACCACTGGCCATGCCCCATTAGAACCCTTTCCATCTGAACCTACTATGACACAGGCCAAACTCCGTCTTGTGTGCAGGTGTTCACTGTCAGATACGTCAAAAAGTTTACTACACTTTGACTCTCAAGTCCATCTACTCTGTGGCTGCTGCTGCACACTGCTGGCTCACATAAACCATATAAACATTGGTATGATTGCTCACACTTCCTAGGATACAGCTGACTGCCACTGTATCCCATTAGCACCCATTCTACCTGCACATGCTAGGTCAGAGGCCAAACTCCATCTTGTGTGCAGGTGTTCACTTTCATGTAGATCAAAGCCTCAACTCTCAAGTCCATCTTCTCTGTGGATTACCAAGAAGAGACACAAACATATTTTCCCCTACCTGAGATGCAAACAACACCCATTGCTAAGTGGGTAGGACAATTGCTTTTCCTTGCAATTATCAGAAGAACAATAATTCTTCATGTATTCCCTCTGGATTTCAACCCACAAGAATCTTCTAAGGTAAAACCTGCTTTAAAAAATATGCTCTGGGTTTTCCCAGTGGTGGGGGATGTTGGCTTGTCTTCCAAAAAGCTAGCTCCGGGGTTTGGTGAGACTTAACTGACCTTCACGTCAAAGCCCAAACACAGTTAACAGAAAACACGTTTGATATAATAGTAGTTTATTGATTGATTATTCTTGTGAGCTTATCATTACAATAAAATACAGCACATAGCCTAATTTCAGAATATGACAAATAGAAGCAAATAAAGTAATGTAATACAAATGTGTTAATGCAAAGAGCCATCAGATAAAACTGAGGCCATCCAGCTGACAAAGCAGTCTCCATTGTGCCACAGTTCTGGTGAGATTTCAAGTGCAACCAGCAATTCAGCTACTGCACAAATCTTGATTTCTCATCTAGGAGGGAAGGTGCCAAGAATGCCTGGGCTGCCTCTCCTGCTGCTGCTGCTGCTGCTCTTCTGCCTCCTGCTTCCAACTTCTGCTAAGAGGATGCAAACTGTATGTTTGTTGAAAAACCCTTTCCAGAAGCAGGATGACTGGAACTATTACAGGCCTGGTGATCTGATTATTGGGGGGAATTTACCCCTGGCAGCTCTTATGTTCTCCAGAGGCCCAGATTTTCAACATAACCCATTCCTCTTTATGGATACATTCTTGTAAGTTTCACCTGGAGGGGAAAGCTTTAGATGATCGTTTTCTCTGTTTTGAATTCAGTGCCTCCTTTCAGAAATGATTCTCCTAGGGATCTTGTATTGTGTTGTATTGTGTTGGGAGTGGTGGTGTATTGTATTGTATTGTGTTGCGGGGTGCACTGAGGGAGCTCCACCAATCTCATTGTACATATGTTGTGCAGTGACAATAAAGGTTATTAGTATTATTATTATTCAAATCTTTGTCAAACTCAAGAAAAGGCTAGAATTCATAGTTTTTCCAGAAGTCTTCATCATGATCATTATAAACCGTAAAAAAGTGAGGAGGGACAGCACCTTATAGACTTGGCTGGCCTAGTGAAGAAGTTGACTTATAATATTAATTTGGATGTAAAATCATGGTGAAAGAAACCTGAAAGCTCAGTCCTTTTCCACTGTAAGGTACTGCTAAAATCCCTCAGTTTTGGGATCAGCATTTCTCATAAATAATGGACTTATAATTAAATATGTGTTGTGATCCCCCCCCCCCACTGGAGTCTTGTGGTCACCAATGGTTACCAGACCTGAAGAAGCTGCTCCAAGAATGACACAATTACAATCACTTAAGCAAAGTGAAGAAGGGAGGGTGATGGAATTGTATAAAAATGGTCCATGATATGGAGAGAGAGAGAGTTTTATCCTTTCTCTCTAAACCATAGAAGTTTAATAAAAAGAATATTTATTTTAAAAACTCAATGAAACTTGGGACTTGCTGTTGCAAACAAAAAATATGGCAACGCAGACATTAGCTTCCTTGTAATGTTCCCCAATGTTTTTTTTTCTCACTATAGAGTCATACCCAAGAACTTCCAGCAGGTCCTGGCCTTGATGTTTGCAGTTACAGAAGTCAACAAAGATTTAGTTCTCCTCCCCAACATCACCCTTGGCTTCCACATCTATGAAAATCACCAGACTGAGAGGAAAACTTCTTTATTCAGCCTCTCCTTGGTCTCAAGACGAGGCCAAATTATTCCAGGTTATAAATGTGACCAGCAGGACCTTCTGCTCTCTGTCATTGGGGGTGACAACCCCAAATCCTCAAGGCTAATGGCCTCCATCTTCAGCATCTTCAAGGTCCCACAGGTAAGGGGAATACAATAAGGAATCGACAAACAACAGAAAGAGACATAGAAGCCAAGGATGAAAGTGAAGGGATGGGGGGTGGGGGCAACATATGGTGGTTATATGTGTCAAAACTGTCACCTCAGTTCTGACACTTCTGACAGTATGACTTAGATAATCCTTCTTATAGTTGAATTTATTTTTATATTTTATATGTCAAGATACATTTTTATATAACCTGAAATAGATATTGACATAAATCTGAAAAATAAATTATATTGAATTTAATAGCTGGAACAGTGTACAATAAGCCAGAACACCCAATTATAGTTGATTAGTTAGAGTGTGCTGACTCATGCACGAGGTGATATACACTATGATTGGTTGCTCTAAGTATAAAGGGGGAGTTTCCCTTTCCCACCGCCTTTTTCTTCTGTGCGTTCTGTAGTGTTTAATTTACCTCATGATGTTCCTATGTTCCTGACTATCTTGTCTGCTCATGCATGAGGCAATCTACGCTGTGATTGGTTGCTGTGGGTGTAAAAGGAGAGTGTCCCATTTTTCCCGCCTTTTTCTTCTATGTGTACTGCATGGTGTTTAATTTACCTCATAAGGTTCCTGTGTCCCTGACAATCTTGTGTTCTTCCTTTTCTGGATGATGACAAAGACTGCTGTAAATTTCATTTCAATGTTATATATATATATATATATATATATATATATATATATATATATATATATATATATATATATATATATATATATATATATATATATATATATATATATATATATATATATATATATATATATATATATATATATATATATATATATATATATATATATATATATATGTCTTTGGGTATTCGGGTTTTCTCCCGCGTGAAATTGGAAGTGTCTTGGCGACGTTTCGATGAAGTCTCATTCATCATCTTCAGGCTGGTGTCTTCTGCTTCCTGCTTCTAGGAGCAATGTGAGATTGCTGCTGTTTCTTCCTTTTAACTGCCAGTGGAGGTTTGAACTGATAGGATGGGAGCTTGGCTGTGTTCTGATTGGTTGGAGGTGTGTTCTGATTGGTTGGGGGCTTGGCTGTGCTCTGATTGGCTGGGGGGGTTAGCTGTGCTCTGATTGGCTAGGGGTGTTCTTAGGTTAGTCTGACTTGCAGGGGCATTTGAGCTGGTGAGCTGCATTGCTGCTGTTTGGCTTCTGGTTCTTGGTCCTGCCACATCTTCATGGAGGGTGTCAGTTTGCTTCATGTATGGATTGGAGGGGTTTAAAGTGGCTAATGATGCAGCTGTAGTATGGCTTCTTGTTTGTGGTCGTGCCTCATTGGTGTGGGTTTGGGTTTGCTTATTGCGTGGATGTGTGGTGGTGACATCCTGTGTGGTTTTCGTGAGTGTGGGTCTGGTGTCCTTCTTTGTTTTAGGGACTCGTTTGTCAATAAGGGCGGGTTTCCAAATGGCTGGTAGGCGGGAGGTGTCATCTCATTTATTCATGCTGTGTGGGCGTTTTTCTATCTCGATGGCTTCTCTGATTATTCTGTTGTTAAAGTGTTCAGTTTTGGCAATAGTTCTGGTCTTTTTAAAGTCGATTTCATGTCCTGTGGCTTTGAAATGTTGGACCAGGAAAGAAGTTGGTTCCTCTTTTTTGACTGTGTTCTTGTGTTCTTCAATGCGTGCACTTATTCTTCTGTTGGTTTGTCCAATGTATGTGGTGGGGCAGGCAGTGCATGGAATTTCATATACTCCTTGATTTTCTAACTCAATTTTGTCTTTGGGGTTTCTTAGGATGGTGGATATTTTTCGGTTTGTGCAGAATGCTGTCTTGATGTTGTGTTTGTGGAGGATCTTGCTGATTCTGTCTGTGGTGCCTTTTATGTATGGGAGGAGGGCTTTGCCATTTTCTTGTTCTCTGTCTTGGATTTTAGTTTGGGTTTCTTTTTGGATTAGGTTGGTGATCTTATTTCTTTGGAATCCATTGGATGCTAGTACGTTAGTGAGAGTATTTAGTTCGGTTTTTAGGTGTTGTTCGTCAGCTAGGCGTTTTGTTCTGGAGATGAGTGTCTTGGCTACGGAGTTGATCTGTGCTGGGTGGTGGTGTGAGAGTGCATGCAGATAGCGGTTAGTGTGGGTTTTCTTCTGGTAGATGGTGTGTCCTAGGGAGCCATTGGATTTCTTGTAGACTAAGACATCCAGGAAGGGAAGTTGGTTGTTAGCTTCTGTTTCCATGGTGAACTGTATTTTAGGGTGTAGGCTGTTGAGGTGTATGAGGAAGTTGTCCAGTTTTTCTTTCCCGTGTGGTCAGATTATGAAGGTGTCATCTACATATCTGAGCCAGAGTTTGGGTTTGTGATCAGATTTTTCTAGAGCTTGGGTTTCAAAGTGTTCCATATAGAGGTTAGCAATGACAGGTGAGAGGGGTGATCCCATGGGTGCTCCTTCCATTTGTTTGTATTTTTGTCCGTTATAGATGAAGTATGTGTTGGATAGGCAGTGGTTGGTCAGATCTAGGATGTGCTTGGGGGGGTTGTATTTGTTTTGGATGGCTGTCAAGGCTTTTTTGATTGGTACTTGGGTGAAGAGGGATATGACATCGAAGCTCACGAGTAGGTCGCTGGGCTGTAAGTTTTGTTTCTTTATGATCTCTATGAACTGGAATGAGTTTTTTACATATGAGGTGATGGATTCTGCATAAGGTTGTAGTTGTTTTGCGAGAAATTTGGCTAGGTTTTGTAGAGGTGAGCCTATGGAGCTGACTATGGGTCTAAGTGGGGTTCCTTCTTTGTGTATCTTGGGGAGACCATAGAGCTTGGGGCATCTGGATTATATATATATATATATATATATATATATATATATATATATATATATATATATATATATATATATATATATATATATATATATATATATATATATATGTGTGTGTGTGTGTGTGTGTGTGTGTGTGTGTGTGTGTGTGTGTGTGTGTGTGTGTGTGTGTGTGTGTGTGTGTGTGTGTGTGTGTGTGTGTGTGTGTGTGTGTGTGTAGCATTTTTTGCTGATAAATAAAAATGAAGGGAGACTATTATAGATGTATTTCGAGCTATTTTGCTCTCATCAGATAGCCATACCCGTAGTGGGATTTGAACCTGGGCAGTCTGCTTATAAGGCAGAAGTGTTAACCTCTAGGCCAGGTTCTCTTCACCAGGAAAGGGTTATATATGTTTTTTTTCTGTCGAGTCATCCTGGTGTATGGAAAAAAACATCACAGCTTCCTTTTGCCTTTCGGCACCTCCTGGGGCCATCCAGGCAGTTTTTTTATAGTTGACAAACTATATTGTCTGTATGTGTAACATTTTTTTGCTGATGAATGAAAATAAAGGGAGACTATTATATATATATATATATATATATATATATATATATATATATATATATATATATATATATATATATATATATATGTAACATTTTTTGCTGATAAATGAAAATAAAGGGAGACTATTATAGATCTATTTCGAGCTATTTTGCTCTCGTCAGATAGCCATACCCGTAGTGGGAATTGAACCTGGGCAGTCTGCTTGAAAGTCAGAAGATTAACCTCTGAGCCACAAGGTTCTGTTCCCAATCAGCTCTTCACCAGGAAAGGGTTATATGTTTATTCTGTCGAGTACACCAGGATGACTCGACAGAATAAACATATATATATATATATATATATATATATATATATATATATATATATATATATATATATATATATATATATATATATATATATATATATATATATATATATATATATATATATATATATATATATATATATATATATATATATATATATATATATATGTAGGATTTTTTGCTGATAAATGAAAATAAAGGGAGCAAAAAATCCTACACATATAGATTAGTGTGTCGACTATGTAAAAAACTGCCTGGACGGTCCCAGTGAGGGGCTGAAAGGCAAAAATGGAAGCTGTGATGCTTTCTCTCCCATATTTGGGTACACCAGGATAACACGACAGAAACACACACACACACACACACACACACACACACACACACACACACACACACACACACACACACACACACACACACACACACACACACACACACACACACATATATATATATATATATATATATATATATATATATATATATATATATATATATATATATATATATATATATATATATATATATATATATATATATATATATATATATTGCTCTCATTAGATAGCCACACCCTTAGTGGGAATTGAACCTGGGCAGTCTGCTTGTAAGGCAGCAGTTTTAACCTCTAGGCCACAAGGTTCTCTTCCCTATCATCTCTTCACCAGGAAAGGGTTATATATGTTTATTCTGTCGAGTCATCCTGGTATATGGAAGGAAACATCACAGCTTACTTTTGCCTTTCGGCCCCAATCCAGGGGCCATCCAGGCTAGAAACCATATTTGCAAACTTTACAACGAACTGGTAAAGAAATAAAGGGAGACTAGTATAGATCTATTTCAAGCTATTTAGCTCTCATCAGCTAGCCATACCCTTCTAGGATTCGAACCGGGGCTGCTTGCCTTGTTAGGCAGTGCTTTTACCCTCTAAGCCACCTGGTTCTCCTCCCTTATCAGCTGAGCCAGGGGAAAGATTAAATGTTTTTCTGCTGAGTCACCTGGTATACCCAATTATGGGAGGGAGCAACATAAGGAAGCAGTATGTTCCCTCCCATAATTGGGTATATATATGAAAATAAAGGGAGACTATTATAGATCTATTTCAAGCTTATTTTGCTCTCGTCAGATAGCCATACCCCTTACTGGGATTTGACGAGAGCAAAATAAGAGCAAAATAATCTACTGACGAGAGCAAAATAAGCTGGTCCCAGTGATATGGCTATCTGATGAGAGCAAAATAAGCTTGAAATAGATCTATAATAGTCTCCCTTTATTTTCATTTATCAGCAAAAAATCCTACACATATAGATTAGTGTGTCGGCTATACAAAAACAGCCTGGATGGTCCCAGTGAGGGGCTGAAAGGCAAAAAGGAAGCTGTGATGCTTTCTCTCCCATATTTGGGTACACCAGGATAACACGACAGAAACACACACACACACACACACATACACACACGCACACACACACACACACACACATATCAAAATCCTACATATATACAGCAAAAAATCCTACATATATATATATATATATATATATATATATATATATATATATATATATATATATATATATATATATATATATATATATATATATATATATATATATATATATATATATATATATGCAATACCTTGACAGAAATCACTTCCTGACTTTCATAAACGTTTATCATCTCTCTGCACATTTCAGTGCGGTTTATTCTCTGTATCAAGTTGATGGTTTGTTCCTTTGACTTCTGATCTATCACAACCAGACAAAATAGGTAACTGGTGGCTTTTCCTAACAAGGGAGAAAGATTAACCTTTCCACTCAAAGTGGATAAAACTTACTGCTGGGGTAATAAAACACACAATGGGGACCCTTGAAGTCACCATTAAACTGTACTTTGTCTCTTACAGAGGATTCTCTCTTTCTCTAGCTCGGTGTTGGCTTTGAGTTCACTCAGGGAGGCAGAAGAGTTTATCATTCCTTCTTCCGGATTAATCCCAAGGAATCTCCTCAGTATGTGGGTTTAATCCAGCTTCTTCTGCATTTCCAGTGGAACTGGGTTGGGCTTGTGGCCCCTGAAGATGACGATGGACAATATTTCATCTCATCTCTGGTGCCAATGCTCAAGGAGGAGGAGATCTGCCTGGCCTTCACTGAAATGATGAAATCTGATTTTTATCCTACTACAGGATCAGGATTACTTCATATTATCAACACTTGGTCTAAAGGTGAAGTGATTATTCTGTTTGGAGACTCCAGTGCTCTTTCAAATGTACAAGCGGTTGTATATAGTTATGAAATACAGAGAAATGCATCATTTCTGAAAGTTTGGATCTTTACATCCAATTGGAAACTTAAGGTGATGAACTCTCAATATTTATTGCAAGGTATAAAGACCTTCCACGGGGCTTTGCATTTCAGGGACCACACCAGGGACATCTCAGAATTCAACCATTTTCTCAGGTCTTTAGACCCCCTGAACCTACGAGGGGATCTCTTTCTCCCACTATGTTGGGAAAAAGTCTTTGACTGCAAGATCCACAAGCCAGGCAAGGTCCCTCCAAAATGGGGAATACCATGTACAGGAAAGGAGAATATACGGAATCTGCCATCTTATGTGTTTGAAGCAAGCATGACAGGTGAAAGTTACAATATCTACAATGCCATTTATGCTGTGGCACACGCATTACATGCAATGCATGGAGCCAGAGGGCAACCAGCCATGTTAAGACTTGGAAAGAGGATCTCAAATGTCCAGTCATGGCAGGTAATTTCTGTAAGTTTTTTTTTAATCCATTGTACAGATCTTTAGATAGCAAGCTACCCATGTGTATTTCTTGAAATAAATATATGTATGGCATCCTATCACTGCATCAAATCTGCATCAAGCCAGATTGAAACAGTAATTATTAAAAAAAACAATCAAATGAATTTTCAGGGTTCCAAGTAACACACCCAATGGAATCAAAACTGAAAGGCAGGCATATTCTTCAAAGTGTAGATTTATTAGACATGTCATATTGGCACATCTGGGAAAACCCGACTCTAAACTCCCCCTCAGGTTTTCCCCTAGTCAAAAGTCAAATTTTTCTTTCCCCTGCCCATGCAATCATCACATGGTCCAATCAGGTCCAAGGGATCACTTGATCTCAGATCCCACCTTCTCACACCTGGTGGGAAAGTCCTTGGCTCTCAGAGGAAAGAATTTTATTATGGCTACAATCCTCCAGCTAGTTCTACTTCCCCCCTCCCATTCCCACATCTTGAATTCTCATTGCTGTGGCAGCCCTGGAGAGGCCTGGGGAAAATGGCTCCAGGGCTGACATGAATTAAGTCGGATGTGGTATTCAGCCGGTTCGGGTCGGTTCACCTGAACTGGTAGCAGAAATCACGGGTGCACCCCAGGGGTGGGTTCCTACCGGTGCGGTCTTGGCTGTCCGTCGCCGCGAGCCGAAGAAGCTGGCGGCGTTTGCGGCACGGGGCTTCCCCCGCCCGCTTTGCCGGGATGCTGCCTTTTGCATTCTTTTGCCCTCTGCCCAAGCGCTGCTTGGGCAGAGGGCAAAAGAACGCAAATGGCGGCATCCCGGCGTCCCGGGAAAGCGGGCGGGGGAAGCCCCGCACTGCGAACGCCGCCAGCTTCTTCGGCTCGGCGGCGACGGACAGCCAAGACCGCACCGGTAGGAACCCAACACTGGTGCACCCGCCCAGCCACCCCGGCTCTATACCATCCTATTTACGCATATTTTTGAGGCCGGGCACATGCATGGAAGGTGCACACCACAGAAAAGTTCATCCACCAAAGGCCGGGTGCATGCATGGATGGAGTGCATATGAGCAAAGCGACCATGCATGTGCACTCACATTTGCGAACTGGTAGGGAAAGTAAGTGAACACCACCCCTGAATTAAGTATAATGTTTTTTTGAAAGAAAGTAGGATGGGAAAGAGAAATAAACCAAACCAGTTGTCCATCAGATTATTGTAGGAAAGATCTTACTTAAAGTTCTTCAAAGTTTGCCTGAGTTTTATAAAGTGGTCATTCCAGGGTGGTAGCACCATCCCTGAGCAACAGAGAACATAAAGCAAGATGGCAATTCTGCCAGAAGCGTCAATAGTCCTAGTGAGCATATTTGCAGAACCATCTGAGTTTCCTTCTGGATGTAACTTGGATGATGATGATGATGGAACTCTGACAAATCAGCCATCAATAGGCACATAGACTTTAACATCAGCTATAGACTATGCAAAAGAGACAATCACCCAGCCCAAAAAGGGAACAAAAAGACCCCAGCCCCTCTCCATCAGCCATCAGCCATCAGCACCCAGATCAACATAGATTAACTCCAAGGTTAACATCAGACCAACCATCAAGTAAACAATTCCCCAATCAAGAAACTGCCAAAGTGCCAACAGCAAACAGCCCTGAAGAATCTCTAAGATCGTCCCACCAACACTGACAATGCAAGCCACCAGAATATAAACTGAGAGCAAACCACGCTCCTTACTAGCACTGATGAGGTTACCTAGTTCGGTAATGAAACATCTGCAAGAAAACAAGCAAGTTCAGAGAGCACCAAGGACCCCTCATGTCAACCCTGAGCTACAAATATTCCCCTGTATTAGTTGATGTGTTCTCCATTCAGTCATGTCCGACTCTTGGCAGTTCTATGGGGCAAGTCTCCCCACACGTTCCAAACTTGAGTTACTTTTTAAAAAGACACTCAACTCAGTTCATGTTAAGATCGGTTTAGTTTCTATGGCTTAGCACACTGTCTGACCCACGCCATGCATTTACTTTGCAATGTGTTACATTGAACACGTTGTTGTAAGACAGCAACCCCTATGAACTTTAGCAGAGAAGAGGTTTATTTTGTAGGGGAAGTACTTAGAAACTTGATGTTACTCCAGAATGTTACTGTAGAAGCCATGATGTCTCATTTGTGTCTTTTAACCTATTACTCCAATTTCTGAAGGTCTCTTTTCTTTCAGCTTCTATCCTATTTGAGGAATGTCCAGTTCAACAACAGTGCTGGAGATGAAATCTCCTTCTCAGAAAATGGACTGGGGTCTGGTCGTTATGATCTTCTCAACTGGGTTCTCTTCCCCAATTTATCTTTTGTCCCTGTGAAAGTTGGACAGATAGATCCTGGGCCTCCCCCAGGCCAAGATTTCACCATCAACTCTGAAGCAATTGTTTGGGCAAGAAAGGTGAGCTGTAAGATTAAATAAATTCAGCAAAACATTCATTCTCTTCTGTGGATTGAAAACTTCCTCCTTACTGGAAAACAAGTTAGTGAATCAAAAACTTTGGCAACCATTGGATGAAAAATCGGTTTTGTGTGTAACAGGTTTCAGGTCTGATTTGTACACACACACACACACACACACACACACACACACACACACACACACACGTAATTTTGTATATATAATTTTGTTCAGAACAAAGTTAAAATACAAATACAAAACTCAAAAAAACCTCCAAGAAGACATAAAGGGAAAAAAAGCCCACAAAACATAAAACAGTCAATGTATTGAGCCGAGGTGGCGCAGTGGTTAAAATGCAGCACTGCAGTTCAGCAGTTCAGCTGTTCAAATCTCACCGGCTCAAGGTTGACTCAGCCTTCCATCCTTCCGAGGTGGGTAAAATGAGGACCCAGATTGTTGGGGGCAATATGCTGAACTCTGTAAACCGCTTAGAGAGGGCTGTAAAGCACTATGAAGCGGTATATAAGTCTAAGTGCTATTGCTATTAAAAAAGGTGCGTCAAAAAACCCTCACATTATACACATATTATCCCTTCTAGTTGAATACTGATTAATATACTACTACAACATTAGTTTTCAACAACAGATGAAATCCGCTTTGCTGGTTCTCCAGCCATCTCTTTGATTCTGAATTGGATCAAAGTCCTTTTGTGTATCTTTATACAAAGATAAAGCTTCACATCTTAACATTGTTTGGACAATCATTAGAGTTTGATCAAGTTTTTGAAAGAGAAATCCAGCTAGAAGCTCCATATTTCCCCAGACTCCTATCTTATGTTTCAAACAGTGTTCAGTCATTTTAATCTGTAAAACTTAATCAGGGAGCAAAGAACAAAAAAAAGTATCTTTTTCTCTGTATTTCAGTCCAAAATTATGAGACAAAATTCAGTAGAAATAACTCCAGGAATTTTGCAAGTTCAAAAAATACAGAATTCATTGGTGATAATAGCCTAATATCTCTTCCCACACACCTGAACATAGTCGTGCTTTCTGTATGGAAGGGATACAGGTTATCCAGAACAACATATATTAAAAGGAAAAAAGGGAAAAAGCAATTAGTCCAGCAAGGGGTTGAAATAAATCAGCATTCAACCACTAATCAACTTTTAAAGCAGAAAGCAAAATAAAATAATAAATTCAAAAAGTGAACGTTTGAAACCAGGGAGCAGCACGGCCAAAGAACCAGCTTTAGCAGTGAAATCAGCAGATTGTCGGTAAGAGAAAAAAAAGAATCCCTTACCATGCAGTAGCCATCTTGAGAAGAGGGCTGATGCTTGAGGGCTGATTTGTGACAGGTCAAAAAGGTTTGATATTAGGAAGAAATTCTGTCTGAAACCCAGGATGCAGTTAGAGCTACCAACAGTGGTTTCCATGGACCATTCCCATTCATTTGGACCCAATAATTGTTTGTTTTTTTAAAAAAATCTATAGCTCAATTCATAAGTCTTCTTTTGAAGGGATGAAATGGTATCGGGTTTCCTGCCTAAGCAAGGGGTTGGACTAGAAGGCCTCCAAGGTATCTTCCAATTCTGTTATTCTATTCTAATGAAAAGTCCAACTTCCAATCTCCAGCATGATTGGTGGTTTGAAGTGGAACTGTCCTTAAATCCCCCATAGCTTTTCCTGGATTTCGATAGACTCTGGTTAACCATTTCTTTTGAAGATATTTGAAGATGGAAATAGGGATGCAGAAATGAATAAATGAGGTATGTAGATTGCTTAGCCCCTCTTACACTTTTTCTTTTTCTGTTTTAGAAGGTGCCCTTTGCCAGGTGTGGCATGAAGAGGTGCCAGGCAGGAGAGAGGAGAAGCGTTCCAGAGAGCGAGCAAGTCTGCTGCTATCAATGTGACCCTTGTCCAGAAGGGACCATTTCTAATCAGACAGGTAGAGCAGACTTCAAATGTAGATTTCCCAGGATCAGGGGAGTTGTTCAGTAGAAACAAATATCAACTTATTTGCCATTTTTGGCAGATTACATTCTTCAACATATTCATACTTTTCAGCAGAACCTCTGAGTTTATAGATCTAAACTGTCTTGTCTCCCTGGCTGCTTTTCTTGCTTCTCAGCATTTTAATGCCAGGTAGTTTCAGGACACAATTCATGGGTTCCCTAATAGACTTCCTACTCCTTCTCTTAACAACCCACTGGGAAATCCAGCTATCAATCTTTTAATGGAGAAGAGGACTGTGAGGTTCAAGCTCTAATTTTCATTATTTCGGATATGCTTTTTCTGTCAGGAAGTTGATAGACCTGTTGGAGAAAGAGAAAATCAATCTAGCTATCTCCTTACCTCTGGCTAATGTATCCTAAAGCATCCATACCTCTGGCTAATGTATTCTCAAGGTTATCAGTATTAAAAGATGATTACCGTATTTTTCGGAGTATAAGACGCACCTTTTTACCCTCAAAAAGAGGGTGAAAACTTGGGTGCGTCTTATACACCGAATGTAGCCCCAACCAGCCACCCCCACCCTTTGGCCTCTGCCTGCCAGCAATTTACCTCTTTGCAGCAAACAGGGCAAAGCACAAGAAGAGCACAAGAAGAGATGATCTGCCTCCCAACCTACAGCTGACTGAGGCTTACAAACCACGTGGTAAAATGAAACTGAAACTATGGTGGCTGTGATGAGACATATTGCTGGGAGATAAACTGCTGGCAATATTAGACTGCTGAAATTGCAAGAAGGCAAGCTAGAGCTGCTGTGGCTCAGAGATAGAGCTCTTGCCTCACAATCAGGAGGTTGTGAGTTCTATCCTAGGTACAGGCAGATTCTGTTAATATGTTATTTTGTTAAATGTTTGTAGAGTGTTCAAATTATTAGACTTATTTTTTAAAGACTGCTTTATTATTGTTCTAGACAACTTAACAAAATGAAGAAACTTTTTAAAATAAATGCTTGCTCTGAAGAGGCCCAGTGCTATTGCATCTTCTTTTAAATAGCAGAGAATACTTCCAGAAAGCCACATCAATTTTAAAGATCTGTAAAAGTATAATCTGAAATGTCCTGTTTTAGTATTAAGTATTAGTATTAAAATAAGCCAGCTGAGAAACCCTGACTTAGTCATGTTTGGAGTAGATGTATTTAAATAATTAGGAGGAGTTAGTGTGATTACATTTAAGAAAACTTTCTGGGATTAATATACTGCCATAATGTACATTTCTCCAATTCTTTGCCATTTCTATGGGTCAGGCACACATGCACAGAAATACACAGCAAACAGTGTATATCATCTGTGCTGTTTGCTGTTTGCTGTTTGGCAAATTGCTGGGAAGCAGAGGCCTTTTTTCCTTGTTTTCCTCCCCCCTAAGCTGCGTTTTATACTGCGGTGCGTCTTATACTCTGAAAAATACGGTAGTCCTTTTTGATATGCCATGAAATGTAAAGTCTTGATTTCAGATGCAGCTTCCTGTGATCCCTGCCCAGAAGACCAATATCCCAACAAGGACCACTGCATAGCCAAGAAGATCCACTTTCTTGCCTATCAAGACACCCTGGGAATCACTTTAACATCTCTTACTCTTTCTCTCTCTGTGACCACATTGGCAGTCATGGCAATTTTCCTTCAACATCGTGACACACCGATCATCAAGGCCAACAACCGAGATCTCACCTACATCCTCCTGGTCTCCCTCCTGCTCTGCTTCCTGTGCTCCTTCCTCTTCATTGGTCGACCCAAGAAGTTCACTTGTCTCTTCCAACAAACTACCTTTGCCATTGAATTTTCTCTTGCAGTTTCCTCTGTGTTGGCAAAAACTGTCATGGTGGTTCTGGCCTTCATGGCTACCAAACCAGGAAACCAAACAAGGAAACTCTTAGGAAAACCACTGACCAACTCTATTGTTTTAGCATGTCCCCTGGTCCAAGCAGTTCTTTGTGCGACCTGGTTGGTCACCTCTCCCCCATTTCTCAACTTGGACTTTCTCTCCTTCTTTGGAGAGACCATCTTGGAATGTAAGGAAGGCTCAGCTTCAATGTTTTACGCTGTCCTGGCTTACCTGGGTTTTCTGGCCCTCGTGAGTTTTATCATGGCCTTTCTGGCTAGGAAATTACCCGGCAGCTTTAATGAGGCCAAGTTCATTACTTTTAGCATGCTGGTCTTTTGCAGTGTTTTGATCACCTTCCTCCCCACCTACCTGAGCACCAAAGGGAAATCCATGGTGGCTGTGGAGATCTTCTCCATTTTGGCCTCTGGAGCTGGTCTCTTGGCTTGTATCTTTTTCCCCAAATGCTACATTATCCTATTCAGGCCGGATTTGAATCAGAGAAAAAATATAATGGGACACAAGAATCTCTGATTTGTATATAAAGCAGTAACTTTTATTTTGCCTTTGGGCCCTGTTTTTAATTGTATGGAAAATATAGTGAGGCACAAGAATCTTTGATTTATGTGGGGATTGGTAATTTTTGTTTTATTTGGAGCAATTTTGTATTTGATTTCTTAAAAATGATGAATTTTAAATAAATGGTCATCCAATGCTTTGCCTGATCATGAAGTATCAGTTAATCTGATTTTTTAATTTTTCATTTACCCCTGTTGTCCCCAATAAGACCTGGTGATCAACTTGGAAATACATTTTGATAGCAAAGATGTGGATATTAGTGATAACGGTTCTAAGGTTAAAACTATGACTTTGAAAGGACAGAAGATTCTGTATTTCTAATATCAACAGATTTGAGTGCTCTATCATTTGTCTGTTCTGAAAATCCCATTAAAAGGTGAAAGGTAATGTGATTTCACATCATCCATTTTTGTAGCCAAATGATTTCCCCCCATGATTTTATAACCATGGTTGTTTATTTTAGGTCAGTCAGAGGCAACCGGGGTGGGGGTGGGGGGTTCCAAGTCAATGTGAGAAAGGTACAAAAAGACAGTCCTGAAGTGCCCCTCCCCCAACTTTGCAAAAGGTACTGGACATAAATCCTTTCTTAAAGGAAATTAAATCTTAACACACATCCATATCAATACATTGACATAAAAGGGCTCTAGGAGAAAAGAAGAATTGCAGATATCACAGAAGCTGGAGAGGATGAATGAATGTGTGAAGGAAGAATAAGAAAATTAAGTCGGAGGGAAGGAAAAGGGTGGAACTACTTGGGAACTGAACTCAATGTTAGGGAAAAAAGACATTTGGATGTTGCCCATTTCCACAGGAGAAAATCAAGAGATCAATATAACATACTTGTAAGTGGATCACCAGCTTCCTAACAGACAGGAAGCAGCAGGTGAAGCTAGGCAAGATCACATCAGATACCTGTACAATTAGCACAGCCCCCCCCCAAGGCTGTTCATTGGTTCCATTCCAAATACCCTGATAAACCATAAATGTATTTTTGTTGATGTACTCGTATTTATACTTTTCTTGTGTTTCTCTTGTTATGTTATGTGTTTTTCCCTAGGACTAACATCCCTACTGCAGGAGGGCCAAATGTCAGCCTCCATGCTGCTTGCTTCGGTTCGGTTGCCATGAAAATGGGGGAAGGGGGGGAGGATTGGTATTTGGAAGGAGAGGGGAAGCAGTGCTGGAGATGTCTCCTTATGTGTCTGATTAGAGGGTTAGGGTGGAAAATTCTCATCACATATGGTGCAGCTGCATAGACATATTTATTGCCGGCTCAAGGTCAACAGTTTCTGCTGGCCAGATGTGAAGGCTCCACCTGAAGATGTGCCCACAAGACATCTGGGGGGCACTAGGATTGGATGGCCAGCCCAGGTCTTTGAGGGGAGGGATTTGGGATTACTTTCTATATGTATTTTATGCACCTTTTGCCTCAGATCTTGCTTTCTACTTGTTGCTGTCAGTTCTTATTCAGTAAAAGAACCTTTCTCTAACATCATGGAGTCTGGGTCTTTCTTTCCCAGATTTTGAACGGAGGCACATCCGACAGTGTCTTCCATTGTTCCAGCAATATTTGCACAAAATGTCTGGTGTTTCTACTGACTCCTGTTATTTCTAGGCACTTGGTTATTATTGCTATTTACTATTTATTATATATCTATTTATTTAACTCCAGAATTAGGAAAAAACCTATTTTTAATCAATTACATGAAGGGGGTTCATAAGGGACTCAGCAAGTTAAAGCATCTATCAAAACAAATGCTGATGGAGAAAATCACTCTCAGGTTTCAAAGACTCTTTTGATTAAAATAATAAAAATGGAATCCAAACAGGAGGTCAAGAAGGCATGAGTGAGAGTGAAAAAGGCGTCCCAATCCCTGCTAGAAACTTTAATATCAATGGTTACTTCCAAGCTTGTCATTTAATGGACAAGCCCCTCTCCCAGTTCATCATTTTTAAGAAATCACATCAAATTTAAAAAGGCCCCAAAAGGAAAATAAAGTTCCCAATCACTGCATTAGTCAGAGACTGTTTTTTTTTAATTTCAAAAAGTTTTATTAATACAAAGTACAAACATTTTTCTCTTTTTCTCCCCCCTTCCCCCTCCCCCTCCCCTTCCCCCCATCCTCCCCCCTCTCACCCACCCACCCCCCGACTTCCCAGAGAAGGCACAGGGTGTAATATTCAATAAAAATAAGATTAAATTATACTAACAAATTCTTAATTTCCAAATTTCTCTAAATTTATTAAATTTATTTATTAAATTCTCTAAATACTGACCCCCTCAGACCAGGTCTGCAACTTGGGGGTCCTCCTAGATCCACAGCTAAAATTGGACCACCATCTTTCTGCTGTGGCTAGGGGGGCCTTTGCACAGGTTCGCCTGGTGCACCAGTTGCGGCCATATTTGGAGAAGGAGGCGCTACTCACGGTCACTCATGCCCTTGTCACCTCGCGGTTGGACTACTGCAATGCGCTCTACATGGGGCTACCCTTGAAGAGTATCCGGAGACTTCAGTTGGTGCAAAATGCGGCTGCGCGTGCTGTGGTTGGTGTGCCAAGGTATACCCATGTGACACCGATACTCCGCCAGCTGCATTGGCTGCCCATCAGTCTCCGGGTCCAATTCAAGGTGTTGATCACCATCTTTAAAGCCCTTCATGGCTTAGGACCAGGATATCTTCGGGACCGCATTCTGCCTCATACTTCCCTCCGACCGGTTAGGGCCCACAGAGTTGGCCTCCTCCAGGTCCCGTCGGCCAAACAATGTCGGCTGGCGGGCCCCAGGGGGAGAGCCTTCTCTGTGGCTGGCCCCGTGCTCTGGAACCAACTACCCCCAGAGACCCGGACTATCCCCACTCTGCTGGCTTTCCGTAAAGCCATTAAGACATGGCTTTTCCTGCAGGTGGGGGGGACAACTTAATTCCACCTGAGCCTACCCCCCAAGTATGTATGTGTCGAATGGATGTTGCTGTTTTAAATAATTGTTTTAAATTTTTGTACTTGTTTTTAAATTTTATGCAATTTCTTTGTTTATTCTTGTATTTCTCCTTGTTGTAAGCCGCCCCGAGTCCCTCGGGAGTTGGGCGGCATATAAGAATAACAAAATAAATAAATAAATAAATAAATAAATCTTTAACTCCTTGTTGCTCAAAACCTTTTAAGCATAATCTAAAAATCAAGCATATTATTAATCATTTAATAATCATTATTAAACATTTCAATATCTCAGGCTGTTAATTTACTCCACTATATATCTTTCATTTATATAATCTTTAAAGTGTAATAATAAAAAGAAGAGAAAGAAAAAATTCTTTCTTTCACCATTTCATTCAGTTACACAACCATCAACATCATTTCCTCAGTGCTGGATAGATCTTCCTTCTTCCGACATGATACCTCTTCGATATATATAAAAATTAAAAATATACTAACTAAATGTTAATTCCCATATTTCGCTAATTCTTTAACCCCTTATAACTAAAAGTTTTTAAACATAATCTAAAAATCAAACACATTTTTAATAACCTAGCATTCCAATATATCAGATTACTAATTTAACAATAATTCTAAATCTTTAATTTCTTTAAAGTATAGTAGTAAAAAAGAAGAAAAAAGGAAAACAAAGAAAAGACACAACCATCAGCATCATTTCCTCAATAGTAAATATATTTTCTTATTGCAAAGTATAAATTTTCATATGTCTCTCCATCTGGCCTATAACTTCCCATGCTAAGACCAAATTCTAATCGTTCCTTCTTCTCGGTCGAATTTTAGATCTGATCCTTGCAGCCATTTGTAGCTTAGTAATTTTTTGAGTTGTCAACTCTGCTCTTGTCTGACTCTGATCTTCTGTCTCCTCTTCCACATTATGAACATCTCTCTGGTTCTGTAAATCTCCTTGAATCATCAAAGCTCCTTCCATTTGAACAACTATCGATGATTCTCCTCTCTCACCTTCTGTTAGTTCCTTCATTCTTCTTCCTTCTGGAATTTTGGATATGTTGGCCTTTAACACTTTTACATAAAAATCAGTAGCTTTCATTATCATATTGAGCCGATATCTCTTTTCCAGGTGTCTCACCACTATCCCAGTTGGAGCATCCCATCTGTACTGTACTTGCTGTTTTTTGAGTTCTTCAACCAGAAAGGTATAGTCCTTTCTGGCTCTCAACATTTTAGGAGGAATTTCTTTCAATGTCATTACTTCCTGTCCATCTATCTGAAACTTATTCTTGAAGGTCGCCTGTAGAATTTCATTACGTAATGCCCTTGTAGTAAAATATATTACGATATCCCTTGGCAGATGTTTTTGTTTAGCAATCCAAGAATTCACACGGTAAATCTTATCAATTTGCATAAGCAATTCCTCTTTAGTCATTCCTAGCATGTGCACAAGTGCCTCCACCATCCTTCCTTTTAGATCTTCTTGTTTTTTCTCTTTAACACCTTAGTCTTAAAGCAAACTCTATACTTCTGTATTGAATCATTAGCACCTCTGCTTCAAAATTTTCAATATTATTTTGAGTTTTATCTATATTTTCACCCAAGGTTATCACAGACTGTTTGATTTCTTCCATGTCCTGCTCCAAAATTTCCATATTTCCTACCAGTCCTTTAAGTACAAATATCATATCCTTCCTCAATTGCTGGTGTCGAATATCAATCTCCTCTAAAGCAGTCTGAGCTTTTTCATTAATTTCATTAATTTTTGAGTTAAATTCCATAACAAGTTCATTCTTCATAACTTTTAAAGCATCAAATAATTTTTCAGGTGTTAAAGTCTGTGGGGGTGTTGAATAAGAAGTGGGTTGCATTCTTAAAGTGTAAGCGGGGAGGGGGGGCTCAAATCCTTTATTAAAAACAGTCTTTCCAGGTTTAAAAACCATTTCAAATTTAAGGTTAAACTTTTAATTTTAGTCCAAGATCAGAGAAAGAAGAGAATTCATCTAAGTCGGGCATTTTCAAAGATTTCCAGAGAAAAAACCGAATCCTTTATTAAAAAATAGTTTTTCCAAGTTTTGAAGCCATTTAGGTTTTAAAGTTAGATTTATTATTTTATTTCAAAGTCAAAGAGAAAGAAAAAAAATCCTCAAAGTCAGGAGTTTCCTTATAGAGGGCTGCTAATGAAATGAAACTTTATAGAGCTGAAGTGGTGCAGTGGTTAAATGCAGCCATTGCAGGCTGACTGCTAGTTCAACAGTTCAGCTGTTCAAATCTCACTAGGCTCAAGGTTGACTCAGCCTTCCATCCTTCCGAGGTCGGTAAAATGAGGACCCAGATTGTTGGGGGCAATATGCTGAACTCTGTAAACCGCTTAGAGAGTGCTGTAAAGCACTATGAAGCGGTATATAAGAAAAGTGCTATTGCTATTGCTATAGCTTTCACTTTCCGCACCCTCAGATTCTTCAATCACCATTTTGTTGCTTGTTAGCTCAGTTAATTTGTAACTTCCGAAGTGAAAGTCAGCAATGGAGTTAAAGTTAGGGTACTTGCCGTTCAGGTCTCCTGCCTTTCTCTGTCTGCTGTCTGCAATGTCTCAAATTGTTGTGAATCCCATCTTAAAAGCAGAGGCTGGTCACAGCATCTTGCTCCACATAAGCGGAGGCATCCAAAGTCCTGGAGCAAGTGACAGGCTGCCTCGGGAGCCCTCACTCTTCACACCCAGATTGTCTCCTGGGGCACTAGGGGGGATCTACCCTCACCTGTCTGCTCTCATCCCTCCCCTTTTCCCGGGGAGAAGATTTTCAAGCTGCCAGATAGCTGTTCTGGCGGCTTTTACGGGACCTCGGGACAGGCACTCAACGAGGAGCGTCCTCAATGCCTGGGGAGCCAAACTGGAAGCCGTCACTGAAGGCTTTCAAGAGGAGATTGGACTGCCATCTGTCAGAAATAGTGTAGGGTCTCTTGCTTGGGTGGGGGACTATATGACCTACAAGTCCCTTCCAACTCTGTTAATCTGCATGGAACAACTGGTTTAGTTATACCATAAGGCAATGGAGATATTAGGCCTGGAAGCCATCTTGGGCATTGGATCGTCAGGCCTGCCACGTTTAGTCTGTGGGAAACTGGGAGGGGGGATTGTATGGAGCTGGGAAGATATATAGTCATAATAACATTCCTTTCTCTGAGAGTCAAGGACATTCTGCCCTGCACCTTGAGGGGTGTGGCTGGGAGGCATCTCCAGTTGGGACAGTGCTTTGATTGGACCATGTGATGGACATGTGGGTGCTGGGTAGGTGCTTGGACTTTCTTTTGGGTGGGGAAAACCTGGAAGCTTTCAGATTCAGGTTTTCCCAGATGTGCCAATATGACATCTCTAATAAAATGGAACTTTGAGGAACTTCAAGCCTCAGTCTTCTTTCGTTGAAGGTGTTACTTGGAACCCTGACCTTAACCTGAATTTTCTTTAAACTCCAACCAGCTCCCTGAAAATCGGGGTGCTCTCCCGGGTCCTGAGCCCCGAACGCCAACCTGACACTGGGCGGCGTGAAGACTCAGGGAAAGTGGAGGAAGACAAATCACCCACGGAGGGAGCCACAGGGGCTAGCTCAGTGGTCTACATTGAGACCATCTACTCCCCTTTTGACAAATGGCAGTCCAATATCTTCTTGAAAGCCTCCAGTGATGAAGCTCCCACAACTTCCAAAGGCAACTTCTGTTCCTTTGGTTGATTGTTCTCACTGTCAGAAAATTTCTCCTTATTTCTAGGTTGAATCTCTCCTTGATCAGTTTCCATCCATTATTCCTTGTCTGGCCTTCAGATGCTTTGGAGAATAGCTTGACCTCCTACTCTCTGTGGCAGCCCCTCAAATATTGGAAGATTGCTAGACTAGGCATGCCCAGTTCCTGCAACCGTTCATCGTATGTTTTAGCCTCCAGTCCCCTAATCATCCTGGTTGCTCTCCTCTGCACTTTTTCTAGAGTCTCAACATCTTTTTTATAATGTAGTGACCAAAACTGGATGCAGTATTCTAGGTGTGGTCTTACTAAGGCTTTATAGCATGGTATTAGTACCTCCCTAGATTGAGATTCTATCCCTCTATTAATGTAGGTTAGAATTGCATTGGTTTTCTTGGCTGCCACTGCACTCTGTTGGCTCATATAAACCATATAAAATTGTGTAGGATTGCTCACACTTCCTAGGATACAGCTGACTGCCACTGTATCCCATTAGCACACATTCTATCTGAACATTTTATTTTATTTTATTTATTTACCCGCACTACATATTAGACATTAATACAATCAAACGAGTCCAGAGATATTTCATAAGAAGACTCCTCCACTGCTTACCTAATGCCACCAGACTTGAAATTTTATTTATGTATTTATTTTTGTCAAGCACATATTAAATAACATATGTAACAAAAAATGGATATGAATAAAAGGGAACATTAGGACGGGGACAGTAGGCACGTTGGTGCGCTTATGCACGCCCCTTACAGACCCCTTAGGAATGAGGTGAGGTCAACAGTAGACAGCCTAAGGTTAAAGTTTTGGGGGTTTGGGGAAGAAACCACAGAGTCAGGTAGTGCATTCCAGGCATTGACAGCTCTGTTACTGAAGTCGTATTTTCTGCAATCGAGTTTATTTATTTATTTATTTATTTAGGATTCTTATACGCTGCCTTCGGCGTATAAGTTTGGAGCGGGTTACCTTGAGTTTGTATCTATTGTGTGCTTGTGTGTTTTGTGGTTGAAGCTGAAGTAGTCATTGACAGGCAGGACATTGTAGAAGATAATTTTGTGAACTACGCTTAGGTCACACCGAAGGCGGCGTAGTTCTAAGTTGTCTAAGCCCAAAATTTCAAGTCTGGTGGCATAAGGTATTCTGTTGTGAGTAGAGGAATGGAGGACTCTTCTCGTGAAATATTTCAGAATTGCTCAATTGTATTAATGTCTGATATGCAGTACGGGTTCCAGACAGATGAACTGTATTTGAGAATTGGTCTAGCAAATGTTTTGTATGCTCTGGTTAGCAGTATAGTATTACCAGAGAAGAAGCTAGGTAAGATTAGGTTAACAACTCTTAATGCCTTTTTAGGAATGTTGTTACAGTGGGCTCTGTTATGCTTTCATGCTATGTCACAGGCCAAACTCCATCTTGTGTGCAGGTGTTTACTTTCATGTAGATCAAAGCCTCAACTCTCAAGTCCATCTTCTCTGTGGATTAGCAGGAAGGGACACAAACATGTTTTAACTATCTGCTGTGCAAACAACATCTATTGCTCAGTAGATAGGACAATTGCGTTTCCTTGCAATTATCAGAAGAACAGTAATTCTCCTTGTATTCCCTGTGGATTTCAACCCACAGAAATCTTCCAAGGTAAAACTTGCTTTAAAAATGAGTTCTCCCAGTGGTGGTGGTTGTGGGGGGACCTGGTGTGGTCTTCCAAAGAGCTAACTCTGAGCTTTGGTGAGACTCAGCTGCCCTTTGTGTCAAACCCAAACACAGAGAAAGCATGACTGATATAATGGTAGTTTATTGATTGATTGTTGATCTCATTTCAGAATGAGATTGATGGGAGTGAATAAAAGGATAAATTGCAAATGAGTAAATGCAAAGAGACACTAATCAGATAAATGAACCAGATCAATTTTCTCTGAGACCTTCCATATGGTGTGATCAATTTCTGTTCTGCTAAGGAATCCACTTGTTACCTACAAGCTTCTGCACAAACCTTGATTTCTCATCCAGGAGGGAAGGTGACAATGTCTGGCCTTCTTTACCTGCTGCTGCTCTTGAACCTCCTGCCTCCAATCATTGCTAAGAAAATTCAATCTATATCTATGTTAAAAGACTCTTTCCAGATTCAGGATAAATTTGAACATTACAGGCCTGGCGATCTCATTATTGGTGGGAATTTTCACCTGGTAGCTCTTCTGGTTTCCAGAGTTCCAAACTTTCGAAACAACCCATACAGTCTTTCTACTCGACTTTTGTAAGTCTCACCTGGAAAGGAAAGATGTAGATGATTGCATTCATTGTTTTGGATTCAGGGCCTCCTTTCAGAAATGCTTGTTCTAGTCATGTTCAGATGTTTGACTTTCCTCAATCAAGAGGAAAACTCAAGAAATAAGTTACATCAGGATGATTATCCAACCATAAAAAAGTGGGGAAAGACAACACTTTAGAGACTCATGGTGTCTTCCACAGTATTTAGAAAGTCATGGTGGAAAACTCAAATAAAAGCTCAGCCCTTCTCCAGAGTGTGGTATTGTAAAACAAAAAAAAAATATCTCAGTTTTGGAAAGAGCATTGCTCATAAATTGGTGTTCTATCCCACCCCCAATCCCCAGGTGTCTTCTGCTCTGTAATGGTTACCTGACCTAAAGAAGCTGCTCCAAGAGAGAACCAGAATGAATAGGGTAGAAGAGAGGAGTAATATTGAAGGATAAAAGTCACTAAGGCAAGTGAAAAAGAGAGAGAGAGGCAGACGATACAAGGGTATAAAATGGTCAGAGATATGGAGAGAAAGTCTTTTCTCCTATCTCCGAAGCCATAGATGTTTAATCAAGGCACATTGATTTAAAATCCTCAATGAAACTTGGGATTTGCTGTTGCAAACAAATCCAAAAATACGGCAAGGCGAACTCCACCAGCAGACACCAGTTTCTTTGCAATGTTCAGGCCCCATCACCGGAGGCTTTGAAGAAGAGACTGGACAGCCACTTGTCTGAAATGGTTCAGGGTCTCCTGCTTGATCAGGGGATTGGACTAGAAGATATTCATGTCCCTTCCAGCTCTCTTATTCTGTGTTCTATGTTCTCTCGCTACAGACCCATACTCAAGAATTACCAGCATTTCCTGGCTTTGATGTTTGCAGTTACAGAAGTCAACAAGGATCTGGCTCTCCTCCCCAACATCACATTTGGTTACCACATCTATGAAAATAGCCAGATGCAGAAGAAGTTTTTCTTCTTCAGCCTCTCCCTGCTGTCCACTCGAGGCCAAATGGTTCCCGGTTACAAATGTGACAGGCAGGATGTCTTGCTCTCTGTCATCGGAGGGGACAACCCCAAATCCTCAAGGCAGATGGCCTCCATCTTCAGCATCTTCAAGGTCCCACAGGTAAGGGGGCTCCTGTGGATGCAGCATGGAGTAGACAAGCAACAGAAGCACACACAGAAACTAAAGATATTGGGGGCGGGGAACACACTGTGAGTATGTGACTTAGACAGCCTCACCTGTAGTTGAATTCATTTTTACTTTTTATGTGTGAGGATACATTTTATAGAATCCCAAAGAGACAATGAGATAATGCTGAAATGCTGTAAAGCAATCCCTTCATAATTTATTCTTCATAAAAATGTAGCCACCTTTTCAGTACAGTTCATTCCTCTATCGGGTTGGTGGTTTCTTCCCTTCTGTCATGTTACAACCAAGCTAAATATGTAACCGGTGGTTCTTCCTAAGAAGGGAGGAAGATGAAGCCTGTCACTCAAGGTGAGTCAGCCTGACTGGTGGGCCAATTACCACACAATGGTGGCCCCCAAAGTCACCATAAACTTTACTTGGTCTTTGAATGAAGATCCTTGCTTTCTCCAGCTAGGTGTTGGCTTTGAGCTCCCTCAGGAAGACCAAAGAGTTCATCCTTCCTTCTTCCGGATTAATCCCAAGGAATTTCCTCAGTGTGTGGGTTTAGTCCAGCTATTCCTGCATTTCCAGTGGAACTGGGTTGGGCTTCTGGCCTCCGAAAGTGAGAGCAGAGAATATTTTATCTCAACTCTGATGCCGATGCTCAAGGAGAAGGAGATCTGCCTGGCATTTACTGAAATGCTGGTATCTGATGATCAAAATAATATAATAGAGAAATTCGCTTCTCGTACCAAAACATGGTTGGAAGTTGAAGTGATTATTCTGTTTGGAAACTCTGCTACTATTGCATATTTGTTGGTGTGGCTGCATACCTACCAAAATAGTTTTAAGATACCACTTCAGAATGTTTGGATTCTAACTTCCCATTGGAAATTTGTTGCATTTGGAAATTCTCTCAAAGCTATGAAGGTCTTGCATAGGGCATTGCAGTTTAGGGACAACATTGGGGATGTCTCAGAATTCAGACATTTCCTCCAGACTTTAGACCCTTTGAATCCACAAGGGAATGTCTTTCTCCCGCTATGGTGGGAATGGGTCTTTGACTGCAATATCCATAAACAAGGAAAAATCCTCCCAAAAGGGGAGAAGCAGTGTACAGGCAAGGAGAATTTCCAGATTATCCCAGCTTTCATTTTTGAAACAAGCATGACAGGTGAAAGTTACAACATCTACAATGCCGTTTATGCTGTGGCACATGGACTACATGCAATGCGTGGATCAGGAACCCAACCAGCCGTGTGGAGGGTTGGAAAGAAGAGATCGTATAACCAGGCATGGCAGGTAATCTCTGTGACTGGTCCACAGATCCTTAGAGAGGAAGCCTCCCATCTCAGAGCAGATTAAATATTTGGAAACTAGTCAAAGAGAGAAGCTAGCTGGAATTATGGAGAAACTTCCTAACAGTGAGGACAATTAACCACTGGAACAGCTTGACTCCAGAAATCATGGGTGCTTCATCACTGGAGCTTTTTAAGAAGAGACAGGACAGCCACTTGTCTGAAATGGTAGAGGCTGGGGGCTAAACTAGAAGACCCTTCCAGCTCTATTCTATTATAAATCATCAATTATTTAAAAAACAGTCATATGAATGAAGTATAATGTTTTGTTCAAAAGCGAGAGAGGAGGGAAAAGAGAAGTAAACAGAAGCTCTTGTCCATGTGTTCTACAGAGGAAAGACCTTCCAATCAGGTCCTGAAAGGTCTTCCTTGGTTGACTGAGTTTCAAAGAGTGATCATTCCATGTCAGCCAGGAGTAAGATTACAATCTGGGTGTGTTTGTGAATTGTCCTTCAACAGGTCAGTGGGCCTATTTATTTATTTATTTATTTATTTTGTTATTCTTATATGCCGCCCAACTCCCGAAGGACTCAGGGCGGCGTACAACAAGGAAAAAATACAAGAATAATCAAAATTACATATAATTAAAAAACAAATACAAAATTTAAAAACAGTATTAAAACAACAACATCCATTCAACACCATACATACTTGGGGGGGTGCGCTCGAGTGGATTAAGCTGTCCCCCCCCACCTGCAGGAAAAGCCATATCTTAACGGCTTTTCAGAAGGCCAGCAGAGTGGGGATGGTCCGGGTCTCTGGGGGTAGTTGGTTCCAGAGCACGGGGCCGGCCACAGAGAAGGCTCTCCCCCTAGGGCCCGCCAGCCGGCATTGCTTGGCCGACGGGACCGGGAGGAGGCCAACTCTGTGGGCCCTAACCGGTCAGAGGGAAGTATGAGGCAGAATGCGGTCCCGAAGATATCCTGGTCCTAAGCCATGAAGGGCTTTAAAGATGGTGATCAACACCTTGAATTGGACCCAGACACCGATGGGCAACCAATGCAGCTGGCGGAGTATCGGTGTCATGTGGGTGTACCTTGGCACACCCACCACTGCACGCGCAGCCGCATTTTGCACCAGCTGAAGTCTCCGGATACTCTTCAAGGGTAGCCCCATGTAGAGCGTGGGGTACTCTTCAAGGGTAGCCCCATGTAGAGCCCCATGTAGAGGGTAGCCCCATTTGCAGGACTAGCTCAGTTTCCCTCAGAATGTAGCTTGAACTCAACTTCTAAAAAGCTACTTTTTAACCTTGGTTTATGGTTCTATGGCTTAGCATCCTGAGTGAACTCACTTTGTTCAGTTTGCCAACTTACCTGCTTGTGTGTGCCAGCACCCTATCTCAACTTCAGCACACAAAGAAGGAATCAAAGTGGTCCTAATGAGTTCCTCAAAACATTCTGCCTCAAAGGCTAAACATTGGACCTGTCTGGACACTGAAGAGACAACCCTGGGAAGGCACTTCTCTCTCTTTGACCAGACTTGCATTATTTTCTCTTTGACAATCAGCTAGAGCAGTGATGGCGAACCTATGGCACGGGTGCCACAGGTGGCACGTGGAGCCATATCTGCCGGCACGCGAGCCGTTGCCCTAGCTCAGCTCCAATGCGCATGTGCGTGCCCGCCAGCTGATTTTTGGCTCACACGGAGGCTCTGGGAGGGCGATTTCGGCCTCCAGATGGCCTCCAGGGTGGCAGGGGGAGCGTTTTTGCCCTCCCCAAGCTCCAAGAAAGCCTCTGGAGCCTGGGGAGGGCAAAAAATGGGCCCACCGGGACCACTGAAAGTCAGGAAATGGGGGAGTGGGGGGGGGTCACGCACGCATGTACAGGAGGGTGGGGCAAGTGAGGGGCTTTGAATTATGGGTGTGGGCACACACACACGAGCAATAGCGCGCACACGCACTATTTCGGCACCCGAGGGAAAAAAGGTTCGCCATCACTGAGCTACAGAAAGTCAGCAGAATTGTTCATTATTCTGATGTAAGTTATTTAACCAGTCAAAAAATTCAATTGTCTTGTACAGGTTGGGCCAAAGTAAACCTTTAAAAATATATACAGCCAAGTATCACAGGAGCAATAAACTTTGGGATGTGGCTTTAAAGTATTTTTAAAGTAAAGTATTACTTTAAAGTAATGAGCCGAGGCGGTGCAGTGGTTAAAGTGTAGCACTGCAGTTCAGCAGTTCAGCAGTTCAAATCTCACCGGCTCAAGGTTGACTCAGCCTTCCGTCCTTCCGAGGTGGGTAAAATGAGGACCCAGATTGTTGGGGGCAATATGCTGAACTCTGTAAACCGCTTAGAGAGTGCTGTAAAGCACTATGAAGCGGTATATAAGTTTAAGTGCTATTGCTATTGCTATTTTGTACATAGGTAACTCTGTAATTATGTTAAAACTGGAGTTGAAATGCCACACTACAAATCTTCAATGATAAGGAAAATCTTCTGTAGTGTTCAGGAAGGTGTCAAATATTTGGTGTTACTTCTGATTGCTCAGGTCTCCACTGAGGGAGCACCTTTGGTGTCCATCTCAGAATGATAGAAGCCATGATGTCCCATTTGTGGTTCTCAGTGAACTTCTCCCATTCCTGGAGGTCTCTTTTCTTTCAGATTCTTCCCTATTTGAGGAATGTCCAGTTCAACAACAATGCTGGAGAAGAAGTCTCCTTCTCGGGAAATGGACTGGGGTCTCCTCGTTATGATCTTATCAACTGGCTTGTCTTCCCTAATCAGTCTTTAGTCCCCATGAAAGTTGGACAAATAGATCCCAGAGCTCCCCCAGGCCAGGATTTCACCATTAACTCTGATGCAATCGTCTGGGCCTCAAAGGTGAGCTGGAAGGAAATGTCCTAAATATAGGGAAAAGTTCGTTCTCTCCTGAGATCACCAAACTTCCTTCTAACTGGAAAATGGGTCTATTGAATCAGAAAACAGCCATTTGATGAAAAAGCTGATTTTCATGTAACACATTGAAAGTCTGCTTCGTGGCAGATCCACCGATGTTTGGGGTTGTGAAAAACTGCTTGAAATCCAGGATACCATCGGAGTACAGTGATTTCAAGGAACCATTCCCACTCATGAGTTTTTGTTACAGAAAAGTTGTAGCTCAATGACACAAGCATTCCCTTGCATGCTGAGGTCCCAGTTCTGATCTCCAGCTTCCCTCGGTGGGCCAGGAGTGGCTCTGGTCTGAATTCCCCAGGATCTGGTCCTCATTCAGGAAGACCCTATAACAGACAAATGGGGGGGGGTGTCTAGTCACCTTTTTAAAAACCTGATGGAGCACCCATAACTTCTGAAGACAATCAGTTCCATAGATTGTTCTCAATGTCAGGAAATTTCTCCTTCATTCTAGGTTGGAACTCTCATTGAAAAGCTTCCATCCATTAGTTCTTTTCCTATCCTCAGATACTTTGGAGAATAGGTTGATCCCTGTTATTCTCTGTGAGAGCCCCTCAAATATTGGAAAATAAGTATCATGTCACCCCTAGTCCTTCTCTTTCTCAGACCAGACACACCCTGTTCCCACAACTGTTCATTGTATGCTTTCACCTCCAGCCCACTAATCATCTTTGTTGCTCTTCTCCGCATTCTTTCTATAATCTCAATAACTTTATTGCATCAGGGAGACCATAACTGGATGCAGTACTTTAAATGTGGTCTCTACAGTGCAGTGTAGAGTAGTACTAACATTTCATGTGATCATGATACTATCCATCTGTAGATGAAACCTAGAACAACATGGTCTTTTTTGGCAGCAGCAACCCACTGCTGGCTCATACTTAAGTAGTTGTCCAATCGGACACCGAGATCATCTCAAAGTTACTGCGGTTGAACCAGGTGCAAACACTTCTATACCTTTGCATTCAATTTTTCTTGCTTAAGCTTAAGACCTTACTTTGCTTACCACTGAATTGCATTTTGTTGGATGGGACCCAGTCTTCAAGCTGCCAAGATGCTTCGTGATCTTGACCCTATCGTCCAATGTGGCTATTCCCCCCCCCCCAAAAAAAACACCTTGGTGTCATCTGCAAATTTGATGAGTTCCCCTTCTATCCTCTCATGAAAATCATTTATGAAGATGTTGAAGAGTACTGGGCCTAAGACAGAACCTTGGGGGACCCACTGCATACTTCCCTCCATGCAGATGTAGTCCCATTAACAACTACACATTGGGTTTGGTTGTTCAGCCAGATATGAATCCATCTGATGGTGATGGTGTATATCCCACATTTTTCTATCTTACCAAGAAACAGGCTATGGTCTACTTTGAAGTCCAACTACACTATGTCCACAACATTTTATTTGTCCACTAATTTAGTCACTCTGTCAAAGAATGAAATCAGGTTTGTCTGGCCTGATTTTGATAAACCCTTCTTGGCTTCTAGTAATGTTTCCAAGTGATTGCAGATCCTTTGTTTGAGTGTCTTTTCCAGGATCTTCCTAAGCACTGATGTCAGGATTAATCTGTGGTTTCCTGGATTTCTCATTTTTGGAGATTAGAACCACATTAGCTCTTTTCCAGTAGTCTGGTAGCTCCCTGGTGATAGATATGACATGGTTCAGTGGTTCAGTGGTTCCAAAATCACGTCTGCCAGTTCCTTCAGAACACTTGGATGCAGCCTATCTGGGGTCTATGACAACTCACCACAGCCAACTGACCATGGCTTATTCACCACGGCCAACTTGCCATGGCCATCTCACCACAGGACAACTCATTGAGGGACGAGAGTTACACTAATATCAAAGAAATGATGGAATAGAATCTTTAAAGAAAGCATGAAAAAGGAGGGACAGAATGAAATGGGAATGTCAAAAATTAAAATAAATCTTATTTATTTAAAATAATTAAATAGAATTGTTAAATTGTCCTGCAGTGAGTTATCTCACTGTGAGTGAGCTGTCCTGCATGAAGTTAACCATGGTGAGTTGGCTGTGGTGAGTTGGCTGCAGCATGTTGGCTATGGCAAGTTGTCCCATACCCAACCATCTAGTCCTGGTGATTTGAATGGTCCTGGTGATTTGCCTTCAGAAGTTGTAGGTGCTGCGTCACTGGAGGTTTTTAAGAAAAGACCAGACAGCCACCTATCTAAAATAGTATAGGGTCTCCTGCTTAAACAGGGGGTTGGACTACAAGACCTCCATGATCCCTTCCAGCTCTATTCTGATTGATTGATTGATTGATTGATTGAACTTGTCTAGACTGGGTAGGTGCTCTTTTACCCCTTTCTTTGCAAATTTTATCTTGCATTCCTATTCTGTCTTTTGTGGCTCTGCTCTTGACCTGCTGGACTATTTTTTCCCCTTTTGTATAAGGATGGATGCAATGACTGAATGCAGCAGTTCTGCTTTTTCCTGCTGTCACCTGCTTGCTATCTTATCCCATGTGAAGCATTTGTCTTTTCTTTTTTAGAACATGCCCTTTGCCAGGTGTGGCATGAAGAGGTGCCAGGCAGGAGAGAGGAGAAGAGTTCCAGAGGGCCAGCAGGTTTGCTGCTACCAATGTGCCCTTTGTCCAGAAGGAACCATTTCTAATCAGACAGGTAGAGCAAACTTGAAATGTTGATAATCCAGGATTAAGGAAGCTATTCATTAGATCAAAATATTTGTTGTTATTATTTTTGGTAAGATTGATATGCTTCAAAGTGTTCATAGGTTTCACAAGAACCTTTTAGTTTATGGATCTTAACTGTTCCTATCCCACCTTCCCCATACGTTATAAATTACTGCAGTGCAGTTTTAGGGCACAATTTTCAGTCTTTCTACTAGCTTTTCTGCTCCAATTGCCAAATCCAATTGGGAAAACCAACTTCCAGTCTTTTCCTGAAGAACTGAGGGTTGTGCTTCAAGATATTTATCTATGCTTCTTCTGTCAGCCCTATTAAACTCCCAAGAAATTGATCGACCTATATAAGAAAGAGGATATTTGTCTGTCTATGTCTTCTAACTCTTCCCTGCAAAGAAAGTCTAAATGAGCAGATGTGAAGTAGAAAGCAGAGATGTTGATTGAGAGATAACCAATAGATAATATACATTTTTAAAAAAGTTCATGGCTGACAGATCTATCTGCCTTCTTGGGGTTCCAGTAGAAAGTGCGGGAGGCGGGGGAGAAACCCAGGTTTTTTTTCAGACTGAAAGGTATATTAATGATGGAAGTTCCCAGTGACTGAACAGAGTGATTTTCTTCCCTTAGCAATCTGAAAATGCCACCTTGGCCTCTGCCTAAAATCTCCCCAGGGTTATCATGAATGAAAGATGATTTGACCTTTTTGATGCCCCATAAAGTGCACACCTGATCATCCATCCCTACCTTTGTGCCTTAATCAAGGGAAAAATGGGACAGTCAGGCTACCTCTGAGTGAAGGATAATGCTCATGGCAAATGCAACTGTAATCATTACACAAACATTCTTGATTTCAGATGCAGCCCACTGTGATCCCTGCCCAGAAGACCAATACACCAATAAGCACAAGGACCACTGCATTGCCAAGAAGATCCACTTCCTTTCCTACCAAGAGACTCTGGGATACACTTTAGCTTCTCTAGTGCTTTTACTTTCTCTGATCACATCTTCAGTCCTGGCGATTTTCCTTAAGCATAGTGACACTCCAATCGTCAAAGCCAACAACCGAGATCTCACCTACCTTCTCCTGGTCTCCCTCCTTCTCTGCTTCCTCTGCTCCTTCCTCTTCATTGGTCGACCTGGAAAGCACATATGTCTCTTCCGACAATCTGCCTTTGCCATTCTCTTTTCCCTTGCAGTTTCCTCTGTCTTGGCAAAAACTGTCATGGTGGTTCTGGCTTTCATGGCTACTAAACCAGGAAACAAAACAAGGAAACTCTTAGGAAAACCACTGACAAACTCCATTGTCTTAGCTTGTCCCCTCATCCAAGGCATTCTTTGTGCCACCTGGTTGGTCACCTCTCCCCCATTTCCTAACTTGGACTTTCACTCATTGTTTGGAGAAACCATCTTGGAATGTAATGAAGGCTCAGCTTCAATATTTTACACAGTCCTGGCCTACCTGGGTTTTCTGGCCCTCGTGAGTTTTATTATGGCCTTTCTGGCTAGGAAATTGCCTGACAGCTTTAATGAAGCCAAGTTCATTACTTTTAGCATGCTGGTTTTTTGCAGTGTTTGGATCACCTTTCTCCCTACCTACCTGAGTACCAAAGGGAAGTCCATGGTGGCCGTGGAGATCTTCTCCATCTTGGCCTCTGGGGCTGGTCTCTTGGCTTGCATCTTTTTCCCCAAATGCTTCATTATCCTATTTAGACCCAATCTGAATTGTAGAGAGAATATAATGAGACACAAGAATCTCTGATTCCAATCTCTGATTGGAAACTTTTATTTTGACTTTGGGGCATTTTTTATTTAGTCTGATTTCTTAAAAATGATAAATAGTTGGTAATCAAATGATTTGACTAAACATAAAATATCAGTTAATCATCATCAACAACCATCCATTCTTTTTTTCGTTTGCCCTTCTTGCAAAGATGTGGATATTAGTGATATGGTTTTCAAGGTTAAAACTAAGACTTTGAAAGCCTGCAGATTTTGGATTTCTAATATCAGCATATTTGAGAGCTCTATCAGTTGTCTGTTCTGAAAATCCCAGTGAAAGTTGAGAAGATGACATGATCTCATATCATCAATATTGTTGCCAAATTATTTTCCCTAAAGCTTCTTACCCTGGTTGTGGGCTGCAGGTGGGTCAGATGCAAGGGAGGGGAGTTGGCGAGGAGTTTTAAAAGGTGGCCCCTGTCTGTTAGTGTATTAGCAGAGTATTCCTTGTGTTACCAAGGTTGTGCATACAGAAACGTTTAGATTGAGATCAGTTGTGAATAAGTACTCAGCCACACACAGATACACTAACTTGAATTAAAATTTACTTTAAGAAATAGCATTTTCCTATAAACAGTCCAAAGTCATACACTTAATAGTCATAATGACAATCCAAGTATTATCCAGTACAAATACATTTCAGCTATAATACATAACTACAACACAGAGAGAAATGCAGAGCATACATACTCTAGGCCTTGCTCTAATAAGTAGCAGAGACTAAACTCTGAGTAGCAGAGACCAAAGACAAACAGAGAGGGACTCCCATAGAAATAAGCTGTGAACTCTAGCTCCCTCTTGTGGCAGTCTGCAACACCTAAGCTAAACAGACTTATAGCTGTTAAAAACTAGACATATATTATCTATCCAATCAGTTATGGTCAGAGACCTAACATTCTCCCCTTTGGGTAGATCAATATATAATACCTTACATCTTTAAACCATAGTTTTCACAACACTCTTTGTGTTTAATTGCACCTTGCGCTTTAGTAAAATGATCTGCAATATTCTGTTCAGTCATGCAGTATTCCAACTTAACCATTTTATTTTGAACACATTGTCTAACATTCAGATATCTCAAATCAGTATGTTTCGACCTTGTTTTCACAGCTAAACTATTAGCCATATTAATGGCAGATTGATTGTCTTCATACACAATAAATGGCTCCTGTACAGTAATTCCTATATCCTTTAACAATTGTTTATAATACACCAATTCTGTACACATTAATGATAAACTCGAGAATTCTGCTTCCATAGTGGATAAACTAATATGTTGTTGCCTAATAGATTTCCACCCTATTAAAGCATTACCCAACATTACCACTATACCTGATGTTGATTTGCGAGTCATTGCATCAGTAGCAAAACTTGCATCAGCATATGCAGTTAACACTAATTCATTTCTCGGTTCTAAATACAAAGAATAATGTATTGTGTGCTTTAGGTATCTAAGTATTCGTTTAGCTACTTGCCAATGCCTTTCATTTGGTTCAGCATTATATCTAGCCAGTTGATTTACGCTGTAAGATATATCTGGTCTAGACCAATTACTCAAATATGAGAGACTACCAATTAGAGACTGATATATCTCCTTATCAAACACAGGACATTTACTATCACTATTTGTAAATCCCTGATCCATTGGTGTCTTAGCAGTTTTACAATTCTCCAGATTATATCTTTTTAACAATTGGCTAATCTTCTTAGCTTGCGAAATTTTGAATCCTCTATTTGTCTTCATTATATCAAGACCCAAATAATGTTTAATTTCTCCTAAATTTCTAATCTTGAACTTTCTTTGTAATTCAGAAACAATATCATTTGCTTCTTGTTCAGTCTTTGTTATAATCGCTATATCATCTGTAAATAATAGCAACAGAGAAATCAAACCATCTTTCTCTCTCCTAAATAAACAAGGATCAGCTATACCAGCTTTAAAATCCATGGAAACTAATTCTTTTACAATGCATTTATTCCATTCATAACCTGATTGCTTTAAACCATAAAGACTTTTCTTTAATTTCCAATAATTATTTTTTCCATCATCTTTTAAACTTAATGGCTTTCTCATATAAATGGTATGTTGTAAAGGTGCATGTAGATATGCAGTTTCGACATCTACATGATTAATTATGCATTTATTTTTAGCTGCCCAAACTAATGCTCCTCTCAATGTATTTGCTCTCAGACTAGGTGCAAATACCTCATCATAATCCTTATCTGATTGAGCAAATCCCTGAGCAACTAATCTTGCTTTATGGGTAACAGTGCCATCCACACCAGTCTTTAATTTATACACCCATCTGCAACCTATTGCACGCTCACCTGGTGGTAACTTTACATCTTCATATACATCAAGATCCTTTAAAGATTTTAATTCCTTATTCATAGCTTCCTGCCAAGCTACCTGTTCCTTTGTTGGATACAGCTTAAGTTCATTATAATTAGACGGTTCCACATTAATCTGGCATACAATACTTGCCTGATATCTATCAGGTGGACGTCTCTCCCTAGTTGACCTCCTAGGCAATTTAGTACAAGTTGTTGGAATTTCCTCTTCCTTTTCCTCCCCTATCGAGGTATCTTCTACATCATCCATAGATGGTTCTTCCATAGATGATTCCTCTATTGAGGATTCTTTCACTATCCTACCATCAGTACTTTTCTTATCAAAATCATCAGGAAACAATGGATCCTCAACAACGATACTATCTTGTTCCTTGTATTCCTGTTCCAGTTTACTCCATCCAACATGCTCAAGGAATTTAGCACTTGCACTACAATATACTCTAGTAGTACCTGGCTCCCAGAATCTAAATGATCTATGATTAGATTCATACCCTACAAAACATAATTTCCGTGCTCTATGTTGTCCCTTTCGCCTTACTTGAGTGGGAATATGCACCCATGCTGGTGCACCAAATGTATGCAAATAACTAAGATTTGGTTTCCTACCATACCAGCGAGTAAATGGCAATTCACCAGTTGTTGCATTCACTACATTATTCAAAACATGGTTAGCACACATTATAGCTTCACCCCAGAGTCTTTCTGGTAAACCAGAATCTGAAATCATGGTTCTAGACATAGCCTGTAATGTCTGACCTCTACGTTCAATATGCGCATTATGTTGTGGCCGAAAAGGAGCAGAACGTTTATGTTCAATACCAGCTCTCTTTAGCATATCTTCAAATCTCTTATTGGTAAACTCAGTACCGTTATCTGTTACTAAACTAACCAGTTTCTTATTCATTTTTCGTTCAACAAACCTTAACCAGTTTACAAAATGCTGATATGTTTCTGTTTTTGTTTTCATCAGATAACAGAAACCATATCTAGAAAAATGATCAACTATGCTCAATATATAACAGGCTCCACCTAAACTGGGTTTCTTAGGGCCAATGAGATCAGCAAATACAACCTCTAATGGTTCCTTGGTTTTAAATCCATTTAACCTGTTTGCAGGAATTACCTTGCTCTTTTCCTGATTGCAAGCATTACAATTTAAATATCTAGCACAAGGTTTTAATTTTATACCATTAGATAACTCAACAGTTTTCTTTAAAATTTTGAAATTTAAATGTCCCATACGTCTATGGAGCAAATGAATACATTCGTCATGAGGCTTTCTATTTTCATAAACTGAATTAGCCTTATTTAATGGACTATCATGGATAATGTATAAGCCATCATGCAATCTTGCAGTAACTCTTTTACCTTGTTTTTCAATTAAACATTTATCTCCCTGAAAAGTTACCACAAACCCTGCTTTTACCAATTCTCTCACAGATAGTAAGTTATTTTTAAGGTTAGGTACATATAACATTGGTAAACTTTCATTAATACATGAACAATATGCATTACCTTCTCCAGATACTCTCAATTTCCAGCCATTTGCTAATGATACATGCTGGTTACTTTTAGTCATATTAACAAATCTCTCTTTACTTTTAGTTATACACTGAGATGCTCCACTGTCTATTATCCAGATATCATGGCTTACAGTTTTATTTGTACTTGATATAGCTACACTGACATCATTATAATCTCTCTGCATATTACTAGCATTCTGCTTTTTACCCCTTTTACAGAATCTGGCTATATGACCTTTAGCCCCACAAGAATAACATTTCCTAACAATATAGGCAGTTGAAGACCGTTGTTCTTCCTGTGGTGGTTTCTCTCTCAGTTGTTTTCTATCTTGCCTTCTTCTAGACTCTTCTAACAGTCTTCCTATTATGCCAGTCAATGTCAGTTCATTTCTGGTCAAAACTTCCAGTGAAGACACATAATCATCATAAGAGTCATCCAAAGAAGAAAGAATAATATAAACTTGATGCAACTCTGAGAAAATCAGTTCTTTTTCATGTAGCTCTTGTAATGTTCTCTTCATAAACTCCAAATGAGCTAACATGTCACCACCTTTTAACAAACGTGCTCTGAACAGTTTACGTGTAAGGTGTATGTGCGCACCAACACTATCTCGAACATAAAGTCTCTTTAAGGTACTCCAACACTTGGCAGCAGAATCTTCACCATGAATATGGACCAGTTGCTGATCACTCAGTGTCAGTCCAATAATACTAAGAGCCTTTTCATTATCCCGGTTAAAGGCAGCTATTTTCTTCTTATCTTCATCATTTGTTGGATCCCAAGCTGTTATATCAGGTGGATTATTAACCACAGTCCATAATCCTTCTTTACGCAAAAGTAAGCTGCACTTCATAGACCAGGAAACATAGTTAGTTCCATCTAACCTGGTTATCAGGGATAAGCTAGTTGACTGTTCTTGTGCCATTGTTAATTTAACAGTAAACCACAAGTTAGCTGTCTGAGTATGAAACTGAATATTCACACTAACTCTCAATATCTCTCTGGGCCCATAACCAGTGTTAGTGTATTAGCAGAGTATTCCTTGTGTTACCAAGGTTGTGCATACAGAAACGTTTAGATTGAGATCAGTTGTGAATAAGTACTCAGCCACACACAGATACACTAACTTGAATTAAAATTTACTTTAAGAAATAGCATTTTCCTATAAACAGTCCAAAGTCTGTTTATTATGACCATTAATAGTCATAATGACAATCCAAGTATTATCCAGTACAAATACATTTCAGCTATAATACATAACTACAACACAGAGAGAAATGCAGAGCATACATACTCTAGGCCTTGCTCTAATAAGTAGCAGAGACTAAACTCTGAGTAGCAGAGACCGAAGACAAACAGAGAGGGACTCCCATAGAAATAAGCTGTGAACTCTAGCTCCCTCTTGTGGCAGTCTGCAACACCTAAGCTAAACAGACTTATAGCTGTTAAAAACTAGACATATATTATCTATCCAATCAGTTATGGTCAGAGACCTAACACTGTCACATAGTGAATATTGTCAGTTGTATGTCTATGCAGGGTGATGCATCCCTATCCTAATGTTATGGTACATTCCATTACAAGCAGAACACATGATGTGATCTTCTGCACATGTGTGCATTCCTGATCCTCCATTAATCACTTGTGGTTTGGCTCTGACCAGAACGGTCGCATTTAATTAGCAAGAATGTAACTATTCAGAATTTATTGTTTTTGTACCGAAATAAATATTTTCTATTAGACTTTTAATCTCGGTTTCATTTCTAACTGTTTGGATTCCAAGAAAAGATCCACATCGCCTCTGTGAGATTTATTCTCACCTTAACAGCCCCAGATAAGCACCAGGTTGATGTGAGAAAGGTAGAGAAAGACAGCCTTGGATCATCCCCTCCCCCAAATTTGCAAGAGGCACTGGACAGAAATTCCTTCCTGAAGGGAATTATATCTTCACAAACATCCATCTAAATACATCCACATAAAGCTTCTCCAGGTGAAAAGAAGAATTGCAGATATCACAGCAGCTGAACTGGAGGGATGAAAGAGTGAAGGCGGGATAAGAAGATCAAATTGGAGGAGAGAAAAAAGGGATTTCCACTATTGGTTTGGGCGTACCGGTCCGAACAGCTGAATACCAACTCTGCACCCCACACAATAGGGGGCCAAGGACTTCTCTCCCCCAATCAACACTGACTGGTATCTTATAGCACTTAGCACTTAGACTTATATACCGCTTCATAGTGCTTTACAGCCCTCTCTAAGTGGTTTACAGAGTTCAGCATATTGTCCCCAACAATCTGGGTCCTCATTTTACCGAACTCAGAAGGATGGATGGCTGAGTCAACCTTGAGCCGGTAAAATTTGAACAGCTGAACTGCTGAACTGCAGTGCTGCATTTTAACCACTGCGCCACCTCGGCTGTTTCTTGCAAAAAGAGGGGAAAACAGCTCATTACAGAGCTGTCCATGCCTCTTCCATAAAACCAATATAGAAGGATACTATTGTTGATACTGAAGGCCACTGAGAGGTCAAGCAGAGCCAGGATAGTTGCAATATCCCAATATCACTCCTGAGATAGGCCCCTTTTCCCCCTTCCTGAAGAATTTAATGTCTTGTAGTTTCATGTCCCATTTGGAAAATAGCTACCTCTCAGTGTCTAGATAATTTTTTAAATCTTTTATGGGTGCTTCTTCTGTCAGCATTATCAATCACCTATGGAATTAATAGACCTGGCAGAGGAAGAGGAGCTCCATCTATCCACATTGCAAATACTTCACAACAAGAACAACAACATAAATCTGGACCAACAAATTTGAAGTACAAAGCAGAGAATTTGAGCCAAAGAATTCTCAATGCTGTGGTACTTCTGGATTATTCTTTCCTCTCTCCCACCTGTTGTCGCTTTCCTCTTCATTGGTCAATGCAGGAAGTTCACCTCTCTCTTCTGACAAACTGCCTTTGCCATTCTCTTTTCCCTTGCAGTTTCCTTTGTCAGGTTGGTTCTGGCCTTCATGGCCACCAAGCCAGGGAACAAGACAAGGAAACTCTTAGGAAAACTATTGACCAGCTCCATTGTCATAGCCTGTCCCCTGGTCCAAGCACTTCTTTGTGCTGCTTGGCTGATACTCTTTCCCCATTTCCCAACTTGGACTTCCATTCCTTGGTAGGAGAAGCCATCTTTGAATGTAATGGAGGCTCAGATTCAATGTTTTACACAGTCCTCACCTACTTGTAAAAAGGATGTTGAGACTCTAGAAAGAGTGCAGAGAAGAGCAAAAAAAATGATTAGGGGATTGGAGCCTAAAGCATATGAAGAACGGTTGCAGGAACTGGGTATGTCTAGTTTAATGAAAAGAAGGACCAGGGGAGACATGATAGCAGTCTTCCAATATCTCAGGGGTTGCCACAAAGAAGAGGGAGTCAAGCTATTCTCCAAAGCACCTGGGGGTAGAACAAGAAGCAATGGGTGGAAACTTAACAAGGAGAGAAGTAACTTAGAACTAAGGAGAAATTTCCTGACAGTTAGAACAATTAATCAGTGGAACAGCTTGCCTCCAGAAGTTGTGAATTCTCCAACACTTGATGTTTTTAAGAAGATGTTGGATAACCATCTGTCTGAAGTAGTATATAGGGTTTCCTGCCTAAGCAGGGGGTTGGACTAGAAGACCTCCAAGGTATCTTCCAACTCTGTTGTTGTTGTTGTTGTTGTTGTTATTATTATTGTTGTTGTTATTATTATTATTATTATTATTATTATTATTATTATTATTATTATTATTATTATTATTATTATTATTATTATTATTATTATTATTATTATTATTATTATTATTATTATTATTATTATTATTATTATTATTATTATTATTATTATTATTATTATTATTAATTTACTTGGGTTTTTGTGCCCGTACGAGTTTCACAGTGGCTTTTCTGGCAAGGAAATTGCCTGACAGCTTTAACAAAGCTAAGTTCATTACTTTCAGCATGCTGGTATTTTGCAGTGTTTGGATCACTTTCCTCCCCACCTATATGAGCACCAAAGGGAAGTCTATGGTGGCCGTGGAGATCTTCTCCATCTTGGCCTCTGGGACTGGTCTCTTGGCTTGCATCTTTTCCCCCAAATGCTACATTATCCTACTGAAGCCCAATCTGAATTGTAAAGAGAATATAAGGAGGAACAAGAATCTCTGACTAATGCAGTGATTGGGAACTTTTATTTTCCCTTTGGGGCCTTTTTAAATTTGATGTGATTTCTTTAAAATGATGAATTGGGAGAGGGGCTTGTCCATTAAATGATTGGAAATCACAGAAAATATTTCACAATCGGCAACAATCATCTGTAGTTTTATGTTTCATTAATGCCAGTGAAAGTCCAATGACAAACTTGGAAGTAACCATTGATATTAAAGTTTCTAGCAGGGACTGGGAGGCCTTTTTCACTGTCACTCATGCCTTGTTGACCTCCTGTTTGGATTCCTTTTTTATTATTTTAATCAAAAGTCTTTGAAACCTGAGAGTGATTTTCTCCATCAGCATTTGTTTTAATAGATGCTTTAACTTGCTGAGTCCCTTATGAACCCCCTTCGTGTAATTGATTAAAAATAGGTTTTTTCCTAATTCTGGAGTTAAATAGATATATAATGAATAATAAATAGCAATAATAATCAAGTGCCTAGAAATAACAGGAGTCAGTAGAAACACCAGACATTTTGTGCAAATATTGCTGGAACAATGGAAGACACTGTCGGATGTGCCTCCATTCAAAATCTGGGAAAGAAAGACCCAGACTCCATGATGTTAGAGAAAGGTTCTTTTACTGAATAAGAACTGACAGCAACAGGTAGAAAGCAAGATCTGAGGCATAAAATACATATAGAAAGTAATCCCAAATCCCTCCCCTCAAAGACCTGTGATGGCCATCCAATCCTAGTGCCCCCCAGATGTCTTGTGGGCACATCTTCAGGTGGAGCCTTCACATCTGGCCAGCAGAAGCTGTTGACCTTGAGCTGGCAATAAACATGTCCATGCAGCCGCACCATACATGATGAGAATTTTCCTCCCTAATCCTCTAATCAGACACATAAGGAGACATCTCCAGCACTGCTTCCCCTCTCCTTCCAAATACCAATCCTCCCCCCTTCCCCCATTTTCATGGCAACCGAACCGAAGCAAGCAGCATGGAGGCTGACATTCGGCCCTCCTGCAGTAGGGACATTAGTCCTAGGGAAAAACACATAACATAACAAGAGAAACACAAGAAAAGTGTAAATACGAATACATCAACAAAAATACATTTATGGTTTATCAGAGTATTTGGAATGGAACCAATGAACAGCTTTGGGGGGGGCTGTGCTAATTGTACAGGTATCTGATGTGATCTTGCTTAGCTTCACCTGCTGCTTCCTGTCTGTTAGGAAGCTTGTGATCCACTTACAAGTATGTTATATTATTGATCTCTGGATTTTCTCCTGTGGAAATGGCAATATCCAAATGTCTTTTTTCCCTAACATTGAGTTCAGTTCCCAAGAGGTTCCACCCTTTTCCTTCCCTCTGACTTAATTTTCTTATTCTTTCTTCACACATTCATTCATCCTCTCCAGCTTCTGTGATATCTGCAATTCTTCTTTTCTCCTAGAGCCCTTTTATGTGAGTGTATTAAGATGGATGTGTGTTAAGATTTAATTTCCTTTAAGAAAGGATTTATGTCCAGTACCTTTTGCAAAGTTGGGGGAGGGGCGCTTCAGGACTGTCTTTCTGTACCTTTCTCATATTGACTTGGAACCCCCACCTCCACCCCGGTAGCCTCTGACCAACATAAAATAAACAACCATGGCTATAATTTTTTTTGGAGGGAAATCATTTGGCTACAAAAATGGATGATGTGAAATCACATTACCTTCCACCTTTTAATGGGATTTTCAGAACAGACAAATGATAGAGCACTCAAATCTGTTGATATTAGAAATATAGAATCTTCTGTCCTTTCAAAGTCATAGTTTAGACACCTTAGAACTGTTATCACTAATATCCACATCTTTGCTATCAAAACTCATTTCCAAGTTGATCACTAGGTCTCACTGAGGACAACAGGCGTAAATGAAAAATAAAACAATGGGTGATTTGTTGATATTAACTGATACTTTATGATCAGGCAAAGCATTGGATGACCATTTATTTAAAATTCATCATTTTTAAGAAATCAAATACAAAATTGCTCCAAATAAAACAAAAATTTCCAATCCCCACATAAATCAAAGATTCTTGTGCCTCACTATATTTTCCATACAATTAAAAACAGGGCCCAAAGACAAAATAAAAGTTACTGCTTTATATACAAATCAGAGATTCTTGTGTCCCATTATATTTTTTCTCTGATTCAAATCTGGCCTGAATAGGATAATGTAGCATTTGGGGAAAAAGATACAAGCCAAGAGACCAGCTCCAGAGGCCAAAATGGAGAAGATCTCCACAGCCACCATGGACTTCCCTTTGGTGCTCAGGTAGGTGGGGAGGAAGGTGATCCAAACACTGCAAAAGACCAGCATGCTAAAAGTAATGAACTTGGCCTCATTAAAGCTGCCGGGTAATTTCCTAGCCAGAAAGGCCATGATAAAACTCACGAGGGCCAGAAAACCCAGGTAAGCCAGGACAGCGTAAAACATTGAAGCTGAGCCTTCCTTACATTCCAAGATGGTCTCTCCAAAGAAGGAGAGAAAGTCCAAATTGGGAAATGGGGGAGAGGTTATAAGCCAAGTGGCACAAAGAACTGCTTGGACCAGGGGACATGCTAAAACAATGGAGTTGGTCAGTGGTTTTCCTAAGAGTTTCCTTGTTTGGTTGCCTGGTTTGGTAGCCATGAAGGCCAGAACCACCATGATAGTTTTTGCCAAGACAGAGGAAACTGCAACAGAAAATACAATGGCAAAGGTAGTTTGTTGGAAGAGACAAGTGAACTTCTTGGGTCGACCAATGAAGAGGAAGGAGCAGAGGAAGCAGAGCAGGAGGGATACCAGGAGGATGTAGGTGAGATCTCGGTTGTTGGCCTTGATGATCGGTGTGTCACGATGTTGAAGGAAAATTGCCAGGACTGCCAATGTGGTCACAGAGAGAGAAAGAGTAAGAGTTGTTAAAGTGATTCCCAGGGTGTCTTGATAGGCAAGAAAGTGGATCTTCTTGGCTATGCAGTGGTCCTTGTTGGGATATTGGTCTTCTGGGCAGGGATCACAGGAAGCTGCATCTAAAATCAAGACTTTACATTTCATGGCATATCAAAAAGGACTAATAATCTTTTAATACTGATAACCTTGAGAATACATTAGCCAGAGCTAAGGATGCTTTAGGATACATTAGCCAGAGGTAAGGAGATAGCTAGATTGATTTTCTCTTTCTCCAACAGGTCTATCAACTTCCTGACAGAAAAAGCACACCCGAAATAATGAAAATTAGAGCTCGAACCTCACAGTCCTCTCCTCCATCAAAAGATTGGTAGCTGGATTTCCCGGTGGGTTGTTAAGAGAAGGAGTAGGAAGTCTAGTAGGGAACCCATGAATTGTGCCCTGAAACTACCCAGCATTAAATTGCTGAGGAGCAAGAAAAGTGGCCAGGGAGACAAGACAGTTTAGATCTATAAACTCAGAGGTTCTGCTGAAAAGTATGAATATGTTGAAGAATGTAATCTGCCAAAAATGGCAAATAAGTTGATATTTGTTTCTACTGAACAACTCCCCTGGTCCTGGAAAATCTACATTTGAAGTCTGCCCTACCTGTCTGATTAGAAATGGTCCCTTCTGGACAAGGGTCACATTGGTAGCAGCAAACCTGCTTGCCCTCTGGAACGCTTCTCCTCTCTCCTGCCTGGCACCTCTTCATGCCACACCTGGCAAAAGGCACCTTCTAAAACACAAAAAGGAAAAGTGTAAGAGGGGCTAAGCAATCTACATGCCTCATTCATTCATTTCTACATCCCTATTTCCATCTTCAAATATCTTCAAAAGAAATGGTTAACCAGAGTCTATCGAAATCCAGGAAAAGCTATGGGGGATTTAAGGACAGTTCCACTTCAAACCACCAATCCATGCTGGAGATTGGAAGTTGGACTTTTTTTAAAATTTTCTTTATTAATTTTCTATTCTATACATCATGATATTTTTATACAGATCTACACCCATTTTCATACATTGTTATTTTGTTTGTATAATTTATACATTACTTTTTCATATTTATAAAATTTTACATCTTCGTCTCACATTCTCTCTCAAATTTCTCTCTTTTTTTGGTCCAATCATACCATGTTGTCCATATTTCATAATATTCCATATTATTTTGTTCTTTCAGTTCAATAGTTAATTTATCCATCTCTGCACATTTGTATATCTTTGACATTATTACATTCTCTGGGGGTACTTGAGTGTCCTTCCAATGTTGTGCATACACAATCCTTGCTGCTGTCACAATATGTAGTATTAAATATTGAATGTTCTTTGGGTGTTGTTTTCTGCTTATTCCAAGTAGAAAAAATTCCAGGGTATATTCTATTGCTCTTCCTGTCATATCCTGCAGCTAGTTGTGTATTTTCTGCCAGTATGTTTTCGCTTCAGGACACATCCACCACATATGAAAGAAGGTACCTATGTCTTTTTTGCATTTCCAACAAGTCGAATTTAGATTTGGATATATCTTAGCCAATCTCGCTGGGGCCAGGTGCCACCTATAGAACATTTTATAATAATTTTAATTTAATTTAATTTAATTTAATTTAATTTAATAGATTTGTATGCCGCCCAACTCCCGGGGGACTCTGGGCGGCTCACAACATATCCAAATCTATTACAATAAAAACATCACAGTTAAAAAGATATAAAAAAATTAAAAAGAAAATCTCCAACATTCATAACAAGGGGGGAGACCCAGAGATAATATGCTCGGTCTCACTTTCACCCCGCCTGCCGGAAGAGCCACGTTTTTATTGCTTTCCGGAAGGCCAGCAGGGTGGGGATGGCTCTGATCTCCGGAGGAAGTTGGTTCCATAGGGAGGGAGCTCCCACAGAGAAGGCTCTCCCCCTAGGCCCCGCCAACCGACATTGTTTGGTTGATGGGACCTGGAGAAGACCCACTCTGTGGGACCTAACTGGTCGTAGGGAGGTATGCGGCAGGATGCGGTCCCGAAGGTAACCTGGCCCTGAGCCATGTAGGGCTTTAAAGGTAACGACCAACACCTTAAATTGGATCCGGAGACTAATGGGCAACCAATGCAGCTGCCGGAGGACAGGTGTTACATGGGTGTACCTGGGCACACCCACCACGGCACGAGCAGCTGCATTTTGCACCAATTGTAGTCTCCGGATACTCTTCAAGGGTAGCCCCATGTAGAGCGCATTGCAGTAATCCAGCCGGGAGGTGATAAGGGCGTGGGTGACTGTGAGTAGCGCCTCCCTCTCCAAGAAGGGTCGCAATTGGTGCACTAGGCGAACCTGTGCAAAGGTCCCCCTAGCCACAGCTGAAAGATGTTGCTCCAATTTTAGCTGTGGATCTAGGAGGACACCCAAATTGCGAACCCGTTCTGAGGGAGTTAATTTCTCTCCCCCAAGAACCAAGGAGGGACAATTGACATAATCCTTGGGAGGCAATATCCACAGCCACTCGGTCTTGTCAGGGTTGAGCTTTAGCCGGTTCTTCCCCATCCAGACCCTAACATCGTCCAGGCAGCGGCACATTACGTCGACGGCTTCCCTGAATTGAGACGGGGTGGAGATGTACAACTGGGTATCATCAGCATATTGCTGATACCTCACCCCGTGTCGACGGATGATCTCACCCAGTGGTTTCATGTAGATGTTAAACAGGATGGGCGAGAGGACCGAGCCCTGCGGCACCCCACAAAGTAGGGGCCTAGGGCTCGACATCTGCCCCCCTGTCAACACCGACTGCGTCCTGTCAGAGAGGTAGGAGGAGAACCACTGTAACACAGTGCCGCCCACTCCCACCTCGCCGAGACGACGCAGAAGGATACCATGGTCAATGGTATCGAAAGCCGCTGAGAGGTCAAGTAGCACCAGGATGGAGGAATGACCCCCATCCCGGGCTCGCCAGAGGTCATCCATCAGAGTGACCAAAGCCGTTTCCGTACTGTAGCCGCGCCTGAAACCCGATTGAAAGGGATCCAGAAAATCAGTGTCATCCAACAGCCGTAGGAGTTGGAGTGCCACCACTTTCTCTACAACCTTCCCCGCGAAGGGAAGGTTGGAGACCGGACGGAAGTTCTTTAAATCCGCTGGGTCCAGGGAAGGCTTCTTGAGGAGGGGCCTCACCACCGCGACTTTTAAGGGCCGCGGGACGGACCCCTCTCTCAGAGAAGCGTTGACCAACGCCTGGAGCCAGCCGCGTGAAACCTCCCTGGTGGCCGAAACCAACCAGGATGGACACGGGTCCAATAAACAAGTGGCGGAACTCATCGCTCCTATGGCCTTGTCTACATCATCAGGAGTCACCGGTTCAAACTCCTCCCATATAACAGGACTAAGACCTGCCCCTGTCACCTCGGCCTGTACTGCCCAATCGGAGTCCAGGTCTGTCCGAATCTGAGTGACTTTATCCGCCAGAAACCGAGAAAATTCCTCAGCTCTGCCCTGCAAGGGATCTTCGCCACCCTCCTTGGCTAGGAGGGAGCGGGTCACCCTAAACAAGGCGGCTGGGCGGGAGTCAGCGGACGCAATAAGGGCGGAAAAATGCGAACATTTTGCCGCCCTTATCGCCACTAAGTAAGACTTAATGAAAGTTCTTAAAAGTGTCCGGTCAGACTCAGCTTTACTAGATCTCCATCGTCGCTCTAGGCGTCTCTTATGGCGCTTCATCTCCCGGAGTTCCTCAGTAAACCAAGGGGCCCTCCTGGATCCGCTACCACGGAGAGGCCGCAAAGGCGCAATCCGATCCAAGGCCCCCGCTGCCACCCGATTCCAGGTGGCTACAAGGTCCTCGGACGAGTTGTGTACCAGGGGTTCAGGTATTTCCCCAAGCTCCCTCTGGAATCCCTCGGGCTCCATTAGGCGCCTGGGGCGGAACCACTTAGTCGGTCCCGCCTCCTTGCGGTGGAGGAGTGGTGCCATGAAATCCATCCTCAGAAGGAAATGATCTGACCACGACAAGGGTACTGTGACTAAACCCCTCAGCCTCAGATCATCTCTCCACTGCCCCGAGAGAAACACAAGGTCAAGCGTGTGACCTCCCTCATGAGTCGGACCCTGAACTACTTGGGTCAGGTCCATGGTTGTCATGGAAGCCATGAACTCCTGGACTGCCCCTGAGGCTTCGCCGGGCGATGGCAGATTAAAGTCCCCCAGCACCATCAACCTGGGGAACTCAATCGCCAGCCCCGCAACCGCCTCAAGCAGAACAGGCAGGGCCTTTGTAACGCAGCTAGGAGGCAGGTACGTTAACAAAAGGCCCACCTGAACCCCTAAGTCCAACTTCAGAAGGAGCGTCTCACACCCAACAATCTCCGGGGCAGGGCTCCTTCGAGGGCAAAGGTTCTGGCGAGCTATAATAGCCACTCCTCCACCCCTTCCCTGGGGTCGCGGCTGATGCTGGACTGAAAACCCGTCCGGGCACATTTCGGAGAGGGGGACCCCCCCCTCCTGACCCAGCCAGGTTTCAGTAATACATGCCAGGTCAGCCCCCTCTTCCAGGATTAGATCCCGTACAAGGGGGGCCTTGTTCATAATCGACCTGGCATTCAACAGCAGCAGCTTGAGCCCGGGGCCCTGACATCCCTGGTTACCAGGTACTCGGGCTGAGCTAGATGGAACCATATCAGAGGGGCCAGAACAAGGAATCGCTTGTAAACAGCGAATCCTCGTTCCCCGAGAGCGGCCTACCCCTCTGCTCCCGCCATACCTACCCAGCAGTTTTCTTTATAAACTGCTGATTTCATTATTTTATAATTTATGTTCCTCTCCCAGTCAGCCAAGTATATATTGTGACCTACATTCCTTGCACATGCTATCATCGGTCCCTTTACTATCTCTTCCACTTTGTCGAATTCCAATAGATAATTGTACAATTTTGAGATAATGTTTTCTTCTGGGCCCGTCAGAATTTTGTGGAAGTTGGACTTTTCATTAGAATAGAATAGAATAACAGAATTGGAAGAGACCTTGGAGGCCTTCTAGTCCAACCCCTTGCTTAGGCAGGAAACTCTATACATTTCATCCCTTCAAAAGAAGACTTATGATTGAGCTATAGTTTTTTTTTTAAACAAACAGTTATTGGGATCCAAATGAATGGGAATGGTCCATGGAAACCACTGTTGGCTGCTCTAACTGCATCCTGGGTTTCAGACAGAATTTCTTCCTAATCTCAAACCTTTTTGACCTGTCACAAATCAGCCCTCAAGCATCAGCCCTCTTCTCAAGATGGCTACTGCATGGTAAGGGAGTCTTTTTTTCTCTTACCGACAATCTGCTGATTTCACTGCTAAAGCTGGTTCTTTGGCCCTGCTGCTCCCTGGTTTCAAATGGGAGCACTTAGGAGAGGCCCAAGATGACTTTTGGATGATCGTGGATCCAGTGGGAAAGGGGAAGGTTTCAATTCACTCTGGAAGTGATTGAAGAGTCACTGGGCATATCCATCTTCCTGTCAAGGAGTTTTGTTTTCAAAGCACGCCAGAATATTAACGTTCACTTTTTGAATTTATTATTTTATTTTGCTTTCTGCTTTAAAAGTTGATTAGTGGTTGAATGCTGATTTATTTCAACCCCTAATGGACTAATTGCTTTTTCTCTTTTTTCCTTTTAATATATGTTGTTCTGGATAACCTGTATCCCTTCCATACAGAAAGCACTATTAAGTTTCATAGATTAAAATGGCTGAACAGTGTTTGAAACATAAGATAGGAGGCTGGGGAAATATGGAACTTCTAGCTGGATTTCTCTTTCAAAAACTTGACCAAACTCTAATGATTGTCCAAACAATGTTAAGATGTGAAGCTTTATCTTTGTATAAAGATACACAAAAGGACTTTGATGCAGTTCCGAATCAAAGAGATGGCTGGAGAACCAGCAAAGCGGATTTCATCTGTTGTTGAAAACTAATGTTGTAGTAGTATATTAATCAGTATTCAACTAGAAGGGATAATATAGTAGTAGTAGTAGTAGCCACGGCATTGAGATGGCGGACTAAACCCGGCTCCGCTCGAGAAAATTGCAAGAACCTGTCTTTAGCTTGCTGGAGCCCACCCCCGGAGCTTTTACTATCTCGGGACGAGAGTGGAATTTTCCTGGCTTTCGGAGACGGTGGCAACGACATCGGCTGCTTGCGGTTTACACTGCAAAACCTCCACCAGACTCTCCCTGCTCCGAAATAAAATCGAACAACCGCAGCCGCCCATTTTGAGTGCGGAATGCCGCGAGGGCCGATCTTCTGGGAGGCCTTAATTGAATTTGGACCGAGGCACGGAAGGCGCTGGAATACCCTGCTGAGCCGAATTATCCTGTTGTGCTGTGCCTGAAATAGACTTCTGGGAGACTGGACACCATCTCGAAGAGGCAACGGCGAGCTCGGACGGCGTGCCCAATCATCGGCGGCTGGGAGCTTCGCCATTCCTCTCTGTTGCTTCGTCTGCCTTCCTCAGCTTCTGTGACTTTTGAGGCTCCTGTGTTTGCCATCCACCCCACATCTACCACTTTCTGCTGCAAGGATCTGCGGCGGTAAGCCCACCTCTTGGAGTGATTTTATCTCCTCCCCCCTGGTTGTGGACGGAATTGGGCTGTTGTTTGCAAATCAGCCGGGGCCATTTTGAGTGGTTCTGCCCCGAATGCTAGAACGGACTGAAGATTAACGCCCTCCAAGTTATAGATCTTTGGAGTTATAGATCTTTGGAGCTCCAGCCACCATTGCTCCTGCTCTGTTTGGTGGGCTGAAAGAACTGGAAAGCCATGAAGGAACTATTATTAAGCAGACGGTACGATTCCAAGGGTTCCCCCCTTATTACCATCTGGTCTTTCTGGGGACTGGCCATCGTGGGGGGGAGGTGCCTGCCCTTAATCAACTGTGCAGGCCTTTCTGTGTTTTGCCCCCCCCCCCCCATTGCTATTCTTGGGCTATGTAAACGAACCAGCAACTGTGTTGAAAATGTGGAACCCTTTCCGGACTGGAGGACAGGAACTTTGGTTCCCTCAATGCCACTAGAAGAAGGGAGGTTTTTCTCTCTCTCAGACTTTAGAACACTCTGGAAAGCTGAGGAAATGCGCAGAACTTGCTCTCCTAGCACGCACCTTTCTCATATGGAAGACTTTGCCTTCCGCCTTAATCCTATTTTAATTTACTCCCTCCCTCTCCGAAGTGTGATTGGGATTTGAGTGTGGATTGTGGATGAGTGAGACAGATATGTATGTGTTGCATGATCATTGAAAATGGAAGAGCCGGGGGCTGGATGTCCACCCCCACCCGCTGAGTGTAGTAACAGAAGCGGGGGAGGACGGAACGAAATTACCCTGGCCGGAGAGAATGGTATGTATGGCCTGCAGGAAAGGGGGGGCAGTGGGGAGGGGGATGGGGTCTCTGGTGGGGACGAGAGCCGGAACATCTCGGTCATAATGGGAAGAGGCAGATATGGCGGGAGCAGAGGGGTGGGTCGCTCTCGGGGAATAAGACCTTGCTGTTTACAAGCGATCCCTTGTTCCAGCCCCTCCGATCCGGTTCCATCTTGCTCAACCCGGACACCTGGCAACCAGGGTTCTCAGGGCCCTGGGTTCAGGATGCTGCTGCTTAACACCAGGTCTATTACCAACAAAGTCCCCCTGATATGTGATCTAATCACGGAGGAGGGGGTGGACCTGGTATGTGTTACCGAGACCTGGCTGGGTCAGGAGGGGGGAGTAGCTCTCTCTGAGATATGCCCACCTGGTTTATTTATTTATTTTATTTATTTATTTAGACACTCTTATAGGCCGCCCAATCCCGTGGGACTCAGGGCGGCGTACAGCATGAATAAGAAGCGTACATTTAAAAACAATAATCATAATTTAAATTAAAATATAATTAAAAAGAAAAACATTATAAACACAACATTCAGGGGGAATCTGATTATCCTATTCACCCCATCTGCCGGAAGAGCCATGTTTTTAAGGCTTTACGGAAGGCCAGCAGGGTGGGGATGGTCCGGATCTCTGGTGGAAGTTGGTTCCAGAGGGACGGGGCTCCCACAGAGAAGGCCCTCCCCCTAGGTCCCACCAGTCGACATTGTTTGGCCGACGGGACCCGGAGGAGGCCCTCTCTGTGGGACCTAACCGGTCTTAGGGAGGTATGTGGTAGGATGCGGTCCCGCAGGTAACCTGGCCCTGAGCCATGTAGGGCTTTAAAGGTAACGACCAACACCTTAAATTGCAACCGGAGACTAATTGGTAGCCAATGCAGCTGGCGAAGGAGAGGTGTTACGTGGGTGTATCTTGGTACACCCATTACAGCTCGCGCAGCAGTCCCTGCTGGCCTTCCGTAAAGCCTTAAAAACATGGCTCTTCCGGCAGATGGGGTGAATAGGATAATCAGATTCCCCCTGAATGTTGTGTTTCTCGGTGCAGCATCATTCTCGACCCCAGGGAAGGGGGGGAGGAGTGGCAATAATAACGTGCGGAAATCTGTATCCTCGTAGGATCCCTGCCCCGGAGATTGTTGGGTGTGAGATGCTCCTTTTGAAGTTGGACTTAGGGGTACAGGTGGGCCTTCTCTTAACGTACCTGCCTCCCAGCTGCGTTAGTAAGGCCCTGCCTGAGCTACTTGAGGCAGTAGCCGGCTTGGCAGTTGAGTTCCCTAGGCTTATGGTCCTGGGGGACTTTAACTTGCCATCGGCTGGCGAAACCTCTGGGATAGCCCAGGAGTTCATGGATTCCATGACAACCATGGACCTGACCCAAGTAATCCAGGGTCCGACTCATGAGGGCGGTCACACGCTCGACCTAGTGTTTCTTTCGGGGCAGTGGAGAGATGATCTGAAGATCAGGGACATAGTCATCACCCCACTGTCATGGTCAGATCATTTCCTACTGAGGTTGGATTTCGCAGCCCCACTCCTCCCCTGCAGGGAGGCGGGACTGACTAGGTGGTTCCGCCCCAGGCGCCTAATGGAACCGGAAGGATTCCAGAGGGAGCTTGGGGAAATACCTGAAACCCTGGTACACAACTCGGCTGACTCCCTGGTGGCTGCTTGGAACACCGCAGCATCAGGGGCGTTAGACCGAATTGCGCCTAAGCGACCTCTCCGCGGCAGTGGATCCTGGAAAGCTCCCTGGTTTACCGAGGAGCTCCGGGAGATGAAACGCCAGAAGAGACGTCTAGAGCGCCGCTGGAGAGCCAGCAAAACCGAGCCTGACCGAACACTATTAAGAATTTACATCAGATCTTATTTAGTGGCGATAAGGGCGGCAAAACGATCTTATTTTTCCGCTCTTATTGCGTCCGCAGATTCTCGTCCAGCCGCCTTGTTTAGGGTGACTCGCTCCCTCCTTGCCAAAGGGGGGAGCGAGAAACACTTACAAGGCAGAGCTGAGGAATTCGCTGAGTTTCTGACGGATAAAGTCGCTCAGATTCGGTCGAACCTGGACTCTAGCTGGGCAGAGTCCATAGAGTTGACAGGGGCTAGTCTTAGTCCACCATTATGGGAAGAGTTTGGGCCTGTTTCTCCCGAAGATGTGGACAAAGCAGTGGGGGCGATGGGTACCTCCACCTGTTTATTGGACCCGTGTCCCTCCTGGTTGGTCTCGGCCAGCAGAGAGGTGGCATGCGGCTGGATCCAGGCGGTGGTCACCGCTTCTTTGAGGGAGGGATCCGTACCGCAGTCGTTAAAAGCTGCGGTGGTGAGACCCCTTCTGAAGAAGCCTTCCCTGGATCCAGCTGATTTGAAGAACTATCGTCCGGTCTCCAACTTGCCCTTTCTGGGAAAAGTTGTGGAGAAGGTGGTGGTTACTCAGCTTCTGCAGCTTCTGGATGAAACAGATCATCTAGATCCTTATCAGTCGGGTTTCAGGCGCGGCTACAGTACAGAAACTGCCTTGGTCGCTCTGATGGATGATCTCTGGCGGGCCCGGGATGGGGGTAATTCCTCCATCCTGGTGCTACTTGACCTCTCAGCAGCGTTCGATACCATCGACCATGGTATCCTTCTGCATCGTCTCAGTGAGTTGGGGGTGGGAGGCACCGTTTTACGGTGGTTCTCCTCTTATCTCGCCGACAGATGCAGTCGGTGTTAACAGGAGGACAGAGATCGTCCCCTAGGCCCCTATCATGTGGGGTGCCTCAGGGTCGGTTCTCTCGCCCATCTTGTTTAACATTTACATGAAACCGCTGGGGGAGATCATCCGCAGACATGGGGTGTGTTTCCACTAGTATGCTGACGACACCCAGCTGTACATCACCACCCCGTCTGATTTCAGAGAGGCAGTTGATGTAATGTGCCGGTGCCTGGACGACATTAGGATCTGGATGGGGAGGAACAGACTTAATCCTGACAAGACTGAGTGGCTTTGGATATTGCCTCCTAAGGACCATGACAATTGTCCCTCCTTGACGTTCGAGGGAGCGAAACTGACCCCTCGGATCAGGCCCGCAACTTGGGGGTCCTCCTAAATCCACAGCTAAAATTGGATCACCATCTCTCCGCTGTGGCTAGGGGGGCCTTTGCACAGGTTCGCCTGGTGCACCAGTTGCGGCCATACTTGGAGAAGGAGGCTCTACTCACGGTCACTCATGCCCTTGTCACCTCGTGCCTGGACTACTGCATCGCGCTCTACATGGGGCTACCCTTGAAGAGTATCCGGAGACTTCAGCTGGTGCAAAATGCGGCTGCGCGTGCTGTGGTGGGTGTGCCAAGGTACACCCATGTGACACCTGTACTCCGCCAGCTGCATTGGTTGCCCATCGGTCTCCGGGTCCAATTCAAGGTGTTGATCACCATCTTTAAAGCCCTTCATGGCTTAGGATCAGGTTACCTCCGGGACCGCATTCTGCCTCACACTTCCCTTCGACCGGTTAGGGCCCACAGAGTCGGCCTCCTCCAGGTCCCATCGTCTAAGCAATGTCGCCTGGTGGGCCCTAGGGGGAGAGCCTTTTCTGTGGCAGGCCCCGTGCTCTGGAACCAACTTCCCCTAGAGACCCGAACTATCCCCACCCTGCTTGCCTTCCGGAAAGCTGTTAAGACATGGCTTTTCCTGCAGGCGGGGGGTAGAGCGTAACCCATTTGAGCTCACCCCAAGTATGCATGGTGTTGAATGGATATTAGTTGTTTTTAATATTATGGTTTTAATTTTTATATCTGTTTTAATGCTTATTTATAAATTGGTTTCTTGTATTTTTTCTGTTGTACGTCGCCCGGAGTCCTCCGGGAGTTGGGCGGCATATAAGAACACCAAATAAATAAATAAATAAATAAATAAATAAATAAATAAATAAATAAATAAATAAATAAATAAATAAATAAATAAATAAATAAATAAATAAATAAATAAATAAATAAATAAATAAATAAATAAAATGTGTATAATGTGAGGTTTTCTTGACACACCTTTTTTAATACATTGACTGTGGGTTTTTCCCCCTTTATGTCTTCTTGGAGGTTTTTTTGAATTTTGTATTTTCTTTTTTAACTTTGTTCTGATCAAAATAAAAAAGATATATGTATACAAATAAGACCTGAAACCTGTTACACACAAAACCGATTTTTCATCCAATGGTTGCCAAAGTTTTTGATTCACTAACTTGTTTTCCAGTAAGGAGGAAGTTTTCAATCCCCAGAAGAGAATGAATCTTTTGCTGAATTTATTTAATCTTACAGCTCACCTTTCTTGCCCAAACAATTGCTTCAGAGTTGATGGTGAAATCTTGGCCTTGGGGAGCCCCAGGATCTATATGTCCAACTTTCACAGGGACAAAAGATAAATTGGGGAAGAGAACCCAGTTGAGAAGATCATAATGACCAGATCCCAGTCCATTTTCTGAGAAGGAGATTTCATCTCCAGCACTGTTGTTGAACTGGACATTCCTCAAATAGGATAGAAGCTGAAAGAAAAGAGACCTTCAGAAATTGGAGTAATAGGTTAAAAGACACAAATGAGACATCATGGCTTCTACAGTAACATTCTGGAGTAACATCAAGTTTCTAAGTACTTCCCCTACAAAATAAACCTCTTCTCTGCTAAAGTTCATAGAGGTTGCTGTCTTACAACAACGTGTTCAATGTAACACATTGCAAAGTAAATGCATGGCGTGGGTCAGACAGTGTGCTAAGCCATAGAAACTAAACTAATGTTAAAATGAACTGAGTTGAGTGTCTTTTTAAAAAGTAACTCAAGTTTGGAACGTGTGGGGAGACTTGCCCCATAGAACTGCCAAGAGTCGGACATGACTGAATGGAGAACACATCAACTAATACAGGGGAATATTTGTTGTTCAGGGTTGACATGAGGGGTCCTTGGTGCTCTCTGAACTTGCTTGTTTTCTTGCAGATGTTTCATTACCGAACTAGGTAACCTCATCAGTGCTAGTAAGGAGCGTGGTTTGCTCTCAGTTTATATTCTGGTGGCTTGCACTGTCAGTGTTGGTGGGACGGTCTTAGAGATTCTTTGGTTGGGCTGTTTGCTGTTGGCTCTTGGCAGTTTCTTGATTGGGGAATTGTTTCCTTGATGGTTGGTCTGATGTTAACCTTGGAGTTAATCTATGCTGATCTGAGTGCTGATGGCTGGTGGAGGGGCTGGTTTGTCAGAGTTCCATTATTTATTTATTTATTTATTTATTTATTTATTTATTTATTTATTTATTTATTTATTTATTTATTTATTTATTTATTTATTTATTTATTTATTTATTATTTATTCATTCATTCATTCATTCATTCATTCATTTATTTATTTATTTATTTATTTATTTGTTTATTTATTTATTTTGCTGTTCTTATATGCCGCCCTACTCCCTTGGGACTCAGGGCGGCGTACAACAGAATATAAGAACAATATAAAAATACATCCAGAAGGAAACTCAGATGGTTCTGCAAATATGCTCACTAGGACTATTGACGCTTCTGGCAGAATTGCCATCTCGCTTTATGTTCTCTTTTGCTCAGGGATGGTGCTACCACCCTGGAATGACTACTTTATAAAACTCAGACAAACATTGAAGAACTTTAAGTAAGATCTTTCCTACAAGAATCTGATGGACAACTGGTTTGGTTTATTTCTCTTTCCCATCTTACTTTCTTTCAAAAAAACATTATACTTAATTCAGGGGTGGTGTTCACTTACTTTCCCTACCAGTTCGCAAATGTGAGCACACAGGCACGGTCCATGCATGCACCCGGCCTTTGATGGATGTGCTTTTCTGGGGTGCGCACCTTCCGTGCATGCGCCCGGCCTCAAAAAAGTGTGTAAATAGGATGGAATAGAGCTGGGGTGGCTGGGCGGGTGCACCCGTGATTTCTGCTACCAGTTCAGGTGAACTGGCCCGAACCGGCTGAATACCACCTCCGACTTAATTCATGTCAGCCCTGGAGCCATTTATTCCCAGGACTCTCCAGGGCTGCCACAGCAAGGAGAATTCAAGATGTGGGAATGGGAGGGGGGAAGTAGAACTAGCTGGAGGATTGTAGCCATAATAAAATTCTTTCCTCTGAGAGCCAAGGACTTTCCCACCAGGTGTGAGAAGGTGGGATCTGAGATCAAGTGATCCCTTGGACCTGATTGGACCATGTGATGACTGCATGGGCAGGGGAAAGAAAAATTTGACTTTTGACTAGGGGAAAACCCGAGTGGGAGTTTAGAGTCAGGTTTTCCCAGATGTGCCAATATGACATGTCTAATAAATCTACACTTTGAAGAATATGCCTGCCTTGCAGTTTTGATTCCATTGAGTGTGTTACTTGGAACCCTAAAAATTCATTTGATTGTTTTTTTTAATAATTACTGTTTCAATCTGGCTTGATGCAGATTTGATGCAGTGATAGGATGCCATACATATATTTATTTCAAGAAATACACATGGGTAGTTTGCTATCTAAAGATCCGTACAATGGATTAAAAAAAAACTTACAGAAATTACCTGCCATGACTGGACATTTGAGATCCTCTTTCCAAGTCTTAACATGGCTGGTTGCCCTCTGGCTCCATGCATTGCATGTAATGCGTGTGCCACAGCATAAATGGCATTGTAGATATTGTAACTTTCACCTGTCATGTTTGCTTCAAACACATAAGATGGCAGATTCTGTATATTCTCCTTTCCTGTACATTGTTTCTCCCCCTTTGGAGGGACCTTGCTTGGCTTATGGATCTTGCACTCAAAGACTTTTTCCCACCATAGTTGGAGAAAGAGATCCCCTCGTAGGTTCAAGGGGTCTAGAGACCTGAGAAAATGGTTGAATTCTGAGATGTCCCTGGTGTGGTCCCTGAAATGCAAAGCTCCATGGAAGGTCTTTATACCTTGCAATAAATATTGAGAGTTCATCACATTAAGTTTCCAATTGGATGTAAAGATCCAAACTTTCAGAAATGATGCATTTCTCCATCTTTCATAAACAAATACAACCACTTGTACATTTGAAATAGCACTGGAGTCTCCAAACAGAATAATCACTTCACCTTTAGACCAGGTGTTGAAAATATGAAGTAATTTCGATCTTGAAGTAGCATAAAAATCAGATTTCATCATTTCAGTGAAGGCCAGGCAGATCTCCTCTTCCTTGAGCATTGGCGTCAGAGTTGAGATGAAATATTGTCCATCGTCATCTTCAGAGGCCAGAAGGCCAACCCAGTTCCACTGGAAATGCAGGAGCAGCTGGATTAAACCCTCATACTGAGGAGATTCCTTGGGATTAATCCTGAAGAAGGAAGGATGAACTCTTCTGCCTCCCTGAGTGAACTCAAAGCCAACACCGAGCTAGAGAAAGTGAGAATCCTCTGTAAGAGACAAAGTACAGTTTAATGGTGACTTCAAGGGTCACCATTGTGTGTTTTATTACCCCAGCAGTCAGTTTTATCCATTTTGAGTGGGAAGGTTAATCGTTCTCCCTGTTAGGAAGAGCCACCACTTACAGCCTCGTGTATAGGTTACACAAGGCTGGCTCCAGGGAATTATTAACGCTTCTTTGGGGGAGGGTTACTTCCCCACGGCTTTGAAAGAAGCGGTGGTGAGGCCTCTCCTCAAGAAGCCCTCCCTGGACCCAGCAATTTTAGCTAACTATTGCCCTGTCTCCAATCTTCGCTTCGTGGCGAAGGTTGTTGAGAGTGTGGTCGCACAACAGTTTCCCCAGTACTTGGAGGAATCATCATACCTAGATCCGTTCCAGTCGGGTTTCAGGGCTGGGCACAGCACGGAAACGGCATTGGTTGCATTAGCTGATGATCTCTGGAGGGCTCGGGACAGGGATTGTTCCTCTGTCCTGGTCCTATTAGACCTCTCAGCGGCTTTTGATACCATCGACCATGGTATCATGCTGCACCGGCTGGAAGAGTTAGGGATAGGAGGCACCGTTCTTCGTTGGTTCTCTTCCTTTCTCTCCAACCGGTCGCAGTTTGTATTGGCAGGGGGGCAGAGGTCGTCCTCGAGGCCTCTTACATATGGAGTGCCCCAGGGGTCGATTCTCTCGCCCCTTCTGTTCAACATCTATGTGAAGCCGCTGGGTGAGATCATCCATGGCTTTGGGGTGAAATACCATCAGTACGCTGATGATACACAGTGTACATTTCTACCCCAGGCCACCCCAATGATGCCCTTGAAGTGATGTCCCGGTGCCTGGAAGCTGTGCGGATCTGGATGGGGAGAAACTGACTCAGGCTCAACCCTTCCAAGACGGAGTGGCTGTGGTTCCCAGCGTCTCGATATAGTCAGATGATTCCATCTCTGACTATCGGGGGCGAGTCTCTAGCCCCCGCCGAAAGGGCTCGCAATCTGGGTGTCCTCATGGATCCACAGCTGTCCTTAGAGGACCATCTGACAGCTGTGACCAAGGCAGCCTTTTATCAGGTCTGCCTGATACGCCAGTTGCGGCCCTTTCTGGATCAGGATTCCCTGTGCACAGTCACCCATGCCCTAGTCACGTCGCGTCTGGACTACTGTAACGCTCTCTACATGGGGCTCCCCATGAAGAGCACCCGGAGGCTCCAACTGATCCAGAATGCAGCTGCGCGGGTGGTTTCGGGGGCTAATTGGCGCTCCCATATAACACCCCTCCTGCGTGAGCTGCACTGGCTTCCGGTGGTCTACCGGGTGCGCTTCAAGGTGCTTGTTACCACCTTTAAAGCACTCCATGGCATTGGACCTAGGTATCTCCGAGACCGCCTGCTCCCGAAACTACCTCCCATCGACCAGTGCGCTCCCACAGAGAGGGCCTCCTAGGGGTGCCATCAGCCAAGCAGTGTAGGCTGGTGACACCCAGGGGGAGGGCCTTCTCTGTGGGAGCACCCACCCTCTGGAATCAGCTCCCCCCAGACTTAAGAACCATTCACAACCTGTCCACCTTCCGCCGTGCCCTCAAGATGTATTATTTTTATCAAGCCGGGGTGGCGTGAAAAAGTTTTTGGGGTTTTTAAAATTTTAAGATTTTACCAAATTTTAATTGTATTAAATCACGGCCACATCAAATATTTTATTTTAATTGTATATATATTTTAATGTTTATATTGTGTTTTTTACTTGGTTGTTCACCGCCCTGAGTCCCCTGGAGAAGGGCGGTATATAAATCTAATTAAACTAAACTAAACTAAACTAAACCTATTTTGTGTGGTTGTGATAGGTCAGAGGTCAACCTGATACAGAGAATAAACCACACTGAAATGTGCAGAGAGATGATAAAGGTTTATGAAAGTCAGGAAGTGGTTTCTGTCCAGGTATTGCAGAGCAGTTGTCCAGATGAAGTCGGAGATGCTGACACAAACTATGTATGTATGTATGTATGTATGTATGTATGTATGTATGTATGTATGTATGTATGTATGTATGTATGTGATAGATAGATAGATGATAGATGATAGATGATAGATAGATAGATAGATCGATCATGTGTCTCTCTCTCTGTGTATATGTGTTTATGTATATGTGTGTGTGTATATATATATATGTGTATGTGTGTAGCATTTTTGCTGATAAATGAAAATGAAGGGAGAATACACACACACACACACACACACACACACATATCAGTAGTGGGTTCCTACCGGTGCGGTCCACTCCACCGCACCGGTAGCGATTGGCTGGTGACGTCATCATGCCGGTGCCGGTCCCTGGGCACCGCCATCTTTTTTTGATTTTTTTTTTAAATTTTTTTAAAATTTCCTTCTGAGCATGTGCAGAAGCCGAGTTCCGGCACTCTGCATGAGGTCGCCATTTGTTTTTCAGCCATGTTGTGCAAGCGAAGTGGCAGCGAGGTAAGTAAAAAAACCCCTCCCCAGCCAGCATTTCTCCTAAAGGCAGGGGGGGGGATAAAGAGCAGCCCAGCAACTTTGTAGGGTCCTTAGAATCCCCTCTCCCCAGCCAGCATTTCTCCTAAAGGCGGCTCTTTATCCCCCCTCCCCACAGCCTTTAGGAGAAACGCTGGCTGGGAAGAGGGGATTCTAAGGACCCTGCAAAGTTGCTGGGCTGCTCTTTATCCCCCCCCCCCGCCTTTAGGAGAAACGCTGGCTGGGGAGAAGAGGTTTCCTAAGGATCCTCTTCTCCCCAGCCAGCGTTTCTCCTAAAGGCGGGGGGGGGGGAGAATAAAGAGCAGCCCAGCAACTTTGTAGGGTCGTTAGAATCCCCTCTTCCCAGCCAGCGTTTCTTCTAAAGGGGGAGGAATAAAGAGCAGCCCAGCAACTTTGCAGGGTCGTTAGAATCCCCTCTCCCCAGCCAGCGTTTCTCCTAAAGGGGGGGGGGATAAAGAGCAGCCCAGCAACTTTGCAGGGTCCTTAGAATCCCCTCTCCCCAGCCAGCGTTTCTCCTAAAGGGGGGGGAATAAAGAGCAGCCCAGCAACTTTGCAGGGTCCTTAGAATCCTCTCTCCCCAGCCAGCGTTTCTCCTAAAGGGGGGGGGAATAAAGAGCAGCCCAGCAACTTTGCAGGGTCGTTAGAATCCCCTCTTCCCAGCCAGCGTTTCTCCAAAAGGGGGGGGGAATAAAGAGCAGCCCAGCAACTTTGCAGGGTCCTTAGAATCCCCTCTCCCCAGCCAGCGTTTCTCCTAAAGGCTGCTCTTTATCCCCCCTCCCCACAGCCTTTAGGAGAAATGCTGGCTGGGAAGAGGGGATTCTAAGGACCCTGCAAAGTTGCTGGGCTGCTCTTTATCCCCCCCCCGCCTTTAGGAGAAACGCTGGCTGGGGAGAAGAGGGTCGTTAGGAAACCTCTTCTCCCCAGCCAGCGTTTCTCCTAAAAGCTATGGGGAGGGGGGATAAAGAGCAGCTCAGCAACTTTGCAGGGTCCTTAGAATCCCCTCTTCCCAGCCAGCATTTCTCCTAAAGGCTATGGGGAGGGTGAGACAGAGGGCAACCTGGCAACCTTAGCTGGAGGGAGGGGGGAGAGGAAAAGAAAGAAAATGAAAGTGGGAGGGAAGGAATGGAAAGGAAAGAAGGGAAGGGAGGAGAGGGGAAGGGGAAGGGGAGGGAAGAAAAGGAAAGAAGGAAAGGGGAAGGGAGGGGAGGGGAGGAAATGGAAGGAAAGGAAAGGAGGAAAGGAAAGAAATGGAACAGGGGAAAAGAAAGGAAAGGAAAGAAGGAAAGGAAAGGGGGGAGGGGAGGGGGAGGAAAGGAAAGGAAAGGGAAGGGGGCAGGGGGAGGAGAATGGAGGGAAGGGAAGGGGGGAAGGGAGGAGAGGAGAGGAGAAGAAATGGAAGGAAAGGAAAGGAATGGAACGGGGAAAGAAAGGAAAGGAAAGAAGGAAAGGAAAGTGGGAGGGGAGGGGGGACTACAACTACGGCTCTGGAATATGGGACTGACTTTCCCACCAAAATCAGCAAGCCAGTCATTCTGCCCATCTTCATTTTCCTTCACTCAGATTGACCAAGCTTCTTGAGAGAAGGAACACAAAAGAGGTTTCCAGGCTGTGTGCCTGGACCAGGCACTTTCTCTTGCACAAGCAGACAGGTAGGCCTGAAAGGCAGCTGAACTCCCCCCCACCAGTGGTCCGCAGGATTTAAAATTATGAATTTGGTGGTCCCTGAAGTCCAAAAGGTTGGAGACCCCTGGTCTATCACTCTCTTGGGCAAAGCATGTGAGCCATTTCCTCCTTTCATTGGTCCATGAATGTACATCTATAGTATGTAATTAATAAAGTTGAAAAATGGTGAACAATATTTTTACAGAACTCTAGATTCATTGAGGCTGGCTGTGACAAGGAATGGCTGGGAGGGGAGGGGAGGGGCCAGGTGAGGCACCCCTTGACGTGAGTGACATCAAGTTGGCCACGCCCACCCAGTCACATGACCATGAAGCCACTCCCACCTGGTCACATGACCATCAAGCCACACCCACAAAATAAGCCACGCCCACAGAGTGGTAGTAAAAAATTTGGGAACCCTACCCTGATATATATCTATCTATCTATATATATCTATCTATATATCTATATCTATATCTATATCTATATCTATATCTATCTATCTATCTATCTATCTATCTATCTATCTATCTATCTATCTATCTATCTATCTATCTATCTATCTATCTATCTATCTATCTATCTATCTATCTATCTATATTCAATTCCCACTACGGGTATGGTTATCTGACGAGAGCAAAATAGCTCAAAATAGATCTATAATAGTCTCCCTTTATTTTCATTTATCAGCAGAAATGTTACACACAAACATACACACGTGTGTGTGTGTGTTTGTGTGTGTGTGTAACATTTTTTGCTGATAAATGAAAATAAAGGGAGACTATACACACACACACACACACACACTCACTCTATCTATCTATCTATCTATCTATCTATCTATCTATCTATCTATCTATCTATCTATCTATCTATCTATCTATCTAGATAGATAGATAGATAGATAGATAGATAGATAGATAGATAGATAGATAGATATCCACACATACTTTATTTATTTATTTATTTATTTTATTTTATTTGTTTGTCAAACTTGCACAAGATAGTAGGTGTTTGTATAAACATAACATAAGCAAAGAAGTACAGATAAATGAGGACAATAGCACAGTAAGACAGGGACGGTAGGCACAGTGGTGCGCTTATGCATGCCCCTTATGGATCTCTTAGGAATGGGGTGAGGACAACTGTACACAGTCTAAGGTTAAAATTTTGGGGGTTGGGGGAAGAAACCACAGAGTCAGGTAGTTCTTTTCAGGCAATGATACACACACACACACACACACACACACACACACACACACACACAGAGAGAGAGAGAGAGAGAGAGAGAGAGAGAGAGAGAGAGAGAGAGAGAGAGAGAGAGAGAGAGAGAGAGAGTATTAAACTTACATTTTACTGATAAAGAAATAAAGGGAGACTAGTATAGATCTATTCAAGCTATTTAGCTATCATCAGCTAGCCATACACTTCTGGGATTCGAATTTGGGCTGCTTGCATGTTAGGCAGTTGTTTTAACCTCTAGCTGATGAGAGCTAAATTGCTTGAAATAGCTATACTAGTCTCCCTTTATTTCTTTATCAGTAAAATGTAAGTTTAACACAAAAAAGAGTTTGTTGTGAAAGTAACTAACTGCATGGCCCCTGGATTGGGTCTGAAAGGCGAAAGGGAAGCAGTATGCCCCCTCTTATATTTGGGTAAACAATGTTTATTTTATTCTATTTATTTTAGTGTTCTTATATGCCGCCCTACTCCCTGGGGACTCATATATATATATGTCATATGTTATATATATATATATATATATATATATATATATATATATATATATATATATATATATATATATATATATATATATATATATATATATATATATATATATATATATATATATATATATATATATATATATATATATATATATATATATATATATATATATATATATATATATATATATATATATATATATATATATATATATATATATAACATTGAAATGAAATTTACAGCAGTCTTTGTCATCATCCAGAAAAGGAAGAACACAAGATTGTCAGGGACACAGGAACCTTATGAGGTAAATTAAACACCATGCAGTACACATAGAAGAAAAAGGCGGGAAAAATGGGACACTCTCCTTTTACACCCACAGCAACCAATCACAGCGTAGATTGCCTCATGCATGAGCAGACAAGATAGTCAGGAACATAGGAACATCATGAGGTAAATTAAACACTACAGAACGCACAGAAGAAAAAGGCGGTGGGAAAGGGAAACTCCCCCTTTATACTTAGAGCAACCAATCATAGTGTATATCACCTCGTGCATGAGTCAGCACACTCTAACTAATCAACTATAATTGGGTGTTCTGGCCTATTGTACACTGTTCCAGCTATTAAATTCAATATAATTTATTTTTCAGATTTATGTCAATATCTATTTCTGGTTATATATAAAAATGTATCTTGACATATAAAATATAAAAATAAATTCAACTATCGGAAGGATTATCTAAGTCATACTGTCAGACGTGTCAGAACTGAGGTGACAGTTTTGATACATATAACCACAATATGTTGCCCCAACCCCCATCCCTTCACTTTCATCCTTGGCTTCCGTGTCTCTTTCTGTTGTTTGTCCATTCCTTATTGTATTCCCCTTACCTGTGGGACCTTGAAGATGCTGAAGATTGTGGCCATCAGCCTTGAGGATTTGGGGTTGTCACCCCCAATGACAGAGAGCAGGGGATCCTGCTGGTCACATTTATAACCTGGAATCATTTGTCCTCGTGTGGAGAGCAGGGAGAGGCTGAATAAAGAAGTATTCCTCTCAGTCTGGTGATTTTCATAGATGTGGAAGCCAAGGGTGATGTTGGGGAGGAGAACTAAATCTTTGTTGACTTCTGTAACTGCAAACATCAAGGCCAGGATCTGCTGGAAGTTCTTGGGTATGACTCTATAGTTAGAAAAAAAAAACATTGGGGAACATTACAAGGAAGCTAATGTCTGTGTTGCCATGTTTTTTGTTTGCAACAGCAAGTCCCAAGTTTCATTGAGTTTTTAAAATAAATATTCTTTTTATTAAACTTCTATGGTTTAGAGAGAAAGGATAAAACTCTCTCTCTCTCCATATCATGGACCATTTTTATACAATTCCATCACCCTCCCTTCTTCACTTTGCTTAAGTGATTGTAATTGTGTCATTCTTGGAGCAGCTTCTTCAGGTCTGGTAATCATTGGTGACCACAAGACTCCAGTGGATGGGTCACAACATATATTTAATTATAAGTCCATTATTTATGAGTAATGCTGATCCCAAAACTGAGGGATTTTGGCAGTACCTTACAGTGGAAAAGGACTGAGCTTTCAGGTTTCTTTCACCATGATTTTACATCCAAATTAATATTATAAGTCAACTTCTTCACTAGGCCAGCCAAGTCTATAAGATGCTGTCCCTCCTCACTTTTTTATGGTTTATAATGATCATGATGAAGACTTCTGGAAAAACTATGAATTCTAGCCTTTTTCTTGAGTTTGACAAAATTTGAATAATAATAATACTAACCTTTATTGTCACTGCACAACATATGTACAATGAGATTGGTGGAGCTCCCTCAGTGCACCCTCCCCAACACAATACAACAATACAATACAACCCCCCCAACACAATACAACACAATACAAGATCCCTAGGAGAATCATTTCTGAAAGGAGGCCCTGAATTCGAAACAGAGAAAATGATCATCTAAAGCTTTCCCCTCCAGGTGAAACTTACAAGAATTTATCAATAAGGAGGAATGGGTTATTTTGAAAATCTGGGCCTCTGGAGAACATAAGAGCTGCCAGGGGTAAATTCCCCCCAATAATCAGATCACCAGGCCTGTAATAGTTCCAGTCATCCTGCTTCTGGAAAGGGTTTTTCAACAAACATACAGTTTGCATCCTCTTAGCAGAAGTTGGAAGCAGGAGGCAGAAGAGCAGCAGCAGCAGCAGCAGGAGAGGCAGCCCAGGCATTCTTGGCACCTTCCCTCCTAGATGAGAAATCAAGATTTGTGCAGTAGCTGAATTGCTGGTTGCACTTGAAATCTCACCAGAACTGTGGCACAATGGAGACTGCTTTGTCAGCTGGATGGCCTCAGTTTTATCTGATGTCTCTTTGCATTAACACATTTGTATTACATTACTTTATTTGCTTCTATTTGTCATATTCTGAAATTAGACTATGTGCTGTATTTTATTGTAATGATAAGCTCACAAGAATAATCAATCAATAAACTACTATTATATCAATCGTGTTTTCTGTTACCTGTGTTTGGGCTTTGACGTGAAGGTCAGTTGAGTCTCTCCAAACCCCGGAGCTAGCTTTTTGGAAGACAAGCCAACATCCCCTACCACTGGGAAAACCCAGAGCATATTTTTTAAAGCAGGTTTTACCTTAGAAGATTCTTGTGGGTTGAAATCCAGAGGGAATACATGAAGAATTATTGTTCTTCTGATAATTGCAAGGAAAAGCAATTGTCCTACCCACTTAGCAATGGGTGTTGTTTGCATTTCAGGTAGGGGAAAATATGTTTGTGTCTCTTCTTGGTAATCCACAGAGAAGATGGACTTGAGAGTTGAGGCTTTGATCTACATGAAAGTGAACACCTGCATACAAGATGGAGTTTGGCCTCTGACATAGCATGTTCAGATAGAATGGGTGCTAATGGGATACAGTGGCAGTCAGCTGTATCCTAGGAAGTGTGAGCAATCATACCAATGTTTATATGGTTTATGTGAGCCAGCAGTGTGCAGTGGCAGCCACAGAGTAGATGGACTTGAGAGTCAAAGTGTAGTAAACTTTTTGATGTATCTGACAGTGAACACCTGCACACAAGACGGAGTTTGGCCTGTGTCATAGTAGGTTCAGATGGAAAGGGGTCTAATGGGGCATGGCCAGTGGTGGAATTCAACTGGTGTAACAACTGGTTCACTGAGCGCATGTGGATTGATTGACTAATCAAATTTATATGGCCACCCTTCTCATGCAAAGTGATTCGGAGCAGCATACAACAGTCCAGTAAAAAGTGTAAATAAAGAAGACAATCATTGCTTAAAACCTTTATATAACATTTATTAAAAAGAATTGGAATTATCAGGGTCCCCAAGTCTACTAGCGTGACCAGATCTGAAGGAACTTCAGAAGCTCAGGAGTGATGAGGCCAACCAATGCAGCTCAGCAAACAAAGGTATCATGAGATACACCAGAAGCATAACTGCTCTTGCTAATACATTTTGCACCAGCTGAAGATTCTTGATACCCTTCAAGGGAAGGCCCATATGGAACGTATTGCAGTAATCCAATCAGGAGGTGACCAGGGTATCTGTTGTCCAGCAATGGGTGCAACTGGCACATAGACAAAGTTGTGAAAAGGCCTTTCTAGTCATAACTGCCACTTGATCTTCAAGCAGGAGTTGAGAGTCCAGGAGGACCCCAAAGTGCTTGCAGGGTCTGTTTGGGGCAATGCAACCCCACCCAACACCATAGATGGTGTGGTCCTAGAAATATGGTGCCCACACATGTCTGCCCGACATGTGGCAGAACATTTCGTGCCCATACAGGCCTTACCAGCCACTTGCGGATACATTGTGGACAGCCCACAACCTGTTAGATGTCAAGGTCCTCTTCAAACATGATGGATGAACATCATCAATCCTAGAAATAGAGACACCCAAACCCAAAGCCATTCAGTCTTGCTGAGATTCCTTAGAAGCCAGTTTTTCCCCATGCAGACACTCATGGCCTTCAGACAGCAGGACAGGACATGCACAGCACTGCTTAAATTACCAGAAGCACAGATGTGCAATTCCGTGTCATCATCATATTGAGGATACCTCACCACATGGAGATGGTTGAGTTTACTCTGGGGTCTCACCTAGATGTGGAACAGGAGAGGTGACAGCACTGACCCCTGTGGCATCTCACATAAAGAAGGTCCAGGGTGGGGTCTCTCCTCCACAATCACCACTGAGTCAAATAAGACAAGGATGGACACAGTAACTTAGCTGTTTCTGGCCCTTCACTCTTCTGGGCCCAGAGCTCTGTTGTTATTCCTGGGATCTGCTGGAGCCCCTCTACCAGTGAAAGTGTCACAGCCCAAAATACCCCTTTCATGAGGACCACTTTGGCCTTGACTTTCCACATCCTCTCCAGTTCATCCTTTAGACCCTGGACCAGTGCCCCATCCTCCTCCTTCCTGATCTTGCTGTCATTTGGCACGGCTGCATCTATCCCCACCTCTGTCTTCTTCTCTATGACCTCTTTGTCTGGTTCATCGGCCTGGACCTGCCTGTCTGCTTTGATCTGGAAGTCCCAGAGGATCTTAGCCCTCTTATTCTCCACAACTTGGTGTGGAATATCACATCTGGCCTTGGGAAGATGTAGCCCATAAATTGTGCCTATGTTCCTGTTCCAACTACTTGGTGGTGTCATTCAGTGTATGCTGTCCCTGCCTCCTTCTTATACCTTGTCACTTTATGTATTGGAATCTCTGAGGCTGGATGCAATATTGAGGTGTGATCTACCCAATATATAATATGGATCCATATCCATTGAGTCGAATACGACTCTTGGCCATTCTATGGGCCAGGTATCTCCACATCTGCTGATCCTGCACTCTGTTTTTGAGTTGTTTTATGCACCAACTGGTATCAGCTTTGATAGATGGCATTTTTGGTGGCCTGGTCCAGAGGTGGGTTTCAGCAGGTTCTGATCAGTTCTGGAGAACCGGTAGTGGAAATTTTCAGTAGTTCGGAGAACCAGTAAATACCACTTTCGCCCCCATCTATTCTCTGCCTCCCGAGTCCCAGCTGATCGGGAGGAAGTGGAGATTTTGCAGGAACCTTCCCCTGTCACGCCTACCAAGCCATGGCACGCCCACCAAGCCACGCCCACAAAACTAGTAGTAAAAAAGCTTGAACCCCACCACTGGTTTGGTTTCCTTTTACTGCTAACTCTTCCAAACATAATTGCTTTCTCCAGTGAATTTCCCTGCATGATATGACCAAATTAAGTGAGATTCAGTTTCATAATTTCCTTCCAGCAGCATGCCTGGTGTTATGTGCTCCTGTACTTGCTTGTTAGTTATCTTTACTGTCCAAAAGGTTGTTTAATGTGTTATTCTAATTAGTTAAGCATATCACATCACAATACTGAGACCTAAGGAGAAATGTTTTAATGCTCTAAATTGTATTGTACCAAATCTGAAATGCGAATAGGAGGAATTTCAAACAGGAAATAAACATAATAATAATAATAATCAGAGTTGGAAGGGACCTTGGAGGTCTTCTAGTCCAACCCCCTGCTTACGCAGGAAACCCTACACTACTTCAGACAGATGGTTATCCAACATCTTCTTAAAAATGTCTAGTGTTGGAGCATTCACAACTTCTGGAGGTAAGCTGTTCCACTGATTAATTGTTCTAACTGTCAGGAAATTTCTCCTTAGTTCTAAGTTGCTTCTCTCCTTGATTAGTTTCCACCCATTGCTTCTTGTTCTACCCTCAGGTGCCTTGGAGAAAAGTTTGACTCCCTCTTCTTTGTGGCGGCCCCTGAGATATTGGAACACTGCTATCATGTCACCCCTGGTCCTTCTTTTCATTAAACTAGACATACCCAGTTCCTGCAACCGTTCTTCATATGTTTTAGCCTCCAGTCCCCTAATCATTTTTGTTGCTCTTCTCTGCACTCTTTCTAGAGTCTCAACATCCTTTTTACATAGTGGTGACCAAAACTGTATGCAGTATTCCAAGTGTGGCCTTACCAAGGCATTATAAAGTGGTATTAACACTTCGCGTGATCTTGATTCTATCCCTCTGTTAATGCAGCCTAGAACTGTGTTGGCTTTTTTGGCAGCTGCTGCACACTGCTGGCTCATATTTAAATGGTTGTCCAAACATGATGAGTCTTTGGACAGAGATGATTATAAAATAACAATAGCAATAGTACTTAGACCTATATACTGCTTCACAGTGCTTTGCAGCTCTCTCTAGGTGGTTTACAGAGTCAGCCTATTGCCCCCAACAATCTGGGTCCTCATTTTACTGACCTCGGAAGGGGGGAAGGCTGAATCAACCTTGAGCCAGTGAGGATTGAATCCTTGGCAATCAGCAAAATTAGCCTGCAATCCTGCATTTTAACCACTGCGCCACCAAATATTTCCATGATTTCCAATCATTTGAAGGACAAGCCACTCTCTTATTTCATCATTGTTAAGAAGCCACATCAAATTAAAAAAGGTCCCAAAAGCAAAATAAAAGTTACCCCTTTGCATATAAGTCAGAGATTCTTGTGCCCCATTATGTTTGCTCTCTGATTCAGATCTGGCCTAAATTGGATAATGTAGCATTTGGGGAAAAAGATGCAAGCCAAGAGACCAGCCCCAGAGGCTAAGATGGAGAAGATCTCCACGGCCACCATGTACTTCCCTTTGGTGCTCAGGTAAGGGGGGAGGAAGGAGATCCACACACTGCAAAAGATCAGCATGCTGAAAGTAATGAACTTGGCTTCATTAAAGCTGTCGGGCAATTTCCTGGCCGGAAAGGCCACTGTCAAACTAACGAGGGCCAAAAACCCCAGGTAGGCGAGGACTGCATAAAACATTAAAGCAGAGCCTTCATTACATTCCAAGATAGTCTCTCCTACTAAGGAGTGGAAATCAAAGTTGGGAAATGGGGGAGAGGTTATCAACCAGGTGGCACAAAGAAGGGCTTGGACCAGAGGACAGGCTAAGACAATGGAGTTGGTCAGTGTTTTTCCTAAGAGTTTCCTTGCCCTGTTCCCTGGCTTGGTGGCCATAAAGGCCAGAACCACCATGACAGTTTTTGCCAACACAGAGGAAACTGCAAGGGAAAAGAGAATGGCAAAGGTAATTTGTCGGAAGAGACAGGTGAGCGTCCGGGGTCGACCAATGAAGAGGAAGGAGCAGAGGAAGCAGAGCAGGAGGGAGACCAGGAGGATGTAACTGAGATCTCGGTTGTTGGCCTTGATGATTGGTGTGTCACGATGTTTAAGGAAAATTGCCAGGACTATTGATGTGACCACGGAGAGAGAAAGTGGGAGAGAAGTTAAAGCATATCCCAGAGGCTCTTGATAGGCAAGGAAATGGATCTTCTTGGCAATGCAGTGGTCCTTGTCCTTGTTGGGATATGTGTCTTCTGGGCAGGGCTCACAGGAAGCTGCATCTGAAATCAAGAGTCACTTTGCATTACGGTACATGAAATATCATAAAAGGACAAATCATCCCTCATTTTTTTAAAATAAAGTTTTTTTATTTTTATAGACAAACAAACATACAATACATAATCCATCAGTGCATCATCTGCATGCTTCTTCTGTGCCTTCTCCCTAGTCCCCCGTTATTTCTCATATCCTAATATTTATCATTTCATTTGTTATAACATTTCACCCCTCTTTCTTTAAAATATTATTCTATACATATCTCTTCTCCAACCAATCATAAAATTGACCCCATATCTGAAAATATTCCGATTCCTCTCTTTCTTTAGGTATCAAGGTCAATCTATTCATTTCTGCACAATCCAATATTTTCTTAATTATTTCTTCCTCCATAAGGATTTTCTCTGCTTTCCATCTTTGCGCAAACACTATCCTCGCTGCCGTTATCACATGTACAATCAAGTATATGTTTTCCTTACAGACTTTCTCTGGTAAGATACCCAATAGAAACAGTTCCGGTTTTAAATCTGTATGTTGCTGTATCATTTCTTCTAACCATGTTTTAATTTTAATCCAATAATTTCTTGCTTCTGGGCATGTCCACCACATATGTTAATACGATCCAGGTAACTGATGACATTTCCAACATTTTGCAGATTTATTTTTAAACATTTTTGCCAATTAATCAGGTGGCATATGCCATCTATAAAACATTTTATACTGATTTTCCTTATATGCTGTGGACATTGTTAATTTGTAATTCCTTTCCCATAACTGCTGCCATTTATCTAACTCAGTTGAATAACCAAAAAATTTTGCCCATGCTAGCATTGTTTCTTTTACCTCTTCTTTATTTTTTTATTTTATTTATTTATTTATTTGTCAAACATGTATAGTAATAATTTGTATAAACATAAGTAAAAAGTAACGATAAAAGAGGACAATTGGACAGTAGGACAGGGACGGTAGGCACGCTGGTGCGCTTATGCACGCCCCTTACAGACCTCTTAGAAACGAGGAGAGGTCGACTGTAGTCAGTCTAAGGTTAAAGTTTTTGGGGTTTGGGGAAGAAACCACAGAGTCAGGTAGTGCATTCCAGGCATTGATCACTCTGTTGCTGAAGTCATATTTTCTGCAGTCGAGTTTGGAGCGCTTTACATTTAGTTTGAATCTATTATGTGCTCGTGTATTGTTACGGTTGAAGCTGAAGTAGTCATTAACAGGAAGGACATTTTGGTATATGATTTTATGAACTACATTTAGATCAGATCGGAGGCGACATAGTTGTAAATTGTCTAATCCCAGTGTTTCAAGTCTGGTGGAATAAGGTATTTTGTTGTGAGTGGAGGAGTGAAGGACTCTTCTTGTGAAATATTTCTGGACTCTCTCGATTGTATTTATGTCTGATATGCAGTGCGGGTTCCAGACAGGTGAGCTGTATTCCAGAATTGGTCTAACAAATGTTTTGTATGCTCTGGTTAGTAATGTAATGTTGCCAGAGAAGAAGCTACGCAAGATTAGATTAACAACTCTTAATTCTTCTGCTAGTTCAATACTAAGTAGGTAATTATATATATATTTAATTATGTGTTCATCTGTTCCTGTGAGTAACTTATCCAGTTCTCTCATTTCTAAATAAAAACCATATAATTTAATGTCTTTTTCATATCTTGTTCATATTTGCATATGAACAAGATATATTTATATTTTCATATAAAAATACCAGTCTAAATCAAACCTCTGTTCTTTTATTTCTTGTTTCCCTTTCATCACATGTTTTAGTCTCCAGTCCCCTAATCATCCTTGTTGCTCTTCTCTACACTTTTTCTAGAGTCACAACATCTTTTTTATAGTGTGGTGAGCAGAACTGAATGCAGTATTTTATCTGTGATCTTACTAAGGCTTTATAGAATGGCATTAGTACCTCACTTGATCTTGATTGTATCCCTCTGTTAATGCAATTTAGGATTGCATTGGCTTTTTTGGCTGCTGCCCCACAATGTTGGCTCATATTTAGCTGGTTTCCACTAAGACTCCAAGATCCCTAACATGGTTACTGCTACTAAGCCTGGTTTCCCACATTCTATATATGTACTTTTTTCTTGCCTAAGTGTAGGACTTTACTTTTCTCTACATTGAATTTCATTTTGTTAGAGAGGGCCCAGGGTTCAAGTCTTTCAAGGTTCTTCTTGGTTTAAGAGTAGGACTAGAAAGTCCAGTAGGGAACCCATGAATTGTGCTTTGGAATTACCCTGCATTAAATTGCTGAGGAGCAGAAAAGCTGGCTGGGGGTGTGGGAGGGAGGAGGACAATTTAGGTCCATAAACTTGGAAGTTCTGCTAAAAAGCATGAATTTTTTGAAGAATGTCAATCTATCAAAAATGACAACACAATTGATATTCATTTCTTTGATCCCAGTAGGTCTACATTTGAAGGTTGCTCTACCTGTCTGGTTAGAAATGGTCCCTTCTGGACAAGGGGCACATTGGTAGCAGCAAACCTGCTCACCCTCTGGAACTCTTCTCCTCTCTCCTGCATGGCACCTCTTCCTGCCACACCTGGCAATGGGCACCTTCTAGAAGAGAAAAGAGAAATACTGTAGGTGGCTCAAGCATTGAATATGCTTCTTTATTGATTTGTTCATTTCTGTTTCCATTATCAGAAAGTCTTCAAAAGAAATGGTTACCTAGGGTCTATCACAAATCAGGAAACCCGTGGAGGGATTAAGATCAGTGCCACTCCAAACCACCCATGGATACTAGAGATTGGAACTGGGACTTGGCATGAAAAAGAAGGCTTATGAATTAGATTTAGATTTATTATTAGAGTTGGATGGGACCTTGTAGGTCATCTAGTCCAACCCCCTGCTCAAGCAGGAGTTCCTACACCATTTGAGACAGATGGCAGTCCAGTCTCCTCTTGAAGGTCGCAAGTGTTGGGGCTCTCACGACCTCTGCTGGCAAGCTGTTCCACTGGTTGATCGCTCTCACTGTCAGAAAGTTTCTCCTCACTTCCAGGTTGAATCTCTCCTTGGTCAGCTTCCATCCGTTATTCCTTGTTTGGCTTTCTGGTGCCATAGAGAACAGCCTGACCCCCTCCTCTCTGTGGCAGCCCCTCAAGTATTGGAACACTGCTATCATGTCTCCCCTGGTCCTTCTCTTCGCCAGACTGGCCAAGCTCAGTTTCTGCAACCGCTCTTCATATGTTTTATTTTCCAGACCCTTTATCATCCTGGTTGCTCTCTTCTGCACTTTCTCTAGAGTTTCAATGTCTTTTTTGTAGTGTGGTGACCAAAACTGGATGCAGTACTCTAGGTGTGGTCTGACCAAGGCTTTATAGAGTGGTACTAGTACCTCTCTGGTCCTTGATTGTATCCCTCTATTTATGCAGCTCAGGACTGCGTTGGCCTTTTTGGCTGCTGCTGCACACTGCTGGCTCATATTTAGTTGGCTGTCTACCAAGACTCCGAGATCCCTCTTGCAATCGCTGCTATTGAGTGTGGTTTCCCCCAGTTTGTATGTGTATTTTTGATTCTTCTTAGCTAGGTACAGAATTTTGCTTTTCTCCGTGTTAAATTTCATTTTATTACCGTGTTTCCCCAAAAATAAGACCCTGTCTTATATTTTTTTGAATCCTGAAATAAGCCCTTGGCCTTAATTCCATGCACTCAAAAGCCCGATTGGACTTATTATCAGGGGATGTCTTATTTTGGGGGAAACAGGGTAGTTTGGGCTCAGTGTTCGAGTCTGTCGAGGTCCCTCTGGATTTTGAGTCTGTCCTCTGGGGTGTTTGCTACTCCCGCCAGCTTGGTGTCATCTGCAAATTTGGTTAGTTCTCCTGCTATTCCCTCATCTAGGTCATTTATAAAGATATTGAAGAATACTGGGCCTAGGACGGAACCTTGTGGTACCCCACTGCTTACTTCTCTCCATGTGGACTTAAAGCCGTTGAGGACTACTCGCTGGATACGGTTGGTCAGCCAATTGTTAATATAGCTTTTCTAAATATAGCTTTTCTAAAACAAACAATCTAAAACAATTTTTGATCTGTCACAAATCAGACCTCAAACATGTAATATGCAAAGCAGGTTTTTCATCAAATGGTTACCAAAGTTTCAATTCAGTAACCCGTTTTCCAGTAAGGAGGATTTTTCGAATGCCCAGAAGAGAAAGAGTCTTTTGCTGAATTTATTTGACCTTCCAGCTCACCTTTCTTGCCCAGACAATTGCATCAGAGTTGATGGTGAAATCCTGGCTTTGGGCAGCCCCAGGATCTATATGTCCAACTTTCATGGGGACAAAAGATTCATTGGGGAAGAGAACCCAGTTGAGAAGATCATAGCGAGCTGATCCCAGTCCATTTTCTGAGAAGGAGATTTCATCTCCAGCACTGTTGTTGAACTGGATGTTTCTCAAATAGGGAAGAAGCTGAAAGAAAAGAGACCTTCAGATATTGGAGTAATTGGCTGAAGACCACAAATGAGACATCATGGCTTCTATCATTCTGGAGTGGCCATCATCTTAGGAGATGCTCTTCTAGATGAGAATCCCCCTTCTACCGCTTTTGAACAAAAACTTTACTTAATTCACTTGATAATTCTTTTTTTTTAAAACAAAATACTGTTCCCATTGATACAGTGATATAATGCCATGCAGATATTTATTTCCAGAAATGCACATGGGGAGCTTCCTCTCCAGAGATCTGTGGACTGGATTTAAAAAAAAAACACAGAAATTACCTGCCATGACTGGATATTTGAGATCCTCTTTCCAAGTCTTAACATGGCTGGTTGCCCTCTGGATCCATGCATTGCATTTAATGTATGTGCTAGAGCATAAATGGCATTGTAGATTTTGTAACTTTCACCTGTCATGCTTGTTTCAAACATGTAAGATGGCAGATTCTGTAAATTCTCCCTTCCTGTACATGGTTTTTTCCCCTTTGGAGGGATCACTCCTGGTTTCTGGATTTCACAGTAAAAGACCCTCATCCACCATTGTGGGAGAAAGAGATCCCCTCGTGGGTTCAAAGGGTCTAAAGACATGAGAACATGGCTGAATTCTGAGATATCCCTGGTGTGGTCTCTAAAATGCAAAGCCCCATGGAAGGGCTTTATAGCTTGCAATAGATATTCAGATTTCATCACATTAAATTTCCAATTGGATGTACAGATCCAGACTTTTAGAAATGATATTTTTGTCTGCGTTTCATAAGCTAACACAAAAAATTGTACATTTCTAATAGTACTGGAGTCCCCAAACAGAATAATCACTTCGACTTTAGACCAAGTGTTTAAAATATGGATTATTTTCCAACCTGGACTATTAACAAAATCAGAATTCATCATTTGAGTGAAGGCCAGGCAGATTGCCTTCTCCTTTAGCATTGGCATCACAAATGAGAAGAAATGTTCTCCATTGTCATCATCAGGGACCACCAGCCCAACCCAGTTCCACTGGAAGTACAGGAGCAGCTGGACTAAGCCCACATATTGAGGAAATTCACTGGGATTAATCCGGAAGAAGGAGGGATAAACTCTTCTGTCTCCCTGTGTGAACTGAGAGCCAACACCAAACTGGAGAAAACGAGAATCCTCTTTAAGAGACAAAGTATATTTTAATGCTGACTTCAAGGGTCCCCATTGTATGCTTTTTGCCCCACCAGTCAGGTTTATCCATTTTGAGTGGCAGGCTTCATCTTCCCCCCTTTTTAGGAAGAGCCACCAATTACCTGTTTTGCCTGGTTGTGATAGATCAGAAGTCAAGGGAACAAACCAACCACCTGATACAGAGAATAAACTGCACTGAAAGGGGCAGAAAGATCATGAACTTCTGTGAAAGTCAGGAAGTAATTCCTCTTTCAGAATTATATCAATATCAATTAGTGGTTATATACTAAGGTGACCAGACGTCCCGATGTTGGCGGGACAGACCCGCTTTTTAATGCTTTGTCCCGCGTCCCGCCCGCCCTTTTAAAAAGTCCCGATTTTTGAGCCCCCGCTTCTTCCTCCAGCCAGATGCGTGCCCGAGCGACAGGCTTCCGATTCAGTCCCCTCTATTCACAGGGTGGCGCGGGGCGGGGCAGAGCGAACCCTGGGGGGGAGCGCCACTTTGCACTTGTCCCATGAGGCCATGCTAAGTGTGCCGCGGCAAAAGGGGCGGGGCAGGGCGGGGCGCGTGTCCTACCTGAGACTTTTCCCGGTAGCAGCTTCAGTCGCGTTCCTTGCTAATAGCGTCCAGAGCAGAGCAGCCCCTCCCAGAAGATCGCGAGACGTTATCTTCTGGGAGGGGCTGCTCTGCTCTGGGCGCTATTAGCAAGGAACGCGACTGAAGCTACCGGGAAAAGTCCCAGGTCGGACGCGCGTCTCGCGCTGGGGGTTGGGGGGGGCGGGGCAGGACTGGCGGACGGGACGGGGCGCGCGTCCGACCTGGGACTTTTCCCGGTAGCTTCAGTCATGTTCCTTGCTAATTGGCGCCCAGAGCAGAGCAGCCTCTTCCAAAAGATAACGTCTCGCGATCTTCTGGGAGGGGCTGCTCTGCTCTGGGCGCTATTAGCAAGGAACGCGACTGAAGCTACCGGGAAAAGTCCCAGGTCGGACGCGCGTCTCGCGCTGGGGGTTGGGGGGGGCGGGGCAGGACTGGCGGACGGGACGGGGCGCGCGTCCGACCTGGGACTTTTCCCGGTAGCTTCAGTCGCGTTCCTTGCTAATTGGCGCCCAGAGCAGAGCAGCCTCTTCCAAAAGATAACGTCTCGCGATCTTCTGGGAGGGGCTGCTCTGCTCTGGGCGCTATTAGCAAGGAAAGCGACTGAAGCTACCGGGAAAAGTCCCAGGTCGGACGCGCGTCTCGCGCTGGGGGTTGGGGGGGGGGCGGGGCAGGACTGGCGGACGGGGCGGGGCGCGCGTCCTACCTGGGACTTTTCCCGGTAGCTTCAGTCACGTTCCTTGCTAATTGGCGCCCAGAGCAGAGCAGCCTCTTCCAAAAGATAACGTCTCGCGATCTTCTGGGAGGGGCTGCTCTGCTCTGGGCGCTATTAGCAAGGAACGCGACTGAAGCTACCAGGAAAAGTCCCAGGTAGGTAGGACGTACAGTGGCCTCCCGCGTCCCCCCTCCCCCCCACCTCACCTGGACGCTGACATTTGCTGTTTTGCCCTCTGCGCATGCGCAGCGTTCTGCGCATGCGCAGAGGGCAAAACTCAAATGGAGAAACCCACCCCCGTCAATGGTGTCCCGCTTGAAGAAAAAAAAATCTGGTCACTTTATTATATACAAATGTATCTTGACATACAAAATGTGTCCCCCCAACACCTCCTTGGCTCCTTGGCTTCTATTATTACACATGAACATATTACATATGAACTCATACAAAACATTTGCTAGACCAATTCTTGAATACAGCTCACCTGTCTGGAACCCGCACTGCATATCAGACATTAATACAATCAAGAGTGTCCAGAAATATTTCACAAGAAGAGTCCTCCACTCCTCTGCTCGCAATAGAATACCTTATTCCACCAGACTTGAAATATTGGGATTAGACAATTTACAATTACGCCACCTCCGATCTGATCTAAATGTAGTTCATAAAATCATATATCAAAAAGTCCTTCCTGTCAATGATTACTTCAGCTTCAATTGCAACAATACACGAGCACACAATAGATACAAACTTAATGTAAACCGTTCCAAACTCGACTGCAGAAAATACGACTTCAGCAACAGAGTGATCAATGCCTGGAATGCACTTCCTGACTCTGTGGTTTCTTCCCCAAACCCCAAAAACTTTAACCTTAGACTGTCTACAGTCGACCTCACCCCATTCCTAAGAGGTCTGTAAGGGGCGTGCATAAGCGCACCAGCATGCCTAATGTCCCTGTCTTACTGTCCTATTGTTCTCATTTATCTGTACTTGTTTGCTTATGTTATGTTTATACAAACACCTACTATCCTGTTCATGTTTGACAAACAAAATAAATAAATAAATAAATAAATATTGTATTCCCCTTACCTGTGGGATCTTGTAGATGCTGAAGATGGAGGCCATCTGCCTTGAGGATTTGGCATTGAGACCTCCAATGACGGAGAGCAGAGGATCCTGCTTGTCACATTTATAACCTGGAACCATTTGGCCTCGTGTAGAAAGAAGAGAGAGGCTGTGTGAGAAAATCTCCCTCTGAATCTGACCATTCTCATAGACGTGGAAGCCAAGTGTGATGTTGGGGAGGAGATCCAGATCCTTGTTCACCTCCATGACAGCAAACCTCAAGGCCAGGAAGTGCTGGTAATATATGGATGTGAATCTATAGAGAGAAAAATATTGGGGAGCATTATATTTTGTTTGATTTTGTGTGCTGAGCAAGTTGGCCTTGCCTTTTTGTGTGTGTGTCCTTAGAACAGGAGTTTCATCCCTGGAGGCTTTCAAGAAGACATTGGACTACCATTTGTCAGAAATGGTGTAGGGTTCTTCTGCTTGGATGGGGAGGTTGGTCTAGATGACCTACAAGTTTCCTTCCAAGTCTGTTAATCTGTAATCTGTTTCATTGGTGGGGTTTTAGGGTGTGTGTGTGTTAAGGATGTTCCTTGATTCAGCTTGGATGGTATTCTGAGAAATGAGAAAAGCCTGTCTGTCCATATCTCAGATCATTTTATCTCCCTCTGTTCTCCCTCCCTTCTTCACTCGGCTGAAATCCTCCACAATTGGGGGGGAGGGGCACAGCTGAGATTTTGTAAGGGACATTAATCATAAGCTTTGCTGACTTCTAAACTCTTAAAGACAGGGCCATCGCCAATAAAGCCCAAGCCCAACCAACCCATTGGATGGACAATGGAATGCCAAAAAGCGTTCGAGAAGCTGAAATGACTTCGCCCAAGAGCCCCTTCTGCAACACCCTGACCCAGAACAGCAATTCATCATCCAGTCCGATGCCAGCAATATAGCTGTAGTGGCCGTGCTGATAACTAAAACGTATGGCATTTCCGGACCCCTGCACGAATGGATAACTGAGTTCCTGTCAAACAGGCAGCAAGTGGTCAAAATAGGAAGCGCTTTATCAAATCCTGTACCTGTTAACAGCGGTGTCCCCCAAGGCAGTGTTTTAGGACCAATTCTCTTTATTCTTTACATAAATGACCTTTGTGATAATATAAAAAGCAACTGCCTCCTCTTCGCAGATGATGTAAAACTATTCAACACCACCGACAATGCTGCTACCCTTCAAAAAGACCTTGACTATGTATCAGAATGGTCAAACAAGTGGCAACTTCAAATCTCAATCAACAAATGCTCAGCCTTACACATTGGCAAAAATAACCAGAACACAAAATACAAACTAGATGATCAAGACCTTGTTGATGATCCTCACTCAGTAAAGGACCTTGGAGTACTCATCTCTACTGATCTAAGTGCCAGAGCCCACTACAACAGCATTGCTAAGAAGGCACTAAGAGTGGTTAACCTAATCTTGCATAGCTTCTTCTTTGGTAATATTGTACTTTAAACCAGAGCATATAAAACATTTGCTAGACCAATTCTTGAATACAGCTCATCTGTCTGGAACCCACACTACATATCAGACATTAATACAATTGAGAATGTCCAGAGTTATTTCACGAGAAGAGTACTACACTCCTCTGTTTGCAACTAATCATGTTTATACTTTGTCTGTAATCATATACACGCTTGACAAAATAAATAATAAAATAAAATAAAGTAATGTTACATGTCAACTTCTTCACCAGGGAAGCTAGAGTCTCGTAGGTGTTGTCCCTCCTCACTTTTATCTTGTTCCTCATCTTCCTCGTGAAGAGTTCTGGCAAGTTGGGAAATTCTAGCCTCTTTCTTGAATGTTCCTCTTTATTGAGACAAGGACAAAGATCTGAAGAGCCCTAGAAGAAGCATTTCTGAAAGGAGGCCCTGAGTCGAAAGGAAAGAAAATGATCACCTACATTTCCCCCCCTCCAGGTAAAACTTACACAATACCAATATTAAGCCGCAATGGGAACCCTTGAAAATCTGGTATTTTTGACTTCACGAAAGTAACCAGGGGCAAATTCCCTCCAATAATCAGATCGCCAGGCCTGTAAAACTCCCATTGATCTCGAACCTTTACTTGTTTTGGCAACGCACAAACGGTTTGCATCTTCTTAGCAGTAACCGGAGGCAGGAGCCAGAAGAGGAGCAGCAGCAGCAGGAGAGGCAGCCCAGGCATTCTTGTCACCTTCCCTCCTGGATCAGAAATCAAGGTTTGTGCAGAAGCTGAACTGCAGGCAGCGCTTGAAATCTCACCAGATTTACATAGTTGAGCCTTCCTTGCCAGCTGAATGGCCCCAGGGCGAATGTATCGGATGTCTCTTGGCATTAACACATTTGTATTGTGTCGCTTTATTTGCTTCTATCTGTCCTATTCTGAAATTCAACTATGTGCTGTATTCTATTGTAATGATACGATCACAAGAATAATCAATCAATAAACTACTATTATATCAATCATGTTTTCTGGCTTTGGGCTCTAACATGAAGGTCAGTTGAGTCTCTCCAAACCCCGGAGCTAGCTTTTTGGAAGACAAGGCAACGTCCCCCACCACTGGAAAAACCCAGAACATATTTTTTAAAGCAGGTTTTACCTTAGAAGATTCTTGTGGGTTGAAATCCAGAGGGAATACATTAAGAATTAGTGCTCTTCTGATAATTACAAGGAAAACCAATTGTCCTACTCACTCAGCAACAGAAGTTGTTTGCACCTCAGATAGAGAAAAACATGTTTGTGTCTCTTGTTGTTAATCCACAGAGCAGATGCGCTTGAGAGTCAAGGGGAAGTTGAGGTTTTGACTGACATGAAACTGAGCACCTGCACACAAGATGGAGTTTGACCTGTGCCATAGTATGTTCAGAAAGAATGGGTTCTAATCAGGGTTGAAATGCTCCCAGTTCGGTCGGGCCGGTCGGTCGTTGTAGAGCCGATAGTGATTGCAGCGCGAGGCTTCCCCCACCCGCCTGGACGCCGCCATTTGGGTTCTTTTACCCTCTGCCCATGCGCAGAAATTTGCACATGCGCAGAGTGTAAAGGAACCCAAATGGCGGCGTCCAGGCGGGTGGCAAATGCCTCATGCTGCAATCACTATCGGCTCTACAACAACTGACCGGCCCAACCGAACTGGGAGCATTTCACCACTGGTTCTAATGGGGCATGGTGGCAGTCAGCTGTACCCTAGTAAGAGTGTGAAATTATTCCAACATTTAGAAGGAATAACTGGTTTAGTTATACCCACAAGACAAGGGATGAAATTGATTGAATGACTAATGAAATTGATATAGCCACCCAACTCATGCAATGTGATTCGGAGCAGCATACAACAGTCCAGTAAAAATTGCAAATAAATAAGACACTCATTGCTTAAGAGCTTCATGAAATGTTTATTAAAAATAATTGGAATTATCGGGGTCCCCATGGCTGCTAGCACAACCAGATTTGAAGGAACTTCAGAAGCTCAGGAGTGATGCAGCCAATCAATGCAGCTCAGCAAGCAAAAATATAAGGAGATCGACCAGAAGCATAACTGCTCTTGCTAATACATTTTGCACCAGCTGAAGTTTCTGGATACTCTTCAAGGGAAGGCCCATATGGAACGCATTGCAGTAGTCCAACCGAGAGGTGACCAGGGCATCTTTTATCCTGGAATGGGTGCAACTGGCACATAGACAAAGATGTGAAAAGGCCCTCCTAGCCATAACTGCCGCTTGATCCTCAACAGGAGTTGTGAGTCCAGGAGGACCCCAAATTTCTCACAGGGTCTCTTTGGGGCAATGCAACCCCACCCAGTGCCATAGATGGTATAGTCCTAGAACTAGAGACCCACCAAACCCAAAGTTGCTCAGTCTTGCTGGGGTTCCGGAGAAGCCTGTTTTTCCCCACGCAGACACTCATAGCCTTCAGACAGCAGGACAGGACATGCACAGCACATTTAATTTATCAGAAGCATAGATGTTCAATTGGGTGTCATCAGCATATTGAGAATACCACACACATGGAGATGGTTGAGCTTACTCTGGGTTCTCATGTAGATGTGGAACAGGAGATGAGACAGCACTGTCCTCTGTGTCCAGGGTGGGGTCTCTCCTCCACAATCACCATTGAGTCAAGTAAGACAAGGATGGACACAGTAACTTAGCTGTTCCTATCCCTTCACTCTTCTGGGCCCAGAGCTCTGCTGTTGTTCCTGGGATCTGCTGGAGCCGCTCTACCAGTGAAAGTGTCTCAGCCCAAAATACCCCTTTCACTAGGACCACTTTGGCCTTGTCTTTTCACATCCTCTCCAGTTCATCCTTTAGACCCTGGACCAGTGTCCCATCCTCCTTTTTCCAGATCTTGCTATCATTTAACACTCCTGCATCTATCACCACCACTGTCTTCTTCTCTATGACCTCTTTGTCTGGTTCATTGGCCTGGACCTGCCTGTCTGCTTTGATCTTGAATTTCCAGAGGATCTTAGCCCTCTTATTCTCCACAACTTTGTGTGGAATATCACATCTGGCCTTGGGAAGGTGTAGCCCATAAACTCTGCCTATGTTCCTGTTCCAACTATTTGGTGGTGTCATTCAGTGTATGCTGTCCCTGCCTGCATCTTATACCTTGTCACTTTATGTATTGGAATCCCTAAGGCTGGATGCAATATTCAGGTGTGATCTACCCAATATATAATATGGATCCATATCCATTCAGTCAGATACCACTCTTGGTGATTCTATGGGCCAGGTATCTCCACATCTCCTGATCCTGCACTACTTTTTGGAATTGTTTTATGCTCCAGCTGGTGTCACCTTTGATAGTGTCCAGCCACAGCGTTCTTTGGTGGCCTGATTTCCTTTTTCTGCTAACTCTTCCAAATAAAATTGCTTTCTCCAGGGAATTTCCATGCATGACATGGTCAAAGTAAGTGAGATTCAGTTTCATAATTTCCTTCCAGCGGCATGCCTGGTGTTATGTGCTCCTGTACTTCCTTGTTAGTTACCTTTACTGCCCAAAAGGTTGTTTAATGTGTTATTCTAATTAGTTAAGCATATCACATCACAATACTGAGACATAAAGAGAAATGTTTTAATACTCTAAATTGTATTGTACCAAATCTGAAATGCAAATAGGAGGAATTTCAAACAGGAACTAAAAATGATGTATCTTTGGACAGAGAGGATTATAAAATAGCAATAGCGCTTAGACTTATATACTGCTTCACAGTGCTTTGTAGCCCACTCTAAGTGGTTTACAATGTCAGCCTAGTGCCCCCAACAATCTGGGTCCTCAATTTACTGACCCCGGAAGGATGGAAGGCTGAATCAACCTTGAGCTGTTAAGGATTGAATCCCTGGCAATCATCAAAATTCGCCTGCAAAATTAGCCTGCAATCCAGGCTATTGATGTGCAATTGATGTGAAAACAAATATTTCCATGATTTCCGATCATTTGAAGGACAAGCCACTCTCTTATTTCAACATTGTTAAGAAACCACATGAAATTAAAAAAAGATCCCAAAGGCAAAATAAAAGTTACTGCTTTACATATGAATCAGAGATTCTTGTGTCCCATTATATTTTTTCTCTGATTCAGATCCGGCCTGGATAGGATAATGTAGCATTTGGGGAAAAAAATACAAGCCAAGAGACCAGCCCCAGAGGCCAAGATGGAGAAGATCTCCACGGCCACCATGGACTTCCCTTTGGTGCTCAAATAGGTGGGGAGGAAGCTGATCCAAACACTGCAAAAGATCAGCATGCTAAAAGTAATGAACTTGGCTTCATTAAAGCTGTCAGGCAATTTCCTAGCCAGGAAAGCCACCGTGAAACAGACAAGGGCCAGGAAACCTAGGTAGCCAAGGACAGTGTAAAACATTGAAGCTGAGCCTTCATTACATTTCAAGATTGTCTCTCCTAATAGTGAGTGGAAGTCCAAGTTGGGAAACGGGGGAGAGGTTACCAGCCATGTGGCACAAAGAATTGCTTGGACCAGTGGACACACTAAGACAATGGAGTTAGTCAATGGTTTTCCTAAGAATTTTCTTGTCTTGTTCCCTGGCTTGGTGGCCATGAAGGCCAGAACCACCATGACAGTTTTTGCCAACACAGAGGAAACTGCAAGGGAAAAAAGAATGGCAAAGGCAGTTTGTTGGAAGAGACAGGTGAGCTTCCTGGGTCGACCAATGAAGAGGAAGGAGCAGAGGAAGCAGAGCAGGAGGGAGACCAGGAGGATGTAGGTGAGATCTCGGTTGTTGGCCTTGACTATTGGGGTCTCACGATGTTTAAGGAAAATTGCCAGAACTGCTATTGTGATCACAGAGAGAGAAAGAGTGAGGGAAACTAAAGTGTATCCAAGGGTGTCTTGATAGGCAAGGAAGTGGATCTTCTTCACAATGCAGTGGTCCTTGTGCTTGTTGGGATATTGGTCTTCTGGGCAAGGATCACAGCGAGCTGCATCTGAAATCAAGAAATCAAATCTTTGCCCGAGGATTCCAGGGACATCTGCCATCACCCTTATTTCCCGTTCGTTATTCCTCCCTCCCTTTGCTGTGGCATGATTTCCCCTTTCTGCTATGGCCAGTCCACAAAGGAAGTGACAGAATGACCCTTTGTGCATTTCATGGTGGATGAAACAAGTTCATTCTTTGTATATTATTGATGATGCTTTGGCTAAGTTAGCCCCGGACAAGGAGGTGTTCAGCTCCAGCCGGTCTGGTTTGTTTGTTCTTTTTAAAAAAACTGTCTCCTGTCAATGGCTTCTTCCATGACTATTGTGGTTTTAAGTGTGAGAGAGATTGCCATTTCTTCCCCACTTTTTACTGGAATTACAAAAAAAGACTGATAGATCTATCAGCCAGAAATCCTACTCTTTTGTGTTTGTGTGCATTATTTTTATGTTTGTTTTAAAAAGATCTAAAATGCAACAGGGAACGTCATGAAAATAAGTCTTGGGAGATGAAAGGTTCTCTTTTCCTGACCCAAAATGGTTTATAGAGAAATTGGTTACAAGAGGAAAAAATGATCCAGAAGCATCACATCAATGAGAGTTCTTTGACTCAAGTTCTCTGCTTTCTACTTCAAATCTGTTGGTTCTCTGTGTTGTTGTTGTTGTTGTTGTTGTTGTTGTTGTTGTTTTTGTATTTGAGTGTTTGCAAATATGGATAGATGCATCTCCTCTTCCTCTGACATGTCTATCAACTGATCTTGGAAGATCTGCTTTTAACACTTGCTCTACCTGTCTGATTAGAAATGGTCCCTTCTGGACAAAAGGAACATTGGTAGCAGCAAACCTGCTCACCCTCTGGAACGCTTCTCCTCTCTCCTGCCTGGCACCTCTTCCTGCCACACCTGGCAAAGGGCACCTTCTAAGAGAGAAAAGAGAAAGGCTTGAGATGGCATAAGCAACAAACCTGATTCATTTATTCTTCTCCACATTTCTATTTCAATCGAAAGAATAGACCTTTTTCCAGCTAGAAGAATATTCTGCATCTACAGAAGAGAACAAATCTTTCCCTATATACATCAATGCCTTTTCAACTCACCTTTGTGGCCCAGACGATTGCATCAGAGTTAAGGGTGAAATCGTCACCTGGGGAAGCCCCAGAATCAATTTGCCCAACTTTCACAAGAACTATTGATCGATTGGGGAGGAAAACCCAGTTGAGAAGATCATAGTGACTAGATCCCAATCCATTTTCTGAGAAGGAGACTTCCTCTCCAGCACCGTTGTTGAACTGGACCTTCCTTAAATAGGGAAGAATCTGAAAGAAAAGAGACCTTGTGAAATTGGAGCAATCAGCTGAAAGCCTCAAAAGTGACATCATGGCTTCTACCCTTCTATTATGGCCCTCATTTTAGCAGACCGGTTTGCTTCCGAGAAGCTTGTGGAATTATGTTTGGGGAGATTTGAGAAATCAACCCAAAGCTTAACTACTTCCCCAACACAACAAAAGTTTGCCTTTGTGACTGGGCAATTTGTATCATGGCTTTTTCATCTCCATTTTAAACAAATTTATTTATTTGTTTGTTTGTTTGTTTGTTTGTTTGTCAAACACGTACAAGATAGTGGGTATTGGTATAAACATAAACATTAGCAAAGTAGGTACAGGTAAATTAGGCAATAGGACAGTAGGACAGGGACAGTAGGCACAATGGTGCGCTTATGCATGCCCCTTACAGACCTCTTAGAAATGGGGAGAGGTCAACTGTAGACAGTCTAAGGTTAAAGTTTTTGGGGTTTGGGGATGAAATCACAGAGTCAGGTAGTGCATTCCAGGCATTGATCACTCTGTTGCTGAAGTCGTATTTTCTGCAGTCGAGGTTGGAGCGGTTTACATTAAGTTTGTATCTATTGTGTGCTCGTGTATTGTTAGGGTTGAAGCTGAAGTAATCATTGACAGATAGGACATTGTGGTAGATGATTTTATGAACTACATTTAGGTCAGATCGAAGGCGACGAAGTTCTAAGCTATCTACGCCCAAAATTTCAAGTCTGGTGGAATAAGGTATTCTGTTGCAAGCAGAGGAGTGGAGGACTCTTCTTGTGAAATATTTTTGGACTCTCTCGATTGTATTGATGTCCAATATGCAGTGCGGGTTCCAGACAGGTGAGCTGTATTCAAGAATTGGTCTAGCAAATGTTTTGTATGCTCTGGTTAGCAGTGTAATATTGTCAGAGAAGAAGCTATGTAAGATTAGATTAATAACTCTTAGTGCCTTTTTGGCAATGTTGTTACAATGGGCTCTGGCACTTAGGTCATTAGATATGAGTACTTCAAGGTCCTTGACAGAGTGAGGATCATCTACAAGGTCGTGTCCTCTAAGCTTGTATTTTATGTTCTGATTCTTTTTGCCAATGTGTAGGACAGAGCATTTATTGGTTGAGATTTGAAGTTGCCAGTTGTCTGACCATTCTGATACAATGTCAAGGTCTTTTTGAAAGGTAGCAGTATTGTCGGTGGTGTTAAATAGTTTAACATCATCAGCAAAGAGAACGCAGTTGCTTATAATATGATCACAAAGGTCATTTATGTAAAGAATAAAGAGAGTTGGTCCTAAAACGCTGCCTTAGGGGGACACCGCTGTTAACAGGTACAGGCAGTAGTGGGTTCCTACCGGTGCGGTCCACTCTACCGCACCAGTAGTAACCGGCTGGTGACGTCACAGTCGGTTGCCGTTGCCGGTCCCTGCGCGCCACCATTAAAAAAAATTTTTTTTAAATTTTTTTAAAAAATTCTTCTGCGCATGCCCAGAGGCCAGATTTCCGGCACTGCGCATATGTCACCATCTTATTTTTGGCTTATTTCCTTTATTTTCTAATTTTTCTGGATTTTTCTCCACTGCTCATGCCCAGCCCACCCGATGCTCACTCACCCCGCCCAGCAGCTACTTGCAGAATCTAGCCGCATCGCTGCTGGCAAAGGTAAGGCAGAAGGGCATGGGCTGGTGGGTGGGCGGCGGAGGGAGAGCTGGAGGAGGGGTGATACAAGCAGCGGGTGGACTGATGTGTGCGGAGAGTGATGGGGGAAAGAGGGGAGCATGCGGGAGATCGATGAGTAAACTGTAGCTAAGATCTCCCGCGTGCTTCCTTTGCCTCTCCAAGAATGGCTGCCGCCGCCGCTGGCGGCTCTCCCAAGCCCATCCCAAAACTCCGCCGCAGCAAAAAACTTCCGGGATTGTGGAGAGGCCAGGGAAACTTTGCCACCGCCACCAAGCCCATCCCAAAACTCCGCCGCCGCTGCCACCAATCCCATCCCGAAACTCCGCTGCGGTGGAAAACTTTCCCGCGCGCAGCATGGTTTCGGGATTGTGGAGAGGCCAGGGAAACTTTGCCGCGCTGGGGGACGACGACAGGACCTTCAATTTCTAACCTTCCTCATCTTTTCTCTTGTTCTCCTCCTCGTGGGCGCACGCCAGAGGGACCGCGGAGCAAAGGCGCCCGGCGGCTTAAGGCAAGAGGCGGGCGGGAGACGCAGGCAGGAGCCTGCAGCCGACGCCGCCACTTCTGGCATCCCCGCGCCTCTCGCCCCGCTCGCCGGGCGCCTCTGCTCCGCGGTCCTGCAAACCAATCTTTTCTCCCTTGCCCAGCCCTCTTCCAAGACGCCACGTGTGGGTAACCTCACCAAGCGACGTAGGTGGGCATGTGCGGGAGGGGCCGCGGAGCAGAGGCGCCCGGCGAGTGGGGCGAGAGGCACGGGAATGCCAGAAGTGTCTCCTGCCCGTTCCCTCAGCAGAGGGGAGAGAAAAAATCCAAGCACCAAATTCGAAGAATGACAGAGATCCCAAAGAAAATACAGGCTGCAGGAAAATCCCCCACCCCTTTTTCCTGCGATCGTCTGTGCTGAGATCCCAAAGAAAATACAGGCTGCAGGAAAATCCCCCACCCCTTTTTCCTGCGATCGTCTGTGCTGAGATCCCAAAGAAAATACAGGCTGCAGGAAAATCCCCCACCCCTTTTTCCTGCGATCGTCTGTGCTGAGATCCCAAGGAAAATACAGGCTGCAGGAAAATCCCCCACCCCTTTTTCCTGTGATCGTCTGTGCTGAGATCCCAAAGAAAATACAGGCTGCAGGAAAATCCCCCACCCCTTTTTCCTGCGATCGTCTGTGCTGAGATCCCAAAGAAAATACAGGCTGCAGGAAAATCCCCCACCCCTTTTTCCTGTGATCGTCTGTGGTGAGATCCCAAGGAAAATACAGGCTGCAGGAAAATCCCCCACCCCTTTTTCCTGCGATCGTCTGTGTTGAGATCCCAAAGAAAGAACTGTGTGTGAGAGAGAAAGAGAGTGATCCATCCAACCTAGGAGAGTTATCCAGGGCTTGCAGCAATGTTCTCTCCGTGTCCTCCGCCATCTCTCTCTCTCTCTCTCTCTCTCTCTCTCTCTCTCTCTCTCTCTCTCACACACACACACACACACACACACACACACACACACACACACACACACACACACACACACACACATTTTCTCTCTCTGTGTGTGTCTTTCTCTCTCACACAAATATATCTCCAAGGCACCCCACTAGTTCTACCCGGCAAACACAAAGTCCACAGGAATAAGTAAAATCTTGCTTTTTCTGAAACAGAATCCCACAAACCAGACCTAATGGGTTGCTTTTATTTTTTTTGGGGGGGGGGTGAGAAAGAATGTCCTTTTAAAATAGGCTGATGGGATTCTCCCTCCCTGGTATATTCCTTTTTTTTTGAAAAGAAAAGAAAAGGAAGGAAGGAAGGAAGGAAGGAAGGAAGGAAGGAAGGAAGGAAGGAAGGAAGGAAGGAAGAGGAAGGAAGGAGAAGGAAGAAGAAGGAAGGAGGGAAGAGGAAAGAAGGAAGGGAGGAAGGAAGAGGGAGAGAGAAAGAAAGAAAGAAAGGGAGGGAGGGAGAGAAAGGAAAGAAAGAAAGAAAGAAAAAAGAAAGAAGTTAGGAAGGAAGGAAGACAGAAAGAAAGAAAGAAAAAGAAAGAAAGAAAAAGAAAGAGGAAGGGAGATAGAGACAAGAAAGGCAGGCAGGCAGGCAGGCAATGGGGGTGCAATTGTTTCTTTTAGGAAGCACAACTGGCTGGAAGTTGTAGTAAAATATCAGTTTAATAGCATTTTACTTATATACCGCTTCATAGTGCCTTACAGCCCTCTCTAAGCGGTTTACAGAGTTCAGCATATTGCCCCCAACAATCTGGGTCCTCATTTTACCCACCTCAGAAGGATGGAAGGCTGAGTCAACCTTGAGCCTGGTGAGATTTGAACAGCTGAACTGCTGAACTAGCAGTTAGCCTGCAGTCGCAGCATTTAACCACTGCACCACTTCAGCTCATGGACTAATGGGGAGAAGAGGTGTCTGTTAAAACAAAATGTCTGTTAAATTCAAATGGTAAGTGGGATTTTTCTTAAGTTAATTTTTCATTTTTAGCCAATGGTATAAAGGATTTTTATGCAAAAGCATAAATTCCATAGGCAGATTTTGTCTGCTGCATCTGAAGTCACTAAACTAAGGGTCTGTTAAACCAAGGAATTACTCTAGAGGCATACTTGTTATTGTTATAGCTTTATTTTGTTGTAAATAATGCATCTTGCAAAAAGAAGCATATAATTCCTATTCCTATATCTCTGGTCTCAAAGATCCCCATCCAACATACAAGTGAAACAATACTTCCTGGACATCGGGAATCTGCAGGGCAGAGAAATACTAACTTGTTTTCTGATACATTATGATCTCTGCTCTCATTGAAAAAAGCAGCACATTTGCTAGCAGGAAGGTTCTCCAAAATCCTGTCATATCCATACCATCCATAGAGAATGGGAGGGTGATGCCTCCTCTCCAAGAATCTATCAACATTGTGTAGCATAAGTTACAGTTTTCCACAGAGATAAACATTTGATGAAAATCTGGATTTTTAAATAAAAGAATTCCAGGAAATGGTACAGAAAATGCAACAAAAATAACCAGATCCTTCATAAATCAAAGTGTAGCTAAACTTTGAAAGAAATTTCCTTGATTTTTAAAAAGTTAAAGTGGACTCTGGGTGTGTTTTTCCAAATGCAGTAGGTGAGGTTGAATGTGTATAGTTTTAGAAGAGGTGTGTGTGTACACACACATACAGTACTATTAATGTATATTTTTGTGTGCTTGTGTGTAATATGTATGTACACATTACATAGGATTAAATAGTATATTTTGGATGTTCAGTAGTAGTAAATAGATAGGGCAATTGTATCTCATTGAGGCCTTTGTGGTGAGGAGAGGCCAGGCACCCTAACCCTTGACGTGAGTGATGTCAAGTTGGCCACACCCACCCAGTCACATGACCACCCAGTCACATGGTCACCAAGCAACCCCCACCAGTCACATGACCGCAAAGCCACTCCCACCCAGTCACATGGCCGGCAAGCCACTCCCACCCGGTCACATGGCTGGCAAGCCACTCCCACCTGGTCACATGACCATCAAGCCACACCCACAAAATAAGCCACACCCACAGAGTGGTAGTAAAAATTTTGGGAACCCTCCACTGGGTACAGGGTTTGATAAAGCGCTTCCTATTTTGACCACTTGTTGCCTGTTTGACAGGAATGCAGTTATCCATTTGTGCAGCGGTCCAGATATGCCATAAGATTTTAGTTTCAGAAGTAGTTTGTTGTGTACCACTGAATCAAAGGCTTTACAGAAGTCTATGTAAATTGCATCTATTGATGCTTACCTCCAAAGCTTATAATGCTACACTCCACATTTCATCGTTTGGCTTTCCTCATGCTTTCCTTGGCTATATACATTTTAAACTCTTTACTTTGGCCCAAGGTCTTGCAAATGAGAAATGTATTTTAGGAACGAGTAAATGGTTTCTTTCAAAATGATGTACAACTTCACTAACTTTCTCTAGGTGATAGACAAAGAGAGCAGAATGCAGGAACCAGATCTGACTAAGTGAGGCCATATGGAAGGAAATGCCTGTCCTAGGTTGTCCCTTCACTGCCCAGAGGTCCAACATTTTGCCTTTGATGCAGAACAACCCAAAGAATTTCAGACCAGCAACAGGTTGGATTCAGGCTACATACAGAGAGAAACTGAGGTGGCTTTGCAGGTGCCCACACAGACTTCCACTGCTCTATTGAAGCATCTTGCATAAACATACTCAGATTGTCATATTGCTCTGGGCTGACACCTCCTCCATGAAATGGTCACCTCCTAAAACTCAGGCAACCATTGGAGACCTTTCAGAACCTTCTATGAAGATGTTTCCTCTATGGATCTTATGGATGACTGCTTTGATTTATTTCTGTTTTCCCGCTCTGCCCCTTTTCAATCAAACACTAGAGAGCCAAGGTGGCGCAGTGGTTAGAGTGCAGTACTGCAGGCCACTTTAGCTGACTGTGATCCGCAGGTCAGCGGTTCAAATCTCACCGGCTCAAGGTTGACTCAGCCTTCCATCCTTTCGAGGTAGGTAAAATGAGGACCCAGATTGTTGGGGGCGATAGAAATATACATTTCTTACTGGTGTAAACCGCTTAGAGAGTGCTTGCACTGTGAGGGGGTATATAAATCTCACAAATAAATAAATAAAACACTTAATTCATATTATTGTTTTTAATAATTGCTGTTTTAACCTGTTTTGATATGCTGATATCAGATATTTAAGGAGTAGTTCCAGAAATATATATGGGAAACTTCCTCTCTAAGGATCCTTGGACTGGATAAAAAGTCACAGAAATTACCTGCCACGACTGGACATTTGAGATCCTCTTTCCAAGCCTCATCATGGATGGTCGTCCTCCAGATCCATACATTGCGTGTAATGCATGTGCCAGAGCATAAACGGCATTGTAGACGTTGTAACTTTTACCAGTCATGCTTGTTTCAAACAAGGCAGATGGTACATTTTGTAAATTCTCCTTCCCAGTACAATATTTCATCCCCCCCGGATAAAATTTACCTGGTTTGCGGAATTCGCACGCAAAGACCCTTTCCCACCATAATGGGAGAAACATATCCCCTTGTGGCTTCAAGGGATCTAAAGACAGGATGAAATTGCTGAATTCTGAGATGATGTGGTCTCTAAAATGCAAAGCCCCATGCAAGGGCTTTAGAGAATGCCATATATCTACATTTTCCATTACAATAAGTTTCCAGGAGGATGTAAGGATCCAAACGTTCTGAAGTGGTTCCATTTCAAGATCTACGTACTCCATCAGATTCCACTGAAGAGCTGTAACAGTTGCAGAGTCTCCAAAGAAAACAGTGATGTCAGCCTTAAGCCACATTTTGGAATATGAAAGAAACTGGAGCATATCTTCAGAATCATGTTTCACCGTTTGAGTGAAGGCCAGGCAGATCTTCTCTTTCAGCATCGGCATCAGAGTTGAAATGAAATGTTCTCCAATGTCATTTTCAGGGGCCAGAAGCCCAACCCAATTCCACTGGAAATACAGGAGCAGATGGACTAAACCCACATCTTTAGCAGATTCCTTGGGGTCAATCCGGAAGAAGGAAGGAAAATCAATTCTGTCTCCTTGAGTGAATTCAAAGCCAACACTGAGCTGGAGAAAGTGAGAATCTTCTTTAAAAGACAAAGCAAAGTTTGATGGTGACTTTAGGGGTTCCCCATTGTGTGTTTTATTGACCCCATCATTCAAGCTGAGTCATTTTGAGAGATACGGTTCTTCCCTTCTTAGGACAAGCCATCAATTAACATATTTGCAGAGTTGTGACATGTCAGAATCCAAGAGAACAAACCATCAACCAATATTTTATGTTATATAAAACATGTCTGGATGCATAAAAATATTAATCCAAGTACAGCATTGATTCTCTAACTCACATACTATTAATGTCCCTCCAACCCTTTGGTGTCATCTTGGGCTTCTTCTGAGTGCTTCTGTTCTCTACCTACTCCATAACTGTATCTTAGTGAGCCGAGGTGGCACAGTGGTTAAATGCAGCACTGCAGGCTGCTAGTTCAGCAGTTCAGCTGTTCAAATCTCACCGGCTCAAGGTTGACTCAGCCTTCCATCCTTCTGAGGTCGGTAAAATGAGGACCCAGATTGTTGGGGGCAATATGCTGAACTCTGTAAACTGCTTAGAGAGGGCTGTAAAGCACTATGAAGCGGTATATAAGTCTAAGTGCTATTGCTAAGTGCTATTAAGGAACCCCCTTACTTGTGGGACCTTGAAGATGCTGAAGATGGAGGCCATCACCATTGAGGATTTGGGATTGTCACCTCCAATGACAGAGAGCAGTGTGTCTTTCTGGTCACATTTGTAACCTGGAACCATTTGGTCACGGGTGGAGAGCAAGGAGAGGCTGATTAAAGAAATCCTCCTATTCCACTGGACGTTGTCATATATATGGAAGCCAAGGGAGATGTTGGGGAGGAGAACCAGATCCTTGTTGATCTCTGTGACTGCAAACACCAAAGCCAAGAACTGGTGGTAGTTGTTGGGCATGGGGCTATAGTGAGAGAAACATTGTGAGATATTACATGAAAGCTTATGTGTGCTGGTGGAGTTTGCTTTGTCTTTGATCTTTGTGGGGTTTTCTTTAGAGCAGGAAATCCCAATTATTTTTATGGTTTTTAAAATGTTTTTTTTTAATTAAACCTGCCTGGATTTAACAGATTAACACAGTTGGAAGGGACCTTGTAGGTCAGTGAGAAAGGAGAAAAACCTGTCATGGACCATTTTATAACCATCTATCACCCCTCCCATCTTCATTTTGCTTCAGTGTCTGTAATCCTACCCAATTTCTCCTTTAGCACCCTAATCAATTTTGTTCTCTCTTGAAGCAGCTTCTTCAGATCTGGTAAACATAGCTGAGCATAAGACTCCAGTGGGGGCCACAGCAAAGATTTACCGAGGGTCATTATTCATAATCACTACTGATTCCAAAACTGAGGGTTTTTTAAATAATATTCAATGCAGAAAAATTTTGAGCTTTTCCTTGAGTGTTCCAGCATGACTTTCTGTCCAAATTAACAGTGTCAGCCATCTTCTTCACGAGGGCAGTAAAGTTCTTAACGTGTTGTCCCTTGTCACTCTGTTCGTGGTTTATTGTCTTCTTGATGAAGAATTCTGGAAAGATTGAGAATCTGGCCTGTTTTATGAGCTTGGCTCTTTATTGGGGAAAACACAGAGATTTCAATTACACTAGGACAGGGGTCGGGAACCTTAAACACTCAAAGAGCCACAAAAGTCCTAACAGGAAGCCCCCCGTTCAATTCTGGAGCCAACCGGAAGTCCGGTTTCCCCACCATAGAGTCTCCCCCTAGCGCGGTGTCCATCTTCATCTGCCAACTGGAAATCTGGTTCCCCCACCATAGAGTCTTCTCCTAGCACGGTGTCCTTTTTCTCTGCCGACTGGTTCTCCCACAATAGAGTCTCCTCCTGCGCGGCGTCCTTTTTCCTCTACCTGTCCTAACCGAAAGCCCTATCAATTGTGGAGCTGACCAGAAACCCCCCCTATAGAGTCTCCTCCTGGCCCGCCATGCTTTTCCCCTCCCCCTCCCTAACCGGAAGCTCCTCTCAAAATTGTGGTGCCAACTGGCGAGAGGGAGCCGCAATAGAAAGATGAAAGAGCCACATGCGGCTCCAGAGCTGTGGGTTACTGACCCCTGCACTAGGACCTTGAAACATCACTAGAACAAATATTTCTGAGCAAAGAAAGCCAACAATCATCTACATTCTTCTCCTCCAGGTGAAACTCACACAAATGGGGTAGAATACCATAATGGATCCATTGTAAAGTCTAGGTTGACAGTGTTATCATAGGCGCCAAGTGGAAAATTCCCACCAATAATGAGATCACCAGGCCTGTAATAGTATTCCTGAATCTTTAAACGTTTTGGCAAGACACACATGGCTTGCTTTGTCACAGCAGATGTTGGAGAAGTTGGAGGCAGGAGCCAGAAGAGCAGCAGCAGCAGCAGGAGAGGCAGCCCAGTCATTCTTGTCATTTTCCCTCCTAGATTTAAAAAAATATCAAGGTTTATTACTGAACCTGATTTACAGGTATCACTTGAAATCTCAGCAGAGTCTAAGCGTGCAGTCTGCTCATCCCACCTTGATGACCCCAATGCAAATTTATATGAAATGTCTTTTTTCTTACCTGTGTTTGGGCTGCGACCAAAGAGAAAACCAATTCAGCTGAGTCTCACCAGAGCTAGAAATTGGCTCTGCAAGACACAGAAAGGTCTCCCTCCCTCAACTGGGAGAAGTGAAAAAATATTTGTAATCAGGTTTTACCTTGGAAGATTTTCATAGGTGGAAATTCATAGGGGATACATTAATAGTGAATGTTCTTCTGATAATTGCAAAGAAAAGCAGCTGTCCTGCCCACTTAGCACTAGATTTTGTTTGTGCACCAGAAAAGGAAAAACATGTTTGTGTCTCTTGTTGCTATTCCACAGAGCAGATGGATTGGATACTCAAGGGGAAGTTGGGTATTTGACGTACATGAAACAGTCCCTGCACACAAGATGGAGTTTGAACTTTGCAATAGCTTGTTCAGATAGAATAATCTGCAATCTGTATGTAGATATGTAATAAAAATGTAGATAGAATAATCTATAATCGACCTCACCCCATTCCTAAGAGGTCTGTAAGGGACGTGCATAAGCGCACCATCGTGCCTACTGTCCCTGTCTTACTGTCCTATTGTCCAAATTTACCTGTACCTACTTTGCTTTTGTTTATGTTTACACCAATACCTGCTATCTTTTTTTCCAGAAAATAAAATAATTTTATTATCACAATGCATTTCCAATAACAATTAATAATATTTTGCTTCCCAAAATATTGAGAATTTACGAAAATATTCAGATTTACGGAAAATTTAGCATTTAATTTGATTGGAACTGTCTGAAATAAATATAATAGTTTGGGCAAAATATTCATTTTAATGATAGCTATTCGGCCTAAAAAAGAAATTTGTAGTTAAAAATGTTTTTAATGATTTTATTGTTTGGTGTTCTTTAAAATGCTGTATGCCACCCTGAGTCCTTAGGGAGTAGGGCGACATAGAAGAATTCATAAATAAATAAATAAATAAATAAATAAATAAATAAATAAATAAATAAATAAATAAATAAATAAATAAATAAATAAATAAATAAATAAATAATAAATAAATGTTTATTTTTTATTTTTTTATTTTTTCACCAGCTTTACATAGACATCCATACATATACTGTAAATCATATCAAAACATACATAATTATACATTTCTGTCCACTATGCCATAAATATCCCAATTCTGCACCTTTTGTACTTTTATCTCCCATCTGTTTTCCCTCTATATTTCATACTACTCCCCTCCCTCTATCTCCCTCTCTTCCCTCTACCTTCTTTCTCCCTCTCTCCCTCTTTCCTACTTCCTTCCTCCCTCTCTCCTCTTTCCTACTTCCCTCCTTCCTCTCTCCCCTTCCTATCTACTTCAGAGTCTTTTTGGTCCTTTAGATACATTGTAAGTCTATCCATTTCTGCACATTCATAATTTTTTTTAATTACTACATTTTCCGGTGGTGTTTCTGCATTTTTCCAAAATTGTGCAAAGGTTATCCTGGCTGCGGTTGTAATATAAAGAACTAGATACTTAATGTTTTTATGATAATCTTTTTTAAATATACCCAAGAGAAATAGTTCTGGGGTAAATTTTATTGTCTTGTTAGTTATTTCCAATAACCATTTTTGTATTGTATTCCAGAATTTTTTCATTTCAGAGTACAGAAAGGTCTCCCTCCCTCTACTGGGAGAAATCAAAGAATACTTTTAAATCAGCTTTTATCTTGGAAGATTTTCGTAGATGGAAATTCATAGGGGATACATTTAAAATGACTGTTCATCTGATAATTGCAAAGAAAAGCAGTTGTCACGCCCACTTAGCACTAGATTTTGTTTGTGCACCAGAAAAGGAAAAACATGTTTGTTTCTTTTTAAATTTTTTATTTTTCCCCCAGCTTTACATAGACATCCATACATATACCGCAAATCATATCAAAACATACATAATTTTACATTGGGTGGGTGCGATTACGGCGAGATTTTGCTTCTGCGCATGCCATTGCAAGATTTCGGTGAGATTTTGCTTCCGCGCATGCGCAGAAGCAAAAAAGCCCAAAATTTCTTAAAAAAAGATGGCAACACGTGCGACTGTCTGGCAAAGACGGCACCGAAGCAGTCGCGTGCAAATTGTGTAATCAGCGGGTCCCTACCGGAGCTGTGCACTGAACTGCACCAGTAGGAACCCACCTCTGCTACCCACCCACCTTCCTTCTTTGTAATATTTGGAAAATATCCATCAATATCAATTTCACATGATCTTGTTTATTAATAAAGTATGTTTCTCAATTAAGGTAATGGAGAATAAAACAATACAGCTCATTTCAATTCTGGAATTTAAAAAACCTCTCTAATAGTCAATTGAAAGAAAAAGTCAGTAGGAAATTCAGTGAAGCCTCAGGAATGAGTGGAAAGAAACAAACTTAAAAACACCGATAGTGAAACAAACCCAACATATTCTTAAGTATGCTTTTGATTAAAATTAATAAAGTGGGAAACTGTCATTTTGGAAACTAATATCCAGGTATACAATATCAATGTTTATTATCAAGTTGATCTTTGGGACAACTAGCATTACTGAAAAAAGTGGGTGATTGTTGCAGATTAACAGACATTCTGAGATTACTCACATCACTTGATTTCCAATTGTTTAAGGGACAAGCCCGCCATTATTTCCTCTTTTTTAAAGCAATGAGATCAATTTGAAAAATGTCTAAAATCAAAATAAAACCGCCCAATCCCTGGGGGTGGAATGAGGCATTTTAATGAGTTTTTATGTTGTGATTTTTAATGATGTAAACCAGCCGGAGACAGCTATGTGTAAGTTGGATGTCAATATAAATATGTTTCATATTTATAATCAGAGATTATCATCAGAGATTCTTGTGCCCCATTATATTCTCTCTACAATTCTGATTGGGTTTAAATAGGATAATGTAGCATTTTGGGAAAAAGATACAAGCCAAGAGACCAGCCCCAGAGGCCAAGATGGAGAAGATCTCCACAGCCACCATGGACTTCCCTTTGGTGCTCAGGTAGGTGGGGAGGAAGGAGATCCAAACACTGCAAAAGACCAGCATGCTAAAAGTAATGAACTTGGCTTCATTAAAGCTGTCAGGCAATTTCCTAGCCAGAAATGCCACTGTGAAACTGATGAGGGCCAGGAAACCCAGGTAGGCAAGGACAGCATAAAACATCAAAGCTGAGCCTTCATTACATTCCAAGATAGTCTCTTCTACTAAGGAGTGGAAATCAAAGTCGGGAAATGGAGGAGAGGTTGCCAGCCAGGTGGCACAAAGAATTGCTTGGACCAGGGGACAGGATACAACAATGGAGTTAGTCAGTGGTTTTCCTAAGAGTTTCCTTGCCCTGTTCCCTGGCTTGGTGGCTATGAAGGCCAGAACCACCATGACAGTCTTTGCCAAGACAGAGGAAACTGCAAGGGAAAAGAGAATGGCAAAGGCAGATTGTCGAAAGAGACAGGTGAACTTCTCAGGTCGACCAATGAAGAGGAAGGAGCAGAGGAAGCAGAGCAGGAGGGAGACCAGGAGGATGTAGGTGAGATCTCGGTTGTTGGCCTTGACGATTGGTGTGTTGTGATTTTTACAGAAAATTACCAGAACTGCAGATGTGGTCACAGAGAGAAAAAGAGCGAGAGATGCTAAAGAATATCCCAGGGTGTCTTGATAGGCAAGGAAGTGGATCTTCTTGGCAATGCAGTGGTCCTGGTCCTTGTTGGGATATTGGTCTTCTGGGCAGGGATCACAGCGAGCTGCGTCTGAAAACAAGAGTCGGTGTGAATTTCATGGTGAATCAACAAGGGCAAATCATCTAGCCATATTGACAATGCTGAAAATAGGTTAGTCAAAAAAATGGATCTGTCCTCTGGCTCAACATCTCTTCTTTATACTTCAAATCCACCCATTCAAACTTTTTTTGCAGGGAAGGGTTAGCAGCCATAAGTAGAGGGATCTGCTCTGTCTCTGTCAGATCTATGAATTTCCTGGCAGATCAAGTGTTCTCCTAGAAGAAGCAGGTCTTTAATAAAAATCAAAGCTTGAATCGCATACACCATTCTTTCATAAAAAGATTGGAGTCTGGTTTTCCTGATGGGATGTAAAATTAGGAGTAGAAAGCCTAGTAGGGAACCTATGAATTGTGCCCCCAAACCAACCTGTATTAAATTACTGAGGAGCAAGAAAAGTGGCCTGTGGGGTAGTACAGTTTAGATTCATGAATTTAGAGGGTCTGCTGAAAATAAATCTGAATGCATGTAAATCCTACCAAAACTGATGCCAAAATTAATATTTTTCTAGTGAATGGTTTCATTGTTCCTGGAAGATCTACCAGGAATGCCCTACCTGTCTGATTAGAAATGGTCCCTTCTGGACAAGGGGCACACTGGTAGCAGCAAACCTGCTTGCCCTCTGGAACTCTTCTCCTCTCTCCCGCCTGGCACCTCTTCATGCCACATCTGGCAAAGGGCACCTTCTAAAAGAAAAAAGAAAGATACTATAGATGGCCTCAGCAATGAATATTCTTCATTTTTTCATTTGTACATTGCTCTTTCCATCTTTAGAACATCTTCGAAAGAAATTGATTACCAGAAGCTCCAGGGGGAGTTAGGCCAGTGCAATCCTGACCCACCAAATGGATGCTGGAGTGTCGAGGTGAGAATAAATCTCACAGAGGCGATATTGATCTTTCTCCCAGAATTCAGACATTTAGAAATAAAGCCGAAGTTTAAAAGTCTAATTGAAAATATTTATTTCAGTACAAAAACAATAAAATCTGGTTGTTTACATTTCTGCTATAAAATGAGACCTTCTCGGTCAAGAGCCAAGTCAAGAAGGGAAGAATGGAGATTTAGGAATGCACACATGCGTACAAGAATATTATATCACGTGGTAGGAATGAACCATTATATTAGATAGGGATGCAGCTCCCTGCATATACATACAACTGACAATAAGCATACGTGACATGGAGATTGGAACTGGGACCTCAAAATGCAAAGGAAGGCTTGTGACATACAGCTTTTCTAAAAGAAAGAATTGTGAGGATCCAACAGAATGGAAATGGTCCATGGAAATCATTCTTTTTTTAAAATAAGAATTTCTTTTATTTAAACAAACATTAAACAAACATAAAAAAACATTGGACCATGTTGTAAACATAGAGGTGTTGACAAGAATGATATGGAAAAATAACCAAATTAGAGGATTGGAAATTAAGAAAGAAACCTATAAGCTACAAGCTTTTGCTGATGACCTCGTATTTATAATAGAAGAGCCACTACAATCTGGCCAATGTCTTATGGAAGTACTGGGAGAATATGGGGAGATAGCAGGATTGAGAATAAACAGGGAGAAAACTAAAATGATAGTCAAAAATATATCCCTAACACAGAAAAAAGAATTGATGGAGAAAATAAACCTTCAAATAACGAAAAAAAATTAAATATTTGGAAATAATATTAACGGCAAGCTGCATAACAATCAAAGAAGATAATTATAATAAATTAAATGATCAAATAAAGATAGATTTGGAAAGATGGGGTAAGTTGCAATTCTCCTTTATGGGGAGAATTGCAACTGTGAAAATGAACATTTTGCCAAAAAATTCTTTTTCTATTTCAGAATATACCAATAAAATTAGACCAAGAGTATTTTAGAAATCTGAATAAAATGATAGCTAAATTTATCTGGCAAGGGAAAAGACCCAAAATTAACATTAAAATTATTGCAAGAAGCAAAAGAAAGAGGAGGATTTGGCTTTCCAGATTGGGAAGGATACTATCAAGCTGCCAAGCTCACATGGGCAAGAGAATGGATAAATTTAAAAAATTTAAATTTTAAAAAGAGAGTATTAACACTGGAAGGACACGATATACAAGCAGGGTGGCACGCCTTTTTATGGGACGACAAACATAAAGCTCATCAGTACTTCCAAAGGCACCACCTTAGACGAGCTATCTTAGCAGTATGGACAAAAATAAAACAACAGATATATAGAGGAATCCCTGTCTTGTTCTCATAATTAGAGACACTGGTACACCCAAAGTTCATGAATCTGGGGAAAGCAATTACATAAAGAAAAATTCTAAATGAAGAAGGGGATATAAAATCTAGGAAAGAGCTACAAGAGGAAGGGATTGAACTGGAATGGTGGGCATACCTACAGATTAAATCATGATATCTTAAAGATAAGAAAGAACGGGGTATTGAGAAGGAACTAATGGTGATAGATAAAATCTTGCTAGGACCAGATGATAGGACGATAAAGAAAATTTACCAATATTTATTAGAATATAAAATGGCAGAAGAACAAGTCAAAGAAACGATGGTTATTTGGGCTCAACATTTTGAGTATAATATTAATTTGGATAAATGGCAAGAGTTATGGGATAGGAATAGAAAATTGACCTTGGCTACAGCCTATAAAGAAAACCTACATAAAATGTTCTACAGGTGGCACATATCGCCAACAAGATTAGCGAAAATGGATAAAAAATTTTCAGCACAATGTTGGAAATGTAAAATAGCGAAAGGTTCTTACTATCATATGTGGTGGTTGTGTAAAAAAGCAAGGGGATTTTGGAATCAGGTTAAGACATGGCTAGAAGAGATACTAAATAAGGTCATAGATATGAAACCAGAATTGTTCTTACTAGGAATCATCAATGAAAAATATGAAAAAGGACAGATATATTTAATTCTACATATAACAACTGCAGCAAGACTGATCTATGCGCAGTACTGGAAAAATGAAAAAAAACTCCATCGGAAGAAGAAATAATGGAAAAAATATTGACATGTGCAGAAATGGATAGGCTAACACTGGAGATGAAAGACAAGGGGGAGACGGAATACTTTGAAATATGGGATAAATTTTATCAATGGATAGAAAGGAAAAAACGGTGGAAGAAGCAGAGATTAAAGATTGGAAAAAGGGAAATTAAATAAGGTTCAGATATGTAAATAAACAAGGATGAGGGATACATATGTAAGATAAAAAAAGCAATGTACTATATATTGAGCAATAATGGTATTTATTGTTATATAAACAATAAATACCATTATTTATTGTTTACATAACCTCACCTCCTGGACATAAACTGTTCCACTCCTACCCTCAAAACGATGCTATAGAGCATTGCACACCAAGACAACTAGACACAAGAACAGTTTTTCCCCGAATGCCATCACTCTGCTAAACAAATAATTCCCTCACCACTGTCAAACTATTTACTAAGGCTGCATTACTATTACTATTAGTCTTCTCATCGTTCCTATCACCCATCTCCTCCCAGTTATAACTTGTTGCTTGTATCCTTATAATTTATATCAATATTAATTGTTTCCTGATTGCTTATTTATACCCTATGACAATCATTAAGTGTTGTACCTCATGATTCTTGACAAATGTATCTTTTCTTTTAGGTACTATGACAATCATTAAGTGTTGTACCTCATGATTCTTGACAAATGTCTTTTCTTTTATGTACACTGAGAGCATATGCACTAAAGACAAATTCCTTGTATGTCCAATCACACTTGGCCAATAAAGAATTCTATTCTATTCTATTCTATTCTATTCTATTCTATTCTATTCTATTCTATTCTATTCTATTCTATTCTACTCTACTCTACTCTACTCTACTCTACTCTACTCTACTCTACTCTACTCTACTCTACTCTACTCTACTCTACTCTATTCTAAACATTATGTAAAGAAATGACCAAACAGGATGGTCACAACGTATCCAATGTTTTTAATGTTTGTTCCATGGAAATCATTCTTGCCTGCTTTAATGGTGTCCTGGGTTTCAAGCAGGAATTCTTCCCAATCTATCCCATCTTGGGCTTTTCAGAAGTCAAATCTCAAATGTGTTAAACTCAAAAGCATTCTTTTCACCAAATTCCTGACTTTAACCGTTTCCCAGCGAAAAGGGTGTTGTGCATCCCGTGGAGTGAATGAATCCTTTGCTGAATTTGTAACACTTCCTTCCAGCTCACCTTTGTGGCCCAGGTGATTGCATCGGAGTTAATGGTGAAATCTTGTCCCGGGGAAGCTGTGGAGTCCATTTGCCCAATTTTCATGGAGACAAAAGATTGATTGGGGAGGAAAAGCCAGTTAAGAAGATCATAACGAGCAGAAACCAATCCACTTTTTGAGAAGGAGACTTCATCTCCTGCACTGTTGTTGAACTCGACATTCCTCAGATAGGGGAGAATCTGAAAAAAAAGACACCTTATTGGCTGAACACCACACATAGGACATCCTGGTTTCTTTCATAATGTGATGGCCATCAGCCATCATATTATGGCTGATGGTTTAGAAGATGGGTCTGTATCTGAGGAGCTAAATGAATTTCCTTGAGGGAGATCTAAGCAATCAGAAATAACATCAAATATTCAACTTCATCCCTACGTTCTCTTTATCACTGGACATTTATATCATGGCTTCTTCAATTCCAGCCTTACAAGAATGATAGCTACATACAAACATTTTTATGCCATATTCCAAATTACATGGTGTAGTTTTGCTCTGGGATACTTGGCAAGCTACATTTTTAATTTTATTTGAGTCCATGAGAAATGCATTTTAAGAATGATTAAATGATTAAACCGAAGGGGTCCTTGGAGCTCTCTGAGCATGGTTGTTTTCTTGCAGATGTTCCATGACCTAAACTAGGTAACATTGATAGTGATATCACACCCTTCTAGCCAGGGGCGGGTTCCTAATTTTTTTTACTACCACTCTGTGGGCGTGGCTTATTTTGTGGGTGTGGCTTGCCAGCCATGTGACAGGTGGGTGTGGCTTCTCGGACTGCTGAAGGGAGGGGAACCGAGATAGGTCCTGCCGCCCGTTCCCCCTCCCCTCAGCAGCTCGAGAAGCCTCAAACGTGCGAAAATGCCTGGGATCATCACTGCGCGTTCGTGGTTTCTCGGACTGCTGAAGGGATGGGAATGGAGATGGCTCCTGCCGCCCGTTCTTTCAGCGTCTCACGTGCTCCCTCAGCCATCCTCCCCTGCTTGGACTCACTGTGGGGTAGGAAGGCAGCGCATGCACAGTGCCGGAAGCTCGGCTTCTGGGCATGCGCAGAAGAAATTTTTTTAAAAAATGTAAATTTTTTTTTAAAAAAATGGTGGCGCCCAGGCACCGGCAACTGACCGCACCGGTACTGTGATGTCACCAGTGGGCCGCTACTGGTGCTATAGAGTGGACCGCACCGGTAGGAACCCACCACTGCTTCTAGCACTGATGATGCTACCAGGTTGGGTCATGAAATGTCTATAATAAAACAATCAAATTCAAAGAGTATCAAGACCCTTCATTTCAACCCTGAGCTATAATATTCTCCTTTATTGGCAAATACTCTCTTTTTTAAAAGTTTTTTTAATTTTTAATTACAAAGTACAAAATAAACATTCCCTTCATCCATCAGCTGTGTGTCGTCTGGTTACAACTCTTCCTTTGTGACATCCTCTTTCAATATCTTATCTTCATTATACCTTATTCACATTATACATTTTATTCTTATTTCTTATAATCTATCAATTATTTTATTTATTTATTCTGGTAAATACTCTCTATCATAAATTTGCAAGCTTAGACTTTCTCTAGCTGATAGTCAAAGAGAACATAATGAAAAAGTAGATCTGACCAAGTCGGGGCCATGTAGAAGGTTTGTCCTGCCCTGGTTTGCCACTTCATTGTCTAGAGAGGAATAATTTAGCCTTTGATGATGAAAAGTCTGAAGAATTTCAGATCAGGAACCCATTAGGACCATGTTGAGTTCTTCTGCATATGCTGAGGTTGACAGAGATTTGACACAACAAACAAAGCAGCACAAGAAACGGCATACTAAAAAAATGGGGTGGAGACCTGGAGTTACAAAGAATTCTAAGCCACAGTAATCGAAACCAACATTAAAATGTATTGAATGTCTTTTTACAGACGCCCACTTTGGGAAGCTTTAGGCAAAAGCGAAGGAAAAGTGTCAAATGCGAGCTTCTTATTATTTTCAAGCGAAGGGACAGGGAAAGACTTAATTGTCAGGTTTTCAGTTTTTTCAGGCAAGCAGGCAGTTGACTAAGCAGTTTCCAACGGGATGCTGGAAGAGAAAAAGGAGGCACAAAGAAACTTTCAGGACTTGCTCAGTACAACACACTTCCACCGGGTGCCTTGCTAGAAACCGAGACTTTTGGGGAGAAACCGGGACTTATTCCTCATCTGAATCCTTAGCCTGGATGGGGCGAGGGTCAGTGGGGGGCATACTCACTGGTTCGTGCGGGGCTCATTCAGTGGGATGGCACCTCCTCTTCTTCATACTTGGGCCAGTCGAGAGAGTCGCCTTCCTCCACTGTGCTCAGTCCCCCGGCCGGAAGCGGCAGCTGCAGAGGCGGCGGCAGAGGAGGGAAGCTCCCGGCAGTATTGATGGCGATGCCACCACCACCGCTCCACAGGGACAGGCCTCGAGCCCATCGCGAGCGAACCCGGGGTCTTCTCCCACCCCGGGCTCATTAAAGGTGGGGAAGGGGTGGGAGAAGCCGGATGGCAGCGGCCAAGGCTGGCGGCCTCGGGAGCTTGGCAGCGGCCAGAGAAGTGAGGGGACATTGCCCATCCACAACGCAGCCCCCCACAATGGGAGCAGCAAGACTGCGACAACAGTTCTTCTAGGAGGCTCCATCCGGCCTGAATGCTTCTCCCCATTCGATGATCCTAGGCTCCTGCCGCCCATTCCCCCTCCTCTCAGCAGCTCAAGAAAGCTCGAATGTGCAAAAATGCCTGGGATCATCACCGTCCGTTCGTGGCTTCTCGGACTGCTGAAGGGAGGGGAACTGAGATAGGTCCTGCCGCCCGTTCTTTCAGTGTCTCACGAGCTCCCTCAGCCATCCTCCCCTGCTTGGACTCATTGTGGGGTAGGAAGGCAGCGCATGCGCAGTGCCGGAAGCTCGGCTTCTGGGCATGCGCAGAAGAAATTTTTTTTAAAAAAAATGTTTAAAAAATGGCGGCGCCCAGGCACCAGCAACCAACCGCACCGGTACTGTGATGTCGCCAGAGGGCCGTTACCGGTGCTTCATAGATTAACAGAGTTGGAAGGGACCTTGCAGGTCATCTAGTCCAACCCCCTGCCCAAGCAGGAGACCCTTACATCTGCTGCTACCTAGGATCGAACTCACAACCTCCTGATTGTGAGGCAAGAGCTCTACCTCTAGGCCAAAGCAGCTGGGTTGATATAGAGTGGACCGCACCGGTAGGAACCCATCACTGGAGTGGTCACACCTGACTCTCAGGTAGCCATTGATGTCCTTCCAGAAATTTCTAGGAAGCTCTTTGTTCTTATGAACAATTGGTTTGGTTTAATTCTCTTTTTCCTCCATCTATGCCTTTTCAACAAAAACCTCTCACTTAATTCAAATGACAGTTTTTTTAAAAAAAAAAACCAATTGCTATCTTTTAATTATTCATTTTTTTAATTTTATATTATTTATATATACCAATGCATGAATGGTGTGATACCTGAGTATCATACATTTCAATAAAAATAGACATAATATTGTTACGCACAATTATTACATTTCATTTTCATTGTTTCATGTTATTTGCACATAGCCTTTGTTGCCACTCTTCAGTTGTAATCATCCTTCTTACTCTTTCATATATCTTAATATATTGGTATATATATATATATATTATATACCAGTGATGGCGAACCTATGGCATGTGTGCCACAGGTGGCACGCGGAGCCATATTTGCCGGCACGCGAGCTGTTACCCTAGCTTAGCTCCAGCGTGCAACTGATTTTTGGCTCACACGGAGGCTTTGGGAGGACATTTTAGGCTTCTGGAGGGCCTCCGGGGGGTGTTTTTGCCCTCCCCAGGCTCCAGGGAAGCCTCTGGAGCCTGGGGAGGGGGAAAACAGGCCTACTGGGTCCTCCGGAAGTTGGGAAACAGGCCATTTCCGGCCTCCAGAGGACCTCTTCGGGGGCGGGGGAGGCCATTTTTGCCCTCCCCAGGCATTGAATTATGGGTGTGGGCACTCGCATGTGTGTGATAGCGCGCGCGCGCGCGCTTTCGGCACCCAAGGGAGAAAAGGTTCGCCATCACTGTTATATACTATAGTTCCCCTCTTATTTCTATCTCTATTTTAACTCCCCCCTCCTGTCACTATAATATTCAAAGACGTGATAATAACATTTCTTTTCTGTTCTCTATTATTACCACATATATTTATCTTACAGTACATTCTTTCATTATCTAATCACCCATTATATAATTCTAGCATATTTTAATGCTTGTTTGATAATGCTATCATTCAAATTCTATTTTTCCAATTAAAACTTAATTCTTCCTTCATATCTCTGTTCATGTTCTTTCCAATTCTCCAATCCGTAAAATTCTGCTATTAATTCACATGTTTACGTTAACATATATTCTTTCATTATCTGATCACCTATTGTTTAATTCTGGCATTTCACTATTAACCTTATTTTTATAAATATTTAACTATCACACTACATACAAAGTAGTTGCCCAACTTATATAATTCTAATATTAATACTCATTATTGAAATACTTTCATAAAATATCTTTTACTTTACTTTCCCTTTCTTTTTCCTTTATCCATCATCCCTTGTCCGCATCCAAATTTTTAGTCTTCTTTTTTTTGGGGTGTTGCCTCTCATATTCTTTTTTTGAGACTTTTATTTCATCTCTGTTTAAGTCTATATTTTGACTATACATTCTAGCTTTTTCTCTCCTCTCTAACTTTTCCCTGTCATGATGTGAATATTGCCAGTTGAGCCATCTCTACTATATTTTCTAGGTTTACTGTATTTTCTAATCAAGCAGACATGTGACATGTATTACTGTGCATGTGTGCATTCCAGGAGTCTCCTCCTTCCTTCTTCTCCTGTGAGCCTCGCCCGAGGCAGACGTGATTTCTTAGCTGAGACAATGTAGTTTAATAAGTTTTATATTCTTTTGTTACTTTTGTACTAAAATAAATATTTTGTTAATTAGAATTAAATCTCGGTTTTATTTTCTAAGTAAGAATGACTTCAAGGAAGCAAGATCCTATATCACCTCTGATAGGAATACTTTCCTATCCCGTCATTCCCACTGTCTAGTTTTAAGGCTATCTGTTCTAACCCCTGTCTCCCCCCCAGCTATCTTTCTGTTTCTCCCATTCCCTTTTTAAATCTTTTAAAGTATTTTCCTCCTGTTTTAACTCCTTAATCACTATTGATTTTAATAATGTCTCCTCATTGTTGTCTTCTTCTTGGTGGTCTCCCAGTTCTGCTTTCTCCTCCATTTCTTCTGGTAGTTCCATTCTTTCTTCATTGTCCTGGTTTTTGCACTTTGTTCCTTGTGTTATATTTTCCAATTTTTGGTCTATGCCAGGGGTAAGCAAAGCTGGCTCTTCTATGACTCATGGACTTCAACTCCCAGAATTTCTGAGCCAATCATGCTAGCTTAGGAATTCTGAGAGTTGAAGTCCACGAGTCACAGAAGAGCCAACTTTGCCTACCCCTGGTCTATGCGATCAAATATTTCCATCATCTCCTTATGTTGTTCCTTTATAAGATCCTTAATGTCTTGGCACATCAACTCCATTCCGTTGTCTTTTTTTTAAATAATTGCTATCTTAATCTCTTCTTAGATACATTGATACCATATAGATAATCAATGAAAGAGGTACCAAAAAGTCAATAATTGATGAAATGTTTTTTAAAAAGGAAAAGAGATGATGGATAGAGACAAAATACTTTTCAAAATAGGGACTATATTAAAAATTAGGGGGGGAGTAGAAAGTACAAATTGGGAAAATAGTGTTGCAAACACTGATGTATAATAGAATTTGCTAGAATTACAATGTGCATGTCAAGTTGGAAGACTATGATTATGTATATCTAATTGTACTATTATGTTAGCATTGTGTAAAAAGTATATCGACCCAGACAAAGCACTGTCCACAAAATATTTATGGCTGTTAAAGGAAAATTACAAATAAAACATATAGATAGCATATAGATATTTCATGCAATTAATGCAAGAAATGCATATACGTAGTTTCCTACCTAGAGGTCTGTGGACTAGATAAAAAGTCACTGAGATTACCTGCCATGAGTGAATATTTGAGATCCTCTTTTCAAGCCTCATCATGGTTGGTTGTGCTCCAGATCCATATATTGCATGGAATGCGTGTGCCACAGCATAAATGGCATTGTAGATATTGTAACTTTCACCTTCCATGGTTGTTTCAAAAACGTAAGAAGGTAGAGTCTGTAAATTCTCCTTTCCTGTACATGGTTTCTTCCCCGTTGGAAGGATCCCTCCTGGTTTGTGGACCCTGCAGCCAAAGAACTTTTCCCAACATGCCAGGAGAAAAATGTCCCCTTGTGGCTTCAAGGGGTCTAAAGACAGGAGGAAATGACGGAATTCTGAGACATCCCCAGTGTGGAGCCTAAAATGCAGAGACCCATGGAAGGGCTTTACTGCTTTCAAGATGTCTTGATTCCTCACCACACTAAGTTTCCAATGGGAAGTTAAGATCCAAACTTTCATGAATGACGTCTTTCTCAAATGTTCATGGATACCCATTGCCGCCTGTACATTTGTAATACTATTGGGGTCTCCAAATAGAACAATTACTTCAGCTTTAGACCAAGTGTCCAAAATATGCAGTATTTTCAACATTGGAGTAGTAAAAAAATTCAATTTCAACTTTTCAGTGAAGGCCAAGCAGATTTCCTTCTCCTTGAACATTGGCACCAGAGATGAGATGAAATATTCTCCATCATCATTTTCAGGGGCCAGAAGACCAACCCAGTTCCACTGGAAATGCAGGAGCAGCCGGACTATACCCTCATACTGAGGAGATTCCTTGGGATTGATCCGGAAGAAGGAGGGATAAACTCTTCTCTCTCCCTGAGATAACTCAAAGCCAACACCGAGCTGGAGAAAGTGAGATTCTTGATAGAGTAAATTTTAAGGGTCACCATTATGTGGATTATTGCCCCACCTGTTTGGCTGGCTCATTTTGAATGGCAAGCTTAATTTTCTGGCCTTCTTAGGAAGAAGGATTACATATTAGGAAGAAGAGGTTACGTATTTTGCCTAGTGTTGACGTGTCAGAAGCCAAGGGAATGTCAAATTAATACACAGAATATACTAACAACACTATTTTTTATGAAGAATAGATTAGGAAGAAATTCCTCTTGGCAAAATCATCTCATTATCTATCACTTTTTGCTTCTATAAAAACATATCTCGACACAAAAAATATAAATATATGTCCCCACAAACACATTTGTTTTCCACCTTTGGCTTCTGGGTATTAGATTAGATTAGATTAGATTAGATTAGATTACTAGAGTTGGAAGGGACCTTGTAGGTTATCTAGTCCAACCCCCCGCTCAAACAGGAGTCCCTACACCATTTCAGACAAATGGCAGTCCAATCTCCTTTTGAAAGTTTCAAGTGTTGGAGCTCTCACAACTTCCGCAGGCAAGCTGTTCCACTGGTTGATCGCTCTCACTATCAGAAAGTTTCTTCTTATTTCCAGGTTGAATCTCTCCTTGGTCAGTTTCCATCCGTTATTCCTTGTCTGTCTTTCAGGTGCTTTGGAGAATAGCTTGACCCCCTCCTCTCTGTGGCAGCCCCTCAAGTATTGGAACACTGCTATCATGTCTCCCCTGGTCCTTCTCTTTGCTAGACTGGCCATGCCCAGTTCCTGCAACCACTCTTCGTATGTTTTATTTTCCAGACCCTTTATCATCCTGGTTGCTCTCCTCTGCACTTTCTCTAGAGTCTCAATGTCTTTTTTGTAGTGTGGTGACCAAAACTGGATGCAGTACTCTAGGTGTGGTCTAACTAAGGCTTTATAGAATGGTGTTAGTACCTCCCTAGTCCTAGATTGTATCCCTCTATTAATGCAATTTAGGATTGCATTGGCTTTTTTGGCTGCCGCTCCACACTGCTGGCTCATGTTTAACTGGTTATCCACTAAGACTCCAGGATCCCTCTCGCAGTCACTGCTATTGAGTATGCTTCAGTTGTTTGTCTAACCCATACTGTATCCAGTGAAGCCCCCTTACCTGTGGGACCTTGAAAGTGCTGAAGATGGAGGCCATCTGTCTTGAGGATTTGGGGTTGAGATCTCCGATGACAGAGAGCAGAGGGTGATGCCTGTCACATTTGTAACCTGGTACCATTCGGCCTCGGGTGGAGAGCAGGGAGAGGCTGATCATGGAAATCTCCATCTCAGTCTGAAAATTGCTATAGATGTGGAAGCCAAGAGTGATGTTGGGAAGAAGAACCAGATCCTTGTTGACCTCTCTGACTGCAAACACCAAGGCCATGAATTGCTGGTAGTTCTTGGGTAGGATTCTACAGTGAGAAAATCATTGGGGAGATTTTAAGGAAAGCTTGTGTTGATGGAGTTTATCCTGCTTAATTTTTCAATGTCCTTTGTGGCAGGAAGTTCCAAATTCCATTGGTATTGTTTAATTGTTAAGGATGTTCCTTGATTAATGGCCTTGACAGAAAGGAGAAAATCCTGTTTATCCATATCACAGATGATTTTATATCCCTCCATCAGCCCTCCCTTCTTCACTTTGCTTCAGTGATGGTAGTCCTTCCCAATCGCTTCTCTTCCACCCTAATTAATTTGTTTCCCTCTTGAAGCAGGTTCTTCAGGTCTGGAAGCCATTGTTGAGCACAATACTACAGTAGGGGGTAACAGCATACATTTAGCGAAGGGCGTTATTTATGAGCAACCCTGATTCCAAAACAGATGGATTTTTTTTTACCACAAGTCCACACTGTAAACAGGTTGACTTCATCTTTGAGTTTTGAATCAGAAGTTTGTCCAAATTAATATTGCAAGTCAACTTCTTCACTGGGCCAGCAGAATTTCCTCACCTTTTTTGTGGTTTATTAGCTTCCTGATCAAGAGTTCTGGAAACATTGAGAATTCTAGCATATTTTATGATTTTGGTTCTTTATTTGAAAAAAAGCACAAAGATCTGAACTATGCTAGGGCATTGCAAACAGGAGCCGAGGTGGTGCAGTGGTTAAAGTGCAGCACTGCAGTTCAGCAGTTCAGCTGTTCAAATCTCACAGGCTCAAGGTTGACTCAGCCTTCCATTCTTTACCCTTCTGAGGTGGGTAAAATGAGGACCTCAATATGCTGAACTCTGTAAACCGCTTAGAGAGGGCTGCAAAGCACTATGAAGCGGTATATAAGTCTAAGTGCTATTGCTATTGCTAAACATCACTAGAACAAGTATTTTTGAAGAGAGCCCATGAACACAAACCAAACCAAATAATTATTTACATCTTTTCCCCCTTGGGTGAAACTTACATAATAGCGCCCAGACGTAGAGATGGGTTTTTTTTCTTAAAGGATTGGAAGTTGACTTTTTGTGTAGTTCCCAGGGGAAAATTCCCACCAATAATGACATCACCGGGCTTATAAAACTCTCTCTTAGTCTGTAAGGTGTTTGTCAACACACACCCAGTTTGCATCTTCTTTGCAAAAATTGGAGGCAGGAGCCAGAAGAACAGCAACAGGAGGAGAGGCAGCCCAGTCATTCTTGTCAGCTGCCCTCCTAGATCAAAAATCAAGAGGTTTTTTTTGCAGAAGTTGAATTGCAGGGACCCCTTGAAATCTCAGCAGAGCTTTAGCAAAAGAGAGAGAGAGAGAGTTTGTGCCATATGGATGCCCCCCCCAAGGCAAATTTATATCAACCACGCTTCCTCTTACCTGTGTATGGTCTGTGACCAAAGAGGAAACTAAAGCCAGTTAAGTCTCACCAAACCCTGAAGTTGCCTCTTTGCAATGCAAGGCAAGGTGACATGTCCTGCCTCCACCGGGAGAACTCCGAGTATATAATTTAAAGCAGGCTTTATCTCGGAAGATTTTTGTGGGTAGAAATCCATAAGGGATACATTAGAAATTACTGTTCTTCTGATAATTGCATGGAAAAGCAATTTTCTTATTTACTGAGTGTTACGATGTGAATTTTGATTGTCAGCTGCGCCCATATTTTACACTCTATGGTATTGTGCTCATACACCACACTATACGGTACCCAGACTTCCTAGGGAAGCAATCACGTGGTGAGTGATCTACGCATGTGTAGCAATTCCTTTTCTCATCACTGAGCAATACACCAGATAGAGAAAAATGAGTTTGAGTCTCTTATTGTTAACCCACAGATAAGATGCACTTGATAATCGAGGTGAAGTTGGGTTTACAGATTTACAGATTACTAGAATTGGAAGGGACCTTGTAGGTCATCTAGTCCAACACCCGCTCAAGCAGGAGTCCCTACACCATTTCAGACAAATGTCAGTCCAATCTCCCTTTGAAAGTCTCAAGGTATTGGTTGACCAAGCAATGCTGTCCTAGCATCCGAAGCTTTTGTCCTAGCATCCGAAGCTATTGAATGGGGAGGAACAGTCTCCATTTTAATCCTAGTAGAATCAAGTAGCTGTGGATGATCGGTCCGCCCAGTACTGGGGACATTGGATCTTTGCTCTTGCATGACATTGCACTGACTTGCTTAGGACTGCTGTGCAATCTGGGTGTCTCCCTGGACTCTCAGCTCCTCCTCCAAAAGCAGATGTTAGTTATGGTAGGTTTTTTGTAAAGCTTCAATTTGTTCAAAAGGATGGTATTGAGACATGGAGAGTCTGAACACCCAAAGATCAGCAAAGGAGATGGAGGCAAGGACCAAGATTTGAAGCAGAAAGTCTCTGCTGTTGGATCAGACCAGGAATGGAACTGGATCAAGCATAAATTCATCCTTGAGAGAGATGTTGCTGCATCTCTCAAGGAGGTGAGAGATGCAGAAACTGATCCGCTCATACTGGCCAATGTCAGCCCTGAAGCTGATCTGGCCGAAGCCATCTTGAGGGTTCAGTCAGAGGTGGGCTGCACATACATTAACAATCGGTTCACTGGAAAGGTTCGCCTTCCTTGTTTGCGCACGGCTTCAAACTCACTGCAAATCTTCTCAGGCAGCCGCGGTGAATACAGCAGGCAATGCACGGAACTCAGCTGGGCTGCGTGGGCGGGGCAAGCGAGCCAAAGTGTTAGCAATATAGGACAGGATAGCGCCGGGGCGGGTGGGCAGGCCCAGCCAGTGGTTGGATCTACCGGTTCGCCTGAACCAGTCCAACCAGGCGGCAGATTACAGATTACAGATTATTAGAGTTGGAAGGGACCTTGTAGGTCATCTAGTCAAACCCCCCACTCAAGCAGGAGTCCCTACACCATTTCAGACAAATGGCAGTCCAATCTCCCTTTGAAAGTCTCAAGTGTTGGATCTATCACAACCTCCGCAGGCAAGCTGTTCCACTGGTTGATCGCTCTCACCTTCAGAAAGTTTCTCCTTATTTCCAGGTTGAATCTCTCCTTGGTCAGCTTCCATCCCTTATTAGCAGCCCACCTCTGGGTTCAGTGTTGCCACACTGGGGCAAAGGACTTTTACTTTTAATTTGGTGAAAACCAAGGTGCCCCTCAGAGTTGGTTTTCACCAGATATGTGCCAATATTATATTTCCAATAAAGCTATTCTTTGAGGATTCCACCTGCCTTGGAGTTTTTGCTTGCAATGGATCTATTACTTGGAACCCAGACAGCCAATTTTCATCCAGTATCCAATATGCCTTCTTTTTTTATTTATTAATCAATTTGTTGTATTCCACTGAGTGTCCCTGTTATCTGGGAGCATTGTCAATACACTTGAAGAGTGTTCGGAGACTTCAGCTGGTGCAAAATGCAGCTGCGCGTGCTGTGGTGGGTATACCTAGATACACCCACACTTCTGCCATCTTGCGCAAGCTGCATTGGTTTCCCATTGGTCTCCGGACGCAATTTAAGGTGTTGGTGATTACCTTTAAATCCCTATATCAGTGATGGCGAACCTTTTTTCCCTCGGGTGCCAAAAGCACGTGCGAGTGCGCTGTCACGCACGTGCGAGTGCCCACACCCATAATTCAATGCTTGGGGAGGGCAAAAACGGCCTCCCCTGCCCCCACAGAGGCCCTCTGGAGGCCAAAAACAGCCCATTTCCCAACTTCCGGTGGGCCCGGTAGGCCCGTTTTTCATCCTCTCCAGGCTCCAGAGGCTTCCCTGGAGCCTGGGGAAGGCGAAAACGCCCCCCTGCCCCCCTAGAGGCCCTCCGGAAACCTAAGATGCCCTCCAAGAGCCTCCGCGCGAGCCGAAAATCAGCTGGCCGGTGCACACATGCGCGCTGGAGCTGAGCTAGGGCAACAGCTCGCGTGCCGGCAGATATGGCTACGCGTGCCACCTATGGCACGAGTGCCATAGGTTCGCCATCACTGCCCTATATGGTTCAGGGCCAGAGTATCTTCAGGACTGTCTTCTACCGCATACCTCCCTGCGCCCGGTTAGATCTCACAGGGTGGGCCTGCTCCAGGTCCTATCAGCTAAACAATGTCAGCTGGCGGGCCCGTGGGTGAGGGCCTTCTCTGTGGCTGCTCCGGCTCTTTGGAATCAGCTACCCCTTGAGATCCGGACTGTCCCCACCTTATTGGCCTTCAGGAAAGCTGTGAAGACCTGGCTTTTTCGGCAAGCCTTGGGCCAATGAACCATCGATGTTGGCCCATGTAGTGACTGGATGATTGTATGGTTTTTATAATTGTTATATAGTTTTTAAATCTGTTTTTAATGTTTATTTTTACCTGTATTCCTGTGAGCTGCTCAGAGTCCTCACGGATCAAGCGGCATATAAATACAAATAAACTAAACTAAATTAAACTAAATAAGAATTTCAAAAAGTGTCATGTGGTCCTTGGAACATTTTTGAATGGTAGGACTGGGAACACTTTTACCCACACCTTCCCCCTCTCTCTACACCCCCTCCCCAATTTAAGGAAGGAGGGGTTTTTCCTCTTTTGTGTGACACTTCAGACATCCCACCATCAAACTGCCCCACAGGATCTTACACCTACTTGCAGATTGCTATTGTTTGAATAAATGTACACACCACCAACTAATAAAAATAGCTATTTTTGGGGAGACTCCCTTTAACTCCCTCCAACCATGACTTTATCAATCTCCTGCTAACATGTTCATTTTTTTCATCAAGTTCATTCCTCACAACAGAGAACATTCTATATTTCTAAATTCATTTGCATGCCTTATAGTTCCTCCCATTTCCCCATTTTGACTGTATGCTCCCTCCCTCCCTCCCTCCCTCCCTCCCTCTCTCTCTCTCTCTCTCACACTCACACACACACACACTCTTCATAAAGACTGAATTGTTCCAGACAGTCACTGGAACAGAGTGCAGCTGCAGCTCTCTGAAAAGGGTTCTTGTTAACAGTTCATTCAATTTCTCTGTCAAACACAGCTATCTTGGTATTTGATATATTATTTTTCAAACACGTAGTCACAGCGAGGCTGTATATCTTATCTATGGAACAATTCTTGGAAATGATTTGAGTCCTTAGACAACATACTATCATCTACATATAGAAGTACAAGACATTTGTCTTCTCAAATAACAAATTTTTAAAGTATTTCCTGACCTCTTATCTCTAATTTCATTAAACAAATCAGAGAGCACCATACAATGATGTCTTCCTCTCTACTCAATAATGAATTATTTATTTGTTCAAGAAGATGTATTCCTTTATCTGTCTGTGTCTGTCTGTCAGTCCGTTCATCCATCCATCCATCCATCCATCCATCCATCCATCTTCACAATAAGTTGTTCTAATAGTGTTGTTGGTCTACAGTTGGTCCACTAAAGAGAGAAGACTGCAAAGAAGTAACAGACAACACAGACAAAGCAGAGCTACTGAACACATTCTTCGCATCAGTCTTCACACAAAAGGAAACTGCAGCTCAACTACCCAGCAACACAAATATAAAAAGCAGATTCGAAGCAAGACTCAACCTAAGCAAAAATACAGTAAGAGATCACCTATCTGAACTTAATGAATACAAAGCGCCAGGACCTGATGGATTACACCCCAGAATCCTAAAAGAACTAGCAGAAGTCATTTTGGAACCACTGCACCACATCTTCCACAAATCCTGGAACACAGGGGAACTCCCCGAGGACTGGAAAAGAGCTGATGTGGTCCCCATCTACAAAAAAGGTAAAAAAGCAGACCCAGGAAACTACAGACCAATCAGCCTAACATCAAATGGGAAAATACTGGAAAAAATAATTAAAAACCAGATCTCACATCATCTAGAAACAAACCAAGTAATAACCAACAGCCAACACGGATTTGTTAAGAACAAGTCATGCCAAACCAACCTCATTTCATTTTTCAACACTGTGACCAAATTAGTAGCCCAGCGAAATGCAGTAGACATAATATACCTGGACTTCAGCAAAGCATTTGACAAAGTAGACCACAACCTACTTCTTCATAAGCTAGAAAAAAGCGGGATAGACAGCTACACAACCAGATGGATTAACAACTGGCTGACCAACCGTACCCAATGAGTAGTCCTCAATGGCTCTAAGTCCACATGGAGAGAAGTAAGCAGTGGCGTACCACAAGGTTCCGTCCTAGGCCCAGTACTCTTTAATATCTTCATAAATGACCTAGATGAGGGAATAGCAGGAGAGCTAACCAAATTTGCAGACGATACCAAGCTGGCGGGAGTAGCAAACACCCCAGAGGACAGACTCAAAATCCAGAGGGACCTTGACAGACTCAAACACTGGGCCCAAACCAATAAAATGAAATTTAACACGGAGAAAAGTAAAATTCTACACCTAGGTAAGAAGAATCAAAAATACACATACAACCTGGGTGAAACCACACTCAATAGCAGCGATTGCGAGAGGGATCTTGGAGTCTTGGTAGACAGTCAACTAAATATGAGCCAGTAGTGTGCAGCAGCAGCCAAAAAGGCCAATGCAGTCCTGAGCTGCATAAATAGAGGGATACAATCAAGGACCAGAGAGGTAGTAGTACCACTCTATAAAGCCTTGGTCAGACCACACCTAGAGTACTGCATCTAGTTTTGGTCACCACACTACAAAAAAGACATTGAAACCCTAGAGCAGTGGTGGCGAACCTTTTTAGGCTCGTGTGCCAAAAAGGGGGGGCGCGCTCGCGCGCGCTCGCATGCCCACACCCATTCCTCCCCCCCACGCATGCGCACAACACCCCCCATGCTGCCCCCTGCGCATGCGCACCCCCCCACCCCCGCACAAAGGCTTACCGGAGCCTGGAACGACGAAACCAGCAAACCGGAAGTGCGAAAAAACGCACTTCTGGTTTGCCGGTATGCTGTTTTTTGCACTCCAGAGGGTTCAGGGAAGCTCCCTGAAGCTCCGGAATGCAAAAAATTACAAAACGGACAAACCGGAAGTGCGGAAAAGTGCACTTCCGGTTTGTCCGTTTTGTAGTTTTTTGCATTCCGGAGCTTCAGGGAGCTTCCCTGAACCCTCCGGAGTGCAAAAAACAGCACACCGGCAAACCGGAAGTGCGTTTTTTCGCACTTCTGGTTTGCCGGTGGGAACCCTCGCGTGCCGGCTTCTATGGCTCCGCGTGCCACCTCTGGCACGCGTGCCATAGGTTCGCCACCACGGCCCTAGAGAAAGTGCAAAAGAGAGCAACCAGGATGATAAAGGGTCTGGAAAATAAAACATACAAAGAGCGGTTGCAGGAACTGAGCTTGGCCAGTCTGGCGAAGAGAAGGACCAGGGGTGACATGATAGCAGTGTTCCAATACTTGAGGGGATGCCACAGAGAGGAGGGGAGCAGGCTGTTCTCTATAGCACCAGAAAGCCAAACAAGGAATAACGGATGGAAGCTGACCAAGGAGAGATTCAACCTGGAAGTGAGGAGAAACTTTCTGACGGTGAGAGCGATCAACCAGTGGAACAGCTTGCCAGCGGAGGTTGTGAGAGCCCCAACACTTGCGACCTTCAAGAGGAGACTGGACTGCCATCTGTCTCAAATGGTGTAGGAACTCCTGCTTGAGCAGGGGGTTGGACTAGATGACCTACAAGGTCCCTTCCAACTCTAATAATAAATCTAAAATCTAAATCTAATAATTTGTTCAAGAGATTATCTATCTATCTATCTATCTATCTATCTATCTATCTATCTATCTATCTATCTATCTATCTATCATCTATCATCTATCCCTCCCTCCCTCCCTCCCTCCCTCCCTCCATCTATCTATCTATCTATCTATCTATCATCTATCCCTCCCTCCCTCCCTCCCTCCATCTATCTATCATCTATCCCTCCATCCCTCCATCCCTCCATCCCTTCATCCCTCCATCCCTCCATCCCTCCATCCCTCCCTCCCTCCCTCCCTCCCTCCCTCCCTCCCTCCCTCCCTCCATCCATCCATCCATCCATCCATCCATCTATCTATCTATCTATCTATCTATCTATCTATCTATCTATCTATCTATCTATCTAATCTATCTGTATCTATCATCTATCCCTCCATCCCTCCATCCCTCCATCCCTCCATCTATCTATCATCTATCCCTCCATCCCTCCATCCCTCCATCCCTCCATCCCTCCATCCCTCCATCTATCTATCTATCTATCTATCTATCTATCTATCTATCTATCTATCTATCTATCTATCTATCTATCTATCTATCTATCTATCTATCTATCTATCTATCTATCTATCTATCTATCTCTCCCTCCCTCCCTCCCTCCCTCCCTCCATCTATCTATCTATCCCTCCATCCCTCTATCTATCTATCTATCTATCATCTATCCATCCCTCCATCCCTCCATCCCTCCATCCCTCCATCCCTCCCTCCATCCATCCATCCATTCCTCCATCCATCCATCCATCCATCCATCTATCCTATCCCTCCCTCCCTCCCTCCCTCCATCCTTCCCTCCCTCCCTCCCTCCCTCCCTCCCTCCATCCCTCCATCCATCTATCTATCCTATCCCTCCATCCCTTCATCCCTCCCTCCATCCCTCCCTCCCTCCATCCCTCCCTCCCTCCATCCATCCATCCATCCATCCACCCTTCTTCATAATAGTTGAAAAGAATAAATAGTGCATGAAAAACAGCGGCTGGAAAATATCAATAATATACTGCATACATCACACGATCTTATTTATGAAAAAATTATCTTTCTCAATTAAGTTAATAGAAATTAAAAAGGTGTGGTCCATATAAACTCTATACCTTTTTAGGAAAAAAACTAATGGCCAATTGAATGAAAAAGTTAGCAGGAAAAAATAAACCGCCAGTAATCTATTGAAACAAACATGCTTAAAAACACTAATAAGTGAACACAACACAACACATTTTTACAGTCATTCAGATTTTTTTAAAAAGAGGGCAACATTCATGTTGGAAAGTAATAACAACAACTTTATTTCATTTATCATTTATTTCCAAGTTGATTATGGGGCCTCCCTGGGGAGAATTGGCATTAATGAAAAATGGATGGATGTTTGTTGCTGGTTATTAGAAAGTCTGTGATTAGCACATCACTTGATTTCCAATTATTTAAGGAAAAAGCACCTCTCTCATTTCATCATTTATTTTAAAAACCCCTAGATACATCAGAGATTCTTATGCCTCATTATATTCTCTCTACAATTCAGATTGGGCCTCAGTAGGATAATATAACATTTGGGGAAAAAGATGCAAGCCAAGAGACCAGCCCCAGAGGCCAAGATGGAGAAGATCTCCACGGCCACCATGGACTTCCCTTTGGTGCTCAGATAGGTAGGGAGGAAGCTGATCCAAACACTGCAGAAGACCAGCATGCTAAAAGTAATGAACTTGGCTTCGTTAAAGCTATCAGGCAATTTCCTAGCCAGAAAGGCCACTGTTAAACTCACAAGGGCCAAAAACCCCAGGTAGGCGAGGACAGCATAAAACATGGAAGCTGAGCCTTCATTACATTCCAAAACGGTCTCTCCTACTAAGGAGTGGAAGTCCAAGTTAGGATATGGTGGAGAAGTTACCAGCCAGCTGGCACAAAGAACTGCTTGGATGAAAGGACAAGCTATGACAATGGAGTTGGTCAGTGGTTTTCCTAAGAGTTTCCTTGCGCTGTTCCCTGGCTTGGTAGCCACGAAAGCCAGAACCACCATGACAGTTTTTGCCAAGACAGAGGAAACTGCAAGGGAAAAGAGAATGGCAAAGGCAGGTTGTCGGAAGAGACAGGTGAGGTTCCCAGGTCGACCAATGAAGAGGAAGGAGCAGAGGAAGCAGAGCAGGAGGGAGAGCAGGAGGATGTAGGTGAGATCTCGGTTGTTGGCCTTGACAATTGGAGTGTCACGATGTTTAAGGAAAATTGCCAGGATTGCCATTGTGATCACAAAGAGAAAAATAGTGAGAGACACTAAAGTGTATCCCAGGGTGTCTTGATAGGCAAGGAAGTGGGTCTTCTTGGCAATGCAGTGGTCCTTCTCCATGTGGGGATATTGGTCTTCTGGGCAGGGGTCACAGTGAGCAGCATCTGAAATCAAGAAATCAAATCTTTGTCTGTGGATTCCAGGGATGTCGGTCATGATCATTATTTCCCCTTCATTATTCCTCCCTCCCTCCCTCTACTCTTGAATGACTGTCCCTTTTTCTGCTGTGGCCAATCCATAAAGGAAGTGATGGAATGACACATTGTGTATTTCATGATGGATGAAACAAGGCAATTCTTTCTGTACTATTCATGATACTTCAGCTAGGTTAAGCTCAGACAAGGATGTGTTCAGCCCCAGCTAGTCTGGTCTGTTTGCTTTCTCTGGGCACTTCTATGACTCTTGTGGCTTTCAGCGTGAAAGAGAGAGAGAGATTGCCATTCCCACCCACCCCCATTTTTTTCTTCTGATCAGCCAGAAATACTGCTCTTTCTGTATTTGTGCATTATTTTAGTGTTTGTGCTGAGAATGTCTAAAATGCAACAGAGAAAGACACAAAAATGTCCATTGAGTTTTGGTAGAGGGAAAGATCTCTTTCCCCCGATCAAAAGTGATTTATAGAAAAAATGATTACAGATGGGGGAATGGAAAGAATGGCCCAGAAGCAGCACTCTAGCACTGAGGTTTCTTTGGCTCAAATTCTCTGCTTTTTACTTCAAATCTGTTGAATCAGATTTTTGTTATTGTTCTTGGAGGGAAGGATTGGCAGATAGATAGAGGCATCTCCTGTACTCTGACAGGTCTGTCAATTTCATAGGTCCGTGATGGCAAACCTATGGCATGCGTGCCACAGCTGGCATGCAGAGCCCTCTCTGCGGGCATGCGAGCCGTTGCCCAGCTCAGCTCCACCACGCATCTGCGTGCGCGCCTCTAGCTGGCCAACTGATTTTTGGGATAGCAATAGCAATAGCACTTAGACTTACAGTATATACCACTTCATAGTGCTTTTACAGCCCTCTCTAAGCGGTTTTACAGAGTCAGCCTATGGCCCCCAACAATCTGGGTCCTCATTTTACCGACCTCAGAAGAATGGAAGGCTGAGTCAACCTTGAGCCGGTGAGATTTGAACAGTTGAACTGCAACTAGCAGTCAGCAGAAGTAGCCTGCAGTGCTGCACTCTAACCACTGCGCCACCTCGGATGCGTGGAGGGGTGAGGTGCATGTGGGACATGCACGCGCATGCACCAGGGGTCGCACATGCATGTGCAGGGTCATGCACACATGCGCGGGGTGGGGGTCACACGTCCATGCATGGGTCACGCGTCCATGCATGGGGGCAGGGGGAGCACAGGGTGTGTGAATCCATTTGAGTATCAATCAATCAGAACCGAGGTGTTGCAGTGGTTAAAATGCAGCACTGCAGTTCAGCAGTTCAGCTGTTCATATCTCACCGGCTCAAGGTTGACTCAGCCTTCTATCCTTCTGAGGTGGGTAAAATGAGGACCCAGATTGTTGGGGGCAATATGCTGAACTCTGTAAACCGCTTAGAGAGGGCTGCAAAGCACTATGAAGCGGTATATAAGTCTAAGTGCTATTGCTATTGCTATTGCTATGAAATTCTTGAAGAGTGAGAAAGGATGCCAATGGATGTCAGGATTCCAAGTAACACCCCCAAACATGTAATATTCTGTGGCAAGCAATTTCTGAAAGATCCAAGTTAGTAGAGACAGGACAATTTAAATCCATAAACTGAAAAGTGTTGCTGTATTCTATGAATATTTTGACAGCTGATCAATTCTGCCAAAAATGACAACAAAATTAAAATGTTGGTTTAATGATCGACTTCCTGGATCCCGAAAGATCTGATTTTGACATTTGCTCTACCTGTCTGATTAGAAATGGTCCCTTCTGGACAAGGGTCACATTGGTAGCAGCAAACCTGCTTGCCCTCTGGAACTCTTCTCCTCTCTCCTGCATGGCACCTCTTCATGCCACACCTGGCAAAGGGCACCTTCTGAAAGAGAAAAGGGAAATACTTGAGATGGCACAAGCAATGAACATGCTTCGTTTATTCTTCTCCACATTCCTATTTCAATTGAAATAAAGTCTTCAAATGAAATGGTTCAGCTGGATTTCCCAGAAACCAAAAACATCTCCTAGGTCAGTGGTTCTCAACCTTCCTAATGCCGCGACCCGCGATGTGCCCCTGCACCCCCACCGCGACCCTCCCTGCCGCCACGCCCGCCGCCGCGACCCCCACCCCGCCGCCACCATTTGGGTTCTTTTACCCTCTGCGCATGCGCAAAGTGTTCTGCGCATGCACAGAGGGTAAAACAACCCAAATGGCGGCATCCAGGCAAAGTCTCCTGACCCCTGTGAAAGGGTCGTTCGACCCCCAAAGGGGTCACGACCCCAGGTTGAGAACCGCTGTCCTAGGTGATTTAGGCCAGCGGCATTCCCAACCCTTCAATGGATGCTGGAGATTGGAGCTGGGACCTCAGCATGCAAAGGAGTGACATTAAGCTACAGCTTTGATGAAACAGTAAATGATGAGGACCAACTGAACAGTGTGAGGGAAATGAGATCTTGGAGGAGTGGGAGGGGTGAGCAAAATAGAAACAGGAGGAATGGGTTCTAATTGAGGAAACATTGAAGTTCTCAGCATGCTTTATTTAAATTTGTTTGGCCACATAACTGATATGCTTCTTTTTATTAAGACAATAATTCTTTCTTGAGGATAGTAAAAAAGAGCCGAGGTGGCGCAGCGGTTAGAGGCAGTACTGCAGGCCACTTTAGCAGACTGTGATCTGCAGGTCAGCAGTTCAAATCTCACCGGCTCAAGGTTGACTCAATATTCCATCCTTCTGAGGTAGGTAAAATGAGCACCCAGATTGTTGGGGTCAATATAAATATACATGGCTTACTGGTGTAAACTGCTTAGAGAGTGCTTGCACTGTGAGGCGGTATATAAATCTCACAAACAAACAAACAAACAAACAAACAAATAAATAGTAACAGCAGAAAGGTGGCAAAGTAACTTTATCTATGGGAGTCCCTCCCAATGTTTATTATTAAATCCTGCAGTGAGATTTGATTCCTGGTTTTGGGATACTGTGTTTGATTCCATAATGGAATTAGTTCTTGGAAATCACAGTTGCCCACCCTCATCGCATCCTATTTTTATTTATTTATTTATTTATTCAAGCATGTATTAGATAACAGATATAGGTATAAACACGGTTCTATTATTGTCTAACTATTCACTAAGGCTGCATTACTATTACTATTAATTTTCTCATTGTTCCTATCACCCATCTCCTCCCACTTAAAACTTGTTGCTTGTATCCTTACGATTTATATCAATATTGATTGTTTCCTGATTCCTTATTTGTACCCTATGACAATCATTAAGTGTTGTACCTCAGGATTCTTGACAAATGTATCTTTTCTTTTATGTACACTGAGTGCGTATGCACCAAAGACAAATTCCTTGTGTGTCCAATCACACTTGGCCAATAAAGAATTCTATTCTGTTCTGTTCTATTCTATTCTATTCTATTCTATTCTATTCTATTCTATTCTATTCTATTCTATTCTATTCTATTCTATTCTATTCTATTCTATTCTATTCTATTCTATTCTATTCTATTCTATTAATACATGAAATGGATATGAATAAAATTAGGACAGGAATGGTAGGCACATTGATGCTCTTATGCATGCCCCTTACAGACCTTTTAGGAATTGGGTGAGGTCAACAGTAGATAGTCTAAGGTTGGGGGTTTGTGGAAGAAACCACAGAGTCAGGTAGTGTATTCCAGGCATTGACCATTCTGTTGCTGAAGTCGTATTTCCTGCAATTGAGTTTGGAGTGGTTTACCAGAATTCAGCAATTTCCTCCTGTCTTTAGACCCTTTGGACTCACAAGGGGATATGTTTCTTCCGTTATGGTGGGAAAAGGTCTTTGAGTGCCACTTTCGCAAACCAGGAAAATTTTCTCCATGCTGGATGAAAAACTGTACTGGGAAGGAGAATTTACAATGCCTGGAATACACTACCTGACTCTGTGGTTTTTCCACAAACCCCCAAAACTTTAGCCTTAGACTATCTACTGTTGACCTCATGCCATTCCTAAAAGGTCTGTAAGGGGCATGCATACGAGCATCAAGTCGTATTTCCTGCAATTGAGTTTGGAGTGGTTTACCTTAAGTTTGTATCTATTGTGTGCTTGTATATTGTTGTGGTTGAAGCTGAAGTAGTCATTGACAGGTAGGACATTGTAGTAAATAATTTTATATACTACGCTTAGGTCAGAGCAAAGGCAGCATAGTTCTAAGTTGTCTAAGCCCAAAATTTCAAGTCTGGTTGCGAGTAGAGGAGTGTAGGACTCTTCTCGTGAAATATCTCTGGACTGTCTCAAATGTATTAATGTCCGATATGCACTGTGGGTTCTAGACAGATGAGCTGTATTCGAGAATTGGTCTAGCAAATGTTTTGTATGCTCTAGTTAGCAGTACAATATTACCAGAGAAGAAGCTACGCAAGATTTGGTTAAGAACTCTTAATGCCTTTTGGGCAATGTTGTTACAGTGGGGTCTGGTCTTCAACAAGTTCTTCCCAATCTCAACCGTTTGTGGAACTGCCATAAATCAGATCACCAAACAGCTGCCATATTTTATGATTCAATAGAACGTTTTCCAGTTAAAAAGATGGTTCTGCGTCCCCAGGAGAAAATGGATCTTTCTCTCAATGTACACCATTGTCTTTCAACTCACCTCTGTGGACCAGACAATTCCATCAGAGTTAACGGTGAAATCCAGGCCTGGGGGAGCCCTGGGATCTATTTGCCCGACCTTCACCAGAACAATGGATTGATTGGGGAGGAAAACCCAGTTGAGAAGATCGTAACGAGCAGAGTCCAGTCCATTTTCTGAGAAGGAAACTTCTCCTCCAACACTGTTGTTGAACTTGACATTCTTCAAGTAGGGAAGAATCTGGAATAAAAGAGCCCTTTTCATTGAAACCCACAATTGAGACATCATGGCTCCTACCATTTTATCATGGCCCTCATTTTAGCAGACCGGTTTGTGTCTGAGAAGTTCTACATCACCATTGGTGGAGATTTGAGCAATCAGGGGTAACACCAAGTGCTTAGCTACTTCCCCAACACAATAAAGTCTTCAGTTTTGGGCATTTATATCATGGCTCCTTCAACTTCATTTTTAATGGATGACCCCTACGTATAAAGATTTTGAATGCCACAATTCAAATTTCATTGTTTGGTTTTCCTCACGTTTTATGCGGACATTTTAAAATCTTTGCTTGTAAATTTGTCTTGTAAATAAGAAGTGCATTTTTGGAATGATTAAATAATTTATTTCACAACAGTCTATAGTTCCACTTACTTTTCCAAGCTGATAGACAAAAAGAGCAGAATTGTCAGGTTCCATATACTGTATTTCTATAATAATAATAACAATAATAATAATAATAACAACAACAACAATAACAACAACAACAGCAGCAGCAGCAGCAGCAGCAGCAACAACAACAACAACAACAAAGTTAGAAGGGACCTTGGAGGTCTTCTAGTCCAACCCCCTGCTTAGGCAGGAAACCCTACACCACTTCAGACAAATGGTTATCCAACCTCTTCTTAAAAACTTCCAGTGTTGGAGCATTCACAACTTCTGGAGGCAAGCTGTTCCACGGATTAATTGTTCTAACTGTCAAGAAATTTCTCCTTAGTTCTAAGTTACTTCTCTCCTTGTTTAGTTTCCATCCATTGCTTCTTGTTCTACCCTCAGGTGCTTTGGAGAATAGTTTGACTCCCTCTTCTTTGTGGCAACCCCTGAGATATTGGAACACTGCTATCATGTCTCCCCTGATCCTTCTTTTCATTAAACTAGACATATCCAGTTCCTGCAACCATTCTTCGTATGTTTTAGCCTCCAGTTCCCTAATCATCTTTGTTGCTCTTCTCTGCACTCTTTCCAGAGTCTCAACATCCTTTTTGCATTGTGGCGACCAAAACTGGATGCAGTATTCCAAGTGTGGCCTTACCAAGGCATTATAAAGGGGTATTAACACTTTGCATGATCTTGATTCTATCCCTCTGTTAATGCAGCCTCTCTAAGTTTCTGTTTCTCTTTCCTGCTTTGCTGTAACTTTCAGGGCTCTGTCTGCACTGGTTTAATTTACTGTTTAAATTGCGGGAATCTTAATTCCTGCCTAGATTCCTTGCTATCACGATCTTCCAATAAAAGTTTCCCTTTGAAATGACTTTCCTTTCAAGAGTACTGCTTTCTTTTTTTATATGCAGCAGCTGCAAAAAAAAGCCAACACAGTTCTAGGCTGCATTAACAGAGGGATAGAATCAAGATCACGTGAAGGCTTAATACCACTTTATAATGCCTTGCTAAGGCCACACTTGGAATACTGCATTCAGTTTTGGTCACCACAATGTAAAAAAAGATGTTGAGACTCTATTATATTTTTCTGGCAATATACCTAACAAAAATATTTCTGGCTTTAAAACTGTATGCTGCTTTATAATTTTCTCTAACCATGTGTGTATTTTCATCCTTTTTTTTTTTTTGCTTTTGTACTGCTTTCTTGAGAAGATTGGCAAGGCAGGACTTTACAAGAATGCAGGAATTGGATCTGACCAAGTGGGGCCATGTGGAAGGAAGTGCCTGTCCTGGTGTCAACATGTAAAGCATTCCTGGCCTGCTCTCGTGTTGCCCATAGACAGGAGGGGGAAAAGCTGATGGAGCAACATGGCAGCAACCAGAAGCACATTCCACACATACCTTCCTCAAGGCCACAGCATAGGTTACCAGAGCCAGTCAGAGAGGCATGTTCTCTACAGCCCGCAAAAGTGCTTCATTGGAGAATGTGATTTATGACACACTCTGGAAGGAGGGGGGAAACAGGGTCATAGTTGGGACGTACATTACGTGGGGCAGAGCTGACTCCACTTGGGTATGTGCCGACGTGTTGCTCCTAATAAGTAACTGGATTTCTTTTGAAACTTGGCTTGAGGCTCATGAATTAATTAGGGCATCCGTCGGAACCCTGACAACTGATTGTTTTCAGAAAGTAGAAAAACTTTTATTTTTAATTAGGGAAAAACCGTGGGAGACTTCAGAGTCGGTTTTCACCAGATCTGTGCCAGTATGATGTTTCCAATATCTACAGGCTGTAAAAGTGCTTCATTGGAGAATGTGATTTATGACACACCCTGGGAGGAGGGGGGAAACAGGGTCATAGTTGGGATGAAAATTATGTGGGGCAGAGCTGACTCCATTCGGTGTTTGTGCCGACATGTTGCTCCTAATAAGTAACTGGATTTCTTTTGAAACTTGGCTTGAGGCTCATGAATTAATTAGGGCATCTGTCGGAACCCTGACACCTGGGTTGTCACATCACTGTCCAGAGAGGTCCGACATTTAGCCTTTGATATAAAAAAAACCTCTAATGAATTTCAGACCAGGAAAAGGTTGGAGTCAGGCTAAATATTGAGAGAAACTGAGATGGTTCTACAGATGTGCCCACAAGGACATCAACTGCCCTATTGAAGCATCTTGCACAAACGCACTCAGATTGTCATTTTACTCTGGGCTGACTCTTCCTCCATGAAATGGTCACCTCCGGAAACTCAAGAAACTATTGAAGACCTTTCTCTGAAGATATTCCCTCTATGGATTTTATGGATAACTGGTTTGGTTTATTTCTATTGATTTTAACCTATTCAAATCTATATCGATATGTTAGCATACAGATATTTACTGAGCAATTCCAGAAATATATATATGGGAAACTTCCTCTCTAAAGATCTGTGGTTCTGTGCAGAGAAGAGCAACCAGGATGATGAGGGGACTGGTGGCTAAAACAGATGATGAACGGTTGCAGAGACCGGGCATGGCTAGTCTAGCGAAGAGAAGGACCAGGGGAGAAAAGATAGCAGTCTTCCAATATTTGAGGGGCTGCCACAGAGAGGAGGGGGTCAAGCTATTTTCCAAGGCACCAGAAGGCCAGACAAAGAATAATGGATGGAAATTTATCAAGGAGAGATTTAACCTGGAAATAAGGAGACATTTTCTGACAGTGAGAACAAGCAGACACGTTGTAGGAGCTTCATCACTGGAGGCTTTCAAGAAGAGACAGGACTGCCATCAGTCAGATATGGTGTAGGGTCTCTTGCTTGGGTGGGGAGTTGGACTAGATGACCTACAAGGTGCCCTCCAACTCCATTAATCTGTAATCTAATCTGTAATCTGAATAAAAAGGCACAGAAATTACCTGCCATGACTGGACTTTTGAGATCCTCTTTCCAAGCCTCATCATGGCTGGTCGTCCTCCAGATCCATACATTGCATATAATGCATGTGCCAGAGCATAAACGGCATTGTAGATGTTGTAACTTTCACCTGTCATTCTTGTTTCAAACAAGGCAGATGGTACATTTTGTAAATTCTCCTTCCCAGTACAGCTTTTCATCCAGTATGGAGAAAATTTACCTGGTTTGCGAAAGTGGCACTCAAAGACCCTTTCCCACCATAACAGGAGAAACATATCCCCTTGTGAGTCCAAAGGGTCTAAAGACAGGAGGAAATGGCTGAATTCTGAGATATCATCACTGTGGTCCCTAAAATGTAAAGCCCCATGCAAGGGCTTTAGAGATCGCCACATGTCTACACGTTCCATTACACTAAGTTTCCAGGAGGAAGTTAGGATCCAAACATTCCAAAATGTTCTCCTTTTATCAGTTATATAAAAACCCAAAACCCACTGAAAAACTGTAACAGTTCCAGAGTCTCCAAAGAAAACAATAACGTCAGCTTTAAGCCACACTTTGGAATACGAAGCAAACTGGACCATGTGATCATTAGAATCATGTTTCACCATTTGAGTGAAGGCCAGGCAGATCTCCTTCTCCTTGAGCATCGGCATCAGAATTGAGATGAAATGTTCTCCATTCTCACTTTCAGAGGCAATAAGTCCAAGCCAGTTCCACTGGAAATACAGGAGCAGCTGGACTAAACCCACATATTGAGGAAATCCCTTGGGATTAATCCGGAAAGAGGAAGGATAAACTCCTCTGTCTCCCTGAATGAACTCAAAGCCAACACTGAGCTGGAAAAAGTGAGAATCTTTTTCAAAACAAAGCAAAATTTGATGATTTTAGGGGTTCCCCAGTCTGTGATTTATTGGCCCCATCAGTCAAGTTGAGTCATTTTGAGGGATAAGCATTTTCCCTTCTTACGAAGAACCACCAATTAACGAAATTTACGGATAATTCTAGGAAGAGGTCTATTGTTGAATGCATATTAATATGCAGAGGACTGCTCGTTCAATACTTAACATTACCAGATCTAAAAAAAACCCTCTGGGGAATTATTCAAAGTCTGCTTTAACAGTGCTGAGCTTGAGGAACTCATGGTAGAAGTCAGCAGTTCTTAAACTGAGGTTAATTTAGGAATATGCTGGGGGTAATGGAACAATTTGTAATTGTTTGTGAGTTGAGGGAGTGCTGCTGCATGCGACTTTTCTGTAAATGAAGAGAATCTGGGGTCTTTTTTGTGGAGGTAATAACTTATTCCAGGCTTAGAGAAGTCTATTTTAAAAGTCACTGATGTAAGCAATAGCTTCTTATCTACTTGAGATTGGACTGCCATTTGCCTGAAACAATGTAAGGGTCTCCTGCTTGAGTGGGGGGTTGGACTAGATCAGGGGTAGGCAAACTTTGGCTCTTTGAGGACCTGTGGACTTCAACTCCCAGAATTCCTGAGCCAGCCATGCATGCATGGCTGGCTCAGGAATTCTGGGAGTTGAAGTCCACAGGTCCTCAAAGAGCCATAGTTTGCCCACCCCTGGACTAGATGACCTTCCAGCTCTGTTAATCTGTTAAATATTTGCACAGTTGTGACAATCCAAGGGAAGAAACCATCAATCAATATTTTATGTTATATAAAACATATCTGGATGCATAAAAATATTAAAATGAATCCAAGTACAACATTGATTCTCTAACTCAATTTCTATTGATGTCCCTCCAACCCTTTGGTGAAATCTTGTGCTTCTTCTGAGTGCTTCTGTTCTCTACCTACTCCATAACTGTATCTCAAGGAACCCCCTTACCTGTGGGACCTTGAAGATGCTGAAGATGGAGGCCATCACCATTGAGGATTTGGAGTTGTCACCTCCAATGACAGAGAGCAGAAGGTCCTGCCTGTCACATTTATAACCTGGAACCATTTGGTCACGGGTGGAGAGCAGAAAGAGGCTGATTAAAGAAATTCTCCTATCCCACTGGACATTGTCATACATGTGGAAGCCAAGGGAGATGTTGGGGAGGAGAACCAGATCCTTGTTGATCTCTGTGACTGCAAACACCAAAGCCAGGAACTGGTGGTAGTTGTTGGGTATGGGTCTATAGTGAGACAAACATTTTGAAATATTACAGGAAAGTTTGTTTGTGCTGGTGCCGTTCATCTAGTCTTCTTTCTTAAGTAAGACCACACCTGGAATACTGCAACCCGTTTTGGTCACCATACTACAAAAAGATGTTGAGACTTTGGAAAATGTTCAGAGAAGAGCGACTAAGATGATCAAAGACCTGGAGACTAAAACATATGAAGAACGGCTGCAGGATTGGGGCTTGACTAGTCTAAATAAAAGAAGAATTAAATGTGACATGATAGCAGTGTTCCAATATTTGAGGGACTGCCCCAAAGAAGAGGGGGTCAACCCATTCTCCAAATCACCTGAAGGCAGGACAAGAAACAATGGATGGAAAGTAATCAAAGAGAGAAGCAATCTGGAATTAAGGAGAAACTTCCTAATAGTGAGGACAATTAACCGGTGGAACACCTTGCCTCCAGAAATTGTAGGCGCTCCATCACTGGAGGTTTTTAATAAGAGTCTGGACAGTCACTTATCTGAAATAGTACTATAGGTTCTCCTGCTTGAGCAGGGGGCTGGACTAGAAGACCTCCAAGGTCCCTTCCAGCTCATTCATTCTATTCTTTATAGGGTCAGGAAGTCCCAAGTATTAATGAGGGTTTTTAAAAAGATATTTCTTGATTAAATGTGGATGACTCAGTGAGAAAGGAGTCTACTCAAATGGATAACTGCCTTCCTGTCAAACAGACAACAAGTGGTCAAAATAGGATCAGCTCTATCAAACCCTGTACCTGTTAACAGCGGTGTTCCCCAAGGAAGCGTTTTAGGACCTACTCTTTTCATTCTTTGCATAAATGACATTTGTGATAATGTACAAAGCAACTGTGTCCTCTTCGCAGATGATGTAAAACTATTCAACACCACCGACAATACTACAACCCTTCAAAAAGACCTTGACTATGTATCTGAATGGTCAAACAAGTGGCAACTACCTATCTCAATCAACAAATGCCCAGTTTTACACATTGGCAAAAATAATCTAAACACAAAATACAAACTTGATGATCATGACCTTGATGATGATCCTCACCCAGTAAAGGACCTTGGAGTACTCATCTCTAATGATCTAAGTGCCAGAGCTCACTGCAACAACATAGCTAAGAAGGAATTAAGAGTAGTTAACCTAATCTTGTGTAGCTTCTTCTCTGGTAACATTGTACTCTTAACCAGAGTATACAAAACATTTGCTAGACCGATTTTTGAATACAGCTCATCTGTCTGGATACCTCACTACATATCAGACATCAACACAATTGAGAATGTCCAGAGATACTTCACAAGAAGAGTATTACATTCCTCTGTTCACAACAGAATTCCTTATGAAACCAGACTTGAAATTTTGGGACTTGAAAATTTAGAACTACGCCGCCTTCGATCTGACCTACCGTATTTTTGGGAGTATAAGATGCACCTTTTTCCTCCCTAAAAGAGGCTGAAAATTTGGGTGTGTCTTATACTTCGAATGTAGCTTTTTTCCCAGCTCTAACTAGGTGCTAACAGATCTTCCCAGCTCTTACCTTGCAGGCTTTTTCATTGTTACTCTCTCCAAAGTATTTTTTTCCAGCCCTAAGTCTTTGCAGGTTTTTTTTTCATTGCTCTACTTGCTCCAAAGAAGGTTTTTTCCAGCCCTAACCAGGTGCTAACGATCTTCCCAGCTCTTACCAGCTTGCAGGCTCTTTCATTGTTACTCTCTCAGAAGAATGTTTTTCCAGCCCTAAGTCTTTGCAGGTTTTTTTTTCATTGCTCTACTTGCTCCAAAGAAGTTTTTTTCTAGCCCTAACTAGGTGCTAACGATCTTCCCAGCTCTTACTGGCTTGCATGCTATTTCATTGTTACTCTCTCAGAAGAAGGTTTTTTTTAATTCCTAACCAGGGGATAAAATAATGTGCTGAAGCTGACCAGACTAAGGATGCTAGCCAGATGAATACCTGGTAGGCAGATTGTTTTCCCCTATTTTCCTCCCCAAAAACTAAGGTGCGTCTTATACTCCGGTGCGTCTTATACTCCAAAAAATGCGGTAAGTGTAGCTCACAAAATTATCTGCCACAATGTCCTACCCGTTAACGACTACTTCAGCTTCAACCACAATAATACACGATCTCACAATAGATACAAACTTAATGTAAACCGCTCCAAACTTGATTGCAAAAAATTCGACTTCAACAACAGAGTGGTCAATGCCTGGAACACTTTACCTGACTCAGTAGTTTCTTCCCCTAACCCCAAAAACTTCAACCTCAGATTATCTACCACCGACCTCACCCCATTCCTAAGAGGTCGGTAAGGGGCGTGCATAAGAGCACAATTGTGCCTACCGTTCCTGTCCTAATGTACCCATATATTCATACCTCTTTTACTCTTATTCATGCTTGTACTATTACATATATATTCAATCATGTTTTACTGTTTATACTTTGCTTATAATCATATATGCTTGACAAATAAAAATAAACAAACAAAAGCCTGTCTATCCATATCATGGGCCATTTTATATCCCACTATCATCCCTCCCTTCTTCACTTTGCTTCAGTGGCTGTAATCCTACCCAATTTCGCATCTAGTGGCTCAAACAGTTTGGGTCTCTCTTGGAGCTCCTTCTTTAGATCTGGTAACCATTGCTGAGCATGAATCTCGGGGATGGGTGGGGGTGTCACAACATAAATTTAATAATTGCCATTATTCCAAAACTGAGGGTTATTTTTTTCAGTACCCCATGCAGGAACATTTTGAGTTTTTCCTTGAATCTTCCATCATGACTTTCTGTCCAAATTAACAGAGTAAGACATCTTCTTCACTAGACCAATACAGTTCATAAAGTGTTGTCCCTCATCCCTTTGTAAGTGGTTTATCATCTTCCTGATGAGCAATTCTGGAAAGTTTGGGAATCTAACCCGTTTTATGAACTTGGCTCTTTATTGAAAAAAGCAAAAAGATTTGAACTAGACTAGGACATTGAAACACATTAGAACAAACATTTCTGAGCAAATGGGAGTCAAACTATTCTCCAAAGCACCTGAGGGTAGAACAGGAAGCAATGGGTGGAAACTAATCAAGGAGAGAAGCAACTTAGAACTAAGGAGAAATTTCCTGACAGTTAGAACAATTAATCAGTGGAACTACTTGCCTCAAGAAGTTGTGAATGCTCCAACACTGGATGTTTTTAAGAAGATGTTGGATAACCGTTTGTCTGAAGTAGTGTAGGATTTCCTGCCTAAGCAAGGGGGTTGGACTAGAAGACCTCCAAGGTCCCTTCCAACTCTGTTATTCTATTCTATTCTATTCTATTCTATTCTATTCTATTCTATTCTATTCTATTCTATTCTATTCTATTCTATTCTATTCTAAAGTTCGATATTGTGTGCAGAGAAGAGCAACAAAGATGATTAGGAGACTGGAGGCTAAAACATATGAAGAACAGTTGCAGGAACTGGGTATGTTTAGTTTAATAAAAAGAAGGACTAGGGGAGACATGATAGCAGTGTTCCAATATCTCAGGGGTTGCCACAAAGAAGAGGGGGTCAAACTATTCTCCAAAGCACCTGAGGGTAGAATAAGAAGCTATGGGTGGAAGCTAAACAAGGAGAGAAGCAACTTAGAACTAAGGGGAAATTTCCTGACAGTTCGAACAATTAATCAGTGGAACAGCCTGCCTCCAGAAATTGTGAATGCTCCAACACTGGAAGTTTTAAAGAAGATATTGGATAACCATTTGTCTGACGTGATTTAGGGTTTCCTGCCTAAGCAGGGGGTTGGACTAGAAGACCTCCAAGGTCCCTTCCAACTCTGTTATTATTATTATTAAATAAAGCAAAAAAATAAAGCTACCCCTTTCCCCTCAATGTCAAACTTACAAAAGTGTGATAGAAAACCGGAATGGGTTAATTTTAAAATCTAGGCTGCCAATGTTACAATAGACGCCAAGGGGCAAATTCCCACCAATAATGAGATCACCAGGCCTGTAATAGTATTCCTGAATCTTTAAACGTTTTGGCAGCACACATGTGGTTTGCATCCTCACAGCAGATGTTGGAGAAGTTGGAGGCAGGAGCCAGAAGAGCAGCAGCAGGAGAGGCAACCCAGTCATCCTTGTCACCTTCCCACCTAGATTAGAAATCATGGTTTATGCAGAAACTTAATTTCAGGTATCGTTTCAAATCTAAGCAGAGCTTTAGCAGGATAGAGACAAGCCATGCTACCTGGGTGGCCTGGGGCAAATTTATATCATCCATGCTTTCTCTTACCTGTGTTTGGGCTGTGACCAAGGAGTCTCACTAAGCTCAGTTAGTTCTTTACAAGTCCAGGTAAGATGACATATTGTGCCCCCACCTGGAGACATCAGAGCATATTTTTAAAAACATGTTTTGTAAGATATTTCTGGGTAGAAATCCAGGGGGGGGGAATACATTAAGAATTACTATTCTGATAATTGCAAGGAGAAGCAATTGTCCTACCGACTTAGCAAGAGGTTTTGTTTGTGCACCAGAAAAGGAAAAATATGTGTGTGTCTCTTGTTGCTAATCCACAGAGCAGGTGGACTTGATAGTCAAGGGGAAGTTAAGTTTTTGACCTAATTGAAACTGAGTGCCTGCACAAAAGAAGTTGGTCTGTTGTGCTGTAGTTTGTTTAGGTAAATTTAGATTTTAGATTTATTATTAGAGTTGGAAGGGACCTTGTAGGTCATCTAGTCCAACCCCCTGCTCAAGCAGGAGTTCCTACACCATTTGAGACAGATGGCAGTCCAGTCTCTCATTGAAGGTCGCAAGTGTTGGGGCTCTCACAACCTCCACTGGCAAGCTGTTCCACTGGTTGATCGCTCTCATCATCAGAAAGTTTCTCCTTATTTCCAGGTTGAATCTCTCCTTGGTCAGCTTCCATCCGTTATTCCTTGTCTGTCCTTCAGGTGCTTTGGAAAACAGCCTGACCCCCTCCTCTCTGTGGCAGCCCCTCAAGTATTGGAACACTGCTATCATGTCACCCCTGGTCCTTCTCTTCGCTAGACTGGCCAAGCTCAGTTCCTACAACCGCTCTTCGTATGTTTTATTTTCCAGACCCTTTATCATCCTGGTTGCTCTCTTCTGCACTTTCTCTAGAGTTTCAATGTCTTTTTTGTAGTGTGGTGACCAAAACTGGATGCAGTGCTCTAGGTGTGGTCTGACCAAGGCTTTATAGAGTGGTACTACGCTCTTATAGGCCGCCCTGAGTCCTACGGGATTGGGTGGCCTATAAGAGCATAGAAATAAATAAATAAATAAATAAATAAATAAATAAATAAATAAATAAATAAATAAATAAATAAATAAATAAATAAATAAATAAATAAATAAATAAATACTAGTACCTCTCTGGACCTTGATTGTATCCCTCTATTTTTGCAGCTCATAACTTCGTTGGCCTTTTTGGCTGCTGCTGCACACTGCTGGCTAATATTTAGTTGGCTGTCTACCAGGACTCCGAGATCCCTCTCGCAATCGCTGCTATTGAGTGTGGTTTCGCCCAGTTTGTGAGTGTATCAGGGTAGCTGGGTAGCGTGAGTGCTAATGGGACAGGGTGACACATGACAATCAATTGTACAGTAGTAAGTGTGAGCTTGTCAATCAGAAAGATCAGCAGTTTGGCGGTTCGAATCCCTAGTGCTGCGTAACAGAGTGAGCTCCCAGCTTATGCCAACTTAGCAGTTCGAAAGCATGTAAAAATGCAAGTAGAAAAATAGGGACCACCTTTGGTGGGAAGTTAACAGCGTTCCATGTGCCTTCAGCATTTAGTCATGCCGGCCACATGACCATGGAGAGGTCTACAGACAGTGCTGGCTCTTCGGCTTTGAAACGGAGATGAGCACCGCCCCCTAGAGTCAGGAACGTGTAGCACATATGTGCGAGGAGAACCTTTACCTTTACATGTGAGCAATAATACCAATACTAGATGAAACAAGTAATTTATTTCTACTCAAATGTAATGGGGTGAAAGTAGAAAGGTTCCTCTCCCATAGATCTTAAAAACAGGCGGGGGAATCTTTCAAGATGTTAGGCTAATTTGAACTCTACCGAAGGATTGATTAAGAAGTTGTTGGAGCCAGAAATACTGGAATCAAACATGTTTGTCTGCTGTGTTTGTCTTATGAAACATGTCTTCAGAATCCTCAGCTGGCGTGGAAAGGATACCACCATTCCAAGTAAATATGAAGACCAGCTGGGGTAATAAGAATGGGTGAATGCTTTCATGTGATTCTCCCTTTCACTAAAGCTGGTCCCAGCCATTGTTGCTTGGAGGGGACAGATTGAGCTGCTCAACCCCTTATTTTCAAGGTGCCTCAGTGAGGCCTTCTCAATTCAAGCTCAGGTATCATGATGGTGATATTCAATTCATATTCAATTTAGGGGACTGGAGGCTAAAACATATGAAGAACGGTTGCAGGAACTGGGTATGTCTAGTTTAGTTTAATTAAAAGAAGGACTAGGGGAGACATGATAGCAGTGCCCCAACATCTCAGGGGCTGCCACAAAGAAGAGGGAGGCAAGCTATTCTCCAATTAGGAATTAGAAACCCATTTCTCCATGAGGTGTAAGGTCTTGCCTCTCCAATCTTCCCAAGAAAGCAGGACTCTTGAAACTGCAGTGGTTCCAAAAGGAGCTTTTATTGGAAGGTTTGTGATAACAAGAGATCTAGGCAAGAACTGAAGCTTCTCGTTTAAAACCAGGTATTTAAAGCAATGCTAATCAAACCCCTCCAACACTACATCATTGCAGGGATAGAGAAACAGAGACATCATATAGAGATTAACATGGTAATGCAGGAAACAGAAACTTCATATACAGATAACTCCATTCCTCCCCCCTTCCTCCCACCAAAATGCCAGTGTCCCTGTAGAAATATCTGGGATCTGACATGAGGTGAGGTACTTGAGATGGCCTATTTAAACTCTGTTGGAGTGTTGCCTAACAACTGGTTAAAGGCTGGGAAATTTGTCTGATGTCAGTTGGTGGAGGAAGGATGCCATCAACCATGATTGAGTTGGTCAATGGTTTTCCAGTGTTGGCCAAGAAAGCTGGTTCTGTCTAGCATGCAATGAAATACACAAACAGAGATGGATATTTTAAAAAGTTTTCTTCTGCACAGAAGAAAAGACACAGGGAGATCATTCCCACTGGGCCTGTGCAAAGGCCACTTCTTCAAAAGTACAATTTTTATACATACTTCTCCAGAAGCCCACTTTAAGACAACATTTTTTTAGATCAACCTATGACTTTATCATTGTTTATTGATAATGTTTAGCTTGCATCTGCATCAGGGGCGGGTTGCTCACTTACCTCGCTACCGGAGCCATGCACGTGCATCTCCACGCTTTGGGGGTGCGTGCTCGCTTGCTACGCGCACGCACCCCCTCACGCGATTTTGCTACTGCGTATTCACGGAAGCAAAATCGCACTGAAATCTCACAAGGGGACACGTGCGAGTGAGATTTCAGTGCGCTTTTGCTTCTGCGCATGCGTGGAAGCAAAATCGTGCCAAAATCTCACGAGGGGACACGTGCGAGAAAGAGATTTTGATTCCCTTTTGCTTCCGCGCATGCGGAGAAGCAAAATCTTACCAAAATCTCGCACGCGCATTCCCTCGCGAGATTTTGGCACGATTTTGCTTCCACGCGTACGCGGAAGCAAAATCGGCCAGAAATTAACTAAATAAGATGGCGACGATCACGGTGGACTGGCAGAGAGGGCTCCGGAGCGGTCGCACACAAATTGCGCAATTAGCCGCTCCCTACCGGAGCTACGCACTGGGCAGCTCCGGCAGGAACCCACCTCTGATCTGCATTGTCTAGCAGCAATCAGCACATTTGCCTCTAATTTCCAGGAACAATTAGCACACTGTGCCATAATTACCTGTGTTTCCCAGAAGTAAAACCATATTAATTTTTGCTCCAAAAGACGCATTAGGGCTTATTTTCAGGGAAATATGGAAAATTCAGGGAAATGCATCCATCTAGCTGATGATCTTAACTGGGACTTTTTTGGGGGAAACATGGTAGTCCAATGCCACCGAAGTTCCTCCTTGGAGAGAGAGGAGAGATCTGAGTGAAAACACTTTTGTATATCAATAGTAGTGTCAACTCACAAAGGATCCCTGGCCTGCTCTCCAGTTGCCATAGGCAGGAGGGATGGGAAAACGAACTTTGCAGCTGCAGTGAGGCAGAACATCAGTCAAAACAAAAGCACATTCCAGCCATATCTCTGTCAAGGCCGTCTCCGTGGTTACTCACAGTAGCCGGAGGGGAGTGATCTCGACAACCCGCAAAATTGCTTCATTGGAGAATGTGACTGTTGACACACCTTGGGGGGAGGGGGGAAACAGAGTCATAGCTGGAACGTAAAATATGTGGGATCAGAGTTGGCTTCACTTGGAACGTGCCGACATGAAGCTCCTAATAAATAACTGGATTTCTTTTGAAGCTTGGCTCGAGGCTCATGATTTAATTAGGGCACTGGTTGGAACCCTGACAAATATTTGGCTTTATTTATTTATTTATTTGGCTTTCTTATATGCCGCCCAACTCCCGAAGGACTCAGGGCGGCGTACAGCATAGGAAAATACAAGAAACCAATAAACAAAATTTAAAAACATAATATAAAAATTAAAAATGCAATATAAAAACAACCATGCAACAACCAAGCATACCCGGGGGAGAGTTCAGTTGGAGTTAAGCTCTGCCCCCTGCCTGCAGGAAAAGCCACGTCTTAACGGCTTTTCGGAAGGCCAGCAGGGTGGGGATGGTTCGGGTCTCTGGAGGAAGTTGGTTCCAGAGCGCGGGGCCTGCCACAGAGAAGGCCCTCCCCCTAGGACCCGCCAGCCGGCATTGCTTAGCCGATGGGACCTGGAGGAGGCCAACTCTGTGGGCCCTAACCGGTCGAAGGGAAGTATGAGGCAGAATGCGGTCCCGGAGATAACCCGGCCCTAAGCCATGAAGGGCTTTAAAGATGGTGATCAACACCTTGAATTGGACCCGGAGACAAATGGGTAACCAATGCAGCTGGCGGAGTAAAGGTGTCACGTGGGTGTACCTTGGTACACCCACCACAGCACGCGCAGCCGCATTTTGTACCAGTTGGAGTCTCCGGATACTCTTCAAGGGTAGCCCCATGTAGAGCGCATTGCAGTAGTCCAAACGGGAGGTGACAAGGGCGTGAGTGACCGTGAGTAGAGCCTCCTTCTCCAAGTATGGCCGCAACTGGTGCACAAGGCGAACCTGTGCAAAGGCCCCCCTAGCCACAGCAGTAAGATGATGCTCCAATTTTAGCTGTGGATCTAGGAGGACCCCCAAGTTGCGGACCTGGTCCGAGGGAATCAGTTTCGTTCCCTCTAAAACCAAGGAGGGACAGTTGTCGTAGTCCTTAGGAGGCAATACCCAAAGCCACTCAGTGTTGTCGGGGTTGAGTCTGAGTCTGTTCCTCCCCATCCAGATCCTAACGTCGTCCAGGCACCGGCACATTACATCAACTGCCACACTGAAGTCAGACGGGGTGGTGATGTACAGCTGGGTGTCATCAGCGTACTGGTGGTAACGCACCCCATGTCTGCGGATGATCTCACCCAGCGGTTTCATGTAAATGTTAAATAGGATGGGCGAGAGAACCGACCCCTGAGGCACCCCGCATAACAGGGGCCTAGGGGAGGATCTCTGCCCTCCTGTTAACACCGACTGCATCCTATCGGCGAGATAAGAGGAGAACCACCGTAAAACGGTGCCTCCCACTCCCAACTCACCAAGACGATGCAGAAGGATACCATGGTCGATGGTATCGAAAGCCGCTGAGAGGTCAAGTAGCACCAGGATAGAGGAGTTTCCCCCATCCCGGGCCCGCCAGAGATCATCTATCAGAGCGACCAAGGCAGTTTCTGTACTGTACCCGCGCCTGAAACCCGACTGATAGGCATCTAGATGCTCTGTTTCATCCAGAAGTCGCAGAAGTTGAGTAGCCACCACCTTCTCCACAACTTTCCCTAAAAAAGGTAAGTTGGAGACCGGACGATAGTTCTTCAAATCAGCTGGATCCAGGGAAGGCTTCTTCAGGAGGGGTCTCACCACCGCAGTTTTTAACGACTGCGGTACGGATCCCTCCCCCAAAGAAGCGATGACCACCGCCCGGATCCAGCCGCGTGTCACCTCCCTGCTGGCCGAGACCAACCAGGAGGGGCACGGGTCCAATAAACAGGTGGAGGCCCCCATCGCCCCCACGGCTCTGTCCACATCATCAGGAGAAACAGGCCCAAACTCCTCCCACAACGGTGGACTAAGACTTGCCCCAGTCAACTCCATGGACTCTGCCCAGCCAGAGTCCAGGTTCAACCGGATCCGAGCGACTTTATCCGACAGAAACTCTGCAAATTCCTCAGCTCTACCTTGCAAGTGTTCCTCGCTCCCCCCTTTAGCAAGGAGGGAGCGAGTCACCCTAAACAAGGCGGCTGGGCGAGAATCTGCGGACGCAATAAGAGCGGAAAAATGGGATCGTTTTGCCGCCCTTATCGCCACTAAATAAGATCTGATGTAAATTCTTAATAGTGTTCGATCGGATTCGGTCTTGCTGGACCTCCAGCGGCGCTCCAGACGTCTCTTCTGGCGTTTCATCTCCCGGAGCTCCTTGGTGAACCAGGGAGCTTTCTGGGATCCACTGCCACGGAGAGGTCGCTTAGGCGCAATTCAGTCTAACGCCCCTGATGCTGCGATGTTCCAAGCAGCCACCAGGGAGTCAGCCGAACTGTGTACCAGGGTTTCAGGTATCTCCCCAAGTTCCCTCTGGAATCCATCTGGCTCCATCAGGCGCCTGGGGCGGAACCACCTAGTCGGTCCCGCCTCCCTGCGGGGGAGGAGTGGGGCAGCGAAATCCAACCTCAGTAGGAAATGATCTGACCATGACAGAGGGGTGATGACTATGTCCCTTATCTTCAGATCGTCTCTCCACTGCCCCGAGAGAAACACTAGGTCGAGCGTGTGACCGCCCTCATGAGTCGGACCCTGGATTACTTGGGTCAGGTCCATGGTTGTCATGGAATCCATGAACTCCTGAGCTATCCCAGAGGTTTCGCCAGCAGAAGGCAAGTTGAAGTCCCCCAGCACCATAAGCCTAGGGAACTCAACCGCCAAGCCGGCTACTGCCTCGAGCAGCTCAGGCAGGGCCTTACTTACGTAGCTGGGAGGCAGGTACGTTAAGAAAAGGCCCACCTGTACCCCTAAGTCCAACTTCACGTAAAATAGTAGTAGTAGTAGTAGTAGAGTAGTAGTAGTATAATAGCAACGATATATTAATGACAGACATACTATAACATAGAGATAATAGTAATATATTATCAATAGTGATAGAAAGATGAGACAATATACATAGAAAGAACTCACAGACTTAATCTTTCACTTTTGTATCTTAGATTTTTTTTTATCAAAATGAAACATCGCCCCAATGGTCCAGCACTTTTGCAGATTTTTTGAGTCTAGGATAATTTAACCAAATACAGTTTAAAAGAGAACTCATAACAAGCTCCACTGATTTTTCTATCCTTTGTTCTGGATGGGGTCACAGTACCTAAGATGGAACTGCTGTGCAGTTTGGCTGATTTCATTAAAAAATAAAGACTAGAAAAGGTGGGTCCGGGTATCCAGTTTGGGATCCTGGGGGAAAATGTGGTTGGCATTGGTAAAAGATATAAATATTCTCTTTATTCAATGATTAATTCTCACAGCCAGTGATGGGAACTGTTAACAGCATCTGACATTAAGTGGTAAGAATTTCAGCTCAGTTGCTCAAGGTAAGAAGAATGATGAAAAGTTATGCAACATTACAAAGCACAATAATTAAAAGCCGAGCTTTTCAGGATAAAAGGGAGGTAGGTATAAAACTAAACAGACTTTTTATTTGTATGTTTGAATAAAATTGAAAGGCTTCTTGCAGACTCTTCTAAGTAGGCCAGATAGTTAAGTCAGACTCTAACTATGAGTCGGAGTTAGCAAAATGAGTCAGCAAATACAAAAAAACCTTAATGTTATTTTAGCTAGCATATGCTTGCTGTGTTTGGACAAAGTTGGAGTGGAAACTTCTATATTAATCTGTACAGAAGTGTCTATATGTTTTCTTACTTTCCTACTTAACTTTCCTCATAATGTTACTTCTATTGTTCAGATCTGGCCTCAGTACTATAACGTAGCATTTGGGGAGAAAGATACAAGTCAGTAGACCAGCCGCAGAGGCCAAGATGGAGAAGATCTCCATGGCCACCATGGACTTCCCTTTGGTGCTCAGATAGGTAGGGAGGAAGCTGATCCAAACACTGCAGAAGACCAGCATGCTGAAAGTAATGAACTTGGCTTCATTAAAGCTGTCAGGCAGCTTCCTGGCCAGAAAAGCCACTATGAAGCTGATGAGACTCAGGAAACCCATGTAGCCCAGAACAGCATAAAACATGGCAGCTGAACCTTCATTACATTCCATCACAATTTCTCCTATCACAGAATGAAAATCCAAATTAGTAAATGGGGGGCAGATTGACAGCCAGGAGGCACAAAGAGCTGTTTGCAAAAGGGGACAAGCCAAGACTAAGATCAGTTGCTTCCCCAAGAATTTTCTTGCCCTGTTTCCTGGCTTAGTAGCCATGAAGGCCAGAATTACAGTCAGAGTTTTTGCCAACACAGATGAAATGGCAGTGGAGAAGACGATGCCGAAAGTGGTTTGTCGGAGGAGACAGGTGAGGTTCCTTGGCTGCCCGATGAAGAGGAAGGAGCAGAGGAAGCAGAGCAGGAGGGAGACCAGGAGGATGTAGGTGAGGTTGCGGTTGTTGGCCTTGACGATTGGTGTGTTGCGGTGTTTGATGAAGGCTGCCAACACAAGGATTGTGATCAAAGAGAAGAAAAGAGCTAGAAAAACTAAAATGAAGCCCAGTGTATCCTCATAGGAGAGAAAGTTCATGGTCTTGGGAATGCACAGGACGTGGTTCTTGTTTGGCTGTTGGTCTTCTGGGCAGGGGGTGCACTGGGCTGCATCTGGAAGAACAGGCACTAACTGACATTAGATAAGGAACCTGGGATTACCTTAGAGGGGAACTGTTTTTCCAGTGAAGGAAGTGAAATGGCCCATATGCCCCATCTCTTTACCTCTGCTGCACACAACACAGAAAGATCCATTAGAATCAGATGGTGTAATAGCAGCTAAAAACTAAGTAATTATATAATGAATTAATTGATTTGTTTTATCTTTACATTTTGAAATTCCCATCTCCCACACCGAGGGACTCTGTCAATAAAATGTTAAAACATATAAACAGCACATAAAAGTTAAAACTGCTGCTAACAACTTAAAGGATCCATTCAACGTACCACTCTGAAAAATTCGGAATGACTGAATGACTATAATGAATTAATTGATTTGTTTTATTTTATGATTACATTTTGAAATTCCCATCTCCCACACTGAGGGACTCGAGGCATTCGACAAAGTAGACCACAACTACTTCTTGGTAAGCTAGAAAAAATGAGGTAGATAGCATCACCATTAGATGGATTCGTAACTGGCTGACAAATCATATTCAACGAGTAGTCCTTAATGGGTCTACGTCTACATGAAGGGAAGTAAGCAGTGGGGTACCACAAGGTTCTGTCTTAGGCCCAGTACTCTTCAATATCTTCATAAATGACTTAGATGAGGGAATAGAAGGGGAACTTACCAAATTTGCACTTGATACTAAGCTGGCAGGAATAACCAACACCCTAGATGATAGGCTCAACATCCAAATGGATCTTGACAGACTTGAACACTGGGCCCTATCTAACAAAATAAAATTCAATGTAGAGAAAAGTAAAGTCTTACACTTAGGTAAAAAAAAACCATTCAGGATCCATTCAATGGACCACTCTTAAAAGTTCTGAATGACTTTCATGTTGATTTGCTCAACTGATTTGCCACCTCATATTCTCTCTCACTCCTCCCCAGGCAGCCACACCAGACCTCCTCATTCCTGCTTTGAGGGTCTCCTTGAGCAACTTGCCTGTTTGATTAGAAATGGTCCCTTCTGGGCAAAAAATACATCCGTAGCAACAAGAGCGCTTCTGCTCTTCCACTTTTTTGGCTTGTCCTGGACTGCAGCGCTTCACACATCGGGAGAAAGGCTTTGTCTGAAAAGACAGTGAGATTACCATATTTTTCAGACTATAAGAAGCACCAAGATTTTGAAGAGGTAAACAAAAAAAAGTTTTTGCCTTCCCCAGCCCCCAGGATCAATCTACAGGCCTCCCAAATCCTCTGCATGCCCCGTTTTTGCAAAAAACGGGCCTGTTTTCGTGAAAAATGGGCCCATTTTTCACCTCCCACGTGTCATGTTTTTGCTCTCCCCAGCCCCCAGGAGCACTTTGCAGGCCTCCCAAACCCTCTGCACACCCCATTTTTGTGAAAAATGGGACACGTGGGGCAAGGTTTTTGGAGGCCAAAAATGACAGTATTCAGTGTATAAGAAGCACTAAATTTCCACCCTCATTTAAGAGGAAAAAGGTGCATCTTATACTCCTAAAACTACGGTAGCTTTGAGATGGAGAGGTTAGAAACGTTCAGCTTGGCTTCGGGGTCTGCATAAAAGCAATGACAGTTAGGAAGCTGAAAAAAAAATGGCTTCCAAAACTGACAAGCAGTCCCTCTTCTTCCTTCCCCGAATATAATTTTCATCACAACAACCTGGTCCCTCCTCTCAGCTTTCCTGAACCCTGGAAAAAACATCTACTCCCCACCTGGTTGGCCCACACAACGGCACTGGGGTAGATGCTGAAACCTTCAGCTGAAAGAGTCTCCGGATCGACCCATCCAACTTTCTGTCGAAGGATCGTCATGTTTGCAAAGACGACCCAGTTGAGGATATCAAATCCTGCGTATTTCATCCCAGTTTCTGAAAAGGAGACATCATCCCCAGCGGTGTTGTTAAAAAGGACGTTTCTCAAGAAGGCATGCATCTGGAATTGCAAAACAAGCAACAAACAACCAGAAAGTCAACAACAGCAATAATAATAATAATAATAATAATAATAATAATAATAATAATAATAATAATAATAATAATAATAATAATAATAATAATAATAATAATAACAACAACAACAACAACAACAACAACAACAACAACAAAGTTGGAAGGGACCTTGGAGGTCTTCTAGTCCAACCCCCTGCTTAGGCAAGAAACCCTACACCACTTCAGACAAATGGTTATCCAACATCTTCTTAAAAACTTCCAGTGTTGGAGCATTCACAACTTCTGGAGGCAGGCTGTTCCACTGGTTAATTGTTCTAACTGTCAGGAAATTTCTCCTTAGTTCTAAGTTGCTTCTCTCCTTGTTTAGTGTCCACCCATAGCTTCTTGTTCTACTCTCAGGTACTTTGGAGAATAGTTTGACTCCCTCTTCTTTGTGGCAGCCCCTGAGATATTGGAACACTGCTATCATGATTTTATATAATGCGGTTTTAAATTGCAATATGCATAATAAATGCTTTTCTGTATCCCAGAGATAAAAGACAGATGGAGTTAGCCATTTTTAAAGTTAATGAGCCCAGCATTTCCCCAATAGGTTTTTTTTACATTTCTTCATTTCTTTTATGTAGTTATTACATTTTATCCAGCCTTTATTACTTTATAAGTAACCCAATGTGCTGAACATAGATAATGTTTCTTATTGTTCCCCCCTATTTTCTCCACCACCATTGTGAGTTTGTTACGCACTGCGGCAGAGGCACAATTGCAAAAAGTGTGCTGTTAGCTGATGGAGAGAATCACCCTCTGTGAGTAAATGGGCAAACTTTAAAAAAACTAAAATTAATTTCTCCCATAAATGGAAGTTTGAAGGGACAGAAAAATATCTTGCTGAAAGGAGATTTAATTAACTTTGTAAAATATGATATCTGGTTATATCAAAGTTACAGCTAAGCTGCAGATTGAGGCCAAGTTCAATTTCTGGAGCTGCTGGATATTCAGCTTCAAGGACTGAAACTGCAAATTATTCCCAAGGAAAACTAGGTAGTTGGAAATATAAATGAGTCAAACTCTGGTTCCAAATGACTTCTCTGCAAAATGTTTTTGGTTAAGCTCAGGGGTGGCATTAAAGTTACTTTCCCTATTGGTTCGCAAATGTGAGCATGCATGCATGCACACGGCCTTCTGCACATGTGCTTTGCTCGCACGTGTGGCTTGCATTCATGTATGCTGCTTGAATGCGTGCCTAAATAGGAGGGCATAACCCGCCCGGGCAGGGCAGGTGGACTGGCCTACCCACAGGTCGCTACTACCAGTTCACCCGAACCTTTCCGAACCGGCTGAAAACCACCTCTGGTTAAGCTGTTAACCCAAGGAATAGAATAGAATAGAATAGAATAGAATAGAATAGAATAGAATAGAATAGAATAGAATAGAATAGAATAGAATAACAGAGTTGAAAGGGACCTTGGAGGTCTTCTAGTCCAACCCCCTGCTTAGTCAGGAAACCCTACATCACTTCAGACAAATGGTTATCCAACATCTTCTTAAAAACTTCCAGTGTTGGAGCATTCACAACTTCTGGAGGCAAGCTGTTCCACGGATTAATTGTTCTAACCATCAGGAAATTTCTCCTTAGTTCTAAGTTGCTTCTCTCCTTGATTAGTTTCCACCCATTGCTTCTTGTCCTGCCCTCAGGTGCTTTGGAGAATAGTTTGACTCATGAATGAGATGTTCTAATATTGCATGTTGCTTCAGTTCTGGTAAGAGGCATTGCTTTTCTTCCTGGGAACAGAAGGGATTTTCTTGCCCACAATCCTAACCCCTGACCCTTGTCTTGATCACCAATCTTACAATCAAAGTACAGTCTCTTTATTTATTTGCTTGTTTGTTTGTTTATTTACATTGACTATTTCAGTTCAGATGCTTTCTTAGCAAGTCCAGTCTTGTCTTTGAGGCTTAAGCATGCACTTACAGACCAGAAGGGAAGATCTGAAGAGTTACCTGCCAGGACCTCACAGAGAGGTGAAGGTGTGGCTTCTTTCTGCCCCTCTTCAATGCCCGTTGTGACACCAACATATACGCAGCATGTAATGCATGTGCCACAGAATAGACGGCATTGTAGACACTGTAGCTGACACCGGTCATCTTTTCCTCAAAGACAGAAGCCGGGAGGGTGTCCAGGTTCTCCTCCCCTGTGCAAACCCTTCGGCCATCAGGTGAGGACACACCTGGCTTCAAAACCTCACAGTCAAATACAACTTCCCACCAGCTGGACAGAAAGACGTCTCCATGGGGTTTGTGTGGATTCAGAGCCCAGAGATAATCTTTGAATCCTGGCACCAGGTTTGTATGGACTGTCAAAGACAAAGCGCCATGGAGGGATTTTAGTTTCCCCCACTCGTAGTGATAGCCAATAGCTGAAAATTCCCATTGGGTGGTCAGGATCCAGACCTTCCCAAAAGCGGTGTGCTTCTCTTCTTCATAAAAGTAGAGAGATAATATAAGACTTTGCAGGGTATTTGAATCCCCCGAGACAATCACAACCTGAGCATCGTTGCTCAAAATTGTCCAAAGCAGATCTATTTGTTCCCTGTGCAATTCATTGAATATTGAGATTCGGGGCAAGGTCTGTTTTACAAATTGTACACAGATGTCATTCAGGGCAAGGGTGGCATCAAAAATCCAGATGAAATGGTCACTGCTCTCTGACTTCTGAACAATAATCCCAATCCAGTTCCACTGGAAATAGAGAAGGAGCCGGACAATGGCTGCATTCTGCAGGTGATACTGAGGATCGATCTGGTAGAAGGTGGGGAACCGGGTCTTATCCCTCAAAACAGGGTCAGAGAAGCGGTAACCTAGCTGAAAGGACAGTGGAGATGCAGGAAAAGGAAGAAGTTATGCCAGGAAAATGGAACCTGTATTTTTTGTTACTGACCTCAGACCATCTAGATTCTAGACTAGCAGGGTATCCTATTCTAGACTCAAATCTCCAGAACTTTGTACCTTCCTGAGATGTTTTCTTATGGTCACAGAATTGACTGTGAGTTGTTGGCAATAACAATACAAGGCTGAGCCTACAGCATTCCCCCTTTCATCATGTTGCATGTCCAAGTACCTGAGGAATCTTGAAATGGCCAAACACGGTTGCCATCTGGTATGAGGTTCTGGAGTTGAGACCACCAAGGACAGAGAGAAGGTTGTCCTCTGTGTCACACTTATAGTTAGGAAACAATTTTCCCCGGCTGGAGAGCAGAGACAGGCTGACATCTGGAGTCATGCTTGCATACTGGTTCTCTTCGTAGATGCGGAAGCCCAGGGTGATGTTGGGGAGAAGCTGTGGGTCTTTGTTGACCTCCTGGATGGCAAATGCCAAAGCCAGAATGTGTTGGTAGTTCTTGGGAACAGGTCTTTGTTGCAAGTGTTGGAGGACAAAAATTAGACAGGAGCAGGAGGGAGGTGTTTATTCTGTTATTTCATTACCAAAATTCTAAGGGCTGATCATAAAACAGATCAATTACAAATTAGTTGATTTATTTTACTGCTGACAGAATACAGGGTTACTGTCAATCAGTAATATATTTTTTTATTATTGTCAACAGTGTATGACAAAGCCCCCTCTCCCTCTCTCCATAGCAAATTTAAGTGAGTTGATCCATAAATTAGAATTTACATCATGAGCTAAGTTCAAGTCAGCATTGACTTTTCCAAAATGAACTTTTAATTTATTGTTCTTATTTTCAGTCCAGTTAAGGAAATGTGGCTGAGCCATGGTGGCACAGTGGTTAGAGTGCAGTACTGCAGGCTACTTCTGCTGCCTGCCGGCTGCCTGCAATTTGGCAGTTTAAAGCTCACCAGGATTAAGGTTGTCTCAGCCTTCCATCCTTCCAAGGTCGGTAAAATGAGGACCCAAATTGTTGGGGGTGATATGCTGACTCTGTAAACCACTTATAGACGGCTGTAAAGCACTGTGAAGCAGTATATAAGTCTAGTGCTATTGCTATTGCTATCTTGACAAAACTACACATTTTATTATAGCCAGTCCCTGTCAGGCCGAAGCCATATTTTATTAGAGACTTTGGCCTGCCTCATTTGATGCTTTAGAATGTAGTCTTGATGTGGGAATTTGGGAGGGGTTGTTGCATGAGTAATGTAGACATGTAGCCATAACAAATTCCTTTTAGGTTTTCAAGGTCATCCTTTGTCCAGCACTTGGCTGGAAGCTGATGGGAGGACCGGACACGTTGGCAGAAGATGAATGCTCAAACTGATGAACTTGTGGGTGTGGGAACAAGGGAATGAACTTTAAACTGGGTGGAGAAACCCTCGTAGCTTTAGATTCGGGTTTCTCACAGATGTGCCAACATGGCTCTGCTAATAAATTGGAACTTTGAGGAATACTTTGCCTCGGACTCTGATTTAATTTTGGATGCTATTTGGAACCCTGATAGTCATGTCATCTTCTGTCCTACGTCTCAAGGACTTTTTCCCAATCGGGCACCCTATCATGTTCTCAGAGTCCTTTTGAATTAGGTGGATTTATAAATCCAATAAATTAGATTAAACTGAATTAAATTGAATGTCTGACCTGGTTGACTTTTGCTGGCTAGAAATGATTAAGCTGACAGATGGCCCCCAGGTAGAAAAAGCCCTCTCAGTTTGTCAGAATGTGGAACTCTTTCTGTTGGGGATTCTTCAAAGAAGCTCGCTTCACTAACCTTGAAGTGCCCAGGATTAACCTGTGATTGGTGGGAAGCCAGGCTTGATGGGACAAAAGACAGACCTTCACTACATAGAATGCAATGCAGGCATGAAGGGTGTAATTATAAATCATCAGAATAATGAGACAGGAAGATGAATTCGATCCAGAAATAAGACAGAAGAACCTAGTATTATTTCTCCCCAAGTTCAGTCCATACTGGTTTCTTTGCAATGTGCATCTTACCTACAGGAATATGGAGAAAAGGTTGACTCCCTTGTGTGACAAGCTATTCTTTACCACTGAAGGGTCAGAGGGCTTGAAAAGGGGATTAGAGGGAGATTGATTGATCAAAGAGAATCAATGTCTTCTAACTAGGAAAGTCTTATACCAACAGAGGTCGAGTGGGATTTAAGTCTGACGTATGCTCAAAACTACCCTTTCCACATTGCCCTGAGAAAAAAGACAATCAAGAAACACTTACAGAGAATAGGTATCCCAATCAGCAGGAGGCTCCTTTGGGAGCTGTAGAACTTTAGTAATGGAGAGAGGCAGGTTTCCACCAATAATGAGATCTCCGGGTCTATAATAGTCTTTTTGTTCTTGGAAAGGTCTCCTCCAGAAGCAGTTTGGCCTCAGGTCCATCTGGACAGCTGCAGGCAAGAGCCATAGCCATGCTAAAAGCCAACTCATTGGCCACAGAAAGAGACTTTTGTCCTACAGAAAGTCAAAGGAGGGTCTTGCAGGAACTGTGATGCTCTGGTGACTTCAGAGGGTTCAAGTGGAGTTTTCAATCTTCACAATAAGCATTCATCTAAACTCCAACTGTAAGAGGACCCAGCTATAGTATTCGGAGCTTGTAGATAAACATGTTTTCACCGTATAACCTGTTTAGGGTTAGGGTGGATTAATCTGTGGAAATCCATTGAGATGAAGTCAGAATTACTAGTGTTTCATGAATCTCAGGAGAGGGAAATGTCCGCATTATCCCCATAACACTGGAGTAATTTTGTCATTTTGACAGGAGTAAAAATCTATTTTTGAAACTACAATTGTGTCTCTTGGTCTGTCAATTGGGCAACTGACTGAGGTAAATATTGTTCCAGACACTTTCTCAGATGGAGCCAAGAGCCAGAAGAGTGAAAAAGGCCCTCAAGGAACAAACAGAAGAGACAAAGAAAAATTAAAGACAGACCAGAAAGAAAAAACAAATTAAAAATAAAATAAAAGGCAGATTGAACTCCATAGAAAAAGGAGGGTAGCTCCTTAGAGAGTGACAGTCATCAACTATAATTAAGACAGCAGAAACATAGAAGTCAACAATAAATAATTTTATTGAGATATAGAATATAAAGATGTGAAAATATAGTGAAATTGGACTTTAAAAGTATATAGGGTAAATTAAGTGGTTACAGGAAATAATGTTTTTTATTTAGTTTTAATATAAACTACTATTTTTAGTGCAGATTAAATTTCTGCACTATTTGAAGATATTTACCATTTGATACATTAGACCCAGCCATGTTGGAAGTTTATAATGAAATTTTGCTAGAAGTGAAAATACCAAATTCATGGATGGAAGCAAATATTACTCTTATACCAAAAGATGACTCAGACTTAACAAAGATAAAGAACTACAGGCCAATATCTCTATTGAATGCGGACTACAAAATATATGCTTCAATAATAGCAGAGAGATTAAAAACGGTTTTGAATGGATTTATACATTTAGATCTGAATGGATTCTTGCCAAAGAGACAGATTAAAAATAACATGAGAATTATTTTAAATACATTGGAATATTATGAAACACACCCTGGAAACAAATGGCGTTGATTTTCCTAGATGCACAGAAAGCATTTAACAACGTTAATTGGCAATTTATGCTATTACAATTAAAATATATGGACTTTGGGGAGAGATTTATTAACATGATTAAAGCAATATACCACAAACAATCTGCTAGAGAGATGGTAAATGTGGACATAACGGAGAACTTTGATATTAAAAAAGGCACCAGACAAGGATGTCCACTGTCCCCTTTGCTATTTATACTGACTCTAGAAGTCTTAGCCAGAAATATTCGACAAGATGAATAAATAAAAGGAATAGAAATAAAGAATTGTATATGCTCAACAATGGAAGTGTGACGAGATATTGACAGATGAGAGTGTAACTAAGAAAATATTAGAATGTGCAGAAATGGATAGACTAACACTTACTATTAATGACAAGACACATCCAATTTCACGTGGGAGAAAACCTGAATAACCAAAGACCTACACACAAACACCTGTGAAAACCTCAGAAAACACACACACACACACACACACACACACACACACACACACACACACACACACACACACACACACACACAGAGAGAGAGAGAGAGAGAGAGAGAGAGAGAGAGAGAGAGAGAGAGAGAGAGAGAGAGAATAGAATAGAATAGAATAGAATAGAATAGAATAGAATAGAATAGAATAGAATAGAATAGAATAGAATAGAATAGAATAGAATAGAATAGAATAGAATATTCTTTATTGGCCAAGTGTGATTGGACACACAAGGAATTTGTCTTTGGTGGATATGCTCTCAGTGTACATAAAAGAAAACATACATTTGTCAAGAATCATGAGGTATAACACTTAATGATTGTCATAGGGTACAAATAAGCCATCAGGAAACAATCAATATTAATATAAATCGTAAGGATACAAGCAACAAGTTACAGTCATACAGTCATAAGTGGGAGGAGATGGGTGATAGGAACAATGAGAAGACTAATAGTAATAGTAATGCAGCCTTAGTGAATAGTTTGACAGTGGTGAGGGAATTATTTGTTTAGCAGAGTGATGGCGTTCGGGAAAAAACTGTCCTTGTGTCTAGTTGTCTTGGTGTGCAGTGCTCTATAGCATCGTTTTGAGGGTAGGAGTTGAAACAATTTATGCTCAGGATGCGAGGGGTCATTAAATATTTTCATGGCCATCTTTTTGAGTCGTGCAGTATACAGGTCTTCAATGGAAGGCAGGTTGGCAGTAATTGTTTTTTCTGCAGTTCTGATTTATTATATGATGGATTTTCACAAAATATTTTTAGCTGACCAGAGTTGAGTGACTAGATAAATTTATAAATATCCACATCTTTGATATCAATGTATATTACTTAGATGATCATTGGGACCTTACCAGGGACAACTGTCCAAAATGCCCCAATCCAAGTAAAATTTCCCAATCCCAGGACAAATCAGAGATTCTTGTGCCTCATTATATTCTCTCTACAATTCAGATCCGGCATCAACAGAATAATGTAGCATTTGGGGAAAAAGATGCAAGCCAAGAGACCAGCCCCAGAGGCCAAGATGGAGAAGATCTCCACAGCCACCATGGACTTCCCTTTGGTACTCAGGTAGGTGGGCAGGAAGGTGATCCAAACACTGCAAAAGACCAGCATGCTGAAAGTAATGAACTTGGCTTCATTAAAGCTGTCGGGCAATTTCCTAGCCAAAAAGGCCATCATGAAACTCACAAGGGCCAAGAAACCCAGGTAGGCAAGGACAGCATAAAACATAGAAGTTGAGCCTTCATTACATTCCAAGATGGCCTCTCCTACCAAGGAGTGGAAGTCAAAATTGGGAAATGGGGGAGAGGTGACCAGCCAGGTGGCACAAAGAACTGCTTGGACCAGGGGACATGCTATGACAATGGAGTTGGTCAGTGGTTTTCCTAAGAATTTCCTTGTCCTGTTCCCTGGTTTGGTAGCCATGAAGGCCAGAACCACCATGACAGTTTTTGCCAACACACAGGAAACTGCAAGGGAAAAGAGAATGGCAAAGGTAATTTGTTGGAAGAAACAGGTGAGCTTTCTGGGTCTCCCAATGAAAAGGAAGGAACAGAGGAAGCAGAGCAGGAGGGAGACCAGAAGGAGGTAGGTGAGATCTCAGTTGTTGGCCTTGACAATCGGTGTGTCACGATGTTTAAGGAAAATTGCCAGAACTCCCAATGTGATTGTGGAGAGAGAAAGTGTGAGCAAAGCTAAAGCATATCCCAGAGGCTCTTGATAGGCAAGGAAGTGGATCTTCTTGGCAATGCAGTGGTCCTTGTCCTTGTTGGGATACTGGTCTTCTGGGCAGGGATCACAGCTTGCAGAATCTGAAATCAAGAGTACTTTGCATATCAAAAAGAACAAAACATTCTTCAATATTGATTATTTTGGGAATAGGCTAGTCCAGGGGTCGGCAAACCGCAGCTTGTGAGCCACATGTGGCTCTTTGGGCCCCCTGCTGTGGCTCCCTGTCCCATCACTGGCTGGCCTCGCCCCCTCCCCCACCTGGCCTGAGAGGGTAAGGGTGACAGTGGGAATGGAGAACATAGCCACCCCCGGCGGAGACTTCCCTTCAGGTGATGCTCCTCCCCCTTTTGCGACTCCCTGACTGGCTGTGGAGGGGCCAGGAGGGTGCGCATGTGCAGGGAGACCCTCCTTCTGGAAGCCGCGGAGAAGCGAGAACCTTCCTTCTGGAAGCGAGAAGCCACAGAGGGCGGGCGGTTTCTCGCTTAAGGAGGATCTTTGGACACGGCTTCTGTCCTGACCTAAGGATCCAGCTATTGCCTTGCCGGGTCCCATCCCATCCCATCCCATCCCACCCCAGCTCTTCAGCCGAGCAGGGAGGACATGAGCTCCAGCCTGAAGCAGCAGGAAGCAAAGGCTGCCTTTGCTCCGATGACCCTCCTCCCCCTCCTTCTCCTCTCATGCGGGGGGGGGGGCACAGCAAGGTGATGGCCAGATCCTTATGACAGGAGAGAAGTAGTTGGGGGCAGGGTCACGTGACTCGGTGGGAGTAATGTTGAGTTGGCAACGCCCATCCAGGTTTTGTGGCTCTGGGTGTTTTGTTTTCTCTGGGAAATGGGTCCAAATGGCTCTTTGAGTTTTTAAGATTGCTGAGCTCTGGGCTAGTCTGAGACAAGGATGTTTCCACCTTTTGGGATCAAGTTCTCGACTTTGTATTTTGCATCGACTCATTAGATTATTATTATTTTTTGCAGGGAAGGGTAGGCAGATTGAGTTAGATAGATCTCCCTCTTCCCCAACAGGTCTTCCTATCTCCTGGGAGACTGATAGCGCTGACAGAACTCATGAATTGTGCTCTGAAACTATCCTGCATTAAATTGCTGAGGAGCTGGAAAGGTGGCGGGGGGACTTTAGATCCATGAATTCAGAGGTTCTGCTAAAAGCATGTATCAGTTAAAGAATGTCAATCTACCAAAAATGACAACAAAATTGATATTTGTTTCTACTGAATGTCTTCCTTGATCCTGGAAGATCTACATTGAAAGTTTGCTCTACCTGTCTGATTAGAAATGGTCCCTTTTGGACAAGGGGCACATTGGTAGCAGCAAACCTGCTCGCCCTCTGGAACTCTTCTCTTCTCTCCTGCCTGGCACCTTTTTATGCCACACCTGGCAAAGGGCACCTTCTAAAAGAGAAAAGAGAAATACTGTAGATTTCTTCAGCAATGCTTCACTTATTCATTTCTGTATATTTCTCTTTCCATCATTAAAATATCTTCAAAAGCAATGGTTAACTCAAGTGTAGCAGAAACTATGAAAAGTTCCAGGTGGATTAAGTTTAGTGCCACTCTGTCAGTACTGTGTTTAAAACTGATTGGGTTATTAATGTATAAATAAACCACCAATCTATGTTTATATAAAAAAGTGGTATTGCTTTAAATTGTAAGCATTGTAGGCTTGCTGATAATTATAAAAGAGAGCAGGTTAGCTTGAGTAGTGTGTGCGTCCATGTGCTGTGTGCTTAGTGTTTGATTGATTGCTCGACTGAGAAATTGCTTCTACTCACGCTCCTGTTTCTGCTACTGAAGACTGAAGGTGCTACCAAAAGAAGTTCAAGGTTTTTGCTGAACTGTTTGCTGAAAGAACTTTATCTACAAAAGATTAATAGCTAAGTGCTAAGAGTTTGACTTTGTGTCTGCATATTAAATAGCTACAATATCTGTTTGCTATTTCAAAAGAAGATAAGTTTAAGAAAGATTCTTCGTGGACTGCTTGTTTTGAAGTTTGCTAGTTTTTTAAGTAAATTATTTTGAACACTTTGAAGACTTCTGTTTATTGACTCTATAGTATTGAACAGCAACCCCACATTCCATTGCGTATACTCCATTTCACAAATACATAACCTCAACACACTCTAAACCACCAAAGTATTCTGGAGTTTGAAACTGGGGATTGGCATGCAAAAGAAGGATCGCAAATTGAGCTATAGCTTTTCTGAAGGAAACAGTGATAGAGATCCAACTGAATAATTTATTTATTTATTTATTTGGCAGTTTTTCTATGCCGCCCTACTCCCTCAGGACTCAGGGCGGCGTACAACATTTTATAAAAACTCCAAACAAATCATTAAAAAGGCAATTTTAAAAACAATTAAAAAAACATATAAACACCATACATACATGGGGGAGACATCAGATATAGAATCGTCTCAAACTCACCCCACCTGCAGGAAGAGCCATGTCTTAATGGCTTTTCGGAAGGCCAGCAAGGTGGGGATGATTTGGATCTCTGGGGGAAGTTGGTTCCAGAGAGCAGGGGACCCTACAGAGACGGCCCTCCCCCTAGGCCCCACCAGTCTGCATTGTTTGGCTGACGGGACCTGGAGGAGACCCACTCTGTGGGACCTGACCGGTCGAAGGGAAGAATGAGGCAGAATGCGGTCCCGGAGGTAACCTGGTCCTAAGTCATGTAGGGCTTTAAAGATGATGATCAGCACCTTGAATTGTACCCGGAGACCAATGGGCAGCCAATGCAGCTGGCGGAGTATAGGTGTTATGTGGGTGTATCTTGAGATACCACAGCAAGCACAGCTGCATTTTGCACCAGTTGGAGTCTCCAAATACTCTTCAAGGGCAGCCCCATGTAGAGCACATTGCAGTAGTCCAATCGAGAGGTGACAAGGGCATGAGTGACCATGAGTAGAGCCTCCTTCTCCAAGTATGGTCCATAGAAACCACTCTCAGTTACTCTGTCTGTATCCTGGGTTTCAGGCAGAATTTCTTCCTGATCTCAATTCTTTTCTATCTGTCACAAATCAGATCTCAAATATGTTCCATACAAAACAGCTTTTTCATCAAATGGTTGCCAAATTTTTGACTCAGTAACCCATTCTCCAGTAAGGTAGATATTTTGAATCCTCAGAAGAGAATGACTCTTTTGCTGCATTTATTTTACCTTCCAGCTCACCTTTCTTGCCCAGACAATTGCATCGGAGTTAATGGTGAAATCTTGTCCTGCAGGAGCTCCGGGATCTATTTGTCCAACTTTCACAGGGACAAAAGATTCATTGGGGAGGAGAACCCAGTTGAAAAGATCATAATGAGCAGATCCCAGTCCATTTTCTGAGAAGTAGATTTCATCTCCAGCACTGTTGTTGAACTGAACATTCCTCAAATAGGGAAGAAGCTGAAAGAAAAGAGACCTTCAGAAATTGCTAACACTTTCCCACATCTCTAATAATTTGTTTTCCTCAAAGTGCCTGCCCCTATTCATGACTTCAGTGGACATAGAGGTCCATTCTTTATGCTTTGATGCAGAAAAAAACCCACAATTTCATGATTTTTAGACCACGTTGAGTCCTGTTCTATGTGCTAAAGTTGACCAAGGCTGGTTTCACACAACAAGCAGTGCAGTGCAACAAATGGCAAGCAAAACATGTGGGATGGGATCACATAGCATGCTAAGCCATAGTAACATAAATCAGAGTTACAATGAATTGAGTCAAGTGTCTTTCTATAACTGGATTCAGGTTACAACATGAAGGAAGCTGAGGTGGTTCCGAAAATATGTCTACTAGGACTTCAGTTGACCTGTTGAAGAAGAATCTGGCAGAATTGTCATCTTGCTTTGGATCACTCTATGCAATGGCCACTCCATGAAAGTCACACAAACTTTGAATATTTCTGAAAACTTTTGGTAACATCATACATCAATGAATCGTAAGTACAATTGGCTTGTTATATTTCTCCTTCCCCCTTCTACCCCTATTGAATCAAACATTATACTTAATCTGTGTTATTGTTGTTTTTAAAAATAGTTATGGTTTAATCTGCTTTGAGATGCAGTGATACAATGCCATACTGATATTTAACCAGTAATTCAAGAGATACTTTCCCCTGAAAATTCTAAGGGGAATAGAAACTATAGTCTACAGACCAAATAATCAATCTAGGCAGGTATGTTGTCTCCTTGGATCAATAATCAAAGATACCACTGAGAACCTTACTAAAATAATCAACCCCATGGATTACTACACATTTCTTCTCCTTCGTCTGCATGTGGAGCACCAATAATGCAACAATGAATCTAAAAACAATAACCAGCTAAGGAAGAAAGTTAAAGAATTAGGAGCACAAGTGGTGTTTTCATCTATACTTCCAACAAAAGGCCAACATCCAATGAGGGAGCAAAGGATTTTAGAAATGATTAAAAACTTAAAACTGGTGTTGTGAAGAGAACTTCAGTTTCAGAGATTGCATTACCTTCATGAAAGGCTCCTGGCAAGGGATGGACTGCACCTCACAAGAACTTGAAAGAATCTAATTGGAAAATGATTGGTTCATTTTATCATTTTATCAGAAGGGCTTTAAACTTTTCATAACCCTTATAACTTAATTCCAAGCAAAAACAACTACATAACCAATCATATAAGGATGTAGGGAGTTAAAGAGAAAAACAGAAAAACAGGGTGAACTTGAAATACTAGTACAAAAGGTGTACTTGATGGGATGAAACTCATGACTTGAATGTACTGATGGAAGAATACAATTCAAAAGGAACAGACCTAACAAAAGAAGAGGTGGAGTTGCATTATATGTTAGAGATCACTTCCTCTGTTTTGAGATGAACACAACCAAGGACGAAAGCCTTCTAGAATACTTAAAAGGAAAAAAGAATGGCATTATCATAGGCATATACTACAGGCCACCGAACACAACATAATCAAATCAATGTTTTAGACTTTAAAAGAGCTGATTTTAACAAACTCAGAGAGAGAGCTTGGGAAGGATCACATGGATGAAAATCTTAAAGGGCAAATCAACTCAAGAAGCATGGGAAACTCTGAAAATACAGTTATAAATGCCCGATCTAGCTCAATACCACTAAAAAAGAAATCCGAGGACACCAAGAAAAATCTAGCATGGTTGCAAAAAGAACTCTCAGAGTAACTGAAGGAAAAAAAGGACAAGTAAATCTGCATCCTCGTAGGATCCCGCCCCCGGAGATTGTTGGGTGTGAGGCGCTCCTTCTGAAGTTGGACTTAGGGGTTCAGGTGGGCCTTTTCTTAACGTACCTGCCTCCCAGCTGCGTAAGTAAGGCCCTGCCTGAGCTGCTCGAGGCAGTAGCCGGCTTGGCGGTTGAGTTCCCCAGGCTTATGGTGTTGGGGGACTTCAACTTGCCATCTGCTGGCGAAACCTCTGGGATAGCTCAGGAGTTCATGGATTCCATGACAACCATGGACCTGACCCAAGTAATCCAGGGTCCGACTCATGAAGGTGGTCACACGCTTGACCTAGTATTTCTCTCGGGGCAGTGGAGAGATGATCTGAAGATAAGGGACATAGTCATCACCCCTCTGTCATGGTCAGATCATTTCCTACTGAGGCTGGATTTCACGACCCCATTCCTCCCCCGCAGGGAGGCGGGACCGACTAGGTGGTTCCGCCCCAGGCACCTAATGGAGCTGGAAGGATTCCAGAGGGAACTTGGGGAAATACCTGAAACCCTGGTACACAATTCAGCTGACTCCCTGGTGGCTGCTTGGAACACCGCAGCATCAGGGGCTCTAGACCGAATTGCGCCTAAGCGACCTCTCCGTGGCAGTGGATCCCGGAAAGCTCCTTGGTTTACCGAGGAGCTCCGGGAGATGAAACACCAGAAGAGACGTCTGGAGCGCCGCTGGAGGACCAAGAAAGCCGAGTCTGACCGAACACTATTAAGAATTTACATCAGATCTTATTTAGTGGCGATAAGGGCGGCAAGACGATCCTATCTTTCCGCTCTTATTGCGTCCGCAGATTCTCGTCCAGCCACCTTGTTTAGGGTGACTCGCTCCCTTCTTGGAAAAGGGGGGAGCGAGGAACACTTGCAAGGCAGAGCTGAGGAATTTGCTGAGTTTCTGTCGGATAAAGTCGCTCAGATTCGGTCGGACTTGGACTCTGGCAGGGCAGAGTCCATAGAGTTGACAGGGGCCAGTCCTAGTCCATCTTTGTGGGAGGAGTTTGGGCCTGTTTCTCCCGAGGATGTGGACAGGGCTATGGGAGCGATGGGTACCTCCACCTGTTTATTGGACCCGTGCCCCTCCTGGCTGGTTTCGGCCAGCAGGGCGGTGGCATGCGGCTGGATCCAGGCGGTGATCACCGCTTCTTTGAGGGAGGGATCCGTACCGCAGTCATTAAAAATTGCGGTGGTGCGACCCCTCCTGAAGAAGCCTTCCCTGGATCCAGCTGATTTGAAGAACTATTGTCCAGTCTCCAACTTACCTTTTTTAGGGAAAGTTGTGGAGAAGGTGGTGGTGACTCAGCTTCTGCAGCTCCTGGATGAAACAGATCATCTAGATCCTTATCAGTCGGGTTTCAGGCGTGGCTACAGTACAGAAACTGCCTTGGTCGCCCTGATGGATGATCTCTGGCGGGCCCGGGATGGGGGGAACTCCTCCATCCTGGTGCTACTTGACCTCTCAGCGGCTTTCGATACCATCGACCATGGTATCCTTCTGCATCGGCTCGGCGAGTTGGGAGTGGGAGGCACCGTTTTACGGTGGTTCTCCTCTTATCTCGCCGATCGGATGCAGTCGGTGTTGGCAGGAGGGCAGAGATCGTCCCCTAGGCCCCTATTATGTGGGGTGCCCCAGGTGTCGGTTCTCTCGCCCATCCTGTTTAACATCTACATGAAACCATTGGGTGAGATCATCCGCAGACATGGGGTGTGTTTCCATCAGTATGCTGACGACACCCAGCTGTACATCACCACCCCGTCTGACTTCAGGGAGGCAGTGGATGTAATGTGCCGATGCCTGGACGACGTTAAGATCTGGATGGGGAGGAACAGACTCAGACTAAATCCCGATAAGACTGAGTGGCTGTGGATATTGCCTCCTAAGGTTCAAGACAACTATCCCTCCTTGGTCTTTGAGGGTGCGAAACTGACCCCCTCAGACCAGGTCCGCAACTTGGGGGTCCTCCTAGATCCACAGCTAAAATTGGACCACCATCTTTCTGCTGTGGCTAGGGGGGGCCTTTGCACAGGTTCGCCTGGTGCACTAGTTGCGGCCATACTTGGAGAAGGAGGCTCTACTCACGGTCACTCATGCCCTTGTCACCTCGCGTTTGGACTACTGCAATGCGCTCTACATGGGGCTACCCTTGAAGAGTATCCGGAGACTTCAGCTGGTGCAAAATGCAGCTGCGCGTGCTGTGGTGGGTGTGCCAAGGTACACCCACGTGACACCGATACTCCGCCAGCTGCATTGGTTGCCCATCGGTCTCCGGGTCCAATTCAAGGTGTTGATCACCATCTTTAAAGCCCTTCATGGCTTAGGACCAGGATATCTTTGGGACCGCATTCTGCCTCACACTTCCCTTTGACCGGTTATGGCCCACAGGGTTGGCCTCCTCCAGGTCCCGTCGGCCAAGCAATGCCGGCTGGCGGGCCCTAGGGGGAGAGCCTTCTCTGTGGCTGGCCCCGTGCTCTGGAACCAACTACCCCCAGAGACCCGGACCATCCCCACTCTGCTGGCCTTTCGAAAAGCCATTAAGACATGGCTTTTCCTGCAGGTGGGGGGGACAGCTTAATTCCACCTGAGCCTACCCCCCAAGTATGTATGTGCTGAATGGATGTTGTTGTTTTAAATAACTGTTTTAAATTTTGTACTTGTTTTTAAATTCTATGTAATTTTTGATTATTCTTGTATTTCTCCTTGTTGTACGCCGCCCTGAGTCCTTCGGGAGTTGGGCGGCATATAAGAATAACAAAATAAATAAATAAATAAATAAGTACAAAAAAGATGGAAAGAGGGAGACATAATTAAGGCTATTTACCAGAAATAGCTCGAACCTGCAAATATGAAGTTAGGAAAGCTAAGGCTTTGAACAAAGTAAGATTTGCAACAAATGTCCATTAGGACCTGATGAACAGTTGGCCTGGGGCCCCAATGGGGATGCATCACACTGGAGGTGGCTGATGAATGATGACAAGATCCCACCTCCCCCCCCCCCCCATATGCATCCTGCTCAGTAGTGGGTTCTAAATCCTGTCGCTACCAGTTTGCTCGTATGTGTACATGCGCGCGCGCCGCTTCTGCACATGCCCAGAAGCATCCTGGGTGGGTGGGCAGAACTTCCCGCCACCTCCACTATCGGTTCGTAGAACAGGGCTGAACCAGGAGCAACCCACCACTGATCCTGCTCCCTTCCTCCTCACCTTTTAATTGCAAATTATTACTATTATTATTATTTATAACTTCAATGTTTGTGAGACACCCATAGTTGCCTCTAGGTGAGATGGGCAGCAAACAAGTCAAGTAAGTAAGTAGTAAAATTGAAAAATAAATAAATGTGCATTTAAAAATGAACAAAAGCTAGAAAATCAAAAAAGACTCTTGGAACAATTAAAAACAAGTTTCTTTCTTCACATAAAAACAAGAAAAAAGTCAAAGAAACAATTGGTCCACTAATGAGAGCAAATGGCAAAGAAGTAATCAATGCACCCTGATGGGTTACATCCCAGAGTTCAGAAGGAAGGATTTCAGAGCCATTGAAACACCTCTTTCAAGGTTCTTGGAGCACCAGGGGACTACCTGAGGACTGGAAAAGAGCTGATGTGGTTCCCATTTTCAGAAAAGGATGGAATAGCTTGCTTTCAGAAGTTGTGGGTGCTTCATCACTGGAGACTTTCAAAAAGAGGCTGGACAACCATTTGTCTGAAATGATATAGGGTCTCCTAGTTGAGCAGGGGGTTGGTTTTTAAGACCTCCGAGGTCCCTTCCAACTCTATTATTCTATGTTCTACACATGGGGAACTTTCTCTCTATGTTGGCTCTAAGGATCTGTGGACTGGATTAAAAAACACAGAGATTACCTGCCATGACTGGGCATAGAAGAGCCTTTTTCCACGTCTCATCATAGCTGGTCGAGCTCCTGATCCATGCCTTGCATGCAATGCATGTGCCACAGCATCAATGGCATTGTAGATATTATAACTTTCACCTGTCATGCTTGTTTCGAACATGTAAGGTGGCAAACTCTGTAAATTCTCCTCTCCAGTACATGGTTTTTTCCTCTTTGGAAGGATGTCTCCTGGCTTGTGAATCTTGCAGTCAAAGATCAGTTCCCACCATACAGGGAGAAAGAAATTCCCTCGTGAGTTCAAAGGGTCTAAAGACATGAGAAAATGGCTGAATTCTGAGACATGACTGGTGTGGTCCCTAAAATGCAAAGCACCATGGAAGTGTTTTATAAGAAGCAATCTATATTTATAGTTCGTCACATTAAATTTCCACTTGGATGTAAAGATCCAAACTTTCAGTAATGATGCATATCTCTGTTTTTCATAAGCAAAAAGAACTATCTGTACATTTGCCTGAGTACTGTAGTCTCCCAAAAAAATAATCACTTCACCTTTAGACAAAATGTTGAAAAAATGATATAAATTTGTATCTTCAACAGTGGAAAAATCAAATTTTATTATTTCAGTGAAGGCCAGGCAGATCTCCTTCACCTTGAACATTGATATCAGAGATGAGACAAAATGTTCCCCACCGTCATCTTTAGAGGCCACCAGCCCAACCCAGTTCCACTGAAAGTACAGGAGCAGCTGGACTAAACCCTCATACTGAGCAGATTCCTTGGGATTAATCCGGAAGAAGGAAGGATGAACTCTTCTGTCTCCCTGAGTGGACTCAGAGCCAACACCGAGCTGGAGAAAACGAGAATCTTCTTTCAAAAACAAAGTTAAGTTTTAAGGCGACTTTAGGATTCCCATTGTGTAGTTAATGCCCCACCAATCAGGCTGATTCACAAGCTTCATCTCCCTCCCTTCTTAGGAAGAGTCACCAGTTCCCTGTTTTGCCTGGTTGTCATAGATCAGAAGTCAAAGGAACAAAACATCTACCTGATACAGAGAATAATCTGCACTGAAAGGGGCAGAAAGAGGATCAACTTTTTTGAAACTCAGGAAGTAATGCCTTTTGGCAAGTACAGCCTTTCAGGATTATGTCAATATCATTTTGCAGTTATTTAAAAATGTATCTTGACATATAACATAGAAAAATCAATTCAACTTTAGGATGGATTATCTAAGTCATATACCCCTATTGTGTCTCCCCCTAAACACCTTTGTTTTCATTCTTGGATACTGTGTGTGTTTCTGTTGTTTGTGTACTCAATACTGTATGCACTGCAGCCCCCTTACCTGTGGGACCTTGAAGATGCTGAAGATGGAGGCCATCTGCCTTGAGGATTTGGAGTTGTGACCTCCAATGACAGAGAGCAGAGGGTCCTGCCTGTCACATTTGTAACCTGGAGTCATTTGGCGCCATGTGGAGAGCAGGGAGAGGCTGATTAAGGAAATCTTCCTCTCCATCTTCTGATTGTCATAGATGTGGAAGCCAAGAGTGATGTTGGGGAGAAGAACTAGATCCTTGTTCACCTCTGTGACAGCAAACATCAAGGCCAGGAACTGATGGTAGTTTTTGTGTAGGAATCTACAGTGAGAAAAAGATTGGGGAACTTTATAGGAAAGATCCTGTGTGCTGGTGGAGTTGGCCTTGCCTTTTTGTATGTCCTTGGAGTAGTAAGTGAGACGTTTCCTTAGGCTTTTTTGGATTTTTTTAAGGATTGAGAAAAGATTTGAAGATCCCTGTTTGTTTGTTTGTTTGTTTGTTTGTTTGTTTGTTCATTTATTCATTTATTCATTTATTCATTCATTCATTCATTCATTCATTCATTCATTCATTTATTTATTTATTTATTTATTTATTTATTTATTTATTTATTTATTTATTTATTTATTTATTTATTTATTTATTTATTTATTTATTTATTTATTTATTTATTTATTTATTTATTTATTTATTTATTTATTTATTTATTTATTTATTTATTTATTTAGGATCCTTATATGCCGTCCTACTCCCTGGGGACTCAGGGCTGCGTACAACATTTGAAGAACCACTAAAAATATAATTTAAAACAATTTAAAATACATTTTTTAAAAAAGGATACAAAATCTTACATACATGGGGGAGACCAAGATGAAGTTGTCTCAAAACCCCTGCCTGCAGGAAGAGCCATGACTTCACGGGTTTTTGGAAGGCCAGCAAGGTGGGGACAATTCGTATCTCTGGAGGGAGTTGGTTCCAGAGAGCCGGGGCCCCTACAGAGAAGGCCCTCCCCCTAGGCCCCGCCAGCCGACATTGTTTGGTTGACGGGACCTGGAGGAGACCCACTCTGTGGGACCTGACAGGTCAAAGGGAAGTATGAAGTAGAATGCGGTCCCGGAGGTAACCTGGTCCTAAGCCATGTAGGGCTTTAAAGATGATGATCAACATCTTGAATTGTACCCGGAGACCAATGGGTAGCCAATGCAACTGGCGGAGTATGGGTGTTACGTGGGTGTATCTTGAGACACCCACCACAGCACGCGCAGCCGCATTTTCCACCAGTTGAAGTCTCTGAATATTCTTCAAGGGTAGCCCCATGTAGAGCGCATTACAGTATCCAATCGGGAGGTGACAAGGGCATGAGTGACCGTGAGTAGAGCCTTCTTCTCCAAGTATGATCGCAATTGGTGCACCAGGCGAACCTGTGCAAAAGCCCCTCTAGCCACAGCTGTAAGATGTTGGTCTAATTTTAGCTGTGGATCTAGGAGAACTCCCAAATTGCGAACCCGTTCCGAGGGAGTTAATTTTTCTCCATCAAGAACCAAGGAGGGACAGTCGACATGGTCCTTAGGAGGCAAAATCCAGAGCCACTCAGTCTTGTCGGGGTTGAGTTTTAGTCTGTTTCTCCCTATCCAGATCCTAACGTCGTCCAGGCATCGGCACATTACATCAACCCTAAAACGAGTATTTCTTAAAAGAGGCCCTGAATCCAAGGGAAAGAAAACAATTACCTATATTTTCCCCCTCCAGGTGAAACTTACCTGTAGTCATTAATAAGCCTCAATGGGTCCCCTTGAAAACCTGGTGATTTGGAATCCACAAAAATTGACAGGGGCAAATTCCCTCCAATAATCAGATCACCAGGCCTGTAAAATTCCCATGGATTTTGAAACTTTACATCTTTTTGCAATGGACACATGGTTTGCATCTTCTTAGCAGCAATTGGGGGAAGGAGCCAGAGGAGCAGCAGCAGCAGCAGAAGAGGCAGCCCAGGCATTCCTGTCACCTTCCCTCCTAGATCAGAAATCAAGGTTTGTGCAAAAGCTGAATTGCAGCTTTGAATATTTGAAATACCATCAGAGCTTTAGCACAATAGGCAGCTTCTGTCTATTCCTTCCGGATGGCCTCACGTCAAATTTATCTGATGTGTCTTTGCATTAACACATTTATATTTTATCACTTTATTTCATCCTATCTGTCCCATTCTGAAATTAGACTATGTGCTGTATTTTACTTTATTTTAATGATAAGGTCGCAAGACTAACCCATCAGTAAACTACTATTATATCAATCATGCTTTCTCTTACCTGTGTTTGGGCTTTGACACAAAGGCCAGCAGAGTTTCACCAAACCCTGCAGTTAGCTCTGTGGAAGACAAGGCAGAATCCTTCACCACAGGGAGAATATCTTTTAAAGCAGGTTTAACCTTAGAAGGTTTCTGTGGGTTGAAATCCACAGGGGATACATTAAGAATGACTGTTCTTCTGATAATTGGAGGGGAAAGCAATTGTCCTATCTGCTGAGCAATAGATGTTGTTTGCACACCAGACAGGGAAAAACATGTTTGTGTCTCTTGTTGCTAATCCACAGAGTAGATGGACTTAGGAATCAAGGTGAAGTTGACTTTTTGAACCACCTGAAAGTGAACACCTGCACACAAGATGGAGTTTGGTCTGTGCCAAAGTATGTTCAGATAGAATGGGTGCTAATGGGGCATGGTGGCAGTGAGTCGTACCTTAGGAAGTGTGAGCAATCGTACCAACGGTTATATGTGTCACGATGTGAATTTTGATTGTCAGCTGTGATCATATGCTACACTCTATGGTACTCAGACATTCCTAGCAAAGCAGACACGTGATGGGTGATCTGCGCATGTCTAACATTCCATTGCATTTTTTCTCTCTCTCTGCTGTAGTCCTCTGCCGAGAGAGGACATGATTTAGTTTTCAGAAATGCAGCTATTAAGATTTTGGTTTTTCATGTTCTTTTCTACTGAAATAAATACTTTATTAATTAGACTTTATTATCAGGTTTTATTTGACAAAGATTAGTTTTCAAAAGAAGAAGATCTTATCACCTCAAGCCGTAACTCAAGTCTCAACAATATGCAATAACTGCTTTAATTATTGTCGAGATTGTATTGCTACAATGGTTGTTGGCTTCATCATCTTGCCAAAGAAAAAGTGGGGGAGAATGGAATGCCAAGAAGCCATTCATGGACCGTGAGATCCTGCACCATGCCAAGGTCATTGATGCAGGTGCTCAATGGAGAAGTGAACTGTTCCCATAACAAAAATAAACATTACTATTGGACAATGTGAACACTCGGTGGGTGGGGGAACAGGAATCTAACGTTTAACTAAGCAAGCTTTTGCGCGGGAAACCTCAGAGTTGGTTTCACTGTGACTTAATTGCCTTGAGGATTCCTTTTGTTGGGTTCACTAGTCAGATTGTTGACATTAAACCAACTCTCATTAACCTTCATGTTATGAATACAACCTATCCGGGCACTTCCGAGAAAGTTGTAGCATAGCGATGTCAGGAACCGAGAAAAAGCCAATGCCACATTAGAGTGGTCCTTCCCCAGGAAGTGCTGGAAATGATCCCAGCTATTAATGATGTGGTCCAAGGTTTTAGAGCCAAGAACTTGGAGCAGCCACTGACATGAAGAGAAGGAGTTGTGGCCAGATCCTTCAAAGCCCCAATGGACGAGCGGCGTGGGAAAGTATTGGAGATTTTCTCCGGTGAAAAATAAACCGAAAGCTCATGCAATTGACTGTATTTAGCTGAATTAAATAACTTCTTTATAGTCAAAATAAACATATTTACAGTACCAGATGTTCTTCTTTATAGCAAGTTCACAGCAGGCTTCTTTACAGAGACATCATGGATGTAAGCACACATAATGGAGACTTAATGGAGACTGGAACCACAGCCGGCCCAAGCTTAATTCTTTGCACATGCTCAGTAGAACTTTACTCTGATTGGCTGAGTGAGTTACCATGCAGATTCATTGACTGACCATGTTACCATTGGCTCTCCAGTCTCTGTGAATATCTCAACAGAAAGGCTACAGAGATGGAGTTTCCCCCGATCCCGCTGGGAGTAGCAATAACCTGGGGAACCAAATGGAACGCCAGGAGGGCTGCTGAGTGGGAAGAGCCAATAGAGTGGAAGCCCCCAACCATGGCTCACAGCCCTTCAGTCAAGCAACTGATGGAGAGTTTCAGTGGGATGGAGATGCGGGGAGGGGCATCAATGAAGTCTTCAACATAAGGAGCTGGACAGGCATCAACCACACAAGGGCATGTGTTTCAGGGGGTGGCAGGACCCTGGGGGTAATGGGCCGCCCTCCAGCAGCTGCTGGGCAACCCCTACCAGTCCCTGTGATTAAAGGAGCCCAAGTTCATGCTACCGTGCAGATGGTGAGGTGCCGCCAGGTTAGGTGTTGGTCTGGGAAGCCTGTGAGCCCCCACCTTTGAAAGCCATGTTTGACGGTTGGCCAGAGAAGCACGCCTACTTCCTAAACCAGGTGTGGAACTACCTGGATTGGTATGGAGCAGTCTCCCCTGATGAGGGAGCCATTGCAAATGCCACCACTGCGAGCCTGGAGGAAGAGGCCACTGAGTGGGTGGTGGCATTCCAGGAGAAGGGAGCTCTGGAACTGGGAGATATAGACACCTTCCTGGGGGGGATCCAGGCCAGATTCAAAGACCCCCACAAGCCTGTTGGGCAGAGTCCAGAATCCATTCCATAAGGCAGGGAAGTCGATCAGTTGCTGAGTTCTGCAGCCTGGCTGGAAGACTAAGAGGGTGGCCAGAGCGCTTACTGTTCTACCACTTCCAAGACAGATAAACTGTATCAGAATTGCTTGGGGTGGATCCCAGATGACCTCCATGTGTGGTATCAGCTGGGTACCATGGTAGAGCTTGTCCTGTTGGAATACAGGTAGCACACAGTGCAAGAGAGCCGCCCCCGCTGAGGTCAGGAGAGGAGCCTTTTAATGTGAATAGAGGGAGGAATTGGCCCGCCAGTAGCCCGGGCAGCTAGAAACAGATCCCTTCCAAGAAGAGGCCAATGTGGTGATGCGCCAGCGGCCTGTGCAGCTGGTACCTGATTCGGACAATGAAGAGGCTGGAGAGGACTTGGCACCAGAGGCAGAGGGTCAGCCAGGGCCTTCAGAACCTCTAGCACCTCACATCAGTGATGAGGACAGTCCTGAATAGATTGAATGGCTTTGGATATTGCCTCCTAAGGACTATGTCAACTGTCCCTCCTTGGTTCTTGGGGGAGAAAAATTAGCTCCCTCAGAACGGGTTCGCAATTTGGGAGTTCTCCTAGATCCACAGCTAAAATTAGACCAACATCTTATGGCTGTGGCTAGGGGAGACTTTGCACAGGTCCGGCTGGTGAACCAATTGCGACCATACTTGGAGAGGGAGACTCTACTCACGGTCACTCATGCCCTTGTCACCTTTCGATTGGACTACTGTAATGCGCTCTACATGGGGCTACCCTTGAAGAGTATCCGGAGACTTCAACTGGTGCAAAATGCGGTTGCGCTTGCTGTGGTGGGTGTCTCAAGATACACCCACGTAATACCCATACTCCGCCAGCTGCACTGGTTGCCCATTAGTCTCCGGCAGGGGTGAAATCCTCCCGGTTCGCCCGGGCAGTCCTTCGGCGTATAGCCGATGGAACTGGCGGCGGTCGCGGCGCGGAGCTTCTCCCGCCTGCTTTCCCGGCCCGGCTGAACACAATCACCGCTTTCCCGGCCCGGCTGAACACAATCATTCGGGTTATTTTTCCCTCTGTGCATGCGCGCGCATGCACAGAGGGAAAAATAACCCGAATGGCGGCGTTCAGCCGGGCCAGGAAAGCGGGCGGGAGAAGCTTCGCACCGCGACCGCCGCCAGTTCCATCGGCTATACGCCGAAGGACTGGCCCGGGCGAACCGGGAGGATTTCACCCCTGATCTCCGGGTACAATTCAAGGTGCTGATCATCATCTTTAAAGCTCTACATGGCTTAGGACCAGGTTACTTCTGGGACCGCATTCTACCTCATACTTCCCTTTGACCTGTCAGGTCCCACAGAGTGGGTCTCCTCCAGGTCCCGTCAACCAAACAATGCTGGCTGGGGGGCCTAGGGGGCCTAGGGGGAGAGGCTTCAACTACCCCCAGAGATCCAAATTATCCCCACCTTCCTGGCCTTCCGAAAAGCCATTAAGACATGGCTCTTCCAGCAGGCAGGGTGATTTGAGACCATTTAATACCCTAGGTCTCCCCCATGTATGTATGGTTTTGTATGTTTTTAAATTCCTCTTTACACTGCTATTAATTTATTAATATTGTTTTTTTATAGTTGTTCTTTACATGTTGTATGCCGCCCTGAGTCCCCAAGGAGTAGGGCGGCATATAAGAACACTAAAATAAATAAATAAATAAATAAATAAATAAATAAATAAATAAATAAATAAATAAATAAATAAATAAATAAATAAATAAATAAATAAATAAATAAATAAATTGCTATAGATGCGGCCAAACTGGCCATCGGGCTTCAGAATTTTTAGCGCCGGCCCCAATTCCGCAGCCGAGAGCCAGGCCAACCCCTTGGATGCGGAAAGCACTGACAGATGCAGCTCGGCTGGCCCGGCTAAGGCCAGTGCTCCCTGCCCGCAGCTGAGCTTGGCCTGCAGGGGGCTGGCCGGGGCCTCCATAGGTGGTGTCATTGAGGGCAGCAGCAACACCCGCAGCAACTCAGCCATCCCCACTGAGCAGAAGCAGCCGGCGAGCAAACCCGAGCTGACAGCCAAACTTCTAGCCAGGTGCAGCAGCAGAAGCAGCCAGCAAGCAAACCTTTCGGGTGGCGGGGGGGGGGAGTGCATGTAAGAAACAGCAGCAGGACAAGGAACCTTTTGGCTGTATGCTGAATGCAAGAAATCTTTCTCCCCTTTCGCTCCAAGAGGTGCACAGGTGTGATGAGTCTCACAAAGACTCATTTCTGGCAGAGTTTGGAAGAGAAAAGATTTCTTGCATGCAGCGTGCAGCAAAATGGTTCCTTGTCCTGATGCTGTTTCTTACGTGCACTCTTCCCTCCCCCCACCGAGAGAGAGAGGGGGGAGGGAAGGAAGGAGGAAAGGCAGGTGCTTTGCCAAGAAAGAAGCAGCCTCTGAATCCTGCCACTGGTTTCGTATCTCAAAGTCCAATCCTTTGACACATGGTTGTCTGGGAGCAAAACTCCCTCCTGCCTCTGATAGGAACTTGCCCTCGCCAGGTGCTTTCTGAAGTCTTTCTGCTCTCTGGGCTTGATCGTGACCATTCCTGTCTTTGGAGGTGATTTCTCTGCGCCTTCCCTTAGTGGGTGACTCCTCGGCTCGCCCTCCATCCCATTCCACCCTGTAGAGTACCCGTCTGTGTGCGCAGGGCATGTTTGGAAGAGACAAGGAAGCGGGTGCCCGGCTGCTCCTGCCGCTGAGCCCGGCTAGAAGTTTGGCTGTCAGCTCGGCTTCCTCAGGCAGCCCGCGAGTTTCTTCCCCCTCCCGCTTCGCTCGAGAGCGAGAGGTGGGGGAGGGTCAGTGGACACAACACCAAGGAACACAACGGAGCTACAAGTCTCAGGTAGGACGTGCATTTCATGGTGGGGCACAATTTGGGGGTGGCAGGTGAGGTGGGGCAGGTTGGGGTGGGCCGCGAGATGTGCATCCTACCTGGGACTTGTAGCTCCATCACATTCCTCAGGGAGAGAGAGAGAGAGAGAGAGAGAGAGAGAGAGAGAGAGAGAGAGAGAGGAGAGGGAGAGGGAGAGGGAGAGGGAGAGAGAGAGAGAGAGCAAGCGAGAGGCAGGTGCACGCACACCCCGCGTGACTGGCTTGGCTCCTCTGGACTCTGAATCCAGCGGCATTTTGAAACGCTCTCCTGCCTACAAGGAAGAGGAGGCGAGCCTTGATCCCTGCCTCACTGCCTCCTCGCAGGCAGGAGTGCGTTTCAAAATGCCGCTGGATTGTATCAGAATTGCTTGGGGTGGATCCCAGATGACCTCCATGTGTGGTATCAGCTGGCTACCATGGTAGAGCTTGTCCTGTTGGAATACAGGTAGCACACAGTGCAAGAGAGCCGCCCCCGCTGAGGTCAGGAGAAGAGACTGTTAATGTGAATAGAGGGAGGAACCCTGTTGTGGCCCGTTGGGCAGCTGGTAGCAGATCCCGTCCAAGAAGAGGCCAATGTGGTGATGTGCCAGTGGCCTGTGCAGCTGGTACCTGAGTCGGACAATGAAGAGGCTGGCGAGGACACGATGCCAGAGGCAGAGAGTCAGCCAGAGCCTTCAGAACCTCCAGCACCTCACATCAGTGATGAGGAAGAAGAGGCTCCTCCTCTTCTTAATGCACGGGCACGCAGAACTGCCAAAAGGCAGGAATGGTTCCTCAGGAGGAGGTATCCTCGGGAGTAGGCTTGAGGCTAATTGGCCACTCCCTTAGCCTATTTAATGGCTAACGATGACAGTAAAAACTCTGCAGGAAACAACTTTTGTTCGTTCATGTGCCTTCGTGTTCTGAAAACGTCGGCTTAGCTTATCTGTTTTGGCATTCTTCCTGCGGACTGCTTCTAGGCATTTTGCCAACCCTTGTAAGCTTCTTGAGATATCCAGGACTATTTACTTAGACTAGCTTTCTGATTTCATGGACTTCTGCTAGCTGTTAATGCAGTTTAATTAACAGCTGTTTTTTCAAGAAAAGATTGCTTTAACTTGTGTTTGTGTGTGTCAACTACTAAGCAAGCTTGTTAGTAGTCATTAATTGAGTAAACATAGGTTTGAACAAACTGCGTGTGTGCTACGTTCTTTCTGGTCCATAGCTGGGGCAGAACAAACCCCTCTGTTGGCCACTACAGAGGGACAGTGTCACCCCACAGGGACCTGCTTCTATGCAGAAAGGAGGGCCATTGGGCTGCTAACTGCCTAGCCCCTCAGCCTGTATTGGTGCCGAAATCCTCAAGCCAGCCAAAGCTGAAGAGAACATTGAGGAAGATGGAGAAGACTTGGGTGGAGCATCAGGTCATGAAGGTTCCCTCCCAGTCCAGTGAAGGGGAGGGATCTCTGACCCCCCACAAGCCTGGTTCATTTTTCTATGAAAGCAACAGCAAGGCGGCAGATGATCCAATGGTAAGTTGAGCCATCACCCCATTGACTGCCCAAGTACAGGTTTTAGTGCCCCAGTCAAGGGCAAAGGGGTTCTTTACTGCCATGTTAGACTCAGGGTGCACTCGTTGCTTAGTCAGCTTGCAAATTTATTTATTTTATTTTTATTTATTTAGTTGGTCAAACCTGTACAAGATAACAGGTATGTATAAACATGGACATGAACACAGAAAATGAGTACAAATAAATGGGGACAGAAGGACAGGGACGGTAGGCACGCTGGTGCGCTGATGCATGCCCCCTTACAGACCTCTTAGGAATGGAGTGAGGTCCACTGTGGATAGTTTAAGGTTGAAGCTATGAGGGTTTGAGGAAGTAACAATGGAGTTGGATAGAGCATTCCAGGCATTGACCACTCTGTTGCTGAAGTTGTATATTCTGCAATCGAGTTTGGAACCATTTACCTTGAATTTGTATCTATTGTTTGCCCGTGTATTATTGCGGTTGAAGCTCAAGTAGTCATTGACAGGTAGGATGATGTATCAGACAATTAGTTGTACTATGCTTAGGTCAGACCATTGATGGTGTAGTTCAAGGTTGTCCAAGCCCGAAATTTCGAGCCTGGTGGCATAAGGTATTCTATTGTGAGCAGAGGAGTGGAGGACTCTCCTCGTGAAACACCTCTGGACCCGCTCAATTGTTATTAATCTTAGGCCTGCCACACTTTATACTATTCTACTATGCATTTTCTATTGTGGGAAAATGGGAGGGGGGATTGTATGAAGTTGCTAGTATGTAGCCATAACAAATTCTTTCTAGAAAGCCAAGGTCATCCTTTGTCTCTGCACCTCTGCACGGAAGGAGATGGGTGGACTCTGCCAGCATGACAATAGAAGATTGGACAATGTGATGGATTTGTGGGCATGGGGGCAAGGACTTGAACTTTTAACTGGGTGGTAAAACCTGGGAAGCTTCGGATTTGGGTTTCACCATATGTGCCAACATGGCTCTATTAATAAATTGAAACTTTGAAGAATACTTTGCCTTGGACTCTGATTTAATTCTGGATGCTATTTGGAACCCTGACAGGATGCAGTTATCATAAAACATAATCTTTACTGAGAAGCTCTGAGATATGACATGGCACAAGGGATTGTTAAAATAACGTGTGTGTAGTAATATTAGTTTCTAATCTCAACCATGAAACTCCACCACATTGATGAGGCAGCCCAGCAGAATTAGGCAGGAAGTTGGGAATTTAATCTCTACTATTAAAAAAAAGAAAGGAATAGAAACAGGAAATTCTACAAAGTTTGAGAAGACTATGGAAACAATTATATACACAGAGAAACATTGATATGCAACCTAACCCTTTAAAACACTAAAATAGTGAAAGATCTAATTAAAAGTAACAAAAATTAGAGAATATCCTTCTTGGAATAATTTAACAGCAAGCTTTCTTTCTACATAGCGCACTGGGCTTCAATGTGGACAACTGGGATATGGGATAAAAAGGGCTGCATGATTATTGCTGATAGCAGGTTTATTTGTATTTATTTATTTATTTATTTATTTATTTATTTATAATTCATTCATTCATTCATTCATTCATTCATTCATTCATTCATTCATTCATTCATTCATTGACTGATTCATTCAATTTTTATATCTGCCCACCTCAGACAAGTGACTTTTATTGTAATCACTTATACCACTTGGTAAGGCGTTATTTAATGGACGTGTCCCTCTTTCTCTGTCATCATGCTATCATGTTTAAAATGTCATAAGATACTAAATATGCCTCAAAGAAAAATTTAAAAGTTTCCCAGGCATGTATCAGTTAGAGATTTTTGTTCCTTATCATATTTTCCCTACAGTTAAGATGGGGCCTTAATAGGATAATGAAGCATTTTGGGAGAAAGATGCAAGCCAAGAGACCAGCCCCAGAGGCCAAAATGGAGAAGATCTCCACGGCCACCATGGACTTCCCTTTGGTGCTCAGGTAGGTGGGGAGGAAACTGATCCAAACACTGCAAAAGACCAGCATGCTGAAAGTAATGAACTTGGCTTCGTTAAAGCTGTCAGGCAACTTCCTAGCCAAAAAGGCCACAGTGAAACTGACAATGGCCAGGAAACCCAGGTAAGCAAGGACAGTATAAAACATTGAAGTTGAGCCTTCATTACATTCCAAGATGGTCTCTCCTACCAAGAAGTGGAAGTCCAAGTTGGGAAACGGGGGAGAAGTTGCCAGCCAGGTGACACAAAGTGCTGCTTGAACCAGAGGACAGGCTACAACAATGGAATTAGTCAGTGGTTTTCCTAAGAGTTTCCTTGCGCTGTTCCCTGGTTTGGTAGCCATGAAGGCCAGAACCACCATGACAGTTTTTGCCAACACAGAGGAAACCGCAAGAGAAAAGAGAATGGCAAAGGAAGTTTGTCGGAAGAGGCAGGTGAGGTTCCCCGGTTGACCAATGAAGAGGAAGGAACAGAGGAAGCAGAGCAGGAGGGAGACCAGGAGGATGTAGGTGAGATTTCGGTTGTTGGCCTTGACGATCGGTGTATCACGATGTTTATGGAAAATTGCCAGAACTGCCATTGTGATCATAGAGAGAGAAAGAGCTAGAGAAACTAAAGTGTATCCAAGAGTGTCTTGGTAGGCAAGGAAGTGGATCTTCTTGGCAATGCAGTGGTCCTTGTGCTTGTTGGGGTATTGGTCTTCTGGGCAGTGGTCACAGCGAGGTGCATCTGAAATTAAGAGTCTTTGTATTAGGTCTTCAGGCTCATCCAAATGAGCTTTATCCCCCCCCCCACCTCCTAGCATCCCAATGTGAGTCCTTTCTGGTGAGTGCAACTCAAAAAGGAAATGGTGAAAAGAACTCCTGGGCAGCTTTAGGTGCCCTAAAAAGTCAAAATGAGCCCAAGGATGACTTGCTTAGAGATCAGGGTCTCTGTTTTCCAGTTATTGAGCACTTGCATGATTATTTCATTTTCCTTTCCCAGGGAGAAATTGGACCCTGATCTTCTTTTGCACATCATACTGGAAGCCCAAGAAGATGGATGTAAATAGCAGTTAAGGATCCTGCTATTTCTTGCATCTCCATATTGCATTTGAACTTCCCAGAGGCTGCTGGGAAGAGCTACTAGCTGTGAGTTAAGGGGGACTAAGAGAAAGTTTGGAGGAACAAGGTAGCTGAGCTCAATGTTGAAAAATTGTGGTAAATGGGCAAAGAAAGTTGACAAGATCTCGAAAATCATGTGCTCATGAAAGTCAAGGTATTTAATATAATGATGGGCAGTCACTGGGGGCCAATTGGCCTCAAGCTGTCCCTTTTGACTGCTTGTCTGGTTGGTCTACATTGCAATGTGTTCATGATGTAAGTGCTTACTTTTGCTATGCTCTAAATTTTAAATAAACTTCTGAATCCTAAAGTGAGATTGTTTATGGTGTGTTATCTGTTTAAAATAATTGAAGACATTTACTACTAATCAGGTCCCCCCTCCCCCGACACTACAGACCTATCAGCCTGACCTCAATACCTGGGAAGATTCTGGAAAAGATAATCAAGCAACGAATCAGTGAACACCTAGAGGCAAACAAAGTCATAACCAAAAGCCAACATGGGTCTCTCAAACACAGATCATGCCAGACTAATCTTATTGCATTCTTTGACAAGGTGACAAAATTAGTAGACCAGAGAACTGCTATGGATATAATGTTACTTATTTATTTATTTATTTATTTTGTGAGATTTATATACTGCCTCACAGTGCAAGCACTCTCTAAGCGGTTTACACCATTAAGCAATGTATATATTTACATTGCCCCCAACAATCTGGGTCCTCATTTTACCTACCTCGGAAGGATGGAAGGCTGAGTCAACCTTGAGCCGGTGAGATTTGAACCGCTGACCTGCGGATCACAGTCAGCTAAAGTGACCTGCAGTATTGCCTCTAACCGCTGTGCCACCTCGGCTCCTTACTCCTTACTCCTTACTTACTCCTTACAAAGCCTTACTTGGGCTTCAGTAAGGCATTTGATAAAGTAGACCACAACCTACTACTTGATAAGGTAGAAAAATGTGGGTTAGACAGCAACACCACCAAATGGATTTGTAATTGGCTAGCCAACCATACTCAATGAGTAGACCTTAATGGTATTCTATTCTGTGCTGTGCTGTGGTGTGCTATTCGCTATTCACTATTCGCTATGGCACAACAATTTATGTCTGTATCCTGAAGCAGGTCAAACCTATGACAAATGACCAGAAATACTCTTAATATTTTGATGTATTCTGGAAGAATATCCTGGAAGATTTACATTTGAAGTCTGGTCTACCTGTCTGATTAGAAATGGTCCCTTCTGGACAAGGGTCACATTGGTAGCAGCAAACCTGCTCGCCCTCTGGAACTCTTCTCCTCTCTCCTGCCTGGCATCTTTTCATGCCACACCTGGCAAAGGGCACTTTCTAAGAGAGAAAGGAGAAATGTTTGAGATGGTCTATTAATTGATCCTGTGTCATATATTCATTTTCATATTGACATCTCCATCTTCAGAAGATCTTTAGAAGAACTGGATCACCATAGCATTATATCAACCCCGAAGAGCTTCTGAGGAATTCAGTCCAGTCGCATTGCCACCTGATCAATTGTTGATGGGGCTTGGAAATTGAAGTCTGCATGTAAGGCAGCTACAGCTAATCCTCTCTTCATGACCCCATTTGGAAGTGGTAGCTCTGTTACTAAGCAAATGACAATTAATAAAAGATGACATGAGGTTTCACTAGCTGAGGACACACCATGATGCAAGTCATTTTTGGTATGGTCACTTCCAGCCCTGAGTCTCGGTTCTTCCAAGGAAAGGGAATGCCTCCCCTTTAACTCCACCCACCCACCTATTTCCTCTCCCCATCTCTGCTATTTTGGCCACACTGCACAGCGTAAAAAGGCCACAGCATTGCACAACCTCCACTCCATCACACATTGGCTACGTTGGTCTAAGGTGATCCTAAGACAAAGCATGTTAAAGAGCCATGGAGCACCAGGAACACATAGAGTTGTGGTGGGCCACAAAAAAACTTGCCATCCTGCTACCAGTACGCAGCACAAAACCACAGCCACTGAGCTCAGCAGCCTTTCACAAAGCCCCTTCTTGTGCCAGTCCAGAAGTGGCATAAAAACCCTCATCATCCTCATCATCCTGCACTGTGAATCCCCTGGCACCATGTGCTCCATCATCTCAACTAACCATTACCATTTTCTTGCTCCTACTGTAGACAAGACATGGATGGGTTGGCAAGAACTTACCGGTGTGTTATGTGACAGACAAATGCCAACCCATCTTAAATCTAAGAGTTAAAAGACAACCATCTACCCTGTTGCACTGTATGGCACTGAATGCTGGGCAGCAACAACAGGGACCAAAAGCTATCTCCATGCCATGGAAATGTGAATGCTCCATTGGATATTGGGCATCTCCCTTCTTGACCACATCACAAATGACACCATTCAACAGCATTTTTGTGTGGCACAAATTATAGAGAAGATGAGAGAAGGCCAGCTCCACTGGTATGGACATCTCCTAAGGACAGCACCTTCCACCATTGCCAAGACTGCCTACCAACTAGAAGTCAATGGCCGGTGACCTCACAGCGACCCAAAACAGAGATGGCAAGACACCATCAACTGCAAGCCTCCACCCTAGAGATGCAGCTGACCATGAAAAGTGGCATTCAATAATCCAAAAAGTGGACCCTGCACCTGCGGGAATACACTAGGAAGAAGAAGAAGAAGAAGACTGTAGACAAGGCATGCCTAGTTTTGCCCTTCGTGAGGCAGAAGATGGCTACACAAGACATGGCTAGAAGCTGCCTTGGGAAGAGCTAGGCCAGGCAGGGATTATGAGCAGTGGGATCTAGAAGACAGCAAGGTCTGCTGTGGGGGGCAGCAGAGTACAGTGGACCAATGGGGCAGAGATGGGGGGAGATGGTGATTTTGCTCATGTCACTGCAGGGGAGCTCCAATGGCCAACAGTCTGAGGACTGGGCATGAGTCCCATTCATTCAATCCTGTTATAACGTCAAATGATCACGGAACAAATGGCTGCTCAATCAAGACTACTGGAAATTAGATTCTGGCACTGGGTCTTTGAACTACAGCTTTTTTTAAAAGAAAGAATCTTAACGTTCTGTCAGCCTCCATCATACCTGCTTGCTACGGCTGCCATAGTAATGGGGAGGGGGGGCTAGGTTGGGTTAGGTATTTGGGTGGGGGTTGGGAAGATTGCTGGAGATGTCCCTGTTTGTCTCTGATTAGGACTTTGGGGAGGAAAGTTCTCATCACGTACTACCAGGCTTCACAGACATGTTTACAGCCTGGTCAAGGTCAACGGCTCCGTCGGACCAGATGTGGAAGTCCAGCCGGCCGTGCGCCCACATGACACCTTGGCACATGGGGATTGGATGATTTACCCAGGGGGGTTACGAGGGAGGGCTTTTGGATACTTTGTATATGCATTTTGCGCGCTTTTTGCTTCAGAACTTGCTTTTCCTTTGTTGCTATCACTTCTTGCCTAGTAAAATTACCCATTTCTATCAACATGGAGTCAGCATTTTTATTTCCTGGGTTTTGAAGGTAAGCACAGCTTGACACGTTCAAATTAAACAGAAATGATTCCCAGAATCCATAGTTGCTTTCTCTAATTGCATCCTGGGTTTCATCCAGGATTCTGTTCCCCAATCCCAACTCTTATTGGACATGGCATAAATCAGAGTTGAATCTTTTGCATGAAAAGCACAATGTTCAAACCACAGCTGTCAGATGTTCTGATTCAATACACCTTTTCCCCCCAGTGAGGAAGACATTCTGCATGCTCAGGAAAGAACGAGTCTTTCCCTGAATTTAGAACATTTCCCTCCAACCCACCTTGGTGGTCCAGATGATCGAATCGGAGTTGATAGTAAAATCCTGGCCTGGGGAAGTTCCGGGATCTATTCGGCCAACTTTCACAGGGGCAAAAGAAAGATTGGGGAATATACGCCAGTTAAGAATCTGATAACGAGCAGATCCCAGTCCATTTTCTGAGAAGGAGATTTCATCTCCAGCACTGTTGTTGAACTGGACATTCTTCAAATAGGCAAGAAGCTGAAAGAAAAGAGTGTTAGCGGAGATCACTCCGGAGGTCGATGGATTGTTGCTTCCCTTTTGAAGACATTGTTACTTATAAAATAAAACCCGAGATTCAAATCTAATTAACAAAATATTTATTTCAGTAGAAAAGTAATAAAAAGAATCTTTATTAGACTACATCTTATCGGCTAAGAAATAAATCACTTCTACCTTGGTAGAAATGGTGAAGAGAAAGGAAGGAGGAGACCTCAGGAATGCAGGCATGCGTAATAGAACATATCATATGTCTTCTTGACCATAAATGCAAGAAACAGTAGAAAAACATAGAGATGCACAAACTGACAATATTCACATCGTGACAAAGAGACCTTCAGAAATTGAAGTAATTGGCCGAAAGCCACAAATGAGTCATCATGGCTTCCATCATTCTCTGAGGGCCATCATCTTAAGAGATGGATTTATGTCTGAGAATCTAGAGTAGTTTTGTTGGTGGCGTTCTGAGCAATGAGGAATACTACAAATGTTTAATTACTTCCCCAATACTAACAAAGTTTGTTTTTATCATTTGGCATTTTGATCAGGGCACCATCCACCACAGTTTTATCAAAATGATATCTACATACAAAGATTTCAATGCCACATGCCAAAATTCGTTGCAAGGTTTTACTCCTGTGATGCTCGGTTATGTATATTTTTAAATGTTCACTTTGAAATTGACAATTGCAATTTAGGAATAATTAAATAATTTCTATCAAACAATTCCAGTGAGTTTTCTCTAGCCAAAAGTCTAGGAGAGCAGAATGCAGGAACAAAGTCCAACCAAGTGGGGCCATATGGAAGACATTTCTTGCCCTGGTTGGTTATTCCACTGTCCGGAGAGGTCCAAAGTTTAGCCTTTGATGCAGAACAGTCTGATGAATTTCAGACCAGGAACCCATTTTGACTGTTGCTGTGTGTTCTGGGGTTACACAGTCTGTTTTTTTTTTGCAGAAGAAGCTGAGCAATACAACAAATGGCAAACTACAAACACAAAACCCCACACCGAAGAAACACTGAAGACACAGTGAATGGGTGGAAGAGAGAAAGGACGCTCAGATGGAGAACTAAAGAAGGATGAAATGTTTGGTGGAGTGAACAAGGGGACTCTGAAGTTACCACAGCTGAGAAAAGGGTAACAGAGCCTTACAGCCATACAAGCGTCCTAAGATGCAGACCAGCTAAAGCCACAATTGGTGACAATTGGTCACAAGCAATTGTTTCCTCCCACTGTGTGATGGAGAAGAAACTCAGCCAAGTGGAAGATTGCAAGGCTACTGAAGTATCAAGGCTGGAAGGCGTTGGGCAAAAGGGGATTAAGCCCTGGAAAATGGACCAGAATTACCAATCCTTAAAAGTGAAGGCTAGCAAGGAATGGTGGTTATACTGCCTTCCTGGCTAAAATGGTGGGTAGTTAAAATAATATAGAATGAAAGAGTAATTTGTAACTTGTTTAGGTACTGTCATGAAATCTAAATTGCAGGACCCAAAGCAAGTAATCATGGCTTACTACTTTATTTATTATTAATATATGCACTGGAGGAATTCTCTCCAGAAATAATGCATGGAACTCCTGCAGAGAAAAGGATGAACTCATATTTCTGCATTTCAGATAGGAGAAGAAAATGGTATTTTCATGTATATGCTTAAGTAATATACTAGGTAAGCATAAATATTCATAATCACCAAAACTCAAGCTACAGTACTTCCCTAACCTTCTACTGTTAGTATCCCTAAGGGGGGGAAATGTCTTAATAAAGGAAACACATGAGTTACATTGCCATAGAAATGTTGCTAAGACACTTGAAAGTTGCCTTTTAATATGCCAATTAGCAAACATTTCCTTCTCCTTTTCTATTTTGCTAACACTCTGCCACTCCTCTATGGATTTATTTTCCTCACAGTGCCTGCTCTGATTTGTGACTTCACTGGCCAGAGAGATCCGTTCTTTATTCTTTGATGCAGTAATTTAAAAAAAAATCTGATGAATTTTAGACTAGATTGAGTCGTGTTCTGGGTGCTAAAGTTGACAGAGGTTGCTTTCACACAACAAGCAAAACACTGCAAACTAAATGCACGGGATGGGTCACACAGCAGGCTAAGCCATAGAAACATCCTTAGGGAATCTGAGGTGGTTCTGCAAATATGCCCACTAGGACTGTTAAATTGCCATCTTGCTCTATGTTCTTTTTTGCGCTGGTTCCTCCCTGGAATGACTTCTTTATGACAATTCTCAGACAATTTCTGAAGACCTTTGAAGAACTTTTAGGAAGGTCTTTCTTACATGAATCTCGTGGACAACTTTTTATTTATTTATTTATTTATTAGTGAGACTTAAACACCGCCTCACAGTTCAAGCACTCTCTAAGCGGTTTACACCAGTAAGCAATGTGTATATTTACATTGCCCCCAACAATCTGGGTCCTCATTTTACCTACCTCGGAAGGATGGAAGGCTGAGCCAACCTTGAGCCGGTGAGATTTGAACCGCTGACCTGTGGATCACAGTCAGCTAAAGTAGCCTGCAGTACTGCCTCTAACCGCTGCGCCACCTCGGCTCTTATTTTTATTTTATTTTATTTCTCTTCCCCCTGACTTCTTTCCAACAAAATGTTAATTTGCTTTGATGTGTTTTTTTTAATACTGTTTCAATCTGGTTTGATGCAGATTTGATGCAGTGATACGATGTGATACAGATATTCAAGAAATTCACATGGGGAGCTTCCTCTCTAAAGATCTGTGGATTGGATAGAATGTTATAGGAAGGTCTTCTCTATCAGGATCATATGGACAACTGGCTTGGTTTAAGAGCTGAAGTGGTGCAGTGGTTAAATGCAGCCATTGCAGGCTGACTGCTAGTTCAACAGTTCAGCTGTTCAAATCTCACTAGGCTCAAGGTTGACTCAGCCTTCCATCCTTCCGAGGTCAGTAAAATGAGGACCCAGATTGTTGGGGGCAATATGCTGAATTCTGTAAACCGCTTAGAGAGGGCTGTAAAGCACTATGAAGCGGTATATAAGAAAAGTGCTATTGCTATTACTCCTCTTCTCCCTCCCACCCCACAAGCCCACATTCAACAAAAGATTAAACTTAATTTGTATTATTTTTAATAACTCCTGTTTTCATCTGTTTTCAGATACATTGGTATGGTAGCATACAGATGTTTTAATGGGTGATTCAACAAATACATAAAGAAACCTTCCTCTCTATTGGATTTGATGAAAAGTCCCAGAGATTACCTGCCATGGCTGGACATTTGAGATCCTCTTTCCAAGCTTCAGCATAGCTGGTCGTGCTCCTGAACCATAAATTGCATGTAATGCATGTGCCACAGCATAAATGGCATTGTAGATATTGTAACTTTCTCCTGTCATGCTTGTTTCAAACACATATGGTGGGACATTCTGTAAATTCTCTTTTCCTGTACATGGTTTGCTCCCTGTTTGAGATATCTCTCCTGGTTTCTCGAAGTCACAGTTAAAGAGCCACCCCCACCATAGTGGGAGAAACGTATCCCCTTCTGAGTTCAAAGGGTCTAAAGACATGAGATAATGGCTGAATTCTAAGACATCCCCGGTGTCATCCCTAAAATGCAAAGCCCCATGGAAGGGCTTTAGAACACGCAATAGATATTCAGGGTTCATCGCAATAACTTTCCAATTAGATGTAAAGATCCATACTTTCAGAAACGATGCATTTCTCCTCTGTTGATAAGCTAACAAAATCACTAGTACATCTTTAAAAATACTGGAGTCATCAAACAAGATAATTATTTCAGCTTTAGACCAAGTGTTGAAAAAATAATCAAACTCTGGAGAAGCGTGAAAATCCAATTTCATCATTTCAGTGAAGGCCAGGCAGATCTCCTTCTCCTTCAGCATTGGCTTCAGAGATGACATGAAATGTTCTCCACTGTCATCTTCAGGGGCCACCAGCCCAACCCAGTTCCACTGGAAATACAGGAGCAGCTGGACTAAACCCACATACTGAGGAAACTCATTGGGATTAATCCTGAAGAAGGAAGGATGAACTCTTCTCTCTCCCTGAGAGAACTCAAAGCCAACACCGAGCTGGAGGAAGTGATAATCCTCTTTAAGAGACAAAGTACATTTTTGTGGTGAGTTTAGGGGTTCTCATTGTGTGCTGACCAGTCAGGCTGTGTCATTTTGAGTGGCAGGCTTCATCTTCCTCCCTTCTTAGGAAGAGCCACAGTTACCTATTTTGCCTGGTTGTGATAGATCAGAAGTCAAAGGAACAAAACATAAATCTGATACAGAGAATAAACTGCACTAAAAGGTGCAGAAAGATGAAATTTTTAAATGAAAGTCAGGTTTTAATTCCTCTTGGCAAGGGCCGTATTTGAGATTTATATCAATATCTCTTTATATAATTTATATAAATATTTATCTTGACATATAAAATATAAAAATGAATTCACCTAGATTGGAACATGAATTATTACATACCCCTGATATGTCCACCCCACCCAAACTTCTTTGGCTTCTGTGTGTCCTTCTGTTTGTCTACAAACAACAAAACCAACAAAATGAAATTTAACACAGAGAAAAGTAAAATTCTGCACCTAGGCAAGAAGAATGAAAAATACACATACAAACTGGGTGAAACCACACTCAATAGCAGAGATTGCGAGAGGGATCTCGGAGTCCTGGTAGACAGCCAACTAAATATGAGCCAGCAGTGTGCAGCAGCAGCCAAAAAGGCAACGCAGTCCTGAGCTGCATAAATAGAGGGATACAATCAAGGACCAGAGAGGTACTAGTACCACTCTATAAAGCCTTGGTCAGACCACACCTAGAGTACTGCATCCAGTTTTGGTCACCACACTACAAAAAAACTACCTGCTGTTAGTGCCCAGAGTCCCCCGGGAGTTGGGCGGCATAGAAATTTTAATAAATAAATAAATAAATAAATAAATAAATAAATAAATAAATAAATAAATAAATAAATAAATAAATAAATAAATAAATAAATAAATAAGACATTGAAACTCTAGAGAAAGTGCAGAAGAGAGCAACCAGGATGATAAAGGCTCTGGAAAATAAAACATACAAAGAGCGATTGCAGGAACTGAGCTTGGCCAGTCTGGCGAAGAGAAGGACCAGGGGTGACATGATAGCAGTGTTCCAATACTTGAGGGGATGCCACAGAGAAGAGGGGGGTCAGGCTGTTCTCTATGGCACCAGAAAGTCAAACAAGGAATAACGGATGGAAGCTGACCAAGGAGAGATTCAACCTGGAAGTGAGGAGAAACTTTCTGATGGTGAGAGCGATCAACCAGTGGAACAGCTTGCCAGCGGAGGTTGTGAGAGCCCCAACACTTGCTACCTTCAAGGGGAGACTGGACTGCCATCTGTCTCAAAGGGTGTAGGAACTCCTGCTTGAGCAGGGAGTTGGACTAGATGACCTACAAGGTCCCTTCAACTCTAACAATAAATCTAAATCTAAAAATCTACTCCATACTGTACATACTTCTATAAAACTGAAGAAGTGTCTTGCATGAGTAGCAAAGCCTTTTCCAAGGAAAAACAAAGTCCAGTATTCTTTTGAAAAAGCATCTTTGGGACAACTGTGACCTGGATGAATGAGAATCTCCATAGACATTCAAATATAGCATGGATTATCTAAGTGTTTCCCAACCTTGGCAACTTGAAGATATCTGGACTTCAACTCCCAGAATTCCCCAGCCAGCATTCGCTGGCTGGGGAATTCTGGGAGTTGAAGTCCAGATATCTTCAAGTTGCCAAGGTTGGGAAACACTGATCTAAGTCATATACCCACCCACCCCAACACCTTTGTTCTTATTCTTGGATTCTGTGTGTGTCTGCTGTTTAAGAACTTCATACTGTATCCAATGCAGCCCCCTTACCTGTGGGATCTTGAAGATGCTGAAGATGGAAGCCATCTGCCTTGAGGATTTGTAGTTGTCACCTCCAATGACAGAGAGCAGAGTGTCCTTCCTGTCACATTTATAACCTGGAACCATTCGACCTTGTGTGGAGAGTAGCCAGAGGCTAAATAAGAAAATATTCCTCTCCATCTGCTTATTGTCATACAAGTCATATCCAAGGGTGATGTTGGGGAGGACAACTGGATCCTTATTCACCTCCGTGACAGCAAACATCAAGGCCAGGAACTGCTGGTAGTTTTGGGGTAGGGGTCTATAATGAGAAAAGGATTGAGGAACATTATAGGAAAGATCTTGTGTGCTGGTGGAATTGGTCTTGTCTTTTCTGTGTGTCCTTGCAGCTGTAAGTCACAAGTTTCCTTGGGCTGTTTTGGATTTTTTTTTAAGGATGTTCCTTGATTGTACTTGGATGGATTTCTGAGAAAGGAGAAAAGCCAGGCCGTCTTTATCCCAGATCAGTTTATACCCCTCTATTCTCCCTCCTCTCTTCACTTTCCTCCAGTGCCTGAAATGCTCCCCAGTTGCTCCTCTTCCATCCTAATCAGTTTGATTCTCTCTTGGAGCAGCTTCTTCAGGTCTGAGCAAAAGACTCCAGTGGGGCCCACAGCTCAGATTTACTAAGGGCCATTATTCATCAGCTCTGCTGATTCCTAAATTCAGGGTTTGGGTTTTTGTTTTTTTTACAGTACCCCACATTGGGAAAGGACAGAGCTTTTCTTTGAGGTTTTTTTTTTTGAGGTTATGTATTTGTGAAATGAATATATGCAACGGAATGTGGCATTGCTGTTCGATACTATAGAGAGCCAACAAACAGAAGTCTTCAAAGTGTTAAATATAATTTACTTAAATAAACTTGTAAAACTTCAAAACAAACAGTCCACGAAGAATCTTTCTTTAACTTATCTTCTTTTTTCAATATACAGACACAAAGTCACACACTTAGCACTTAGCTATTCACTCAGCAAACAGTTCATCAAAAACCTTAAACTTCTTTCTGGTAGCGTCTTGTCTTCAAACAGATACAGGAGCAATGAGTAGAAGCAATCACTAAGCACACAGACGCACAAATTACTCAAGCTAACCTGTTCTCTTTTATAATTATCAGCAAGCCTACAATGCTTACAATTTAAAGCAATACCACTTTTTTATATAAACATAGATTAGTGGTTTATTTATACATTAGTAACCCAATCAGTTTTAAACATAGTACTGACATTCTCCCCTTTGGGTTTCTAATGTATAACACTTTACAATCTTACATTCAATTTATCACAACCTTCTTTAAGTCTCGTACCACTTTTCTTTCAATCTATTTACAATTTCCTTTGACATTACCTTCAGTTTTTGCAAAAATTGCAATGTCATCAGTAAATAGTGACAACAAAATAACATCACCATTTTCTTCTTTCCTAAATAAACATGGATCTGCTAAACCTGTAATAAATCCCATATTTATCAATTGATTAACTATGCACTGGTTCCACTCAAACCTAGCATGTTTTTAACCCATATAAACTTTTCTCAATTTCCAATAACCAGTATTCCTTTAATGACTGTAATTCTCTATTCATTGCTTCTCTCCATAACTTCTACTCTCGGTCAGAATACAGTTTAATATCATTATAGCAACAAGGTGCTATTTCTACCTGACAAGCAACATTAGCTTGATATCTATCAGGTTCCTTTCTGATTCTACTACCTTTTCTAAGCAATACTCTACTACTAGTTGTAGAACTCTCATTCCTTTCCAATTCCGTTTTAACCTCCCCTATTGGAAATTCTTCCTCTTCTACTGAAGATTCTTCCTCTTTAATTTTATTTTCCAAATATCTCTTAGGATAGGTGTTTCTAGTGCCTTTGTCCCAGAATCTTCTATGCAATAAAGGTATACAATTATTATGTGGCTTCCTATTGTCAAACACTGAATTAGTCTTACTAACTTGGTTATCATTTAACAAAAACAAACCATCTTCTGATTTAACTGTAATTAACTTGCCCTGTTTTTCAATCAAACATTCATTATTTTTAAACATTACAGTGTAACCTGCCCTAACCAAAACATTTGCAGATATTAAATTATACACCAATTTAGGCATATATAGCATAGACAATGTATCATTAATCCCCAAACAATAAGCTTTTCCTTCCCCTTTTGCCCGCATTTTCCAACCATTTGCAAGAGCAATATACTGATTACTTTTAAACATTTTTACAAACCGTTTCTTATTGTTTGAAATACATTGAGTCGCTCCACTATCTATGACCCATTTACCATTATTTCTTTTATCATTAACCTTTGGCATAGCAAAACCTACATTCTTATTTGTATTTTTTTACAGTATTTTGCTATATGACCTTTAACCCCACTATTATAGCATTTCCTGACATAATAAACACTAGAAGATGTCTTCTCTTCTTCTCTTTGATTCTGTACTCCTGTTCTCATCTGCTTTCTGTCCTCCCTCCTTCTCAACTCTTCAAGTAATCTTACAAACAGTCACAAAGCCAATTACTCAACAGTAAAGTAGCAAATAGCTTCAGCAGAGAGTCAGCAATCCGGAACACACAGTCCTCAATCTTCTTGGCATCATCGTCATTATCAGGATCCAAAGCTGATATATCTGGAGGATTATTTACTACGTTCCATAGTCTCTCATTCCTCAACAACATTTTACATTTAGTAGACCAGGATTCATAGTTAGTTCCATCCAGCTGAGTTATCATGATCAGATAGCTTGACTTCACTTGTGCCATTGTTGTACACTTCAACTTACTGAATATTAAGACTCAATATCTTCTTAGCAACACACCACTCTTTATAGCTCTGGCTCTGGCTCTGGGCCCATAACCAATGTTGAGGTTATGTATTTGTGAAATGAATATACGCAACGGAATGTGGCGTTGCTGTTCGATACTACAGAGAGCCAATAAACAGAAGTCTTCAAAGTGTTAAATATAATTTACTTAAATAAACTTGTAAAACTTCAAAACAAACAGTCCACGAAGAATCTTTCTTTAACTTATCTTCTTTTTTCAATATACAGACACAAAGTCGCACTCTTAGCACTTACCTATTCACTCAGCAAACAGTTCATCAAAAACCTTGAACTACTTTCTGGTAGTGTCTTGTCTTCAAACAGATACAGGAGCAATGAGTAGAAGCAATCACAATGAGTAGAAGCATGTGAAGATCACTAGAACACATATTTCTGAAAGTAGTCCCGGAAGGAAGGAAGGAAGGAAGGAAGGAAGGAAGGAAGGGAGGGAGGGAGGGAGGGAGGGAGGGAGAGGGAGAGGGAGAGGGAGGGAGGGAGGGAGGGAGGGAGGGAGGGAGGGAGAGGGAGAGAGAGTCTTGTGCTCAGAAATGGTTACCAGCAGTGGTGGGCTGCAACCGGTTTAACAATCGGTTCGGTGATTGCGCACCTAATGCGCTTGTGAAGGAAGGAAGGAAGGGAGGGAGGGAGGGAGGGAGGGAGGGAGGGAGGGAGGGAGAGAGAGAGAGAGAGAGAGAGAGAGAGAGAGAGAGAGAGAGAGAGAGAGAGAGAGAGAGAACAATCATCTATATTGTTCCCATCTAGTTGAAACTTACATTATTTTTTTACTAAGCAGGAATGGGTCCCCTTGAAAATTTGGGGGACTGGAGGGCACATAAGTTAGCAGGGGCAAATTCCCCCCAATAATCAGATCACCACGCCTGTAATATTCCCATCCACTCCGAAACTTTAAATGTTTTTGCGACACACATATCCTTTGAATCTTCTTAGCAGTAACTGGAGCAAGGAGCCAGAAGAGCAGCAGGAGCAGGAGAGGCCGCCCAGCCATCCTTCTCACCTTCCCTCCTAGATCAGAAATCAAGCATTGTGCAGAAGCTGAATTGCAGGTAGCACTTGAATTCTCAGCAGAGCTTTAGCATCATAGAAACCATTCCATACCACCTGGATGGCCTTGGGGCAAATTTATATGATCCATGCTTTCTTTTATCTGTGTTTGGGATGTGACCAAAGAGAAAACAAAGGCCAGTTGAGACTCTTCAAGCTAAGAGTTCGCTCTTTGCAAGACTAGGCAAGCTGTCATGTCCTGCCCCCTCTGGGAAAACTCAGAGCATCCTGCTTAAAGCAGGTTTTAACATGGAAGATTTCTGCGTGTTGAAATCCACAAGAGATGCATTAAGAATTACTATTCTGATAATTGCAAGGAGAAGCAATTGTCCTATCTACAGAGCAATAGATGCTTATTGCACATCAGATGGCTAAAAACATGTTTGTATCTCTTGTTGCTAATCCACAGAGTTTGAGAATAAAGTGAAGTTTGGTATTTGACCTACGTGAATCTGAGCACATGCACACAAGATGGAGTTTGGCCTTGGTCACAGTTTGTTCAAATAGTTTCAGCTAAATGGGATACGCGACAATCACTTGACCCCCTACTAAGTGTGAGCAATCATATCAATGTTTAGATGGGAGAAGTTGTTTCTTTATGCCTCAGTGGCAGGAGATGAAATTTAAAACTAACTAACTAAAGGGTTGGAGCCCAACCCCTCATTTAATTTAATTTAATTTAATTTAATTTAATTTAATTTAATTTAATTTAATTTAATTTAATTTAATTTAATTTAATTTAATTTAATTTAATTTAATTTAATTTAATTTAATTTAATTTAATTTAATTTAATTTAATTTAATTTAATTTAATTTAATTTAATTTAATTTAATTTAATTTAATTTAATTTAATTTAATTTAATTTAATGGATTTCTATGCCGCCCACTCCCTGGGGACTCTGGGCGGCTCACAACATGTTAGACTCCATTACAAAATAAAATGCAACAATTAAAATATATAACAATATCAAATACAATAATTAAAAAATACAAAAAATACAAAAGTTAAAAAGAGTATCTCATTACCATCATGGGGGGAGACCCTTATTTAATCTAGTTGGTCTCACTTTCACCCCGCCTGCCAGAAGAGCCAAGTTTTTATTGCTTTCCGGAAGGCCAGTAGTGTGGGGATGGTCCTGATCTCCGGGGGAAGCTGGTTCCACAGGGAGGGAGCTCCCACAGAGAAGGCCCTCCCCCTCGGCCCCGCTAGCCGACATTGTTTGGTCGACGGGACCTGGAGGAGGCCGACTCTGTGGCCCTAACCGGTCGTAGGGAGGTATGCGGCAGGATGCGGTCCTGAAGGTAACCTGGCCCTGAGCCATGTAGGGCTTTAAAGGTAACGACCAACACCTTAAATTGGATCTGGAGACTAATGGGCAGCCAATGCAGCTGGCGGAGGATCAGTGTTACGTGGGTGCATCTGGGTACACCCACCACAGCTCGCGCAGCTGCATTTTGCACCAATTGCAGTCGCTGGACACTCTTCAAGGGGAGCCCCATGTAGAGCGCATTGCAGTAATCCAGCCGTGAGGTGATAAGGGCATGAGTGACTGTGAGAAGTGCCTCCTTCTCCAAGTAGGGTCGCAATTGGTGCACAAGACGTACTTGTGCAAAGGTCCCCCTAGCCACAGCTGAAAGATGTTCCAATTTTAGCTGTGGGTCTAGGAGGACACCCAAATTGCGAACCCGTTCTGAGGGAGCTAATTTCTCCCCCCCAAGAACCAAGGAGGGACAATTGGTCGAGTCCTTAGGTGGCAATATCCACAGCCACTCAGTCTTGTCAGGGTTAGGTTTTAGCCGGTTCTTCCCCATCCAGACCCTAACATCGTCCAGGCAGCGGCCCATTACATCTACGGCTTCCCCGAATTGAGACGGGGTGGAGATGTACAACTGGGTATCATCAGCATATTGCTGATACCTCACCCCGTGTCAAGGTGTCTCAGAGAGGCCTTCTCAGTTTGAGGTCCGGTATCACATGTGTGCTGATGATACTCAATTGTACAACCGTTGACTGACTAAACAATGTAGTCAGCTTTTTTGACAGATCTGTCAGCCGGAAATCCTAATCTTTTGTGTGTTCATGCATTATTTTTCTTTTTGTGCTGAAAAGATCTAAAATACAACAGAGAAGGACATAAAGGCCAATGACCCTAAGATGTGGTCTTGTTAGATCGGCCCATGTATGCATGTGTGAGTGAAAGTTATTTTTAAATATTGATAGTATTTTAACATGTTTTTAAATTGCTTTTATTGATTATATGTTTCTATACCTGCTGTTAGCCGCCCAGAGTCCCCCGGGAGTTGGGCAGCATAGGAATTTTATAAATAAATAAATAAATAAATAAATAAATAAATAAATAAATAAATAAATAAATAAATAAATAAATAAATAAATAAATAAATAAATAAATAAATAAATAAATAAACCCAAATAAATAAATAAATAAATAAATAAATAAATAAATAAATAAATAAATAAATAAATAAATAAATAAATAATAAATAAATAAAAATGTCTATTGAGTTTTGTGGTAGGGAAAGGTTAGGGTACTTTTAATCTGTTAATTCTGATTTTTGTTAATGTTGTTGCAGGAGATTGTTAACAGACATGGATAGGTGTATCCCCTGTTCCTCTGACAGGTCTATCAATTTCATAGGTGATTGATAGTACTGACAGAAGAAGCACACCCTAAAGATTAAAAAACAACAACAGCTTGAAACTCATATACAACTCTTTTAGGAGAAGAGTGAAGCTAGCTAGCTAGTTTTCTCAATGGTACATGACAATACCCTGAGTGAAATTATTGAGGAGTGAGAAGGATGGCCTGTGGGGGTCAGGACAAATTGAGAGATTCTGTTGTAAAATATGAATACTTTCAGGTGTGCCTCCGTTCAAAACCCAAGAAAGGAAAACCCCAACTCCATGTTTATAGAGAAAGGTACTTTTACTGAGTATGAACTGACAACAGCAAGATCAAAGCAAGATCTGCGGCTAAAGGCATGAAAATTACATATTGAAAGCATTTCCAAATCCCTCCCCCCAAGGACCCTGGCTGAATGTCCAATCCCCAGCCCCCCAGGATGTCATGTGGGGTGCATCTTCAGGTGGAGCCATTCATCTGGTATGCCAGGATGGTTGACCTTGAACTGGCTATAAACAAGTCCAGCTGCACAGCAGATGATGAGAAGGTTCCTCCCTTTTTCTAATAATAAATCTAAATCTAAACATCTACATGAAACTGCTGGGTGAGATTATCCGACGAAAAATGCTCACTAGGAACAGCTGACATCTATGAAAAGTAAAATAGGGAGTGTTTATTGCTGATCAACAGGTATCCCAAAGATGCTTTTTCAAGAGGCAACTGGACTTTCTCATTGTTTTTTAAGGTGTTTCGCTTCTCATCCAAGAAGCTTCTTCAGCTCTGACTGGATGTAGGGGAATGGAAGGATTTATATTACTTGCAGACAGGTGGTCATTTGCATTATTTTAGGGGGCTGTTGAGGCCACCAGGAGGTTTATCTGTGTCCTCAGGGTCACCTGAGTGGTGCAAATGGGGGTGGAGCCTTCTTGGAACTGTTGAAAGGACTGTGTTGTAGACTGGAGATAGATGATGCCATATCCCTCCCCCTGTATTGAGAAAGGTTGGTAAATTTTGATATAGATGGCCTCTTTGACCCCTCTTTCAAACCAGCAGTCCTAAATGTCCAAAACGTGGGCATTGCTGTTTTCAAAAGAGTGGCCTTTGTCTTTCTTCTTTCTTTCACTCCCCACCATTCAGTCAGAGCGGAAGAAGCTTCTTGGATGAGAAGCAAAACCTCTTCAAAGAAAAACAAGAAAGTCCAGTTTCCTCTTGAAAAAGCAATTTTGGGACAACCAATATCTGGATGACTGAGAATATCCATAGACACTAGCAGGGAATTTTCAAAGCCTCAAGAGACCATGGAAACAAATATATACGCTCAAACTGACACCAAACCTAACCTTTTAAAACACTATAGTAAAAATGCAAATTAAATTAATAAAATAACAAAATATCCTCCTTAATATAATAAACATAACTTTAACACCAAGCGTTATTTCCACAGAGGGCACTGGGTCTCACTGGGGACAATGGGAAGGCATGGGAGGAAGGGAGGGAAGGATAGGTGATGGTTGCTGACATCAGATATATTGTGATCAGTTATAGCACTTCATAAGGTATTATTTAATCAAAGTGTTCCTCCTTCTCTGTCATTATATTTTAAAAATATCATCACATATTAAACATGCCTCAATATAAATATAAATGTTTACTATTCCTGTATTAAAATGTTTGTTCCTTATCATATTTTCTCTACAGTTAAGATGGGGCCTCAGTATGTAGCATTTGGGGGAAAAGATGCAAGCCAGGAGACCAGCCCAAGAGGCCAAGATGGAGAAGATCTCCATGGCCACCATGGACTTCCCTTTGGTGCTCAGGTAGGTGGGGAGGAAGGTGATCCCAAAACTGCAAAAGACCAGTGTGCTGAAAGTAATGAATTTGGCTTCATTAAAATTTAATCTCTACGATTAAAAAAAGAAATACAAGCAGGAAATTATACAAAGCATCAGAAGACTATGGAAACAAATATATACACACATACACATTGATATGGCATCTAATCTTTTAAAACACTAAAATAGTAAAATATCTAATTAAGAGGAATAAAATTGAAAAATATACCTCTTGAAAAATAACTTATCTTTAACAGAAAGCTTTCTTTCTACATAGGGAAATGGGCATCAATGTGGACAACTGGACGGGATAGGATGAAAATGCCGGCATGATTGTTGCTGATAGCAGTTTCATTTATTCATTTATTCATTTACTTATTCATTCAATCTTTATATCTGTGCACCTCAAACAAGCGACTGTTATTGTAACCGGTTATAGCAGTTGATAAGGCATTATTTAATGGACATGTTCCTGTTTCCCACTCAGCATGTATTAGAAAAGTCATAGGATACTAAACATGCTTCAAAGATAAATTTAAATGTCTCCCATGCATGCATCAGTTAGAGATTTTTGTTCCTTATCATATTTTCCCTACAGTTAAGATGGGGCCTCAGTATAATAATGTAGCATTTGGGGGAAAAGATGCAAGCCAAGAGACCAGCCCCAGAGGCCAAGATGGAGAAGATCTCCACAGCCACCATGGACTTCCCTTTGGTGCTCAGGTAGGTGGGCAGGAAAGTTATCCAAACACTGCAAAAGACTAACATGCTGAAAGTAATGAACTTGGCTTCATTAAAGCTGTCAGGCAACTTCCTAGCCAAAAAGGCCACCATGAAACTCACAAGGGCCAAGAAACCCAGGTAGGCAAGGACAGCATAAAACATAGAAGCTGAGCCTTCATTACATTCCAAGATGGTTTCTCCAGTCAACGAGTGGTAGTCCAAGTTGGGAAATGGGGGAGAGGTTACCAGCCAGGTGGCACAAAGAACTGCTTGAATCAAGGGACAGGCTACAACAATGGAGTTTGTCAATGGCTTTCCTAAGAATTTCCTTGTCTTATTCCCTGGCTTGGTGGCCATGAAGGCCAGAACCACCATGACAGTTTTTGCCAACACAGAGGAAACTGCAAGGGAAAAGAGAATGGCAAAGGTAGTTTGTCGGAAGAGACAGAGGAGTTTTCTGGGTCGACCAATGAAGAGGAAGGAGCAGAGGAAGCAGAGCAAGAGGGAAACCAGAAGAATGTAGGAGAGATCTCGGTTGTTGGCCTTGACAATTGGTGTATCGTGTTGCTTAAGGAAAATTGCCAAAACTGCTAATGTGATCAGAGAAAGGAAGAGAGCCAGAGATGTTAAAGTATATCCCAGGGTCTCTTGATAGGCAAGGAAGTGGATCTTCTTGGCAATGCAGTGGTCCTTGTCCTTGTTGGGATATTGGTCTTCTGTGCACGGGTCACAGCGAGCTGCATCTGGAATGAAGACTCTTTGGTTCAGTATTTCATGGGCATCCACAGTGAGCTTCATCCCTCCCACTTAGAGGCTCAGGTGTGACTCCCATCTATAGGGGCCAACTCAAAAGGAAAGTGGTGGAAGGACCTGTGGTCAACTGATGACCCTGAAAAGGGAAAATCATCCTGGTTCAAAATAAGCCTGGGCAGCATTTGTCAGAGACTGTCATTTCTTCCACTCCAATCTCTGGGCACTTGCATTGTTATTTTGGCTTTTTTGTGAGAGAAAGGTTGGCACTCCACACACCCCCATAATGGAAGTTGAAGACAATTAACCTCTCAGTTAGGAATCCTGCTTTTTGCTGTTATAAGATCATAACACATGCATGCGCGCGCACACACAAACACAGATATCTGTAATGGGACGTGGGAGAGGCAATTCCTCAATTTGAAATCAGTTTCTCCCATCATTCAGTCAGAATTTTTTTTGCAGGGAGTACCATATTTTTCGGAGTATAAGATGCACTCTCCTCCCTTTAAAAGTGGGTAAAAGTTTGGTGCATCTTATAGACTGAATATGGGCATTTTTGGCCGCCCGAAAACCCCCTGTGCATCCTGTTTTTGCCCAAAACAGCCCCATTTTTGGTGAAAATGGGATGCACAGAAGGTTTGGGAGGCCTGCAAAGTGCTCCTGGGGGCTGGGGAGGGCAAAAACCAGACACGTAGAGGCCAAAAATTATTTTTTTCTTGCTTTTTTTTCAAAATCTAGATGAGTCTTATACTCTGGTGCATCTTATAGCCCGAAAAATAAGGTAAATAGCAGACATAGGCAGATTGATCTATATCTCTTACAGGGCTGTATGTTTCCAGGGAGACTGATAGTCCTGACAGAAGCAGCACATGGCAAGTAACACAACTGTCAGGTCCACCGTCGAATCCTGCCATTCTGCTGGAAGAGGGGGAGAGGAAGCTTGCTGGCATTTTCACATGCTTTTGTTTTGACTGTAACTGCTTGGGAATTAGGGAATTTGCAGATGGAGCGGATTCCCTCCCAGACAGTTACAGCCTGAGTTCAAGGCCGTCATGCCCTAAGAGTGAACCGTTATCTGCCTAGTACCTCAGAGTTTCCATAAAACCTTGCGGCATCACATTGGCTGCCGGTGGGCTACTCTGGGGAGTTGGGTTTAGGGAAACAAAAGGATGCTGTTTGCTTTACGCAGGATTTTTCAGATCTCGCCTTTCTTTCATGAAATCACTTTCTCTCAGTAAAAGTTCTTTTGATTCCACTTAATGGATTCAAAAGTCTTGCTTTACTGAGGGACTAGCTGAGGTGGGTCCTTACAAACAACATTTGAACACTCAACCACCACTCTGTGTCATTCATTCAGAAAAGTGATCAGGAGTTTGTTTTCCCACTGGTATGTGACAGGAAGATGGGAAACGACAGCAAGGAATATGAAAATTGCTGCCTTGAGTTCACCCTGTGTGAAATTGGGTCAGGAGAACAGTTCTGCCTATCCTCATTCCTCAGGAATGGGCAATTAGACTGGGGATCAGAATAATTTCCATCCATATTGTGAAGCAGGTTATACCTACCACACATGACCAAGAATCTCTTCATATTTGGGTTTATTCCTTGATCCAGGAAGATTAACAGGGTTAACAGATTAACAGAAATGGAAGGGACCTTATAGGTCATCTAGTCCAACCCCCTGCTCAAGCAGGAGACCTGACACCATTTCTGACAAATGGCAGTCCAATCTCTTCTTGAAAGTCTCAAGTGATGAAGCTTCCACAACTTCTGAAGGCAACGTCTGTTCAATTGGTTGATTATTCTCACTGTCAGAAAGTTCCTCTTTGTTTCTAGGTTGAATCTCTCCTTGATCAGTTTCCATCCATTATTCCTTGTCTGGCCTTCAGGTGCTTTGGAGAATAGCTTGACCTCCTCCTCTCTTTTGCAGCCCCTCAAAGATTGGAACACTGCTATCATGTCTCCCCTGGTCCTTCTCTTCACTTAGCCTTGCCCAGTTCCTATAACCGTTCTTCATAGGTTTCAGCCTCCAGTCCCCTAATCATCTTGGTTGCTTTTCTCTGCACTCTTTCTAGAGTCTCAACATCTGTTTTATAGTTTGGTGACCAAAACTGCATGCAGTACTCTAGGTGTGGTCTTACTAAGGCTTTATATATGGTATTAGTACCTCACTTGTATCTCTCTGTTAATGCAATCTAGGATTTTATTGGCTTTTTGGCTGCTGCTGCACACTGCTGGCTCATATTTAGCTTGTTGTCCACTAAGACTTCAAGATCCCTCTCACAGTCACTGCTATTAATCCTGGTTTCACCCAGTATATGTGTACTTTTGGTTTTTCTTACCTAACTGTAGGACTTTACTTTTCCCTACATTGAATTTCATTTTGCTAGATAGAGCCAGATCTACATTTGATGTATACTCTACCTGTCTGATTAGAAATGGTCCCTTCTGGACAAGGGGCACATTGGTAGCAGCAAACCTCCTTGCCTTCTGGGACAGTTTTTTTCTCTCCCGCCTGGCATCTCTTCTTGCCACACCTGGCAAAGGGCACTTTCTGAAAGAGAAAAGAGAAATGTTTGAGATGGTCTGTTTAATGATCATGCATCATTTAATTTCCAAATTAACAGAATAACAGAGTTAGAAGGAACCTTGGCAGTGGTGGGTTCCTACCAGTGCGGTCCACTCTATAGCACCGGTAGCAGCCTGTGGTGACATCACAGTACCGGTGCGGTCGGTTGCCAGTGCCTGGGGGCTGCCATTTTAAAAAAATGTTTTTTATTTTTTTTAAAAAAATTCTTCTGCGCATGCCCAGAAGCCGAGCTTCCGGCACTGCACATGCACTGCCTTCCTACCCCACAGTGAGTCCAAGCAGGGGAGGATGGCTGAGGGAGCGCGTGAGATGCTGAAAGAACGGGCGGTAGGAGCTATCTCCATTCCCCTCCCTTCAGCAGTCCAAGAAGCCACGAACGTGCAGTGATGATCCTAGGCATTTTCACACGTTTGAGGCTTCTCAAACTGCTGAGGGGAGGGGAAATGGGTGGCAGGACCTATCTCTGTTTCCCTCCCTTCAGCAGTCCAAGAAGCCACGAATGCGCGGTGATGATCCCAGGCATTTTTGCACATTCGAGGCTTCTCGAGCTGCTGAGGGGAGGGGAAATGCGCGGCAGGAGCCTAGGATCATCGAATGGGAGAAGCATTCAGGCTGGATGGAGCCTCCTAGAAGAACTGCTGCTGCGGACTTGCTGCTCCCGCTACGGGGGGCTGCGTTGCAGGTGGGCAATGTCCCCCCACTTCTCCGGCCACTGCCAAGCTCCCAAGGCCACCAGGCTCGGCCACCACCATCCGGCTCCTCCCACCCCTTCCCCACCTTTAATAAGCCCGGGGTGGGAGAAGACCCCGGGCTCGCTCGCAATAGGCTTCAGGCCTGTCCCTGAGGAGCGGTGGTGGTATCACCGTCAATACTGCCAGGAGCTTCCCTCCTCTGCCGCCGCCTCCGCAGGCGCCGCTTCCAGCCAGGGGACTGAGCACAGTGGATGAAGGCCCAGCCACAGCCCTGCTCTTCACTTGCTGCCATCCAATACTCCATCACCTCTGCTGACCTTCACCATATTTTACCTCCTGCTGTTGATGATGCATGTCAGTATTAGCCCTTCATAAGGCTGCTGCTGCTAGCTACCCAAGAGCCGAGTTGGTGCAGTGGTTAAATGCAGCACTGCAGGCTACTGCTAGTTCAGCAGTTCAGCTGTTCAAATCTCACCAGGCTCAAGGTTGACTCAGCCTTCCATCCTTCCGAGGTGGGTAAAATGAGGACCCAGATTGTTGGGGGCAATATGCTGAACTCTGTAAACCGCTTAGAGAGGGCTGTAAAGCACTATGAAGCAGTATATAAGTCTAAGTGCTATTGCTATTGCTACCCAAGTCCTTATTCCCAAGGTCTCATGAGTAAACTGCCATGAGAGACTTAGGCAGGCCAGGTGTGTGCATCCTCAGCAGTGGGAGGAAGAACATGGTGAAGGTCAGCTGGAAGGGCCAGGGCACATTCTGCCTTTGAACTTCAGCTATTTCTAAAAGAAAGAATCGTAATGTTCTAACCGAACAGGAATGATCCAGGGAGTCCACTATTGCCTTCTCGAATTGCACCCTGGATTTCAACTAGGATTCAACTGGGTTTCAACTAGGATAGAACCATGGTGGCACAGTTGTTAGAATGCAGTATTACAGGGAAACTCTGCATTCCACTGCCAGGAGTTCAATCCTGACTGGCTCAAGGTTGACTCATCCTTCAATCCTTCCTAGATGGGTAAAATGAGGACCCAGATTGTTGGGGGCAATAGGCTAACTCTGTAAACTGTTTAGAGAGGGCTGTAAAGCACTGTGAAGTGGTATATAAGTCTAAGTGGGAAGGAAGGAAGGAAGGAAGGAAGGAAGGAAGGAAGGAAGGAAGGAAGGAAGGAAGGAAGGGCCATGGTGGCTCAGTGGCTAGAATGCAACATTGCAGCCTGATTCTGCCCACTGCCAGCAGCTCGATCCTGACCGACTGTCCTTCCAAAGTCGGTAAAAGGAGAACCCAGATTGTTGAGGGCAATATGCTGACTCTGTAAACTGCTTAGAGAGGGCTGTAAAACACTGTGAAATGGTATATAAGTCTAAGTGCTAAGTGGGAAGGAAGGAAGGGAGGGAGGGAGGGAGGGAGGGAGGGAGGAAGGAAGGAAGGAAGGAAGGAAGGAAGGAAGGAAGGAAGGAAGGAAGGAAGGAGAAGGGAAGGGTCATGGTGGCACTGGTTAGAATGCAGTATTGCACGGTGATTCTGCCCACTGCCAGGAGTTCAATCCTGACCAGCTCAAGGTTGATTCATCCTTCCAGTGGTGCAGTGGTTAAATGCAGCCATTGCAGGCTGACTGCTAGTTCAACAGTTCAGCTGTTCAAATCTCACTAGGCTCAAGGTTGACTCAGCCTTCCATCCTTCCGAGGTCGGTAAAATGAGGACCCAGATTGTTGGGGGCAATATGCTGAACTCTGTAAACCGCTTAGAGAGTGCTGTAAAGCACTATGAAGCGGTATATAAGAAAAGTGCTATTGCTATTGCTATTGCTTCTGAGGTCAGTAAAATGAGGACCCAGATTGTTGAGGGCAATATGCTGGCTCTGTAAACCACTTAGAGAGGGCTGCACAGCATTATGAAGCGGTATATAAGTCTAAGTGCTATTGCTATTTTTTCCTAATCCCAACTCTCCTTGAACATGGCACAAATCAGATTTGAATCCATTTCATGAAAAGATCTTTCACCACTTGGCTATCAATTTTTCTGCTTCAATCCATCTATTCCCCCCCCCCCAATGACAAGGAAATTCTGCATTGCTAAGAGAGAATGAATCATTTCCTGAATTCATAACATTTCTTTCTAGCCTACCTTTCTGGCCCAGGTGATTGCACCAGAGTTGATAGTAAAATCCTGGCCTGGGAGAAACCTGGGATTTTTTTGCCCGACTTTCACATGGACAAAAGACTGGTTGCGGAGGAAAAGCCAGTTGAGAAGATCATACTGAGGTGTTCCGAATCCATTTTTTGAGATTGTGACTTCATTTCCAGTGCTGTCATTGAATCGGACATTCTTCAAATAGGCAAGAAGCTGAAAGAAAGAAAAAATAGATCTTTAGCAACTGGGGTGATTGGAAAAGAGAAACCATGGCTTCTAGCATTCCACGTTGAACCATCATTTTAGGAGATAATTGCAAGCCTGTGAATCTAGACATCAGGAGCAGCATCAAATAGCAGGAAAGTATCATGGGGCATGAGTGATCCCACCATTGCAAAAATATTCTATTATGGGGTGATTGTATCATGGTTTCTTCACCCAAATCCAATAGAATAATTCTTACAAAGGTTTTCATGCAAAATTCCAAATATTAATTTTTATTTTAGCTGCTGTAATTCTTGGAATACTGCATCCAGTTTTGGTCACAAACGTTACAAAAAAGATGTTGAGACTCTAGAAAGAGTGCAGAGAAGAGCAACAAAGATGATTAGGGGACTGGAGGCTAAAACATATGAAGAACGGTTGTAGTAACTAGGTATGTCTAGTTTAATGAAAAGAAGGACTAGGGGAGACATGATCGCCATGTTCCAATATCACAGGGGTTGCCACAAAGAAGAGGGAGTCAAACTATTCTCCAAAGCACCTGAGGGTAGAACAAGAAGCAATGGGTGGAAACTAATCAAGGAGAGAAGCAACTTAGAACTAAGGAGAAATTTCCTGACAGTTACAACAATTAATCCGTGGAACAGCTTGCCTCCAGAAGTTGTGAATGCTCCAACACTGGAAGTTTTTAAGAAGATGTTGGATAACCATTTGTCTGAAGTGGTGTAAGGTTTCCTGCCTAAGCAGGGGGTTGGACTAGAAGACCTCCAAGGTCCCTTCCAACTCTGTTACTCTATTCTATTCTATTCTATTCTATTCTATTTTATTCTATTCTATTCTATTCTGTTCTGTTCTGTTCTGTTCTGTTCTGTTCTGTTCTGTTCTGTTCTGTTCTGTTCTGTTCTGTTCTGTTCTGTTCTATTCTATTTTAATTTACTTGGATTTCAGTAAGGCATTTGATAAAGTAGACCACAACCTACTATTTGCTAAGATAGAAAAATATGGATTAGTTAGCATCACCACCAAATGTATTAGTAACTGGCTGACCAACCACACTAAACATGTAGTCATTAACAGAGGGAATGGAGGAAAGCATGCAGTGGCTCAAGGCTTTGTCTTAAGTATTCTTTAATACCTTAGTAAGTCATTTACTTGAGGAGCCATGGTGGCACAGTGGTTAGAACACAGTATTGTTTTCTAACCACTGCCCATAGTCTGGAGTTTCATCCTGATGAACTCAAGATTGATGCAGCCTTCCAGCCTTCCAAGGTTGGTAAAATGAGGACCAAGTTGGTTGGGGGCAATATAATGACATTGTAAACCACTCGGAGAGTGCTGTAAAGCACTATGGAGTGGTATATAAGCGGAATGCTATTGCTAGAAGAGGAATTCATCAAATTTGGAGATGGCATCAAGCTGGCAGGAATAGCCAACACTCCAGAAGATAGAATCAAGATACAGAGGGTTATTGATAAACTTGACCATTTGGCCCTATCTAATAACCTCAAATTCAGAGGTTAGACAAGTAAGGTTGTACACTACGGGAAGAAAAAACAAATGCACAAATATAGAACAGGTGATACAATGGGTTGAAACTAATCAAGGAGAGATCCAACCTAGAACTAAGGAGAAATTCAGAACAGTTAGAACAATTACCGTATTTTTCGGAGTATAAGACACACCTTTTTACTCCCAAAAAGAGGGTGAAAACCTGGGTGCATCTTATACACCGAATGTAGCCACACCCACCCACACCCACCCTTTGGCCTCTGCCTCCCAGCAATTTACCTCCTTGCAGCAAACAGTGCAGAGCCTGATTAGCACAAGAAATGATTATCAGCCTCCCAACCTAAGCTGATTCAGCACAGGCAGGCCACGTGCTAGAACTGAAAGTGAAACCAGCAGCAAGGAGGCAAATTGCTGGGAGGTGAATTGCTGGCAATGTTGGACTGCTGAAACTGCAAGGAGGTAAGTCAATAACTATAAATGTCTATAGAATGTTCAAATGATTAGTTTTTTTAAAAGACTGCTTTATTATTGTTCTAGACAACTTAACAAAATGAAGAAGCTTTTTAAAACAAATGCTTGATCTGAAGAGGCCCAGTGCTATTGTATCTTCTTTTAAATAGCAGAGAATAACTATACTTCCAGAAAGCCACATCAAATTTAAAGATCTGTAAAAGTATAATCTGAAATGTAACAGTGTCCTGTTTAGTATTAAGATAAGGCAGCTGAGTTAAATCCTGACAAAGTCATGTTTGGAGTAGATCTATTTAAATAATTGGGAGGAGTTAGTGTGACTACATTTAAGAAAACTTTCTGGCATACTACCATAATGTACATTTCTCCAATTCTTTGCTATTTCTATGGGTCAGACACACATACACAGAAATACACAGCAAACAGTGTATATCATCTGTGCTGTTTGCTGTTTGTTGTTTGGCAAATTGCTGGGAGGCAGAGGCCTTTTTTCCTTGTTTTCCTCCCCCAAAACTAAGGTGTGTCTTATAATCCAGTGCGTCTTATACTCCGAAAAATACGGTAATCGGTGCAATAGCTTGCCTCCAGAAGTTGTGGGTGCTCCATCACTGAATGTTTTAAGAAGAGACTGGACAGCCACTTGTCTGAAATGGTGTAGGTTTTCCTGCTTGAGCAGAGGGTTGGACCAGAAGACCTCTGAGGTCCTTTCCAACTCTTTTATTCTGATACTCAAAAAGTACTGAATGTAGCATCTGTGTCTGGTCATTTGCCATGCAGAGTCTCTGACTTACATATGACCTAAGTGCCAAAGCCCACTACAACAACATTGCCAAAAAGGCTTCAAGAACTGTTAACCTAATCTTACGTAGCTTCTTTTCCGGTAATATCACACTACTAACCAGAGCATACAAAACATTCGCCAGACCAATCCTTGAATACAGCTCATCTGTCTGGAACCCACACCGCATATTGGACATAAATACATTAGAAAGTGTCTAGAGATACTTTATGAGAAGAGCCCTCCACTCCTCTACTCGCAACAGAATACCTTACACAACCAGACTTGAAATCCTGGGCTTAGAAAGCTTAGAACTACGTTGCCATTGCTACGACCTAAGCATAGCTCATAAAATTATCCGCTACAACATCCTTCCTGTCAACAACTACTTCAGCTTCAACCACAACAATACATGAGCACACAACAGATACAAACTCAAAGTGAACCGCTCCAAACTTGACTGTAGAAAATACGACTTTAGCAACAGAGTGGTAAATGCCTGGAACTCACTACCTGACATTGTGGTTTCGTCACCAAACCCCCAAAACTTTACCCTTAGACTGTCCACTGTTGACCTCACCCGATTCCTAAGAGGTCAGTAAGGGGCGTGCATAAGTGCACCAGGGTGCCTACTGTCTCTGTCCTAATGTTCCCTCTTATCAGTACTCATCTTATGTATATAAACAATGTTATATCTATGTATATTACCAACACAAACTTGACAAAAATAAATAAATAAATAAATAAATATGACCTAGTCAGAGAAACAACCCAGGTTAAGCCTTGATGAATGTCGGAGCAGGAGGAGGTCTTTAAACCATTTTGCACAAGAACCCTTCTTGTGTGAGCTGAGATTCACAGAGGCTCCTTTCGCCCAGCAAGCTAAACAGCCCAACAAATGCTATATGAAACAAACAGTCTGTGTTCACACAGGAGGCTAAAGCATTTTTTTAAAATAAAGCAAGTTAAAATGACAAGTGTCTTGTTAGAGATTGGATTCAGGTTACAATCTGAACGAAACTTTGGTGGTTCTGCAAAAGTGGCCAGTAGGACATTTTACTGACCTGTTGAAACAACATCATGCGCTAAGGAACCCACTTCATCGTCTTCATCTTCCCCCTGGAATGTTTGATCCCCTGAAACTCAAACAACCACTGAAGACCTTGCCACAAAGACTTTTCCAATCTGGAACTTATCGACAATTTGTATGCTTACCCTTCCGTTTTTTTTTAAAAAAAAATCAAATCATCCTACTTATTTTACTGTAATTTAAAAAATGGCTGATTTAGTTTTTTTTTCAAACGTTGCGAAATGGGTGGCATGGGGATATGACTCAGTAGTTTCTTCCCCTAACCCCGAAAACTTCAACCTCAGATTATCTACCATCGACCTCACCCCATTCCTAAGAGGTCGGTAAGGGGCGTGCATAAGCGCACAATCGTGCCTACCGTTCCTGTCCTAATGTACCCATATATTCATACCTCTTTTACTCTTATTCATGCTTGTCCTATTACATATATATTCAATCATGTTTTACTGTTTATACTTTGCTTATAATCATATATGCTTGACAAATAAACAAATACAAATGCAAATATATTTAAACATCCATGAGAACTTCTAAAAATAAACCTGGATAGAAAGTTTCAAAATTACCTGCCATGACTGTCTATTGGAGATCCTCTTTCCAAGCCTCATCATGGCTGGTCGCGCTCCGGATCCATGCATTGCGTGCAGTGCGTGTGCCACAGCATAAACGGCAGTGTAGATATTGTAACTTTCACCTGTCATGCTCGCTTCAAACATGTAAGAAGGCAGACTCTGCAAACTCTCCTTTCCAGTGCATTGTTTTCCTCCCTTTCGAAGGATCACTCCTGGTTTATGGAACTTGCAGTCAAAGAGCCTTTCCCACCATATAGGGAGAAAGACGTCTCCTTGGGGGTTCAAGGGGTCTGAAGACAGGAGTAATTGCCTGAATTCTGGGACATCTTGGCTGTGGTCCTTGAAATGCAAAGCTCCGTGGAAGAACTTTAGAAATTTCAAAGCATTGGGAGATGCACTGATTTCCCAATGGGAAGTCAAGATCCAAACACTTCTAAATGCAATCCTGGTGTATTGTTTAAATTGATGAAGAGAGGCATATATAGTTTTAATAGACTTGGGTTCTCCAAACAAGATAATCACTTCAGCTTCAAACCAAGTTACGATGAAAGGAACCAATTTCATCGCTGCAATTAAAGCATGTTCAGATTTGAACAACTGAGTGAAGACCAGGCAGATCTCCTTCTCCTTCAGCATGGGCATCAGAGTTGAGGTGAAACGTTCTCCATCATCACTTTGAGGGGCTATAAGCCCAACCCAGTTCCACTGGAAGTGCAGGAGCAGCTGGATTAAACCCTCATACTGAGGAAATTCCTCGGGATTGATCCGGAAGAAGGAAAGGTAAACTCTTCTGTCTCCCTGAGTGAACTTGAGGAAGTCAAACCCAAGCTGTAGAAAGGGAGAGTCTAGTTTTACGAATGAATTTTTCATGAAAAGGTCATAGTTTATGATGAGTTTAAGGCTTACCCTTCTGCGGTTAATCTTTTTAAATTCACTTTGAGTGGAGCGAGAGGCTTCAAACAAACTGAAGACCAGGCAGCTAAATGCTTTTCCTTTGCAATGTAGAAACAAGTTGGGTAAACTCTACAAAGTACACTCTTCTAATGTGCTAATACATATGTTTCTATTTATCTGTGCCTAATGATGCGTTTATAAATGACAATGTTATAAGTGACAATATCAAAGCAAGTTACAAGATGCCCTTTCACTCTGGGTTCTTTCAAATGCCTGCTTTTTCTAACAGTGAAGGTTGCATGACCACCATTCCTTCCTCTTGCTCACTTTCAAGAATTGGGAAATCTGGTCCTGTTTCCAGGGCTTAATCTCCTTTTAATTTACACTTAATCCTACATTGTCTTCTACCTGTCAGGTCCCATAGATCCCTATTGGGACACTGCCATTCTGCTGGGGAAGGGGCCTGGAGGTATTTCTCAGTTTATGACCTTCTTCCTGGTGCCTGTCTATCTTGTACTTTGATTTACCTTCCTGGGAATGTAAGGGGGGAGGGGCCATCTGTTTTGTAACAGCTCCGGAGCCTCCAGCAAGCAACAGCTAAGAATAACTTCTTATCACCTTCTCAATCTGCATTTCTCAAAACATCTTTGTGTTATTTATAAATTGGTGTCCTGTATTTTATTTCTGTTGTACGCCGCCCTGAGTCCTTCGGGAGTTGGGCGGCATATAAGAACACCATAATAAATAAATAAATAATAAATAAATAAATAAATTGGCTTATTCAACTCTGGACTGAGGGGAGGGGTCTCTGTTTTAATCTAACGGAATTGTGCGGGACGCCTCAGATCCTGCTTTCTTTATCATGCTATCACTTTGCTTTCAATAAAAGCTTCCTTTTGAAATGCTAAATGTTTCAAGAGTTCTACTTTCTTGAGCTGAGAGGCAAGGCCTTACACTGCACTACCTTTCAGTCTGGATACTTCAGTAGGCTCTGCTTCACTTTGACTCAGCCTTGACTCCCCTTTGACTGAGCTGCTTCTGCAGCCCTTAATTCATTGTGACCAGATGGCTGTAGCTGGTCTTCATATTTGGAAGGCTTGTGGGGCTGTAAGGCTCCTTAATCACTTTAATCAGCTGTGGAAGTTTCAGAGTCCCCTTGCTGTCTCCACCAAACTGTGTTAGATACATCTCCTGCTTCTTCAGTGTCCCTTCCCTCTTCCACCCATCCCCTATAACCTCTCACGGTTCTCTTTTATCTCCTTGTGCTGCAGCTAGGATCCTTCACTCTCTTAAAGTCCCAAGGAACACAATCCACAAGGAAGGAAGACTTGAGTCTTTCCTTCCAGACATGGCAAATATAAGCTTCCTTTTCCTTAGAAATACAGATGGATCTTGGCAGACCTGAACACTGAGCCCTATCTATCAATATGGAATTCAATGGTGAGAGAATTAAGGTTCTGCGTTTAGGAAAGAAAAACCAAATGCACTAATATAGAATATGTGATACCTGGCTCAATAGTAATAACTTCAGAAGGGATCTTGGAAACCTAGTGGACAATCACTTAAATATGAGCCAGCAGTGTGCTGCAGCTGTCAAAAAAGCCAATGCAATCCTAGACTGCATTAACAGAGGGATAGAATCAAGATCACTTGAAGGATTGGGGCACTTTATAAAGCCTTGGCAAGACCACACAATATTACACCCGGTGTTGATTGCTATGATATAAAAAAAGATGTTCAGACTCTGGAAAGAGTGCAGAGAAGAGCAACAAAATGATTAGGGAACTGGAGGCTAAAATATATGAAGACCAGTTGTAGGAATTGGGTATGATTAGTTTAATGAAAGGAAAGAATAGGGGTGACATGATAACAGTGTTCCAAAATATGAGGGGCTGCCACAAAGAAGAGGGAGTCAACCTATTCTCAAGGCAGAACAAGAAGTAATGAATGGAAACTAATCAAGGAGGGAACCAATCTAGAACTAAAGAGGAATTTCCTGACAGAACAATTAATCAGTAAAATGGCTTGCCTCCAAAAGTTGTAGGTGCTCCAACATTGGAGGTTTTTAAGAAGACACCAGACAACCATTTTTCTGAAATGGTATAGGGTCTCCTGATTGAGCAGGCGGGTTGGATTAAAAGACCCTCCAAGTTCTCTTCCAACTCTGTTTTTTCTGTTATTATTCAATTATGAAAAGCACCACCGACATAGCAGCTGTGGGTTGCTCCTGGTTTGGCCTGGTTCGGCGAACTGGTAGCGGCGTGGTGGGAGGCTGCACCCACTTGCCCAGGACGCTTCTGTGTAGAAGCATCGCGCGTGCACGAACCGGTAGCGACAGGATTTAGAACCCACTACTGCGACATAGTTTGCCTGGCTCTGGCATGTGAGAAACCAAGAGAACAAATCATCACCCTTATTCACATAAAAAACCAGATTGAAGCATGGTTGCATTTACAAAGAATAAATTAGGTAAGGAATTCATCCAGGAAAGCATTTCAGATAATAATAATAATAATAATAATAATAATAATAATAATAATAATAATAATAATAATAATAATAATAATAATAATAATAATAATAATAATAATAATAATAATAATAATAATAATAATAATAATAATAATAATAATAATAATAATAATAATAATAATAATAATACTTAAAAATCGAAATTCAACGATTATGGCACAAACCAGCAGTGGTAATTCCAGTGGTGATTGGAACACTGGGTGCTATCCCAAAAGCACTGGAATTACATTTAAAACAGCTCAAAATTGACAAAATCACCATCAGTAAAATGCAGAAAGCCGCACTGCTTGGTTCCGCACATATACTTCGAAAATACATTACGACGTCCTAGGCCCCTGGGTGGGGCTCAACTAGTAATCAATGCCAAATCCGGCGAAACAACTGGCTGCTGTGATACAATTGTATAATAATAATAATAATAATAATAATAATAATAATAATAATAATAATAATAATAATAATAATAATAATAATAATAATAATAATAATAATAATAATAATAATAATAATAATAATAATAATAACAACAACAACAACAACAACAACAACAACAACAACAACAGAGTTGGAAGGGACCTTGGAGGTCTTCTAGTCCAACCCCCTGCCTAGGCAGGAAACCCTACACCACTTCAGACAAATGGTTATCCAACATCTTCATAAAAACGTCCAGTGTTGGAGCATTCACAACTTCTGGAGGCAAGCTGTTCCACTGATTAATTGTTCTAACTGTCAGGAAATTTCTCCTTAGTTCTAAGTAACTTATCTCCTTGTTTAGTTTCCACCCATTGCTTCTTGTTCTACTCTCAGGTGCTTTGGAGAATAGTTTGACTCCCTCTTCTTTGTGGCAACCCCCCAGATATTGGAACATGGCGATCATGTCTCCCCTAGTCCTTCTTTTCATCAAACTAGACATACCCAGTTCTTGCAACTGTTCTTCATATGTTTTAGCCTCTAGTCCCCTAATCATCTTTGTTGCTCTTCTCTGCACTCTTTCTAGAATCTCAACATTCTTTTTACATCATGGTGACCAAAACTGAATGCAGTATTCCAAGTGTGGCCTTACCAATGCTTTATTGTTTGTTACTTTGTGATGGGGATATAAAGAAATATATCCTGACACATAATATATAAAAATAAATTGAACTCTTGCATGAATTCAACAAAAGACAGCCTCCTGATTGCCCCAAAGTAACTTCAGCTTTGACTTCTCTGTATGCTTCTGTTCAGTGTTTGCTCCAAATTGGTACCCTATGGAACCCCCTTACCTGTGGGACCTTGAAGATGCTGAAGATGGAGGCCATCTGCCTTGAGTATTGGGAGCTGAGATCTCCGATGACAGAGAGCAGAGGGTCCTGATTGTCACATTTGTAATTTGGAAACATTCGGCCTCGTGTAGACAAAAGAGAGAGGCTGTTCCAGGAAACCCTCCTAACAGTCTCTTTATTGTCATAAATATGGAAGCCAAGTGTGATGTTGGGCAGCAGAACCAAATCCTTGTTGATTTTTCTTACTGCATGTACCAAGGCCCGGAACAGCTGATAATTCTTGAATGTAACACTATAAAAAGAAAACATTTGGGAATATTACAGGGAACCTTTTGCCTGCTGATGGAGTTTGCTTTTCCTGAGTGTGTTTGTGTGTGTTCTCCTGGACTTTGAAGTGGTGAATCCATTTGTTGTGAGCCTTTGGACAAGAAAATGTGGTTAAGGAGATTGCGTAGATGGCACTGCCCTGAAACCATGGGCAGTGCAGAGTGGGGTTCAAAAGTACCACATCTGCAACTCTAAACAGCCATGGCTAATCCATGGGAGAAATATCTAAGGAAGCTTTAGCAGTTTGGTTGTCCTTTTGAAAGCTCTCTCAGTTCTGAGAACCACTGCTGTTCACAGGACTCCACTGGAGGCTACAAGATAGATTTGCAAAAGAGCACAAATTATTCCAAAACAGTTTGCCTTTTTTTTAATACACCCAGAGACTGTAAAAATATCGGCCTTTTGGTGTTTTCCACCATGACTTTCTGTTCAAATTAATGTTATAAGTCAACGTCTTCACTAACACCACAGTTTCTAACATGTTCTCACTTTTTATGACATCATCTTTGTTCCTGTCCTAATATACCCATATATTCATACTTCTTGTACTCATAATCATGCTTGTACTATTTGATGTTCGTCCATCGTATTCGAAGAGGACCTTGACATCTATAATTGGGGGGGGATGTCAAGACTTGCGCGTGAATTAAAGTGAGGGAGAGGTGCGCATAGTCAGCCTCACTCTCTCTTCCCAGATTCCATCTTGCTCCAAATAAGCAGGACAAGAGTCGAGACAGTTGGAGATGGGCTGGGCGCAGTGGTTGACCAGTCTGTCTTTCGTGTCTTGCCGTGCTCTTAGCATACCACATCACTTGCAGAGGCCACTTTCATGACCGTTGAGAGCTGAGTGACAGGTGGGGACCAAAGGTGAATGAGCTGCCCTAAAAGCTGCCCTAAAATGAGCTGCCGTAAAGGACATGACATGACCCTACACCAGAGTTGCTACCCCTCCCTGAGCACCCCATACACCCCAATGTAGTAATATATATATATATATATATATATATATATATATATATATATATATATATATATATATATATATATATATATATATATATATATATATATATATATATATATATATATATATATATATATATATATATATATATATATATATATATATATATATATATATATATATATATATATATATATATATATATATGTTTTCTGAGGTTTTCGCGGGTGTTTGTATGTAGGTCTTTGGGTATTCGGGTTTTCTCCCGCATGAAATTGGAAGTGTCTTGGCGACGTTTCGATGAAGTCTCATTCATCATCTTCAGGCTGGTGTCTTCTGCTTCCTGCTTCTAGGAGCAATGTGAGATTGCTGCTGTTTCTTCCTTTTAACTGCCAGTGGAGGTTTGAACTGATAGGATGGGAGCTTGGCTGTGTTCTGATTGGTTGGAGGTGTGTTCTGATTGGTTGGGGGCTTGGCTGTGCTCTGATTGGCTGGGAGGTTAGCTGTGCTCTGATTGGCTGGGGGTGTTCTTAGGTTAGTCTGACTTGCAGGGGCATTTGAGCTGGTGAGCTGCATTGCTGCTGTTTGGCTTCTGGTTCTTGGTCGTACCACATCTTCATGGAGGGTGTCAGTCTGTTTCATGTATGGATTGGAGGGGTTTAAAGTGGCTAATGATTGCTCACATTGCTCCTAGAAGCAGGAAGTAGAAGACACCAGCCTGAAGATGATGAATGAGACTTCATCGAAACGTCGCCAAGACACTTCCAATTTCACGCGGGAGAAAACCCGAATACCCAAAGACCTATATATATATATATGTGTGTGTGTGTGTGTGTGTGTGTGTGTAACATTTTTTGCTGATAAATGAAAATAAAGGGAGACTATTATAGTATACTATTATATATATTCATGTTTATACTTTGTTTATACTTTGTTTGTAACCATATATGCTTGACAAATAAAAATAAAAATAAATAAATAAATAAATCTTCCTGATGAAGCTGCAACATTGTAGTCTATTTTATTAAAATGGTTCTTTGTCTTGGAAAGCACCAAAGCTGCTGAACTGCAACAGAATTTGCAAACATCACCAGAAGAAGAATTTCTGAAAGGAGTCCCTGAATCTCAAACAAAGCAGAGAATCCTCTAACCCCCATTCCCTCCCAGGTGAGATGTACCTGCTTGTAGTTTGCGTCTTTGATGGCTGACGGTCAAATTCCAACTCTACAATGTCATACATCTTTTGCAGGAGCAAATTCCCTCCAATAATGAGATCACCAGGCCCGTAGTGGTCCTCCATAGTTCGCAAAGGGTTCCTAGGTATGCATACAGTTTGCATTGCATTATGAGTTGTCGAAGGCAGGTGCCAAAAGAGAAGCAGTAGGAGAGGCAGCCCATTCATTTTTTTCACCTTCCTCCATTCACCAAAAATCAATGCTTATTGAGAAGCTGGACTTCACGCTGTCTCCCATACAATATCACCAGGACTTTAGCAAAGAAGAAGCAGACGGTGCCACTTGGGCAGCCTTGGGGCAAATTAATATCAAGTGTGCTTTCTCTTATCTGGCTTGTGACAGAAGAAAACATTGAGGCCAGTTAAGATTCATTGATGGCAATAAATTACCTCTTTGCCAAACCACCTAAGGTGACATGTCCCTTGGGAGGGCTCAGACCTTACTTTGTTTAAGCAAGTTTTGTCTTGAAAGACTTCTGTGGGTAGAAATCTATGGAGGATGCAAGAAGAATTACTGTTCTTTTGATAATTGCAAGGCTGACTGTCAGACTAGCCATTTAGTAATAGCTTCTTTCGGTACACCTGAAGGGAAAAACCTGTTTGTGTCTTTTGTTGTTGATCCATGGAGCAGATGGACCTGAGCGTCAAGGTGCAGGTGGCACTTGGTCTACCTGAAACTGAGCACCTGCATCCAAGATGGAGTCTGGCCTGTGCCAGAGTTTGTTCAGAACGAGGGGGGGAGCCAAAAAGGCTTCAAGAACTGTTAACCTAATATTATGTAGCTTCTTCTCTGGTAATATCACACTACTAACCAGAGCATACAAAACATTCGCCATACCAATCCTTGAATACAGCTCATCTGTCTGGAACCCACACCGCATATCGGACATAAATACATTAGAAAGTGTCCAGAGATACTTTACAAGAAGGGTCCTCCACTCCTCTACTCGCAACAGAATACCTTACGCAACCAGATTTGAAATCCTGGGCTTAGAAAGCTTAGAACTACGTCGCCTTTGGCACAACCTAAGCATAGCTCATAAAATTATCTGCTACAACGTCGTTCCTGTCAACAACTACTTCAGCTTCAACCACAACAATACATGAGCACACAACAGATACAAACTCAAAGTGAACCGCTCCAAACTTGACTGTAGAAAATACGACTTTAGCAATAGAGTGGTAAATGCCTGGAATTCACTACCTGACATTGTGGTTTCGTCACCAAACCTCCAAAACTTTACCCTTAGACTGTCCACTGTTGGCCTCACCCGATTCCTAAGAGGTCAGTAAGGAGCGTGCATAAGTGCACCAGCGTGCCTACCGTCCCTGTCCTAATGTTCCCTCTTATCAGTACCCATCTTATGTATACAAACAATGTTATATCTATGTATATTACCAACACGTACTTGACAAAAATAAATAAATGAAATAAAAATAAATGAAATAAATAAACATGGCGATCAGCTGTAGCCTTGTAAGATTGATCAATAATGCAAGTGTGTTTCTTGAAGAAATTGATTGTTTATTCCTGCTTTGTTTAGGGATGATATAGAAGCTCATTTTATGATTCAGCAAATTAAAAAAAATGAAATTCAGAAGTAAATTTGAACAGATGATAGAAACAATATACACTTCCCAGAAAGCCATGTTAATAATAAATGGGGAAATGACTAGGCCATTCCAGATAACGAAAGGAGTCCGGCACTGTCACCTCTGCTTTTTATCTTGACATTAGAAACACTATTGAATAAAATTAGATCCAATTCAAATATTAAAGGAACCAAAATTAGAAATGAAGAGTATAAATTACAGGCCTTTGCCGATGACTTAGTATTCTTCTTGGAAGATCCACAAGAGACAGGATCAATATTAATTAAGGAAATAGAAGAGTATGGGGAGGTGGCAGGCCTCAGAATTAACAAACAAAAAACCAAATTACTAACTAAGAATATGACATTAAATCAAAAGAAAAACCCAGAGGAATATTTGGGACTACAAAATACTAAAAAAATTAAATATTTAGGTGTCAATTTGACAACTAGATGCTCTTCAATTAAGGACAATAACTATACGAAATTAGTGCAACAAATAAAATTTGATTTAGAAAGGTGAGGAACACTGCAATTATCATTACTAGGTCAGATAGCGACCATAAAAATGAATATTTTACCAAAATTATTATACTTTTTTCAAACTATACCTATAAAATTGGACAAGAATTCTTTATTGACTTGAACAAAATTACTTCAAAATTTATATGGTACAGTAAAAAACCGAGAATCAAATTAATTGATTTGCAAGATAGTAGAAGCAGAGGTGGCTTTGGGCTCCTGGCCTGGAGATTATATTATAAAGTAGTGCTGTTGGTTGGGCTAAGAGACTGGATCGATTTGAGGAATAGATGGTTATTGTTATTGGAAGGCCATGACCTGCAGAAGGGATGCATGCATTTTTATGGGATAACGAAAGTAAACCAGAACAATATTTCCACAGACATACGATTAGAGACTCATTGATAAAAATTTGACAAGAGGTGAGAAAAAAACACTACCTGAAAATTCCTAATTGGTTGTCCACTATCGAGGCAATGATTTACCCAAATATGATTGATACAACTAAAATGGTCAAATGCAAAGATATTTTGGATGGATTTGGGAAATTAAAATGTAGAGAGGATTTGGAAAAGCAAGGTATAACTATAGATTGCTGGCCCTACCTCCAACTCCAATCAAGATACAAAAAAGATAGTGAAGGAATTGAAATGGAAACTCAACAATTAGATAAACTCTTGATGGGCCCAGGAGATAAAAGTATTTCCAAAATATACAATTATCTGTTACAATTTGATAGGGCCGAAGACATAGTAAAAGGGTCAATGATTGTGTGGGCGAAAAATGTGGGACACAATATACACTGGGCTGACTGGGAACAAATCTGGAATAGAAACTATAAAATAACAAAATCGACATCCTATAAAGAAAACCATTATAAAATGTTCTATCGCTGGCATTTGGCCACTGCACGATTAGCTCAAATATATCCAAATTTAAATTTGATCTGTTGGAAATGCAAAAAAGAGCAAGGCACCTTCCTTCACATGTGGTGGTCGTGTCCCGAAGCGAAGAAATATTGAACAAAGATACACAATTGGTTACAGGAAATAATAGGAACAACAGTAGAATTTACCTCAGAACTTCTTTTATTAGATATATTTAAAAGGCAATATGATAGAAGTGCCAAGTATTTGATTTTGCACATCACAACAGCTGCTAGGATTGCATACGCGCAATGCTGGAGGAACCCTAATGCACCCATCAAAAGCTTGATAATCAAGAAGATATGTGATTGCGCAGAAATGGACAAATTAACCATAGAACTTAAAGGACAAAAGGACTCAGACTACTACTGTACGAAACATGGGAAAAGTGATATAAATGGACCAATGATAGAAAATTGAAGAGAAAGTGTGGGACGAAGATATAGAATTAGAAAGTACTGTAAAATGATGTATAGATTGTATAAATATAACAATAATGTATATAAAAGGTTGTAGATCTGCTCAAAGAAATGTTATGCTATGTAAAATGTGAAAAATCAATAAAAACACATTAAAAAAAAGAAGCTCATTTCTCCTGTGCCACTTAAAAACAGAGAGGTGAAGGCTAATTTAACTGTGCGGGAGTGTTGCCTAACAACAGGTTAGAGCCCAGGAAATGTGTCTGCTGTCACTTTGTAGGGGAAGAATACCATCAAGCACAATATTCTTCTAGCCTTGTTGTGTAGAGCGAGATGGAGGACATGATGCAATATAGCTCTCCTTTTTCTCTACCTCTGATTCCAGGCAGTGAATATTGAATCTGAAACACGATTTGGGAGATTCCCCAAGGCAGAGCTTGAAGAAGCTTCTTAGATGAGAAGCGAAACTTCTTCAAAGAAAAACCAGGAAGTCCAGTTGCCTCTTGAAAAAGCATCTTTGGGACAACCATGACCTGGATGACTAAGAATCTCCATAGATGTTCCCCAAGTCTAGGTTCCTCTCTTTCCTTTTCATTTAATTTTTACATGTAGCCATTGTGCAGATCCTGTTTTGGTTTGAGGTCAGATATCACGACTATGTTGCTCACTTGTACGTATTTGTTTTTCTTTTTTCTCCTTTCCTAATTTTAACCTGTTTTATATTTATAGTAGTTTTGATATTTGCCTTATGTTTGTTGCAAATGACAACATTCAGCTAAAATTAGACCAACACCTTACCGCTGTGGCTAGGGGGGCTTTTGCACAGGTTCGCCTGGCGCACCAATTGCGACCATACTTGGAGAAGGAGGCTCTACTCACAGTCACTCATGCCCTTGTCACCTCCCGATTGGACTACTGCAATGCGCTCTACATGGGGCTACCCTTGAAGAGTATTCGGAGACTACAACTGATGCAAAATGCGGCTGCGCATGCTGTGGTGGATGTTTCAAGATACACCCACGTGACACCCATACTCTGCCAGTTGCATTGGCTGCCCATTGGTCTCCGGGTACAATTCAAGGTGTTGATCATCATCTTTAAAGCCCCACATGGCTTAGGACCAGGTTACCTCCGAGACCGCATTCTACCTCATACTTCCCTTCAACCGGTCAGGTCCCACAGAGTGGGTCTCCTCCAGGTCCCATCAGCCAAACAATGCCAACTGGCGGGGCCTAGGGGGAGGGCCTTCTCTGTAGGGGCCCCTGCTCTCTGGAACCAACTTCCCCCAGAGATCTGAATCATCCCCACCTTGCTGGCCTTCCGAAAAGCCATTAAGACATGGCTCTTCCTGCAGGCAGGGTTCTGAGACAATTTTACATCTGTGGTCTCCCCGTTGTATGCATGGTGTTGTATGTCCTTTTTTAACTTTTTAAAAATTGTTTTTAAATGATTTTATTGTTTGGTGTTCTTTAAAATGTTGTACGCCGCCCTGAGTCCTTAGGGAGTAGGACGGCATAGAAGAATTCCCAAATAAATAAATAAATAAATTTGTACACTCTGGGAGGGAATTGCCAGCTTGGCTGGAGGAAGGGGTCAAGGGAGGGCTGGGCTTGGAGTCATTATTCTGCCATAATCATAACTTCCCCCAGAATCCATGAAACCTTATCTGGTCTTTCCCAGAGGAAGGCAAGCAGGATGGTGAGATTCCTGTAACGTAGGTGATAAACAATAAAGTTTGGCTATTCACAAGTGGTTCCAGTTGCTTGCGCCTGATATTAATCTCACCAGATTCATCTCTCATACTCATTCCAAGGGAACAAAAAAAGAATACCCAGATGGCTAGAGACCCAAAGGCAACTGCTAGGCTGCCCAGGACATGATGGAAGCCTTGGTCCAGCATCTCCAGGAGATGGAAAAAAGGAACCTGACAGACATGGTACTTTAATTAGTTCAGCAACAAGCTCTGAACATTCAGCAGTTAGTCTCTGATGTACTGTTTACTATACCATGATACACAATTTCATACACCTATTGTTAGAAATTGTTTTTTCCCCAGATGCTCATTTAGGAACACAGGTTCTGGGCTGTCTGACAGAGGTTTCCTTTTATTTCTTCACTCAATTTCTCTGTCAATCACAACTATCTTGGTGTTTGATATATTAATTTTCAAATATATATTCATGATGGGTATGTATATTACATCTTTTATTGAAAAAGTTTTATTAGTACAGAGTACAAACATTTTTTAATTTTTCTCCCCACCCCCACCCCCTTCCCTCCCCCCTCCCCCCCCGGACTTCCCAGAGAGAACACAGGGCATAATATCAGTAATTACAGAAGAAAAAAGAAAAAGGAAAAACCCCTCAACTCCAAATTACACATTGCTAACATCATTAAATTTCTATATTTTATATTATTTCCCATATAATTCTAAAAAATAAAAAATAAAAGTTAAAGATATATTAATTATATAATCTGAGTTATACAAAGGAAGGAAAACAGTTTCTCCCTCCTCCTTTCAATCATCTTTCTAGATCTATAAAAATTATTAATAATACTAAATCTTTAAAAAAAAACATTAATAATAATAATAATCTCATAATTAACTAAAACCGAAAAATTTTTACATAGCTAATATCAAGATATTAAATAATAATACCTTTAAATTTCATCATAACAACATATTACTCTAAAGAAACCTATTAACTCAAATAAAACTAAAAAAATATTACATGTCTACATATTAAATAATAAAACTTTTAAATTTCGTCATAACATAATATTATTATACAACTTTAATTCATAATAAAAAATATTAAATAATAATACCTCTAAGTTTCTCATAATAACATTATTATACAGCAACTTATTAGCTCAGATAAAAAAAAATATTACATGTATTAAATATTAAAGCCTTTAAATTTCATCATAACCACATAATATTATTATTCAACAACTTGTTAATTCATAATAAAAAAATATCCTTAAAGGTAATATTGATAATAATAATAATAATAATAATAATAATAATAATAATAATAATAATAATAATAATAATAATAATAATAATAACAACAATAGTAATAATAATAATAATAATAATAATAATAATAATAATAATAATAATAATAATAATAATAATAATAATAATAATAATAATAATAATAATAATAATAATAATAATAATAATAATAATAATAATAATAATAATAATAATAATAATAATAATAATAATAATAATAATAATAATAATAATAATAATAGTAAAAATCTAGAAAAGAGAGAGAGAAAAACAAAAACCTAAAACAAATGGAAAAAAAAAGACCTTCCTTTAAATTTTAAAAATCTAATTGTAATAATTTAAAGCTCAATAGTTTTAATTAAAAATTAAGAATTCCAATTCTTAAAGAATTATTAAAAAAGAGGAAAAAAAAATCTTCTCTTTCTCTTTCCCCCTTAAAAGAAAAGAAGGAAAGAGAGAAAAAAAAGGGAGAAGAAGAAAATACAATTATATTATCTCCATCCATCTAATACATATCAACACTACTTCTCTTTATATCTTATTGGTTGCCTCCTTTTGTATCTTGATGATTTTGAATTTATCAGCTCCTCTTCCATCTGATCCCAATACTCCATCTCCTTTTTCACATCTTTCTGGCTCTGCGATTCACTTTGAGTCTTTGAGATTATTTCATTTTGATCCAATAAGAATGACTTTTCCTCCTTGTCTTCTTCTACATTCATACGTTTTTCTTCTGGAATTTTAGCTATATCAGCCTTTAAAATATTGATATAAAATTCGGTAGCTTTGTTTATCGTATTCAGCCGGTATCTTTTCTCCAAAAATTTCACCGTAACTCCTGTTGGTGCTTCCCATTTATATTGTAAATTCAATCTTTTAAGTTCATCAATCAAAAAAGTAAATTCTTTTCTAGCTTTAAGCATTTTGAAGGGAATTTCTTTCCAAATCTTAAGTTCCTGACCATTCACCTGAAGATTATTCTTAAATGTCACCTGGATAATTTTGTTTCGTAAGACTCTTGTAGTAAAATATATAACAATGTCCCTTGGTAAATGTTTTTGTTTTGCATACCACGAATTGACCCTGTATAACTTTTCAATTTGTATAGCCAGCTCATCTTTAGAAATTCCAGAAACCTGCACCAAGGCCTCAATCATTCTTCCCTTCAAATCGTCATATGAACCTTCTTTCAACCCCCTTACTCTAATAGCGAATTGTGTTCTTCTAAACTGTGACATCAACACCTCTGTTTCAAAATTTGCAATATCCTTTTTAAATTTGTTTATATATTCCACCGAGGTTGCCAACGCTTGTTTATTTGTTTCAATACAATCCTCCAAAAAATCAACATTTGTTGCTAAACCTTTGCAAACCTCTAACATGTCCATCCGTAGCTGCTTTTCCATATTCTTCAAAGCTTCCTGCATTTTATTTTCTATTTCAGTAATTTTTTTATTAAATTCCAAAATTAAGTCTTGTTTCATAATCTTTAAAGTATTTAATAAATTTTCCGATGTCAAAACTTGTGGAGGTGTTGGTTCAGTAGCAAATTGCATTTTAGAAGTAAAAGCAGAGGGGTAAATAGGCTTTTTATTCGAAGCAATCATTCCATATTTTGAGGCCATTGTTATAGTTCCAAAAAATTAAACTAAAAACGCCAAATCACTATCAGTTTTTATAATCCAAAATTGAGAATCAAAAATAAAACCCAGTTTTCAAATTCAAAAATTTCCCAAAGTCCAAAAACCACAAACAAAACACAAATAACTTTCACTTCTTCTTTATTATACTTCCAAAGAGGTGCAAAAAAGAGTCAAATCTGTAAAAATAAAAATAATAATAAAAAAAAATTCTTGCAATTTCCAGGGCAAATAATCTTTTATAATTTATTTATATTAATAAAATTATCAATTACTGTTATAATCCAAAGTCACGGAGCAAAGAATAAAAATCAGTTTTCAAAATTTCCACAAGAGAAAAGCCAGGGAAAAAAAAATCAATCCTTCCAAACTTGAAACCATTTTTATATTTCCAGAAAAGTATGGGAAAAAGCCATAACTCTAAATAAAATTCTTTCCAATGTAAAGGATAGAGAGTTTTTTAATTTCGAAAGTCAGGAGACAGAGAAAAAAAAATCAGTCTTCAAAGTTGTAATTTTCCATAAGAAAAAGAGCCACAAGCAAACAAGGCAAAAATCACCTTCACTTTTCTTCCCAACTTCTTCAAAACGCCTTAAAAAGCCAGATCTCTAAAAAGATACTTTCCACTTTCAAAGGCAAATAATCCTTATTTTTGTCAATTATCAGAGAATATAAGAAGGACAGCCCGTTTTCAGTTTTCAGAACAAAGAGTTTCCATAAGAGAAAAAAAAACCACAAGCAAAACGGAAATCACTTTCACTTCTCCTCCTTCAAACGCCATATTGTTGCATATTAAATGTTACTTTGTTTCTTCAAATAGAAGTTAGCCGAGGGTTTAAAAAAAAGAAAAAAAAATCCATACTTGCCCAGCAAAGCCCCTGGTTCTCTCTGTCTGCCTCTTTAACTGCACAGAAAAAAAAGTTTTAAAAATCCTCTTCTAGAGGCAGCGGCGGCTTCGGCGTCTAGCTCCGCAAAAGCGGAGATTTCCTGGCTCCCGGAGCTAGGGGCAGGCTACCTGGGGAGCCTTCCCTTCGCGCCCCTGGATGACTCCTAGGGCGCTAGGGGGGCTCTACCCCACCTGCCACGCTCTCCTCTCTCCCCTATGTCCGGGGCAGAGATATTCCGAGCCGCCAGACAGCTGTTCTGGCGGCCCGGCAGGGAGTCGGAAAGGCGTCCTGAAAGAAGAACGCCATCGGCGCCGAACACCAAACCGGAAGTCCGTATATTACATCTTGATGTTGAGACTCTAGAAAAAGTGCAGAGAAGAGCAACAAAGATGATTAGGGGACTGGAGACTAAAACATATGAAGAACGGCTGCAGGAACTGGGTATGTCTAGTTTAATGAAAAGAAGGACCAGGGGAGACATGATAGCAATCTTCCAATATCTCAGGGGTTGCCACAAAGAAGAGGGAGTCAAACTATTCTCCAAAGCACCTGAGGGTAGAACAAGGAGCAATGGGTGGAAACTAATCAAGGAGAGAAGCAACTTGGAACTAAGGAGAAATTTCCTGACAGTGAGAACAATCAACTAGTGGAACAGCTTGCCTTTGGAAGTTGTGGGAGCTTCATCACTTCTGGAAAGGCCTCTGCAGCCGATAACAGAGCTAAAACTTGATCTGGAGCTCTGTTATCAGCTGCAGAGGCCTTTCCAAAAGGCCGCCAACAGCAAAATGGAAGCCGGGGATGCCACACACGTCAATCCGGAGCCCGTTTTTCAGCTGCAGAAGGCTTTCCAGAAGGCCTCTGATGGTGAAATGGGGGCTGGGAGTGACGGTGTGAGCATCGGCAAGTAGCTGCAGAAGAAGTGGACCGGCAACAGGGTCCTGATGGGCAGGGCTGTCGGTGCTGCCAACGCGAGGTGAATCAGTGCTTAGACATCACCCAAAAATAAGACCTGGTGGCAATATATATATATATATAAGACCAGGTCTTATTTTGGGGGAAACACAAAGAGAGAGAAGATTGAAAGCAGACCTTAGTGAAAACACTGTTGAATATTAATAGTATTGTAGTAGCAATGGTATACTAGTAATAGATATAATATAATATAACACAGAGGTAATGGTAATATATTATCAATAGTAGTAGAAATATAAGACAATATACACGGAAAGAACTCACAGATTTATGTTTTTAATCTTTCAATTTTGTATCTTGGATAATTTTTTCAAAGTGAAACATCTCCCCAACCCTTATAAGGGTATATAAACATCTGTCTGTCCAGTGTCCAGTCCTTTTGTGGATCTTTTGAGTCCAGGACAATCTAATCAGGTACAGTTTAAAATAGAACTCAAAACAAGCTCCACTGATTTTCTATCCTTAGTTCTGGATGGGGTCACAGTACCTAAGATGGAACTGGTGTGCAGTTTGGCTGATTTCATTAAAAAATAAAGACTGGAGAAAGTGGGTCTGGATGTGCAATCTGCGATCCTGGAGAAAAAATGTGGTTGGCACAGGTAGAAGTCACAGACATTCTCCTTATTGGATGATCGATCCTCCCAGCTTGTGATGGGAACTGTTAGCAGCATCTTACGTTAAATGGTAAGGATTTCAGCTCAGTTGCTCAAGATTTAAAAACAACAACAACTGCAAATGACGAAAATTTTAGGCAACATTACAAAGCACAATAATTAATGGTTGATCGTTACAGGATAAAATGGAGGGAGGTATAAGGCTAAACAAAGTTCTTTCTGGTTAAAATATTTGTATGTTTGAATAAAATTGAAAGGCTTCTTGCAGACCTTTCTAAGTAGGTGACAGAGTTAGAATGTGCTTGTTGTGTCTGGACATAGTTGTCAACCTGCAAAACAACTTCAACTGAAGCCATGTTTGCTTCTTCTTGGTTCTTGGTTGCTATTCAAGGAGTGGGGGAGGGGGAGAACTTAAGAATGTGGTGGCTCAGCTGGCTAGTCATAACATCTACCAGCCGGCGTGTGAACCAAGGTCATGTCAATGGACAACTGTCAAAGCTGGGCGGGAACCTATGACTGGCCCTTGTGACCTGAGAGACCTAGGGGGGTGGGGAAATCCTATTCTTTTAACTATCCCTATTCACGGGAATAATTTAGAGCTAGTTTCACCTTTCTAAGTGCCAATATGATGTGCTCATTAAAGAATTTCTTAAACCTGAACATGTCAGAGTCCTGACTTCCCATAGTTCATTACTCGGAACTATGACAATAGTCGGAGTGGAAACATCTATATTAACCTTTGCAGATGTGACTATACATTTTCTTATTTTCTACTTAATTTTCCTCATGAGGTGATTTCTACTGTTCAGATCTGGCCTCAGTACTATAACGTAGCATTTGGGGAGAAAGATACAAGTCAGCAGACCAGTTGCAGAGGCCAAGATGGAGAAGATCTCCACAGCCACCATGGACTTCCCTTTGGTGCTCAAATAGGTGGGAAGGAAGGTGATCCAAACACTGCAAAAGACCAGCATGCTAAAAGTAATGAACTTGGCTTCATTAAAGCTGTCAGGCAGCTTCCTGGCCAAAAAAGCCACTATAAAGCTAATGAGACTCAGGAAACCCATGTAGCCCAGAACAGCATAAAACATAGTAGTTGAACCTTCATTGCATTCCATCACAATTTCTCCCTTCACAGAATGAAAGTCCAAATTAGTAAATGGGGGGGAAATAGCCAGCCAGGAGGCACAAAGAGCTGTTTGCACAAGGGGACAGGCCAAGACTACGATTAGTTGCTTCCCCAAGAGTTTTCTTGTCCTGTTTCCTGGCTTAGTAGCTATGAAGGCCAGAACTACAGTCAGAGTTTTTGCCAGCACAGATGAAATGGCAGTGGAGAAGACGATGCCAAAAGTGGTTTGTCGGAGGAGACAGGTGAGGTTCCTTGGCTGCCCGATGAAGAGAAAGGAGCAAAGGAAGCAAAGCAGGAGGGAGACCAGGAGGATGTAGGTGAGGTTGCGGTTGTTGGCCTTGACGATTGGTGTGTTGCAGTGTTTGATGAAGGCTGCCAACACAAGGATTGTGATCAAAGAGAAGACAAGAGCTAGACAAACTAAAATGAAGCCGAGTGTATCCTCATAGGAGAGAAAGTTCATGGTCTTGGGAATGCACAGGATGTGGTTCTTGTTTGGCTGTTGGTCTTCTGGGCAGGGGGTGCACTGGGCTGCATCTGGAAGAAGAGGCAGCAGCTGATATTAGACAGAGAACCAGGAATTCTCTTTGTGGGGAATTGTTTTCCCAGTGAAGGAGATGAAAGGTTCCATAGGCTCCCTCTCTTTACTTCTGCTATACACACACAGAAGGATCCCATGGAATCAACCTCAGAAGATGTGATAGCACCTATTAACCTCTCATGGGGAATTAATTACTTTATTATATTTATAACATTTTGAAATTCCCATCTCCCACTGTGAGGGACTCTGAGCAGTGTTCAATAAAATATTAAAACATATAAAAAGTATATAACAATTAAAACTGCTTGTCAGGGTCCCAGTAACAGCCCCAATGAAAGAAAACTCTGAGGCTTGAGTTTCCTCAAAGTTCCATTTTATTAGAGATATCATATTGGCACATCTGGGAAAATGCAAATCTGAAAGCTTCCAGGTTTTCCCCACCCAAAAGAAAGTACAAGTCCCTGCCCCAGCATCCACATGTTCAGTTCCCTGCACCAGCACCCACATATCCACCACATTGTCCAATCAATGCACCATCCCAACTGGAGATGCCTCTCAGGGACAGGGCAGAGTGACCTTGACTCTCGGAGAAAGGAATGTTATTTTGACTATATCTCCCGACTCACACAATCCCCCCTCCCAGTTTCCCACAGCACCAAATGTGGCAGGCCTGAAGATCCAAGGCCCAAGATGGTTTCCAGGCCTGTCATGCTGCTAACAATTTAAAGAAAGATCATTCAATGGACCACTCTTAAAAGTCCTGAATGACTTTCATGTTGATTTGCTCAACTGATTTGCCACCTCATATTCTCTCTCACTTCTCCCCAGGCAGCCACACCAGACCTCCTCATTCCTGCTTGAGGGTCTCCTTGAGCAACTTGCCTGTTTGATTAGAAATGGTCCCTTCTGGGCAAGAAATACATCCATAGCAACAAGAACGCTTCCCCTCTGCAACTTTCCTGGCTTGTCCTGGAAGGCAGTGCTTCACACAACGGGAGAAAGGCTTTGTCTGAAATGACAGTGAGATTAGCTTTGAGATGGAGAGGTTAGAAACGGGTGGTATTCACTTACCTTCCCTACAGGTTCACAAATGTGAGCACGCCTCCACACATGCACACAGCCCCCCCCACATGCACTTTACGCACGCGTGCGCCTTCCGCACATGCTCTCTGTTAAGATATTCATGAACTGGGAGAACCATGTTGACGGGGTCGACCAATGAATGGGCATGGTGGCTCAGTCAGCCAATGAGAGTGAAGTGCTACTGAGCATGTGCAAAGAATTAAGCTTGGAGCTGGGTGTGGTTTCCAGTCTCCATTATGTATATGTATGTCTCTCTCCACAAGTTCTCTGTAAAGAAGTTTGCTCTGAACTTGCTGTAATGAAGATAATTCTCTGTAATTGAATGAAGAGAAACACTCAGCATGTGGTACTGTAAATATGTTTATTTTTTACTATAAAGAAGTTATTTAATTCAGCTAAAAGTAGTCAACTGTGTGAGCTTCTGGTTTATTTTTCAACAGAGAAAATTCTCCAATACTCCCTGCCTCGAAAATGGGCTAAATAGGACGGCATTACATCCGGGCGGCCACAGTTATCACTACCGGTTCACCCGAATTGGTCCGAACCAGCAGAATACCACCTCTGGTTAGAAATGGCTTCGGGGTCTGCATAAAAGCAATGACAGTTAGGAAGCTGAAAAAGAAAAGATGGCTTCCAAAACTGACAAGCAGTCCCTCTTCTTCCTTCCACGAATATAATTTTCATCCCAACAGCCTGGTTCTTCCTCTCAGCTTTTTTGAGCCCTGGAACGTGGCGCAGCGGTTAGAAGCAGTACTGCAGGCCACTTTAGCTGACTGTGATCCGCAGGTCAGCAGTTCAAATCTCACCGGCTCAAGGTTGACTCAGCCTTCCATCCTTCCGAGGTAGGTAAAATGAGGACCCAGATTGTTGGGGGCAATATAAATTTACATTGCTTACTGGTGTAAACCGCTTAGAGAGTGCTTGCACTGTGAGGCGGTATATAAATCTCACAAACAAACAAACAAACAAACAAATAAATACCCCCCACCTGGTTGGCCCACACAACGGCATCGGGGTTGATGCTGAAACCTTCAGCTGAAGGAGCCTCCGGATTGACCCATCCAACTTTCTGTCGAAGGATCGTCATGTTTGCAAAGATGACCCAGTTGAGGATATCAAATCCTGCGTATTTCATCCCAGTTTCTGAAAAGGAGACGTCATCCCCAGCGGTGTTGTTGAAAAGGACGTTTCTCAAGAAGGCGTGCACCTGGACTTGCAAAACAACCAAACAAACGAAGTCCATGAAAGTGAAGAGACTTTATATCAAAGTTACAACTGAGCTGTAGATTGAGGCAAAGTTCTATTTCTTGAGCTGCTGGATATTCACCTTGAAGGACTGAAACTACAAATTATTCCTAAGGAGTGCTTGGAAATATAAATGAGTCAAACTCTGGTTCCAAATGACTTCTCTGCAAAATGTTTTTGCTTAAGCCGTTAATGAACTATTTCATTAATGAAGTAATGAATGAGATGCACCGATATTGCATGTTGCTCCAGTTTTTGGCAAGAGGCATTGATGTTCTTCTTGGGAACAGAAGGGATTTTATTGACCATCACCAAACCCCTGACCCTTGTCTTGATCACCAATCTTACAATCAAAGTACAGTCTCTTCTTTATTTATTTGTTTGTTTATTTACATTGACTACCATATTTTTCGGAGTATAAGATGCACCTTCCCCCCCCCAAAAGAGGGTGGAATTGTCGGTGGGTCTTATATACCAAATACAGCCATTTTTGGCCTCCTGAAGCCCTGCCCCCGCATCCCATTTTTGCAAAAAATGGGCCTGTTTTCACAAAAATGGGGTGTGCAGGGGGTTTGGGAGGCCTGCAGAGTGCTCCTGGGTGCCGGGGATGACAAAAACGTTTTTTCTTACTTACCTCTTTGAAATCTTGGTGCGTCTTATACACCGGTGCGTCTTATAGTCCGAAAAATACGGTATTTCAGTTCAGATGCTTTCTTAACAAGTCCAGTCCAGTCTTGCCTTTGAGGCTTAAGCATGTACTCACCACAAATGTAGCAGAAATTAAAATTGCCTTTAATACACATTTTATCCTATTGATTAAAGTGGGTACAAATCCTATTAATTAATTAACTGATCAAGGAGAGATTCAACCGAGAAATAAGGAGAAATTTTCTGACAATGAGAACGATCAACCAATGGAACAGAAGTTGCCTTCAGAAGTTCTGGGAGTTTCATCACTGGAAGATTTCAAGAAGAGACTGGACTGCCAACTGTCAGAAATGGTGTAGGGTCTCCTGCTTGGGTGGGGGGTTGGACTAGAAGACCTACAAGGTCCCTTTCAACTCTGTTAATCTGTTATAACCTTTGAGAGCCTTACAGCCAGTTTTATATCAGACAGCTACAGTCTTTGACTAATGCTGCTTGTGAAGTTCACACTCACTTCCAAGTATCTTCTGGGTCTCTCTTTGCATGATTCCAGTTGCAAATGTTCAAGAGGAATAGAAAGTACTGAAATATTGGAAGTTTTCAAAAATAGACTGGACAACCATTTGTCTGGGATGATAGGTCTTTGTCAACCTTGAAGCTGACCTGGTGTCAGGGTTCCAACAGATGCCCTAATTAAATCATGAGCCTCGAGCCAAGCTTCAAAAGAAATCCAATCATTTATTAGGAACTCCATGTTGGCATGTACCCAAATGAAGCCAACTCTGACCCCACGTAATTTACGGCCTTAATCATGACCCTGTTTCCTTCCTCCCCCTTGGATGTGTCATCAATCACATTCACCAACGGAGCAATTTCGCGGGCTGTAGAGTTCACTCCCCTCTGGCCGCTGTGGGGTAACCCTGGAGGCCCTGGATAAGCCTTGAGAAAGATACTGTATGTGTGGAATGTGCTCCTTTCTTTGGCTGCTGTGCTGCTTCTTTGGTTTTCCCATCCCCCTGCCTATGGCAACTTGAGAGCAGGCCAGGGATGCTTTGCGAGTTGACACCTGACTGAAGCCATCTTGGAGCTTCAGCATTGCCACCCTGGAGCGAGGGATAGGGAGGGTGGATTAGAGATAGATGGGGATGTGTAGTCAAAATAAAATACTTTCTCGTGGGAACCAAGGATGTTCTCACACCTGGTTGGAGGAAGGAGGAGTGATGTCACCAGACCAGCGGATGCTGCATTGATTGGGCTATGTGACTTATTGTTTGGGACTGGGGGGAAAACTTTTACTTTTAATTAGGTGACAACCAAGAGGCCCTTCAGAGTCGGTTTTCACCAGATATGTGCCAATTTGATATTTCCAATAAAGCTATTCTTTGAGGAATCTACCAGCCTCAGAGTTCTTGCTTGCAATGGATCTATTACTTGGAACCCAGACAGTCTTCTTTGAGCAAAGGGTTGGACTAGAAGACCTGCGAGGTCCCTTCGAGCCCAATTATTCTATATTCCAGAACATATCACGGCAGTTCCGTCATTGGCAAGACATTTCCAAATGGAAAGATGACTTTAAAATGGAACAAGCTCTTAATTGATTTAAACATTGATGGGCTAGCATTACACCATGTCCAAACATGGAGGATACATGTGAGCCTCAAGAGAATCCAAAAATGTATAACAGAAGAAAAGATGTTGAGACTCTGGAAAGAGTGCAGAGAAGAGCAACAAAGTTGATTAGGGGACTGGAGGCTAAAACATATGAAGAACGGCTGCAGGAACTGGGCATGGCTAGTCTAATGAAGAGAAGGACCAGGGGAGACATGATAGCAGTCTTCCAATACCTGACGGGCTGTCACAGAGAGGAGAGGGTCAACCTATTTTCCGAACCATCTGAAGGCCAGACAAAGAACAATGGATAGAAACTAATCAAGGAGAGAAGCAACTTGGAACTAAGGAGAAATTTCCTGACATTTAGATCAATTAACCAGTGGAACAACTTACCTTCAGAAGTTGTGAATGCTCCAACACTGGAAGTTTTTAAGAAGAGATTGGATAACCATTTGTCTGAAGTGGTGTAGGGTTTCCTGTCTAAGCAGGGGGTTGGACTAGAAGACCTCCAAGGTCCCTTCCAACTCTGTTATTCTGAATAACAGTGTTGGAAGGGACTTTGGAGTCCAACAGTTGGTCCAGAATGCAGCTGCATGAGCGGTTGTGGGTGCGCCTAGATACAGCCACACTACATCAATCCTTCGCAAGCTGCACTGGCTTCCTATCGGTCTCCGGACACAATTCAAGGTGTTGGTTATTACCTTCAAAGCCCTACATGGCTCAGGGCCAGATTATTTTCGAGACCACTTTCTACTACATACCTCCCAGCGACCGGTAAGATCCCACAGGGTTGGGATTCTTCAGGTCTTGTCAGCTAAACAGTGTTGGCTGGTGGGTCCGCGGGGGAGAGCCTTCTCTGTGGCTGTCCCGGCTCTCTGGAATCAGTTACCTCCTGAGATCCGCACTACCCCCACCTTATTGGCCTTCCGGAAAGCTGTAAAGACCTGGCTTTTCCGACAGGCCTGGGGCCATTGACTTTGTGGAGATGACTAGCGAGGCCGCCCCATGAATGTATGGAGGGCTGAAATGATTTTAAATTGTAAATGTGTTTATTAATCTGTTTTTTAGATGTTTTTATATTGATTTATGTTAGTTTCTGTTGTGAGCTGCCCAGAGTCCCTAGGGAGTTGGGCGGCATAGAAATATAAACAAATAAACAAATAAACAAATAAACAAATAAACAAATAAACAAATAAACAAATAAACAAATAAACAAATAAACAAATAAACAAATAAACAAATAAACAAATAAACAAATAAACAAATAAACAAATAAACAAATAAACAAATAAACAAAAACAAAAAAACAAAAAAACAAAAACCAAAAAAACAAAAAAACAAAAAACAAAAAATAAAAAATAAAAAGTTTATTTATTTATTGGTAGTTTTTTCTATGCCGCCCTACTCCCTGAGGACTCAGGGCAGCGTACAACATTTTATAAAAACTCCAAATAATTAAAAACAGCTTAAAAACAGTTAAAAAATATATAAATACACACCATACATACATGGGGGAGACAGCAGATATAGAATCGTCTCAAACTCATCCTGCTTGCAGGAAGAGCCATGTCTTAATGGATTTTCTGAAGGCCAGCAAGGTGGGGATAATTCAGATCTCTGGAGGAAGTTGGTTCCAGAGAGCGGGGGCCCCTACCGAGAAGGCCCTCCCCCTAGGCCCCGCCAGTCGGCATTGTTTGGCTGACGGGACCTGGAGGAGACCCACTCTGTGGGACCTGACTGGTTGGAGGGAGGAATGCGGCAGAGTGCGGTCCCGGAGATAGCCTGGTCCTAAGCCATGTAGGGCTTTAAAGATGATGATCAGCACCTTTAATTTAATTTAATTTAATTTAATAGATTTGTATGCCGCCCAACTCCCGGAGGACTCTGGGCGGCTCACAACATATCCAAATCTATTACAATAAAAACATCACAGTTAAAAAGATAAAGAAAAATTAAAAAGAAAATCTCCAACATTCATAACAAGGGGGGAGACCCAGAGATAATATGCTCGGTCTCACTTTCACCCCGCCTGCCGGAAGAGCCACGTTTTTATTGCTTTCCGGAAGGCCAGCAGGGTGGGGATGGCTCTGATCTCCGGAGGAAGTTGGTTCCATAGGGAGGGAGCTCCCACAGAGAAGGCTCTCCCCCTAGGCCCCGCCAACCGACATAGTTTGGTTGATGGGACCTGGAGAAGACCCACTCTGTGGGACCTAACTGGTCGTAGGGAGGTATGCGGCAGGATGCGGTCCCGAAGGTAACCTGGCCCTGAGCCATGTAGGGCTTTAAAGGTAACGACCAACACCTTAAATTGGATCCGGAGACTAATGGGCAACCAATGCAGCTGCCGGAGGACAGGTGTTACATGGGTGTACCTGGGCACACCCACCACGGCACGAGCAGCTGCATTTTGCACCAATTGTAGTCTCCGGATACTCTTCAAGGGTAGCCCCATGTAGAGCGCATTGCAGTAATCCAGCCGGGAGGTGATAAGGGCGTGGGTGACTGTGAGTAGCGCCTCCCTCTCCAAGAAGGGTCGCAATTGGTGCACTAGGCGAACCTGTGCAAAGGTCCCCCTAGCCACAGCTGAAAGATGTTGCTCCAATTTTAGCTGTGGGTCTAGGAGGACACCCAAATTGCGAACCCGTTCTGAGGGAGTTAATTTCTCTCCCCCAAGAACCAAGGAGGGACAATTGACATAATCCTTGGGAGGCAATATCCACAGCCACTCGGTCTTGTCAGGGTTGAGCTTTAGCCGGTTCTTCCCCATCCAGACCCTAACATCGTCCAGGCAGCGGCACATTACGTCGACGGCTTCCCTGAATTGAGACGGGGTGGAGATGTACAACTGGGTATCATCAGCATATTGCTGATACCTCACCCCGTGTCGTCGGATGATCTCACCCAGTGGTTTCATGTAGATGTTAAACAGGATGGGCGAGAGGACCGAGCCCTGCGGCACCCCACAAAGTAGGGGCCTAGGGCTCGACATCTGCCCCCCTGTCAACACCGACTGCGTCCTGTCAGAGAGGTAGGAGGAGAACCACTGTAACACAGTGCCGCCCACTCCCACCTCGCCGAGACGACGCAGAAGGATACCATGGTCAATGGTATCGAAAGCCGCTGAGAGGTCAAGTAGCACCAGGATGGAGGAATGACCCCCATCCCGGGCTCGCCAGAGGTCATCCATCAGAGTGACCAAAGCCGTTTCCGTACTGTAGCCGCGCCTGAAACCCGATTGAAAGGGATCCAGAAAATCAGTGTCATCCAACAGCCGTAGGAGTTGGAGTGCCACCACTTTCTCTACAACCTTCCCCGCGAAGGGAAGGTTGGAGACCGGACGGAAGTTCTTTAAATCCGCTGGGTCCAGGGAAGGCTTCTTGAGGAGGGGCCTCACCACCGCGACTTTTAAGGGCCGCGGGACGGACCCCTCTCTCAGAGAAGCGTTGACCAACGCCTGGAGCCAGCCGCGTGAAACCTCCCTGGTGGCCGAAACCAACCAGGATGGACACGGGTCCAATAAACAAGTGGCGGAACTCATCGCTCCTATGGCCTTGTCTACATCATCAGGAGTCACCGGTTCAAACTCCTCCCATATAACAGGACTAAGACCTGCCCCTGTCACCTCGGCCTGTACTGCCCAATCGGAGTCCAGGTCTGTCCGAATCTGAGTGACTTTATCCGCCAGAAACCGAGAAAATTCCTCAGCTCTGCCCTGCAAGGGATCTTCGCCACCCTCCTTGGCTAGGAGGGAGCGGGTCACCCTAAACAGGGCGGCTGGGCGGGAGTCAGCGGACGCAATAAGGGCGGAAAAATGCGAACATTTTGCCGCCCTTATCGCCACTAAGTAAGACTTAATGAAAGTTCTTAAAAGTGTCCGGTCAGACTCAGCTTTACTAGATCTCCATCGTCGCTCTAGGCGTCTCTTATGGCGCTTCATCTCCCGGAGTTCCTCAGTAAACCAAGGGGCCCTCCTGGATCCGCTACCACGGAGAGGCCGCAAAGGCGCAATCCGATCCAAGGCCCCCGCTGCCACCCGATTCCAGGTGGCTACAAGGTCCTCGGACGAGTTGTGTACCAGGGATTCAGGTATTTCCCCAAGCTCCCTCTGGAATCCCTCGGGCTCCATTAGGCGCCTGGGGCGGAACCACTTAGTCGGTCCCGCCTCCTTGCGGTGGAGGAGTGGTGCCATGAAATCCATCCTCAGAAGGAAATGATCTGACCACGACAAGGGTACTGTAACTAAACCCCTCAGCCTCAGATCATCTCTCCACTGCCCCGAGAGAAACACAAGGTCAAGCGTGTGACCTCCCTCATGAGTCGGACCCTGAACTACTTGGGTCAGGTCCATGGTTGTCATGGAAGCCATGAACTCCTGGACTGCCCCTGAGGCTTCGCCGGGCGATGGCAGATTAAAGTCCCCCAGCACCATCAACCTGGGGAACTCAATCGCCAGCCCCGCAACCGCCTCAAGCAGAACAGGCAGGGCCTTTGTAACGCAGCTAGGAGGCAGGTACGTTAACAAAAGGCCCATCTGAACCCCTAAGTCCAACTTCAGAAGGAGCGTCTCACACCCAACAATCTCCGGGGCAGGGCTCCTTCGAGGGCAAAGGTTCTGGCGAGCTATAATAGCCACTCCTCCACCCCTTCCCTGGGGTCGCGGCTGATGCTGGACTGAAAACCCGTCCGGGCACATTTCGGAGAGGGGGACCCCCCCCTCCTGACCCAGCCAGGTTTCAGTAATACATGCCAGGTCAGCCCCCTCTTCCAGGATTAGATCCCGTACAAGGGGGGCCTTGTTCATAATCGACCTGGCATTCAACAGCAGCAGCTTGAGCCCGGGGCCCTGACATCCCTGGTTACCAGGTACTCGGGCTGAGCTAGATGGAACCATATCATACCTTGAATTGTACCCGGAGACCAATGGGCAACCAATGCAGCTGGCGGAGTATGGGTGTTATGTGGGTGTATCTTGAGACACCCACCACAGCACGCGCAGCTGCATTTTGCACCAGTTGAAGTCTCCGAATACTCTTCAAGGGTAGCCCCATGTAGAGCGCATTGCAGTAGTCCAGTCGGGAGGTGACAAGGGCGTGAGTGACCGTGACTAGAGCCTCCTTCTCCAAGTAATAAATAAATAAATAAATAAATAAATAAATAAATAAATAAATAAATAAATAAATAAATAAATAAATAAATAAATAAATAAATAATAATAAATAATAAATAATAATAAATAAATAAATAAATAAATAAATAAATAAATAAATAATAAACAAACAAACAAACAAACAAACAAACAAACAAACAAACAAACAACCTCTTGCTCAGGATGTACAGTATATTGATGTGTATCAAGTTATGTAAGGGTCTAGATACAGTATATATTAGGATCCAAACTTATAAATTGCTAGGGAAAATTATTGAAAATTTGTCCAAAGTGAAGATTGAATGGTTAATTGGCTATACAGTGTGGATTGAACTATTGAAATACAACAATGGAAATCCAATAGAAAACTCAATCAGGTCTCCAGCAACTGGCACAATTAGGGGAAAACCATATAAGACTCTTTTTCCCCTCTCCCAGCTATGATTGCTAAAATAGAAATTCCAAGATTTGTAGAAGATTTAAATAAAGGAGGAAGATATTAGGGAAAAGACAAGACAATGGAGATTACAGGGAAATGTTTATGAATCTTAAGACAGTGTAAAGCTGTTTCCTTGGCCAGAAGGGAAGATCTGAAGAGTTACCTGCCAGGGCTTCACAGAGAGGTGAAGGTATGGCTGCTTTCTGCCCCTCTTCAATGCCCATTGTGTTTCCCACATATATGCAGCATGTAATGCATGTGCCACAGAATAGGCAGCATTGTAGACACTGTAGCTGAAACCGGTCATCTTTCCGTCAAAGACAGAAGCCGGGAGGGTGTCCAGGTTCTCCTCCCCTGTGCAAACCCTTCGGCCATCAGGTGAGGACAGACCTGCCTTCAAAACCTGACAGTCAAATACAATTTCCCACCAGCTGGGCAGAAAGACGTCTCCATGGGGTTCGTGTGGATTCAGAGCCCAGAGATAATCTTTGAATCCTGGCACTATGTTTGTGTGGACCGTGAAAGACAAAGCGCCATGGAAGGATTTTAGTTTCCCCCACTCGTAGTGATAGCCAATAGCTGAAAATTCCCATTGGGTGGTCAGGATCCAGACCTTCCCAGAAGTAGTTTGGTACTCTTCTTCATAAAAGGAGAGGGATATTAAAAGGCTTTGCAGAGCACTTGGAACCCCCGAGATAATCACAACCTGAGAGTCACTATGCAAAATTGTCCAAAGCACGTCTATTTGTTTGCTGTTCAATTCATTGAATATTAAGATTTGGGGTAAGATCTGTTTTACAAATTGAATGCAGATGTCATTCTGGGCGAGGGTGGCGTCAAAAATTTGGACGAAATGGTCACTGCTCTCTGACTTCTGAACAACGATCCCAATCCAGTTCCACTGGAAATACAGAAGGAGCCGGACAATGGCTGCATTCTGTAGGTGATACTGGGGATCGATCTGGTAGAACGTGGGGAACTGGCTCTTATCCCTCAAAACAGGGTCAGAGAAGCGGTAACCTAGCTGAAGGGAGGGTGGAGAAAAAGAAGAAGTTAAACAAGGAAAATGGTACCTGTATTTTTGTTACTAACCTTAGATCATCTAGACTAGCATCTAGACTATTCTAGACCCAAATCCCCACAACTTTGCACCTTCATAAAATATTTTCTTTCAGTTACAGAATTGGCTCTGCGAGTTGTTGGCAGTAACCACATAAGGCACAACAATGATGAAAACTGCCTGGAATGCATTTGGGTCAATATTAATGGGGGGGGGAGAATAACATTGGCATAAGTCTATACTATAGGCCACCCAACCAAACAGAGTTTTGCTAGTCAGTTAACTAAGGTATGTAGGAAGCACATCACAATAGTAATGGGGGATTTTAACTACCCTGACATCAACTGGGAGACAAACTCTGCATCAAGTGGAAGATCCAACAGGTTCCTGACAAACCTAGCAGACAACTTTGTTTCCCAAAAGGTAGAGAAGGGAACAAAGGGATCAGCCATATTGGACTTAATTATCACTAACAGAGATGAAATGATAGAAGGTGTTGAAGCTACAGGAACCCCGGGGGCAAGTAATCATGCAATATTGGAATTCAACATTATGCAAGCACAGTTAGTAGAACAAAGTCAAACTGATCTCAATACCAGGGAAGATTCTGGAAAAGATAATCAAGCAACAAATCAGCGAACACCTAGAATCAAACAAAGTAATAACCAAAAGCCAACATGGCTTTGTCAAAAACAGATCATGCTAGACTAATCTTATTGCATTCTTTGACAAAGTGACAAAATGAGTGGACCAGAGATATGCTGTCAATATAATTTGCTTGGACTTCAGTAAAGCATTTTATAAAGTAGACCATAACCTATTACTTGATAAAATAGAAAAATTGGTTTAGACAGCCTCACCACCAGATGGATTCGTAACTGGCTGACCAACCACACTCAACATGTAGTGCTCAATGGAACTGCATCTACATGGAGGGAGGTGTGCAGTGGAGTACCCAAGGCTCTGCTTTCGGCCCAGTACTCTTCAACATCTTCATCAATGACTTGGACGAGGGGATAGATGGGGAACTCATCAAATTTGCAGATGACACCAAGTTAGCATGAATAGCCAACATTCCGGAAGATAGGCTTAAGATACAGAAGGATCTTGATAGACTTGAACATTGGGCGCTATCTAACAAAATAAAATTCAATGGTGAAAAAAGTAAGGTTCTATATTTAGGCAAGAAAAACAAAATGCACTGGTACAGTATATGTGATACCTTGCTCAATAGTGGAGACTGTGATAGGGATCTTGGAGTCCTAGTGTACAATCACTTAAATGTGAGCCAGCAGTGTGCTGCAGCTGCCAAAAAAGCCAACACAGTTCTAGGCTGCATAAACAGAGGGATAGAATCAAGATCATGTGAAGTGCTCATATCACTTTATAATGCCTTGGTAAGGCCACACTTGGAATATTGCATTTAGTTTTGGTTGCCACGATGTAAAAAAAGATGTTGAGACTCTAGAAAGAGTGCAGAGAAGAGCAACAAAGATGATTAGGGGACTGGAGGCTAAAACATATGAAGAAAGGTTGCAGGAACTGGGTATGTCTAGTCTAATGAAGAGAAGAACCAGGATAGCAGTGTTCCAATACCTCAGGGGCTGCCCAAAGAAGAGGGAGTCAAGCTATTTTCCAAAGCACCTGAGCGCAGGACAAGAAGCAATGGGTGGAAACTAATCAAGGAGAGAAGCAACTTGGAACTAAGGAGAAATTTCCTGACAGAACAATTAATCAGTGGAACAGCTTGCCTCCAGAAGTTGTGACTGTTCCAACACTGGAAGTTTTTAAGAAGATATTGGATAACCATTTGTCTGAAGTGATGTAGGGTTTCGTGCCTAAGCAGGGTGTTGGATTAGAAGACCTCCAAGGTCCCTTCCAACTCTATTTTTCTATTCTGTTCTTTTCTTCTGGTCACAGAATTGGCTCTGCAAGTTATTGGCAGTAACCACACAAGGCAGAGCTTACAGCATTCCCCCTTTCATCATGTTGTGTATCCAAGTACCTGAGAAACCTTGAAATTGCCAAACACGGTTGCCATCTGGTATGAAGTTCTGGAGCTGAGACCCCCAAGGACAGAGAGAAGGTTGTCCTCTGTGTCACATTTATAGTTAGGAAACAATTTCCCCCGGCTGGAGAGCAGAGACAGGCTGACATCTGGAGTCATGCTTGCATAATGGTTCTCTTCGTAGATGCGGAAGCCCAGGGTGATGTTGGGGAGAAGCTGTGGGTCTTTGTTGACCTCCTGGATGGCAAATGCCAAAGCCAGAATGTGTTGGTAGTTCTTGGGAACAGGTCTTTGTTGCAAGTGTTAGAAGACGAAAATTAGACAGGAGCAGGAGGGAGGTGTTTATTTCTATTATTTCATTACCAAAATTCTAAGACTTGATCATAAAACAGATCAGTAGAAATGAGTTGATTTGTTTTACTGCTGTCAAAAAACAGAGTTGCTGCCAATCAGTTGATATTACTGTCAACAGTGTATGACAAAGCCTCCTCTCCCTCTCTCCGCAGCACATTTAAGTGAGTTATAATTTACAGCATCTCAGTTGAAGTCAGTATTGACTTTTCCAAAATGAACTTTTCAGTCCAGTTAAGGAAATCTGGATGATTATCTTGATAAAACTACACCATGTATTATAGCCTGTCATGGAGATCTTAAAGGCTGACATCTTCTGTCCTACATTCCCAAGCACTTTCCCCCAATGTGGCACCTTATCATGTTCCCAAAGTCCTTTTGAATTAGGTGACTTTATAAATTCAATAAATTATATTAAATTAAATGTCTGATCAGGTTGACTTTTTCTGGCTAGAAATGATGATGCCAATATATCTGGATGCCCCCCCCCCCTTTAGTGAAAAAAACACTTTTAGTGTCTCAGAACATGGAACTCTTTCTGTTGTGAGCTCTCCAAAGAAGCTCGCTCCACTGACCTAGAAGTGCTAGGTTTATTTGTATTTGTTTATTTGTCAAGCATATATGATTATAAGCAAAGTATAAACAGTAAAACATGATTGAATATATATGTAATAGTACAAGCAAAAGAGGTATGAATATATGGGTACATTAGGACAGGAACGGTAGGCATGATTGTGCGCTTATGCACGCCCTTACCAACCTCTTAGGAATGGGGTGAGGTCGATGGTAGATAATCTGAGGTTGAAGTTTTTGGGGTTTGGGGAAGAAACTACTGAGTCAGGTAAAGTGTTCCAGGCATTGACCACTCTGTTGTTGAAGTCGAATTTTTTGCAATCAAGTTTGGAGCGGTTTATATTAAGTTTGTATCTATTGTGAGCTCGTGTATTATTGCGGTTGAAGCTGAAGTAGTTGTTAACAGGTAGGACGTTGTGGCAGATAATTTTGTGAGCTACACTTAGGTCAGATCGAAGGCGGCGTAGTTCTAAATTTTCAAGTCCCAAAATTTCAAGTCTGGTTTCATAAGGAATTCTGTTGTGAACAGAGGAATGTAATACTGTTCTTGTGAAGAATCTCTGGACATTCTCAATTGCGTTAATGTCTGATATGTAGTGTGGGTTCCAGACAGATGAGCTGTATTAGCAAATGTTTTGTATGCTCTGGTTAAGAGTACAATGTTACCTGAGAAGAGATTAGGTTAACCACTCTTAATGCCTTCTTTGCTATGTTGTTTAACAAGAGATTGTTGTTTAACAAGAGATTGGTGGGAAGCCAGACTTGGTGGGACAAAAGACAGACCCTCACTACGTGAAATGTAATGTAAGCATGAAGGATCCCAAAGGTGCTTTTTTCAGGAGGCAACCAGACTTTCTTGTTTTTCTTTTGAACACGTTTCAATTCTCATCCAAGAAGCTTCTTCAGCTCTGAGTGGATGGTGGGGAAGGGAAGGATTTATATTCCTTGCAGCCAGCTGGTCATTTGCATCCTTTTAGAGAGTGGTTGAAGCACTTGGAAAAAAATGCAGACTACAGGAACCATTTGCACCACTCGGGTGACCCTGAGGACACAGATAAACCTCCAAAGGCTTCAATGACCCTCTAAAAGAAGGCAAATTACCAGCTCTGTCTGCAAGGAGTATAAATCCTTCCATTCTCCACTATCCTGCCATAGCTGAAGTAGCTTCTTGAATGAGAAGCAAAATGTCTTCAAAAGAAAAAAACAAGAAAGTCCAGTTGCCTCCTGAAAAAAGCACCTGGATGACTGAGAATCTCTACAGACTTTTAAGCATGAAGGATGGTGTTACAAATCATCAGAGTAATGAGGTGGGGAAATGAATTCAATGCAGCAATAAGATAGGGGACCCTAGCATTAGTTATTCCCCAAGTTCAGTCCAAAATTGGCTTCTCTGCAATGTGCACCTTACCCACAGGAACATGGAGAAAAGGTTGACTCCCTATTCAGTGTGATAAGCTTTTCTTCACCACTGAGGAGTCAGGGGGCTTGAGGAGGAGATTAGAGGGAGATTGAATCAATGTGTCCTAATCAGGAAGGCTCTACATCAACAAAGGCTGGGTGGGATTTACAACTGCCTCATCTTCAAGACTGCCCTTATCCACATTGCATTGAGAAAAAAGACAATCAAGGAAACACTTACAGAGAAAGATTATCCCAGTCACCAGGAGGCTCATGTGGGAGCTGTAGAACTATAGTAAAGGAGAGAGGCAGGTTTCCACCGATAATGAGATCTCCAGGTTTGTAATAGTCTTTTTGCACTTGGAAAGGTCTCCTCCAGAAGCAGTTTGGCCTCAGGTCCATCTGGATGGCTGTAGGCAAGGTCCAAAGCAATGCTAAGAGTGAAATCATTGGCCACAGAAAGAGACCCTTTTTCCTACAGAAAACCAAAGGATGGTCTTGCAGAAAAGTGAAGCTATGGTGACTTCAGAGGGTTCAAGGGGAGTTTTCAATCTTCACAATAAGCATTTACCTAAGCGCCACCTGTTAAGGGACCCTGCTACAGTATTCGGAGCTTGTAGGTAAACATGTTTTCATCATAACCTCTTTAGGCTTAGGGAGGATTAATCTGTGGAAATCCACTGAGATGAAATAAGAATTACTAGTGTTTGATGAATCCCGGGAGAGGGAAATGTCCACATGATCCCCATAACTCTGGAGCCCGTGCCATTTTGACAGGAGTAAAAACCTATTTCTGAAGCCACAATTGTATCTCTCAGTCTGTAAATTGGGCACCTGTGATTGGGCAGTGATGGAGCTTTAGAACTGGATGAGAACTTGGAGGGGTCACCTAGTCTGATCCCCTTAACATAGGATACACATGAGGCAAGGTGCTTATTGGAGTCAATGGACATCCATGAAAAATAAAATAGGGAGCATTTACTGCTGATAAACAGGTATATTGTGGTGTCACACAGGGGTGGCTTCCTAATTTTTTTACTACCACTCTGTGGGCGTGGCTTATTTTGTGGGTGTGGCTTGCCAGCCATATGACCAGGTGGGCGTGGCTTGCCGGTCATATATTGGTTATTTCAGAGAGATGTTACTACTATTTTTGCTATTTTATACCTTACATGAAAAGCTTTGCATACAAAGTGTGTGTTACACCATGGCAACACAGCAACCTTTATATGCAGAAAATGCTATAGTTAAAAGACAAGCAAGTCTCATACAGCATTTTTGGTTTCAGTCATGGATTCCTTAGACGAAAATATTCAGGACTGTTAAAAGAACAGTATCTTTTAACAGTCCTCAATGTTTTCGTCTAAAGATTAACAGTATAAAACTGTATAAAATTAACAGTATAAAAGGTTAAGCTTTCGGAAAACACCCACTTTGGGAAGCTTTAGGCAACAGCGAAGGAAAAGTGTCAAATGCAAGCTTCTTATTATTTTCAAGCGAAGGGACGGGGAAAGACTTAATTGTCAGGTTTCTGGGCATGCGCAGAAGAAATTTTTTTAAAAAAATTAATAAAAAAAAATGGCGGCGCCCAGGCACCGGCAAGCGACCGCACCGGTACTGTGACGTCACCAGTGGGCTGCTACCGGTGCTATAGAGTGGACCGCACCGGTAGGAACCCACCACTGGTGTCACATGACCTGAAGTTCAGAGTGAGGGCAAAGAGGCATTCAACATGGAAGTGGGTGTTTATTGCTGATTAACAAATATATTTCGATGGGTCATGCAACTTGGCTTTCAGAGTGAGGGCTAAGAGGCAAAGGTGGCAACATGGAAGTCAGTTGTAGCCTTGTACATGTGAACCATTATGCTAGATGGGACGGCAGTTTTATTTATAATCACATGACAGGGAATCACTGAATTAGATGTTGGAACATCTTCTGGAGAGCTTCCCTCAGATGGAGCAAAGTTTCAGATGAAGAAGAGAATTAAGAAGGAATAAAGAAAAAGAAAAGCCAAAGTGCTGACCAGGGGACGAAAAGGAGGGAAGGCAAGATGGCTTCATGGAAGCTCTTCTACGAGCAGCCTCATGAGGAAGAGGCTGCAAAGAAAGAGCTAATGACCAAGTGTCAGCCCTGGAGCCATCTATAACTTGGAATCTTCAGGGATGCCACAGCAATGGATGGGCAAGCATGACACACAAATTCTTCCACCTGTTGTTAAGGTGTGAATTGTTCCAGATGATCACTTGGAAAAAGAAAAGAGGTTCTGGTGTTCTCTGACAAGCACTTCTTTTAATTTCTTCACTCCATTTCTATCTCAATCAGAGCTGTCTTGGTGTTTGGCTATATTATTTTACAAATACATATTCACAATCGGTAGATATATGTAATCTATGGAACATTTCTTGCAAATGATTTGAGTCTTTCAACAACGTATCACACTCTCTATATATGGAAGTACACAGAAATTTGGCTTCCCAAATAACCAGTTCTAAGCATCTGCTATTGTAAATTCATTAAACAAGTGAAAATCATCCACCCTATTTAACAATGAACAAGTTATCATGTAATCCATTTATTTTCACCCTTCCTTCCTTCCTTCCTTCCTTCCTTCCTTCCTTCCTTCCTTCCTTCCTTCCTTCCTTCCTTCCTTCCTTCCTTTCCTTCCTTCCTCTGCCCATCCTTCCTTCTTCATAACTGGAACTCAGCAATGCCTCTGCTTTCTAGGGAAACAAATCTGCTTAAAAAGGCTAATGAGTCCAACCCAAGATGTTTCTAAAGAGTCATTTGATAAAAATAAATAAAGTGAGCAACTATCCTGCTGCAAAATAAAACTCACACCTTTCATATCAAGGTTTATTTTCAAGGTCAATGGGGCCTCATTGGGGACAACATGAGTAAAGGAAAAATAAAATGGTCATTATTGATGATAAACTGGTATGTTGCTACCAGCTACAAAATTTTATTACCAATTATTTAATATTCTTAATTTTTAAGAAATCAGATTAAATACAAAAATACTCCAAAGTCAAAATAAAAGTTTCCAATCCCTGCATATCAGAGATTCTTATGCCTCATTATGTTTTCCCTACAATTCAAATTGGGCCTAAATAGGATAATGAAGCATTTGGGGAAAAAGATGCAAGCCAAGAGACCAGTCCCAGAGGCCAAGATGGAGAAGATCTCCACAGCCACCATGGATTTCCCTTTGGTGCTCAGGTAGGTGGGCAGGAAAGTTATCCAAACACTGCAAAAGATCAGCATGCTAAAAGTAATGAACTTGGCTTCATTAAAGCTATCAGGCAATTTCCTAGCCAAAAAGGCCACTGTGAAACTGACCAGGGCCAAAAACCCCAGGTAGGCAAGGACAGCATAAAACATAGAAGCTGAGCCTTCATTACATTCCAAGATGTTCTCTCCTATTAAGGAGTGGAAATCAAAGTTGAGAAATGGGGGAGAGGTGACCAGCCAGGTGGCACAAAGAACTGCTTGAATAAGGGGACAGGCTATGACAATGGAGTTTGTCAGTGGTTTTCCTAAGAGTTTCCTTGCACTGTTCCCTGGTTTGCTAGCCATGAAGGCCAGAACCACCATGACTGTTTTTGCCAACACAGAGGAAACCGCAATGGAAAAGAGAATGGCGAAGGCAGTTTGTCTGAAGAGACAGATGAGCTTTCCAGGTTGACCAATGAAGAGGAGGGAGCAGAGGAAGCAGAGCAGAAGGGAGACTAGGAGGATGTAGCTGAGATCTCGGTTGTTGGCCTTGACAATCGGTGTATCATGATGTTTAAGGAAAATTTCCAGAACTCCCGATGTGATCATAGAGAGAGAAAGTTGGAGTGATGCTAAAGCATATCCCAAAGGCTCTTGATAGGCAAGGAAATGGATCTTCTTGGCAATGCAGTGATCCTTGTCCATGTTGGGATATCGGTCTTCTGGGCAGGTATCACAGGAAGCTGCATCTGAAATTAAGAATCATTTTCAGGAAGAGCTGAAGTGGTGCAGTGGTTAAATGCTGCGACTGCAGGCTGACTGCTAGTTCAGCAGTTCAGCTGTTCAAATCTCACTAGGCTCAAGGTTGACTCAGCCTTCCATCCTTCCGAGGTTGGTAAAATGAGGACCCAGATTGTTGGGGGCAATATGCTGAACTCTGTAAACCGCTTAGAGAGGGCTGTAAAGCACTATGAAGTGGTATATAAGTAAAGTGCTATTGCTATTGCTATTTTGTATTTGATGGTCTATCAAAAAGGACAAATAACCCTTCAATAACAATTATCCTGCAGATAGATTAACCTGAGACAAGGAGGTTTTCGCCTGTGGGGATCAAGTTCTCTGCTTTGTATTTTGCCTTGACTTGACAATATTTTTGCAGGGAAGGGCAGGCAGACATAGTTAGATGGATCTTTCTCTTCCCTAACAGGTCTGTCTATCTCCTAGGAGACTGATAGTGCTGACGGAAGATACACACCCTATATAATGAAATCTCATATCCCACTACTTCATGAAAATTTTGGTAGCTGATTTTCCTGATGGCGTGTAAGAAAAGGAATATAAAGCCTAGCAGGGAACCTATGAATTGTGCCCTGAAACTACTCTCCATTAAATTGCAGAAGAGCAGGAAAGGTGGCCAGGAGGGGATGGGTAGCCTGGACAGTTTAAATCCATGAACTCAGAGGTTCTGCTGAAAAGTATGAATATGTTGAAGAATGTCAACCTATTAAAAATGACAACAAAGTTGAGATTTGTTACTATTGTTACTCCCCTTGATCCCGGGATATATACATTTAAAACCTGCTCTACCTGTCTGATTAGAAATGGTCCCTTCTGGACAATGTTCACAGTGGTAGCAGCAAACCTGCTCGCCCTCTGGAATGCTTCTCCTCTCTCCTGCCTGGCACCTCTTCATGCCACACCTGGCAAAGGGCACCTTCTAAAAGAGAAAAGAAAAATGCTTAAAAGGGCCTCGGCAATTAATATGCTTCATTTATTCATTTGTTTATTCATTTGTTAATTCATTTGTTTATTCATTTGTTTATTCATTCATTCATTCATTCATTCATTCATTCATTCATTCATTCATTCATTCATTCATTCATTTGTGAGATTTATATACTGCCTCACAGTGCAAGCACTCTCTAAACGGTTTACACCAGTAAGCAATGTTACATTGCCCCCAACAATCTGGGTCCTCATTTTACCTACCTCGGAAGGATGGAAGGCTGAGTCAACCTTGAGCCGGTGAGATTTGAACTGCTGTCCTGCAGATCAGTGTCAGCTAAAGTGGCCTGCAGTACATTTCTGTTTCTAGCATCAGAATGCTTTCAAAAGCAATGGTTAACTGAAGTGTAGCACAAACCAGGAAAAACTCTGGCGTATTAAGGTCAGTGACACTCTAAATCACTAGTAGATATCGGAGAATGGAACTGGCATGCAAGTGAGCTCAACTATAGCTTTTCTAAAGCAAACACTGACGGAGATCCAACTGAATGGGAATGATCCATGGAAACCACTCTTGGCTTCTCCATCTGCAGTTTGGGTTTCAAGCAGAATTTCTTCCTGATCTAAACCCATTTTGATCTGTCACAAATCAGACCTCAAATATGTTACATGCAACACAAGTTTTTCATCAAATGGTTGCTAACGTTTTGATTCGGTAACCTGTTTTCCAGTAAGGAGAATATCTTGAATCCCTCGAAGAGAATGAGTCTTTAGCTGAATTTATTTAATCTTCCAGCTCACCTTTCTTGCCCAGACAATTGAATCAAAGTTGATGGTGAAATCTTGGCCTGGGGGAGCCCCAGGATCTATTTGTCCAACTTTCACAGGGACAAAAGATAAATTGGGGAAGAGAACCCAATTGAGAAGATCATAATGTGCAGATCCCAGTCCATTTTCTGAGAAGGAGATTTCATCTCCTGCACTGTTGTTGAACTGGACATTCCTCAAATAGGGAAGAAGCTGAAAGAAAAAAGAGACTGTTAGGGTTCCAAGTAACAGACCCAACGAAATCAAAACTCTGAGGCCTAGAGTTTCCTCAAAGTAAGAATTTATTAGGAAGAACCTGACTCTGAAGGACCCGAGGTTTTCCCCACCCAAATCAAAACCCAAAGCTCTTGCCCCAGTTATCTCTATCTCCACCTTTACGTTCTCAGAGCTGCAACTGGCCTTGCTGTGGCAGCCCTGAAGATTTCCAAAATGACTTCAGGGCAGACAGAGACCTTCAGATATTGGAGTAATAGGTTGAATGACACAAATAAGACATCATGGCTTCTATCATTTTGTGATAGCCATCATCTGAGACTAGTGAGTATCTGGGGAAAAAACCTTACTCCATTGTAGTTTGAATTCACAGATGCTGGGGGTGGAGTTCCTGGCTGAGACTTGTGAGTATCTGGGAAAGGTAGCGGCCCGCACGCCTAACGGCTGGATGGGATGGAAGTTAAAATGTTGTTCACAGCATTTAACAGATCTTTCACTCGTTTGCTATGCACCGCGAATGGTAGGTAGTCATTTTCTTTCTATGTTTTCTTTGGTGTGGTTTTTAATCTTTTCTTACAGCATTTTTGCTAGATCACTTAGCTCCACATTTTCGAGTTGTTGCACAGGAGGATCTTCATTCTGTATGTTGGTTTCTTCCACTGATTGGTCATATATATATTTGTTTTCGTAGATTTTCACGGGTATAGGTATGCAAGTCTTGGCGTATTTGGGTCTTTTCTTGTGTACAATTGATTGGATCTTGGCGATGTTTTGACGAGTGTGACCTCGTCAAAACGTCACCAAGATACTTTTAATCTTACATGGGAAAAGACCCGAATACGCGAAGACTTGCATATAGTCTCCCTTCATTTTCATTTATCAGCAATGTATGTATATGTATATGTATATGTATATGTATATGTATATGTATATGTATATGTATATGTATATGTATATGTATATGTATATGTATATGTATATATATGAAAGGAAGGAAGGAAGGAAGGAAGGAAGGAAGGAAGGAAGGAAGGAAGGAAGGAAGGAAGGAAGGAAGGAAGGAAGACAAAATGATATTTTCATGTATACGCATATGTAATGAACTAGTTAAGCATAAATATTCATAATAAACAAATGTCACATTATTTCTCGGAACCTCTACTTATACTGTCTTAATAAAAGAAATATATAGTTACGCTGCCACAGAACTCTTGATAAGATACTTTGCCTTTTTATGTGACATTTAGCAAACATTCCTTCATTGTTTTTATTTAACTAACATTCTCCCACTTCTCTTTGTTTTCCTCACACTGCCTGTTCTGGTTTGTGACTTCAGTGGCCAGAGAAAGCCATTCTTTATTGTTTGATGCAGAAAAAAAATCTGATGCATTTTAGCTTGGGTTGAGTCCTGTTGTGTGTGCTAAAGTTCACAGAGGTCGATGTCTCACAAGCTGTTCAGTGCAACACATTGCAAATGCATGGAGTGGTTCACACAGTATGCTAAGCCATAGAAAATAAACCAACGTTAGAATGAACTGAGTTGAGGGTCTCTTTAAAAAGTAATGCAAGTTTGGAAGATGTAAGGAGACTCGCCCCATAAAATCACTAAGAGCCGGACATGACTGAATAGAACACATCACCATCACCATCATCACCATCACCACCCAGGCTACATCCAGAAGGAAACTGAGATGGTTCTGCAAATATGCCCACTAGGACAGTTGAAACATCTGTTAAAATTGCAATCTTGCTTTATGTTCTCTGTTGCTCTGGAACAATACTACCTCCCTGGAATGAACACTTTATGAAGCATGAACAAGATCTGAAGACTTTTGAAGAACTTCTAGGAAGATCTTTCGTACATGAATCTTATGGACAACTGGTTTGCTTTATTTCTGCTCCCCATACCCATCCCTTTTCAACAAAACATTATACTTAATTTGTTTGATTTTAAAAAATAATAATTACAGTTTTAATCCGGTTTGATGCAATGTGATGCAGCTATATGATGCCACACAGATATGGGGAGCTTCCTCTCTAACGATCTGTGGAATGGATTTTTTAAAAAACATCACAGAGATTACCTGCCATGACTGGACATTTGAGATCTTCTTTCCAAGTCTTATCGTTGCTGGTCGCCCTCTGGATCCATATATTGCATGCAATGCATGTGCCACAGCATAAATGGCATTGTAGATATTGTAACTTTCACCTGTCATGCTTGTTTCAAACACGTAAAATGGCAGATTCTGTAAATTCTCCTTTCCTGTACATGGTTTTCTACCCTTTGGAGGAATCTTGCCTGGCTTGTGGATATCACAGTCAAAGACCTTTTCCCACCACAGCGGGAGAAAGAGATCCCCTTGTGGGTTCAAAGGGTCTAAAGACATGAGAAAATGGCTGAATTCTGAGACTTCCCTGGAGTGGTCCCTAAAATGCAAAGCCCCATGGAAGGTCTTTATACTTTGCAATAGATATTGAGGTTTCAGCACATTCATTTTCCAACTGGATGTAAAGATCCAAACTTTCAGAAATGATGCATTTCTCCATGTTTCATAAACAAACACAACCATTTGTACATTTGCAACAGCACTGGAGTCTCCAAACAGAATAATCACTTCACCTTTAGACCAAATGTTGAAAATACGAAGTAATTCCGATGATGTAATATCAGAAAAATCATATTTCACCATTTCAGTGAAGGCCAGGCAGATCTCCTTCTCCTTGAGCATTGACATCAGAGATGAGATGAAATGTTCTCCATTGTCACTTTCAGGGGCGAAAAGCCCAACCCAGTTCCACTGGAAGTACAGGAGCAGCTGGACTAAACCCACATACTGAGGAAATTCAGTGGGGTTAATCCGGAAGAAGGAAGGATGAACTCTTCTGTCTCCCTGTGTGAACTCAAAGCCAACACCAAGCTGAAGAAAATGAGAATCCTCTTTAAAGGACAAATTACAGTTTAATGCTGACTTTAAGGATCCTCATTGCGTAGTTGATTGTCCCACTTGTCAGATTTACTCATTGTGAGGGGCAGGATTCATCTTCCTCCCTTGTTAGGAAGAGCCACCAGTTACGTATTTTGTCTGGTTGTGATAGATCAGAACTCAAAGGAACAAACCATCAACCTGATACAGAGAATAAACTGCATTGAAAGGTGCAGGAAGATGATAAATTTTTATGGAAGTCAGGAAGTGATTTCTATCAAGGAATTGCAGGGCAGCTGTCCAGATGAAGTCAGAGACCTTGACACAAATTTGTAGTCTTTTATATAAATATAAATATATTTCACATTGAAATTTACAGCAGTCTTTGTCATCATCCAGAAAGAAAAAAACACAAGATAGTCAGGAACACGGGAACATCCTGAGGTAAATCTAAATAGTATACAGAACACACAGAAGAAAAAGGAGGGGGGAAAGGGAAACGCCCCCTTTATACTTATGGCAACCAATCATAATGCAGATTACCTCATGAATGAGTCAGCACTAACTAATCAACCTATTCACCTATTGTAGACTACTAAATTCTGTATCCAAACAATTTCTCCTTCAAAAGTATATCAATATTTATTTGTGGCTATATAAAATGTATCTTGATATATAAAATATAAAAATAAATTGAACTATAGGAAAGATTAACTAAGTCATATTGTCAGAACTTCATGTTCAACCTTGGCTTCTGTGTCTCTTTCTGTTGTTTGTCCATTCCTTATTGTATTCCCCTTACCTGTGGGACCTTGAAGATGCTGAAGATGGAGGCCATCAGCCTTGAGGATTTGGGGTTGTCACCCCCAATGACAGAGAGCAGAGGGTCCTGCCTGTCACATTTATAACCTGGAATTATTTGGCTTCGTGTGGAGAGCAGGGAGAGGCTGAATAAAGAAGTATTCCTCTCAGTCTGGTGATTTTCATAGATGTGGAAGCCAAGGGTGATGTTGGGGAGGAGAGCCAGATCCTTGTTGACTTCTGTAACTGCAAACATCAAGGCCAGGAACTCCTGGAAGTTCTTGGGTATGACTCTATAGTTAGAAAAAAAAACATTGGGGAACATTTCAGGAACCTAGTGTCTGCTGGCACAGTTTGTATGGTAATATTTTTGGTTTAAAAATAAATAAATAAATATTCCTTGATTGCTTCTATAGCTTAGTGAGGGAGGAGAAAGGCTCTCTCTCCATATCATGGACAATTCTATAGGATTCTATCACCCTCCTTTCTTCCCTTTGCTTTAGTGATTATTTCATTCTTGGAGTAGCTTCTTCAGGTCCGGTCATTTGCAGATCACAAGACTCCTTTGGGGGGGGGGTAGGTGTCACAGCACAGATTTACTGAAGATATTATTCATGAGAAATGCTGGTTCCAAAACTGAGGGATTTTGGCTGTATCCCACTTTGGAAATGGGTTGTGAAATTTCAGGTTTTTCTTCACCATGATATTGTGTCCAAATTAATATCATAAATCAACTTGTTCACTAAGAGAGCAGTCTTTAAGGTGCTGTCCTTCCCCACTTTTATATGCATTATAATCATCCTGATGAAGTGTTGTATTAAGGCTGGGAATTCTAGTCCATTCCTTGAGTTTGGCTCTTTATTGAGAAAAGGACAAAGATCTGAACTACACAAGGACATTGCAAACATTACTAGAACAATTATTTCTGAAAGAAGTCCCTGAATCCAAAACAAAGAAAACAATCATATAAATATTTCCCCTGCTGGTGAAACTTACAAGAAATTAACAATAAGCAGGAATGGGTCATTTTGAAAATCTGGGACAATGGGGAACAAAGGAGCTACCAAGGGTAAATTCCCCCCAATAACTAGATCACCAGCTCTGTAAAATTCCCATTCATTCTGACTGTTTAAACCTTTTGGTGCAACACATATGATTTGAATCTTCTTAGCAGAAGTTGGAGGCAGGAGCCACAAGACCAGCAGGAGGAGGAGGAGGAGGAGAGGCAGCCCAGCCATTCTTGTAATCTTTCCTTCCTAGATCAGAAATCAAAGTTTGTGCCGAAGCAGAATTGCAGGTAGCCCTTAAAATCTCCTCAGATTCACATAGTTGATATGGTCTTGCCAGCTGGATGGCTTCAGGGCAAATTTATCTGATGTGTCTTTGCATTAATACATTTTATTTTATCACTTTATTTCCTCTTATCTTTCTTATTCTGAAATTAGACTATGCACCGTATTTTATTTTATTTTAAAGATAAAGCCGCAAGACCAATCTATCAGTAAACTAGTATTATATCAACATGTGTTCTCTTACTTGTGTTCGGGCTCTGACATGGTCAGATAAGTCTCACCAACCCAGGTATTAGCTCTTTGAAAGAGAAGTTAAGGTCTTCTGCCAAGGAAGAATCCAGAGCAGGTTTTCCCTTGGAAGATTTTTGTGGGTTGAAATCCACAGGGGACACCTTAAGAATTACTGTCCTGATAATCACAGAGAAGCAATTACCCTACCCGTATAGCAATATATGTTGCTCGAACATCAGATAGTGAAAAACATGTTTGTGTCTCTTGTTGCTAATCCACAGAGTAGATGGACTTGAGAGTCAAGATGAAGTTGAGTTTTTGGTCTACAAGAAAGTGACAACCTGCCCACCAGATGGAGTTTGGCCTGTGCCATATTATGTTCAGATAGAATGGGTGCTAATGGGACATGGTAGCAGTCAGTTGGATACTAACAATCATAACAATGTTTAGATGGAATAACTGGTTTAGTTATATTCAGAAGACAGGGGGTGAAATTGACTGATAATTGATTGATTAAATTTATATGACCACCCATCTCATTCAAAGACGCCCCAGGCAGCATACAACAATCCAGTAAAAACTGTATATAAAGGAGACAATCTTGACTTAAAATGTTTATATAATAATTATTTAATAGAATTATAAGTTATAAGAGCCGAACTAAAACCATAATGGACAATAATAGACAGGGGGATGTTAGTAATAATGTGGTCTACCAGAAACATAACTATTTTTGCTAGTGCATTTCCAGATACTCTTCAAGGGCATCCCTATATAGAATCCATTGCAATAGTCCAACCAGAAAGATGACTAGAACATCCTTCGTCCAGGAATGGATACAACTGGCACGTAAACGAGTTTTGAAATGGCCTTTCTAGGAAAAACTACTACTTGATCCTCAAGCAGAGTTCTTAGTCTAGGAGAATAGTCAGATTGCACAATGGGTCTGTGCAACCCCATCTAGCACCATAGACAGGAGTGGGTTCTAAATATTTTTACTGCTGGTTCTGTGGGCATGGCTTATTTTGTGGGTGTGGTTTGATGGTCATGTAATGGTGGGCGTGGCTTCATGATCATGTGACTCGGTGGGCGTGGCTTCATGGTCATGTGACTGGGTGGTTGTAGCTGGGTGATCATATGACTGGGTGGGTTACTTTATCTCTTTTCCTCTCTCTCTCTCTCTCTCTCTCTCTCTCTCTCTCTCTCTCTCTCTCTCTCTCTCTCTCTCTCACTCTCTCTCTCTCTCTCTCTTGTCTCTCTCTCACTTTCTCTTTCTTAATGCTGTATATGAGCCCTGCTGATTGATATAAGTGGATTTTATTCATATGTATCTTCATGTGATCTTCTACCTCTGCTATAAGGAGTATGCCAGCAAAGGATTTAGAAGTCTTGGATACCTTAACAATTGAATGGTTAATATCATGGAGGTAATAAAAATGATGCAGGAGGCACATTAAATCAATTTATTTTCCAAAGAGCAGAACAAGAAACAATGGATGGAAACTAATCAAGGAGAGAAGCAACCTGGAATTAAGAAGAAACTTCCTAACAGTGAGGACAATTAACCAGTGGAACAGAAATTGCCTTCAGAAGTTATGGGTGCTTCATCACTGGAGGTTTTAAAGAAAAGACTGGACAGCCACCTATCAGAAATGGTATAGGTCTCCTGCTTGAGTAGGGGGGTGGACTAGAAGACCTCCAAGACGTTACAGCAGGAGTGGGTTCTAACTTATCTTGCTGCCGGTTCACTTCCTCCCATGCTACGTGGCAAAAAATCAAGAAAAATTCAAAACAAAAAACAAAAAGAAGAAGCCAAAAACAAGATGGTGACCGCATGCACAGTGCCAGAAACTTGGCTTCTGTGCATGTGCAGAAGAAAAAAACCCGGGAAAAAATTATTTTAAAAAAAAATTCTGAAAAAATTCAAAAAAAAAAGTTGGCGGTGCCCACGGACTGTCACTGAACAAACCGGTTCTGTGACGTCATTGTGACATCACCAGCGGGCGCTACTGGTTCATGCAAACCGGTCCGAACCAGGAGGAACCCACCTCTGCCTTCCAGCCCTATTCTGATTGATTCTTGACACTCTATGTTTGCTCATACAGCAAGGATTATGTTTTTTTTTCACCTTGATCATCAGATACAGAGTGTCAACAACAAGATGTTGAGACTCTAGCAAGACTTCATAATTGGGACTCAGTAAAGCCTCTGCTTCCTAGGGAAACAAATCTGCTTAAAAAGGCTAATAGTGAGTCCAACCCAATACATTTCTAAAGAGTCTTTTGATGAAAATTAATAAAGTGAGCAACTATCCTGCTGCAAAATAAAACTCACATCATTCATATCAAGGTTTATTTTCAAGGTCAATGGGGCCTCATTGGGGACAACATGAGTAAAGGAAAAATAAAATGGTAATTATTGATGATAAACTGGTATGTTGCTACCAGCTACAAAATTTTATTACCAATTATTTAATATTCATAATTTTTAAGAAATCAGATTAAATAAAAAATGCCCCAAAATCAAAATAAAAGTTTCCAATCCCTGCATATCAGAGATTCTTCTGCCTCATTATGTTTTCCCTACAATTCAAATTGGGCCTAAATAGGATAATGAAGCATTTGGGAAAAAAGATGCAAGCCAAGAGACCAGCCCCAGAGGCCAAGATGGAGAAGATCTCCACGGCCACCATGGATTTCCCTTTGGTGCTCAGGTAGGTGGGGAGGAAGGTGATCCAAACACTGCAAAAGATTAGCATGCTAAAAGTAATGAACGTGGCTTCATTAAAGCTGTCAGGCAACTTCCTAGCCAGAAAGGCCACAGTAAAATTCACAAGGGCCAGAAAACCCAGGTAGGCAAGTATAGCGTAAAACATGGAAGCTGAGCCTTCATTACATTCCAAGATGGCCTCTCCTACCAAGGAATGGAAGTCCAAGTTGGGAAACGGAGGAGAAGTTGCCAGCCAGGTTACACAAAGAACTGCTTGAACCAGGGGACAGGATACAACAATGGAGTTGGTCAGTGGTTTTCCTAAGAATTTTCTTGCCCTGTTCCCTGGCTTGGTAGCCATGAAGGCCAGAACCACCATGACAGTTTTTGCCAACACAGAGGAAACTGCAAGGGAAAAGAGAATGGCAAAGGCAGTTTGTCGTAAGAGACAGGTGAGGTTCCCAGGTTGACCAATGAAGAGGAAGGAGCAGAGGAAGCAGAGCAGAAGGGAAACCAACAGGATGTAGCTGAGATCTCGGTTGTTGGCCTTGACAATCGGTGTATCATGATGTTTAAGGAAAATTGCCAGAACTCCTGACGTGATCATAGAGAGAGAAAGTTGGAGTGAAGCTAAAGCATATCCCAGAGGCTCTTGATAGGCAAGGAAATGGATCTTCTTGGCAATGCAGTGGTCCTTGTCCATATTGGGATATTGGTCTTCTGGGCAGGGATGACAGGAAGCTGCATCTGAAATCAAGAGTCATTTTGTATTTGATGGTCTATCAAAAAGGACAAATCATCCTTCAATATTGATTATTCTGCAGATAGGTGAGATCTCGGGAGGCAAGAGGTTTTCGCCTTTGGAGATTAAGTTCTCTGCTTTGTATTTTGCATTGACTCATTCAGACAATATATTTGCAGGGAAGGGCAAGCATATATAGTTAGATGGATCTCTGTCTTCCCCAATGGGTCTCTCTATCTTCTGGGAGACTGATAGCACTGATAGAAGATACACACCCTACATAATGAAACGTAACACCCCACTCCTTCATGAAAATTTTGATAGCTGATTTTCCTGATGGGCATAAGAAAAGAAATATAAAGTCTATCAGAGAACCCATGAATTCTTCCCTGAAACTGCTCTGCATCAAATTGCTCAGGAGCAGGAGAGGTGGCCGGGGTGGGGGCTGGGGGTGGGTGGCCATGACAGTTTAAATCCATGAACTCCGAGGTTCTGCTGAAAAGTATGAATATGCTGAAGAATGTCAATCTACTAAAAAATGACAACAAAGTTGATATTTGTTCCTAGTGAATGGTTCCCTTGATCCTGGGAGATATACATTGAAAACATGCTCTACCTGTCTGATTAGAAATGGTGCCTTCTGGACAAGGGTCACATTGGTAGCAGCAAACCTGCTCGCCCTCCAGAACTCTTCTCCTCTCTCCTGCCTGGCACCTCTTCATGCCACATCTGGCAAAGGGCACCTTATAAAAGAGAATAGAAAAATTCTTAAAAGGGACTCAGCAATTAAGATGCTTCATTTATTCATTTGTACATTTCTGTTTCTAGCATCAGAATGTCTTCAAAAGCAATGGTTAACACTAGTGTAGAACAAACCAGGAAAAGCTCTGGGGTATTAAGGTCAGTGACACTCTAAATCACCAGTGGATGCCGGAGAATGGAACTGGCATACAAGTGAGTTGAGCTATAGCTTTTCTAAAGCAAACAGTGATAAAGATTTAACTGAAGGGGAATGGTTCATGGAAACCACTCTTGGCTTCTCCATTTGCATTTTATTTATTTATTTATTTATTTTATTTGGAGGTTCTTCTATGCCGCCCTACTCCCTGAGGACTCAGGGCGGCATACAACATTTTAATAAAACAACCAACCAAATCATTAAAAGCAATTTAAAAACAATTAAAAACATCTATATCACACAAACATACATGGGGGAGAACATCCGATGTAATAGTCTCTCAAAATTACCCCGCCTGCAGGAAGAGCAATGTCTTAATGGCTTTTTGGAAGGCCAGCAGGGTGGGGATATTCCGGATCTCTGGGGGGAGTTGGTTCCAGAGAACTGGGGCCCCTACAGAGAAGGCCCTCCCCCTAGGCCCCGCCAGTCGACATTGTTTGGCTGACGGGACCTGGAGGAGGCCCACTCTGTGGGTCCTCACCGGTCGAAGGGAAGTGTGTGGGAGGATGCGGTCCTGGAGGTAACCTGGTCCTAAGCCATGTAGGGCTTTAAAGATGATGATCAACACCTTGAATTGCACCCAGAGATCGATGGGCAGCCAATGCAGCTGGCGGAGTATCTGTGTTATGTGGGTGTATCGTGAAACACCCACCACAGCACGCGCAGCCGCATTTTGCACCAATTGGAGTCTCCGGATACTCTTGAGGGGTAGCCCCATGTAGAGCGTGTTACAGTAATCCAGTCTAGAGGTGACAAGGACATGAGTGACTGTGAGTAGAGCCTCCTTCTCTAAGTACGGTCGCAATTGGTGCACCATACTTAGAAACCCACCATTTTGGGTTTCAACCAGAATTTCTTCCTGATCTCCACCCTTTTTGATCTGTCACAAATCAGACCTCCAATATGTTACATGCAACACAAGTTTTTCATCAAATGGTTGCTAAAGTTTTGATTCGGTAACCTGTTTTCCAGTAAGGAGAATATCTTGAATCCCTCGAAGAGAATGAGTCTTTAGCTGAATTTATTTAATCTTCCAGCTCACCTTTCTTGCCCAGACAATTGCTTCAGAGTTGATGGTGAAATCTTGGCCTGGGGTAGTCCCAGGATCTATCTGTCCAACTTTCACAGGGACAAAAGATAAATTGGGAAAGAAAACCCAATTGAGAAGATCATAACGACCAGATCCCAGTCCATTTTCTGAGAAGGAGATTTCATCTCCAGCACTGTTGTTGAACTGGGCATTCCTCAAATAGGGAAGAAGCTGAAAGAAAAGAGACCTTTAGATATTGGAATAATTGGTTGAAAGGCACAAATGAGACATCATGGCTTCTATCATTTTGGGATGGACATCATCTTAGGAGGTTTGTATATATCTATGAATTTAAAGAGATTCTTTGCTGGAGATCTCAGCAATCAGGAGTAACACCCAATTTTTAAGTCCTTCCCCAAAACTTCAAACTTTTCTCTTTCACATTGGGCATTTTGTATCACGACCTCTACACCACAATTTCATGAGAATGATATCTACATACAAAAATGCCAATGTATTACTTCACAGAAAGAGTAGTGAAAGCTCAGATAGAATAGAATAGAATTCTTTATTGGCCAAGTGTGATTAGACACAGAAGGAATTTGTCATTGGTGCATATGTTCTCAGTGTACATAAAAGAAAAGATACATTTGTCAAGAATCATGTTGTACAACACTTAATGATTGTCATAGGGTACAAATAAGCAATCAGGAAACAATCAATATTCATATAAATCGTAAAGATACAAGCAACAATTACAGTCATACAGTCATAAGTGGGAGGAGATGGGTGATAGGAACGATGAGAAGACTAATAGTAATAGTAATGCAGCCTTAGTGAATAGTTTGACAGTGGTGAGGGAATTATTTGTTTTGCAAAGTGATGGTGTTCAGGAAAAAATAAGCAATCAGGAAACAATCAATATTAATATAAATCGTAAAGATACAAGCAACAAGTTACAGTCATCCAGTCATAAGTGGGAAGAGATGGGTTATAGCACTGATGTCAAATCTTTTTTTGCTCGGGTGCCAAAAGGGCGCGCGTGCCTGTGATAGCGCGCCCGTGCCCACACCCATAATGCAATGCCCTCATTCGCGCATGCAGTGAACACACCCCCATGCTACCCCCCCACACTGCCCCCCCGCACATGCACACAGACCTCACTGAAGCCTCCGGACTTCCGGTAGGCCCGTTGGGCTGTTTTTCGCCCTTTCCTAGGCTTCAAGAAAGCCTCCGGAGCCTGTGGATGGTGAAAAATGGGCCCAACGGGCCTACCGGAAGTTCAGAAACAAACTTCCGGTAGGCCCGTTGGGCCATTTTTCACCCTCTCCCACCCTCCGGAAGGCCGAAAATCAGCTGGCCAGTGCGGACATGCGTGTTGTAGATGACATAGGGCAATGCCTCGCATGCCCTCAGATATGGCTCCGAGTGCCACCAGTGGCACGTGTGCCATAGGTTTGCCATCATGGGGTTATAGAAACGATGAGAAGACTAATAGTAATAGTAATGCAGCCTTAGTGAATAGTTTGACAGTGGTGAGGGAATTATTTGTTTAACAGAGTGATGGCATTCGGGAAAAAACTGTTCTTGTGTCTAGTTGTCTTGGTGTGCAGTGCTCTATAGCGTCGTTTTGAGGGTAGGAGTTGAAAACATTTATGTCCAGGATGTGAGGAGTCAGAAAATATTTTCACGGCCCTCTTTTTGACTTTGTTGGATCAACTTCCAACAAAGATAAGTAACTGATTTTAAACAGGCTTGGAATAAAGATGTCCTTCATCCGACAAAAATTAAAATAATTAAAATTAAAATTAAAATTAAAATTAAAATTAAAATTAAAATTAAAATTAAAATTAAAATTAAAATTAAAATTAAAATTAAAATTAAAATTAAAATTAAAATTAAAATTAAAATTAAAATTAAAAATGTTGATGATGATGATGATGATGATGATGATGATGATGATAATAATAATAATAATAGAACAATTAAATAATTAAACAACTAAATAAATTAAAAAGAAACAAAAAGGGAATAAACTCAGAGGGCAGACTCAATGGATCACTGCTGTCAGTTTTCTCTGTTTCTAATTATTCTAACTGTCATGAATTTTTTTCCTTAATTCTAGGTTGGATCTCTCTTTGATAATCTTCCATCTTTTACTTCTTGTCTTGCCTTCAGGTGCTTTGGAGTATAGGTCGAGCCCCTCTTCTCTGTGACAGCACCTCAAATGTTGGAAAATTGCTATCATGTCAGCTCTAAACTTCCTATTTCCTTAGACTAGATACCTGCAGAACTACAAAAACAAAACCCTACACCAAAGACACAGGGGACTGGTGGAAGAGGGAAAGGACATTGTGGTGGAGAACTAAAAGAAGGAGGAGGTGTTTGGTGGTGTGAGCAAGCGGACACTGAATTTGCCACATCTAAGTAAGTAAGGTGTATGAGAGCCTTAAGCCATACAAGCCTTCCTTAGATGCAAACCAGCTATAGCCCTCTTGTCACAAGGAATTGTTTCCTCCAAAGAACTGTGTGATGGAAAAGCAACTCAACCAAATGGAACATTACAAGAATACTGAAGTAGAATAGAATAGAATAACAGAGTTGGAAGGGACCTTGGAGGTCTTCTAGTCCAACCCCCTGCTTAGGCAGGAAACCCTACACCACTTCAGACAAAGAGTTATCCAACATCTTCCTAAAAATTTCCAGTGTTGAAGCATTCACAACTTCTGGATTAATTGTTCTGACAATTAAACTTCTGATTAATTGTTCTAACTGTCAGGAAATTTCTCCTTAGTTGCTTCTCTCCTTGATTACTTTCCACCCATTGCTTCTTGTCCTGCCCTCAGGTTCTTTGGAGAATAGTTTGACTCCCTCTTCTTTGTGGCAACCCCTGAGATATTGGAACACTGCTATCATGTCTCCCCTAGTCCTTCTTTTCATTAAACTAGACATACCCAGTTCCTGCAACTGTTCTTCATATGTTTTAGCCTCCAGTTCCCTAATCATCTTTCTTGCTCTTCTCTGCACTCTTCCTAGAGTCTTGAAATATTTTTTACATCCTGGTGACCAAAGCTGGATGCACAATTCCAATTGTGGCCTTACCAAGGCATTATAAAGTGCTTTTAACACTTCACGTGATCTTGATTCTATCCGTCTGTTAATGCAGCCTAGAACTGTGTTGGCATTTCTTGCCTAAATGTAGAACCTTACTTTTTTCACTTTTGAATTTCATTTTGTGAAATGGACCAGAACTCCCAATCCTTAAAAGCGAAGGCTAGCAAGGAATGGTGGTTATGCTGCCTTCATGGCTAGAAAAGGTGGGCAGTTAAAAGAACATGGAATGAATGAGTAATGTTTAACTTGTTTAGGTGTTGTTATGGAATCTAAATGCAGCTCCCAAAGCTAGGAAATTGCAAATATGCCCACTAGGACAGTTGAAGTTGCCATCTTGCTTTATTTTCTCTGTTGCTCTGGGATGATGCTACCACCCAGGAATGACCACTTTATAAAACTCAGACAACCTTTGAAGATTTTTGAAGAACTTTTAGGAAGATCTTTTCTACATGAATCTCATGGACAACTGGTTTGGTTTATTCCCCACCCTCTCCGACCCCTTTTCAACAAAATATTATACTTAATTTGTTTGATTGTTTTTTTAAAAAATGATTACTGTTTTAATCTGATTTCATGCAGATTTGATGCAGTGATACGATGCCATATAGATATTTATTTCAAGAAATACACATGGGGAACTTCGTCTCTAAAGATCTCAGGAATGGATTAAAAAAAATCACAGAGATTACCTGCCATGACTGGACATTTGAGATCTTCTTTCCAAGTCTCATTGTGGCTGTTCGGCCTCTGGATCCATGCATTGCATGTAGTCCATGTGCCACAGCATAAATGGCATTGTAGATATTGTAACTTTCACCTCTCATGCTTGTTTCAAACAGGTAAGATGGCAGATTCTGTAAATTCTCCTTTCCTGTACATGGTTTTCTCCCATTTGGAGGAATCGTGCCTGGCTTATGGATATCACAGTCAAAGACCATTTCCCACCACAGCGGAAGAAAGAGATCCCCTCGTGGATTCAAAGGGTTTAAAGACATGAGAAAATGGCTGAATTCTGAGACTTCCCTGGTGTGGTCCCTAAAATGCAAAGCCCCATGGAAGGGCTTTATACATTGTGTTGCATCCGGCAAGACCACGTGGTGTCAGAGAAGCATGTGATTGGCCGAAGGCTGCCCCAGCTGAAGCGGGAGAAGCACGAGCTGCGATTGGTTAAGACGTTGACAGCTGGGACTATATAAGAGCTGTCATGGCTAAAGGGTTTTGCTCGTTCCCTCAGTTAGCCAGGAGCGAGTCATGTTAGCATAATAAAAGAGTTGAATGTTTCCGAGCCTTGCCTCTCTCATTCAGCGCCTAGTTAGCATACTCATTACTGGCGACGAAGGTGGGATATCGGCAGCTCAGAAATAAAACGTCACTGCTGAAGCACTGAGGAAAAAACAATTCTCTTAAGGCGACGAGAGGTCGTGTTTTTTTTTCTCCCCCTTCTCTCTCTCTCTCTTTTTTGCCAGTGCTGAATCGCCTCACGTGCCTTGGTTCCAGCATGGCCACACTCGCAACGTTTGAACCTTTTGACCAAAAGAAAGATTCTTGGGACTCCTTTTTAGATAGGTTTGACTGTTTCTTGGCTGCAAATGACTTTAAGGGACTACCTGGAGATCGCAAACTGGCTGTGTTTTTAAGTGTTTGTGGCCACGATATGTTTGAAACAGCCCGAAACTTAATGGCACCTCAGAAAGTGCAGGATGCCTCATGGGCTGTACTCCTGGACAAGCTGCAGGGACATTATGCACCCTTACCTTCAAAGGTAGCCAGGCGACATGCATTCAGGCATAGGTATCAAGCAGAAGGGGAGACAATAAGTCAGTTTATGGCAGCTTTGAGAGCAGCTGCCCAATATTGTGAGTTTCGGGACTTAGATGATCTCCTTTTGGATCAATTAATATGTGGGGTCAGAGATTTAAGACTTCAGAGGAGGCTATTGGCAAGAAAGGACGTTACTCTCCAATCTGCCTTGGAGGAGGCTACAGCCTCTAAAATGTCTAACCAATCAGCTGTGGAGTTACAGAAGTCTACAGGGTTTAATTCAGGGAGAGGCGCAGTTTCTATACATCAGGAAGAGGTAGACTGGGATCCCCTAGCTGAGGAAGGGGACGAGGTGAGCCGGCTCCAAACAGCTCAAGCACCTGGCCGGAAGAGAGAGGACAGGCGGCCACAGGCACGCTGTGAGAGATTTTGGGGATGGCCCTAGATGGTTACCGGGCATAATCACCCAAGTAAAGGGTCCCCGATCTTACATGGTGGAATTGGGGGATGGCCGCCTATGGCACAGGCATGTAGATCAGCTTAGGAGACGGGCCAGGCAGGTGGCACGGGAAGAGGTCACAGAACCCTCGTTAGAGGCAGACCCTCCTATTTGCGTGCCCGATGATGAGAGCAGGAACAACCCCACGAGCTACAGAGGCACCGACTGCCGTAATCCACTAAACTCACCCTCTCTACCTGCCGAGCCATCAATGTTGACAGCGTGCGAATCGCAACCGTCTGGTGGTTCGGAAGCTCTGGGTGCGAAACAACACACACAGGCTGAGGCAACGATTACCCTACAGCCAACTGAGCCGCGCAGATCTTTGAGAGTTAGGCGGCGTCCTGCTTACCTGGACGATTACGTCTGTGTTGTCCAGGGGGAAGGAGTGTTGCATCCGGCAAGACCACATGGTGTCAGAGAAGCATGTGATTGGCCGAAGGCTGCCCCAGCTGAAGCGGGAGAAGCACGAGCTGCGATTGGTTAAGACGTTGACAGCTGGGACTATATAAGAGCTGTCATGGCTAAAGGGTTTTGCTTGTTCCCTCAGTTAGCCAGGAGCGAGTCATGTTAGCATAATAAAAGAGTTGAATGTTTCCGAGCCTTGCCTCTCTCATTCAGCGCCTAGTTAGCATACTCATTACATTGCAATGGCATTTTAGAGTCCAGCACATGAAGTTTCCAACTGGATGTAAAGATCCAAACTTTCAGAAGCGATGTATTTAACTGTGATTCATAACCAAACAAAATCATTTGTACATCTGTAAAAATATTGATGTCTCCAAACAAAATAATCACTTCAACTTTAGATGAAGTGTTGAAAATAGGAAATAATTCCGATTCTGTAATATGATAAAAATCAGATTTCATCATTACAGTGAAGGCCAGGCAGATCTCCTTCTCCTTGAGCATTGGCATCAGAGATGAGACGAAACGTTCTCCATTGTCACTTTCAGGGGCCAGAAGCCCAACCCAATTCCACTGGAAATACAGGAGCAGCTGGACTAAACCCACATACTGAGGAGATTCCTTGGGATTAATCCGGAAGAAGGAAGGATGAATTCTTCTGTCTCCTTGAGTGAACTCAAAGCCAACACCAAACTGGAGAAAGTGAGAATCTTATTTAAAAGAGAAAGTACAGTTTAATGGTGACTTTAAGGGCCACCATTGTGTGCTCTATTGCCCCCACTACTCAGGCTGTCTCATTCTGAGTGGCAGGCTTCATCTTCCTCCCTTCTTAGGAAGAACCACCACTTACCTATTTTGTCTGATAGATCAGAAGCCAAAGGAACAAATTCTAAACACAAGATAGTCAGGAACACAGGAACATCCTGGGTAAATTTAAATAGTATACAGAACACAGAAAAAAAAAGGAGGGTGGAAAGGGAAACGCCCCCTTTATACTTACGGCAACCAATCATAATGCAGATTACCTCATGAATGAGTCAGCACTAACTAATCAATCTATTCACCTATTTACCTGTGGTTATGTAAAATGTATCTTGATATATAAAATATAAAAATAAATTCCACTATAGGAAGGATTATCTAAGTCATATTGTCAGAACTTCATGTTCAACCTCGGCTTCTGTGTGTCTTTCTGTTGTTTGTCCATTCCTTATTGTATTCCCCTTACCTGTGGGACCTTGAAGATGCTGAAGGTGGAGGCCATCAGCCTTGAGGATTTGGGGTTGTCTCCTCCAATGACAGAGAGCAGAGGGTCCTGCCTGTCACATTTATAACCTGGAATCATTTGGCCTCGTGTGGAGAGCAGGGAGAGGCTGAATAAAGAAGTATTCCTCTCAGTCTGGTGATTTTCATAGATGTGGAAGCCAAGGGTGATGTTGGGGAGGAGAACCAGATCCTCGTTGACTTCTGTAACTGCAAACATCAAGGCCAGGAACTCCTGGAAGTTCTTGGGTATGACGCTATAGTGAGAAAAGAAAAGGGGGGGAACATTAAAGGAAGCTAGTGTCTGCTGGCAGAGTTTGCATTGCCATATTTTTGGTTTAGTTTGCAACAGCAAAAGTCCCAAGTTTCATTGAGTTTTTAAAATAAATATTCATCAATGACTTTCACAAGGGGATCGATGTGGAACATATCAAATTTGCAGATGAGACCAAACTGGCAGGAATAGCCAACTCTCCAGAAGATAGGCTCAAGATACAGAAGGATCTTGACAGACTTGAACATTGGGCGCTATCAAACAAAATGAAATTCAATGGTGAAAAAAGTAAGGTTCTACATTTAGGCAAGAAAAGCAAAATGCACAGGAACAGTATATGTGGTACCTTCCTCAATAGTAGTAACTATGAGAGGGATCTTGGAGTCCTAGTGGACAACCATTTAAATATCAGCCAGCAGTGTGCAGCAACTGCCAAAAAAGCCAACACATTTCTAGGCTGCATTAACAGTTGGATACAATCAAGATCACGTGAAGTATTAATACCACTTTATAATGTCTTGGTAAGGCACACTTGGAATACCGAATTCAGTTTTGGTCACCACGATGTAAAAATATTTCAAGACTCTAGGAAGAGTGCAGAGAAGAGCAACAAAAATGATTAGGGGACTGGAGGCTAAAACATATGAAGAACGGTCGCAGGAACTGGGTATGTCTAATCTGATGAAAAGAAGGACTAGGGGAGACATGATAGCAGTGTTCCAATATCTCAGGGGTTGCCACAAAGAAGAGGGAGTCAAACTATTCTCCAAGGCACCTGGGGGTAGGACAAGAAGCAATGGGTGGAAACTAATCAAGGAGAGAAGCAACTTAGAACTAAGGAGAAATTTCCTGACAGTTAGAACAATTAATCAGTGGAACAGCTTGCCTCCAGAAGTTGTGAATGCTCCAACACTGGAAGTTTTTAAGAAGATGTTGGATAATCGTTTGTCTGAAGTGGTGTAGGGTTTCCTGCCTAAGCAGGGGGTTGGACTAGAAGACCTCCAAGGTCCCTTCCAATTCTGTTATTCTATTCTATTCCTTGATTACTTCTATAGTTTAGTGAGAGACGAGAAAGGTCTCTCTCCATGTCATGGAGCATTTTATATGATATGATTGTAATTGAGTCATACTTCTTCAGCTTCTTCAGGTCTGGTCATTGCTGACCACAACACTCCAGTGGGGGAGGGAGGAGAGGTCATGGTACCTATTTACTGAAGATACTATTCATGAGAAACGCTGGTTCCAAAACAGGGATTTTGGCTGTATCCCACTTTGGAAAAGGGTTGAGATTTCAGGTTTTTTTAAAACCATAATATTGTGTCCAAATTAATATCATAAATCAACTTGTTCACTAAGGCAGCAGAGTCTTTAAGGTGCTGCCCTTCCCCACTTTTATATGCATTATAATCATCCTGATGAAGTCTTCTATTAAGGCTGGGAATTCTAGTCCATTCCTTGAGTTTGGCTCTTTATTGCAAAAAGGACAAAGATTTGAACTACACAAGGGCATTGCAAACATTACTAGAACAATTATTTCTGAAAGAAGTCCCTGAATCCAAAACAAAGAAAAAAAAATCATATAAATACTCCCTCCCCAGCTGAAACTTACAAGAAATTATCAGTAAGCAGGAATGGGTCATTTTAAAAATCTAGGACAATGTGTAACGGAAAAGTTACCAGGGGTAAATTCCCGCCAATAATTAGATCACCGGCTCTGTAATATTCAAATTGATTCTGACTGTTTAAACCTTTTTGTGGCATACATATGGTTTGAATCTTCTTAGCAGAAGTTGGAGGCAGGAGCCAGAAAAGCAGAAGCAGAAGCAGGAGGAGGAGAGGCAGCCCAGCTATTCTTGTCATCTTCCTTCCTAGATCAGAAATCAAAGTTTGTGCCGAAGCAGAATTGCAGGTAGCCCTTAAAATCCCCTCAGATTTACATTGTCTCTTGGTATTAACACGTTTTATTTTATCACTTTATTTCCTCTTATCTTTCTTATTCTGAAATTAGACTATGCGGCGTATTTTATTTTATTTTAAAGATAAAGTCGCAAGACTAATCTATCAATAAACTAGCATTATATCAATATGTGTTCTCTTACCTGTGTCCGGGCTCTGGCATGGTCAGAAAAGTCTCACCAACCCAGGTGTTAGCTCTTTGAAAGAGAAGTTAAGGTCTTCTGCCAAGGAAGAACCCAGAGCAGGTTTTCCCTTGGAAGATTTTTGTGGGATGAAATCCACAGGGGACACCTTAAGAATTACTGTCCTGATAATCACAGAGACGCAATTATCCTACCCTCTTAGCAATAGATGTTGTTTGAACATCAGATAGTGAAAAACATGTTTGTGTCTCTTGTTGCTAATCCACAGAGTAGATGGACTTGAGAGTCATGGTGAAGTTGAGTTTTTGGCCTACAACAAAGTGACCACCTGCCCACTAGATAGAGTTTGGCCTGTGTCATAGTATGTTCAGATAGAATGGGTGCTAATGGGACATGGTAGTAGTCAGTTGAATACTAACATTCATAGTAATGTTTAGATGGAATAACTGGTTTAGATATATTCACAAGACAGGGGATGAAATTGACTGATGATTGCTTGATTAAATTTATATGACCACCCATCTCATTCAAAGACGCCCTAGGCAGCATGCAACAATCCAGTAAAAACTGTGTATAAAAGAGACAATTGTGGCTTACAATCTTTATATAATAATTATTTAAAAGAAATAGAAGTTACAAGAGCATAACAAAAACCATAAAGGACAATAATAGACAGAGGGATGTTAGTGGTAATACATCCAACCTACATCCAGTCTCCAAGTCTGCTAGCATATCCAGGTCTGAGGGAACTTCGGAAGCTTAGGAGTGACAAGGACAACCAACACATCTTACAAAGCAGAGGTATAATGTGGTCTACCAGAAAGAAAAATAATTGTTTTTGCTATTGCATTTTGCACCAGTTTCCAGATACTCTTCAAGGACAGCCCTATATAGAATCCATTGCAATAGTCCAACCAGAAAAATGACTTGAACATCCTTCGTCCAGGAATGGATACAACTGGCACGTAAACAAGTTGTGAAAAGTCCTTCCTAGCCAAAACTACCAGTTGATCCTCAAGCAGAGTTGTGAGTCTTGGAGGACAGTCAGATTGCACACTGGGTTGGTACAACCCCATCTAGCACCATAGATGGTGTAGTCCTAGAACTAGAGGGCCCCCAAACCCAAAGCCACTCAGTCTTCCCAGGGTTCAACTGAAGCCTGTTTTCCCCCAGGACAAGGACTTCTTGGAAATTGTTCATACCATTCTGCTGTCAAACACAACTATCTTGGTCTTTGATATCATATATAAAAATTCCCTTCTCACCCCATTGGATAGCCTGTATCTTCCTCAATTTCGGGTCTCTTGTTGAAAGATCAATAGACTTGACAGACTTGGAACAATGGGCCCTATCCAACAACATGAAATTTTAGAGAATAGCAAGATTTCACACATAGGCAAGATAAACCCAAGGTAGAAGTACAGATTAGGCGAAACCTGGCTCAAAAACTGTAGGAGTAAAAAGTGAAAGGGACTTTGGAATCCTAATGGGCGATCCCTTAAAACTCGTCCCAGTTCTATGGGACGAGTTTGAGCCAGTAACTCCTGATGATGTGGACAAGGCCGTGGGAGCGATGAGCTCTTCCACCTGTTTATTGGACCTGTGTCCCTCCTGGCTGGTTTCACGTAGCTGGATCCAGGCGGTGATCAACGCTTCTTTTAGAGATGGATCCGTACCGCAGCCCTTAAAAGCTGCGGTGGTGAGACCCCTCCTTAAGAAGCCCTCCCTTGACCCAGCGGACTTGAAGAACTTTCGTCCAGTCTCCAACTTGCCTTTTTTGAGTAAAGTTGTTGAGAAGGTGGTGGCTCTTCAGCTTCTCTGGCTATTGGAGGAAACTGATTATCTGGATTCCTTTCAATCGGGTTTCAGGTGCGGCTACAGCACGGAAACTGCCTTGGTTACCCTGATGGATGATCTCTGGCGAGCCCGGGATGGGGGTTATTCTTCCATCCTGGTGCTACTTGACCTCTCAGCGGCTTTCGATACCATCGACCATGGTATCCTTCTGCACCGACTCAGCGGTCTGGGAGTGGGAGGCACCGTTTTGCAGTGGTTCTCCTCCTACCTCACCGATAGGTCGCAGTCGGTGTTGACAGGAGGGCAGAGGTCATCTCCTAGACCCCTGACATGTGGGGTCCCTCAGGGTTCGGTCCTCTCTCCCATTCTGTTTAACATTTACATGAAACCGCTGGGGGAAATCATCCGTCGACATGGGGTGAGATTTCAACAGTATGCTGATGACACCCAGCTGTACATTTCCACCCCGTCGCAATTCAGAGAGGCGGTGGATGTGATGTGCCGTTGCCTGGATGATGTTAGGATCTGGATGGGAAGGAACAGGCTCAGGCTCAACCCTGATAAGACTGAGTGGCTTTGGATATTGCCTCCTAAAGATTATACCAATTGTCCCTCCTTGGTTTTTGTGGGAGATAAATTATCCCCCTCTGACCAGGTTCACAATTTGGGGGTGCTCCTAGATCCACAGCTAAAATTAGACCAACGTCTTAAGGCTGTGGCTAGGGGAACCTTTGCACAGGTTCGCCTGGTGCACCAGTTGCCACCTTATTTGGAGAAGGAGGCTTTACTCTCACGGTCACTCATGCCCTTGTCACCTCTCGTTTGGATTACTGTAATTCGCTCTACATTGGGCTACCCTTGAAAAGTATTCAGAGACTGCAATTGGTGGAAAATGCGGCTTCGCGAGCTGTGGTGAGTGTTTCTAGATACACACATGTAACACCTATACTCCGCCAGCTGCATTGGTTGCCCATTGGTCTCCGTTTGCAATTCAATGTGTTGATTATCATCTTTAAAGCCCTACATGGCTTAGGACCAGGTTATCTTTAACACTAAATAAATCTTTGGGACCGCATCCTACCTCATACATCCCTACGACCAGTTAGGTCCCACAGAGTCGGTTTCCTCCAGGTCCCTTCAACCAAACAATGTCGGTTGGCGGACCCTAGGGGGAGAGCCTTCTCTGTGGGAGCTCCGGCTCTTTGGAACCAACTCCCCCCAGAGATCCGAATCATTCCCACCTTACTGGCCTTCTGGAAAGCCATTAAGACATGGCTCTTCCTGCAGGCGGGGTGATTGTGACTGTTGCTTGTGTTGTTTTTATCCTTTTTATCACTTTTTTATATTTATTTGTTTGTTTGTTTCTTTGTTTGTTTGTTTGTTTGTTGTTTGTTTGTTGTTTGTTTGTTTGTTTATTGTTTGTTTGTTTGTTTGTTCAATCTTATAGGCCGCCCAGCTCCCACAGGACTCTGTATAAACAGAGACATAGAATCATAGAATAAGACCAAGGGGAATATCTGTGGTCTTCCCAAGTATGAATGATGATACCGTTTTTTAGTTTTTATAATTGATTTTATTTATTTATTATTTATTTATTTATTTATTTATTTATTTGTTTGTTTGTTTGTTTGTTTGTTTGTTTGTTTGTTTGTTTGTTTGTTTGTTTGTTTGTTTGTTTATTTATTTATTTATTTATTTATTTATTTATTTATTTATTTATTTATTTATTTATTTATTTATTTATTTATTTATTTATTTATGAGATTTATTTATTTATGAGATTTATATACCGCCTCACAGTGCAAGCACTCTCTAAGCGGTTTACACCAGTAAGCAGTGTATATTTATATTGCCCCCAACCATCTGGGTCCTCATTTACCTACTTCGGAAGGATGGAAGGCTGAGTCAACCTTGAGCCGGTGAGATTTGAACCACTGACCTGCGGATCACAGTCAGCTAAAGTGGCCTGCAGAACTGCCTCTAACCGCTGCGCCACCTCGGCTCTTATTATGTTCCTTTTTATTAATTGTTATTCTTACATGTTGTACGCTGCCCTGAGTCCCTCAGGAGTTGGGCGGCTTATAAGAATGAGCAAAATAAAATAAATAAATAAAATACAATCAAAATCACGTGAAATATTAGTACTGTTTTTTAATCCTTACTAGGACCACACCTGGAACACTGCATTCAGTTTTGGTGACCACATTTAAAAAAAATGTTGAGACTTTCAAAAAAGGGCAAAAATCAGTGCTATCAGTCTCCCAGAAGATAGAGAGACCTGTTGGGGAAGAGAGAGATCCATCTAACTTTGTATGCCTGTCCTTCCCTGCAAAAATACTGTCTGAATGATTGATTCAATGCAAAATACAAAACAGAGAATTTGATCCCCAAAGGCGAAAACCTCCTTGTCTCAGGTTAAACCTATCTGCAGAATAATCAATATTGAAGGATTATTTGTCCTTTTTGATAGACCATCAAATACAAAATGACTCTTGATTTCAGATGCAGCTTCCTGTGATCCCTGTGATACTTTCCTTCCTACCTACCTTAGCACCAAAGGGAAATCCATGGTGGCTGTGGAGATCTTCTCCATCTTAGCCTCTGGGACTGGTCTCTTGGTTTGCATCTTTTTTCCCAAATGCTTCATTATCCTATTTAGGCCCAATTTGATTTGTAGGGAAAACATAATGAGGCATAAGACTCTCTGATATGCAGTTTTATTTTGCAGCAGGATAGTTGCTCACTTTATTTATTTTTATCAAAAGACTCTTTAGAAACATCTTGGGTTGGACTCACTTTTAGCCTTTTTAAGCAGATTTTTTTCCCTAGGAAGCAGAGGCTTTGCTGAGTTCCAATTATGAAGATGGAAGGATGGGCAGAGGAAGGAAGCAAGGAAGGAAGGAAGGAAGGAAGGAAGGAAGGAAGGAAGGAAGGAAGGAAGGAAGGAAGGAAGGAAATGGATTACTTGATGACTTGTTCATTGTTAAATAAGGTGGATGATTTTCACTTGTTTAATGAATTTACATTAGCAGATGCTTAAAACTGGTTATTTGGGATCCCAAATTTCTGTGAACTTCCATATATAGAGAGTGTGATACGTTGTTTAAAGACTCAAATCATTTGCAAGAAATGTTCCATAGATTACATATATCTACTGATTGTGAATATGTATTTGTAAAATAATATAGCCAAACACCAAGACAGCTCTGATTGACATAGAAATCGAGTGAAGAAATTAAAAGAAGTGCTTGTCAGAGAACACCAGAACTTCTTTTCTTTTTCCAAGTGATCATCTGGAACAATTCACACCTTAACAACAGGTGGAAGAATTTATGTGTCATAATAGTGTATACAGTAAGGATGGGCAAAAGAGTTGAACAATTATAAGGTGTGCAAATGGATATAGAAACATGGCAGATAATCTGTTCTGAGCCTTGATGAAAAATCAAACATGAGGCTGAGGAAGTTACGTTGGAAGGAGCCAATGAGAATCTCTCAAATGAATCTGATAAAAATAGAACTTTTATGTGGTGTGCATGTTTTTTGGAAGAAATGAAGGTCTGCAAGGAGAGAAAAGTATGGAAAGCTATAGGGAATGATATTGCCACATGGATCCATTAGGTAGGTGTATTCCTCAAAGTACAGATTTATTAGGCATGTCATATTGGCACATCTGGGGAAAACCCGAATCTGAAAGTTCCGCAGTTTCCCCCACCCAAATTAAAAGTCAAAGTTCTTTCCCCAGCCAAAGGTCCATCACATGGTCCAATCTGGTCACTGTCTCACTCCAGTCAGTCTCAGTCCACTCTTCCCAAGCACCAAAACAGACCCTGGAAACTACAGACCAATCAACCTAACATCAATACCTGGGAAAATACTGGAAAAAATAATTAAAAACCAGATCTCCCATCATCTAAAAACAAACCAAATAATAACCAACAGCCAACACGGATTTGTTAAGAACAAGTCATGCCAAACCAACCTCAATTCATTCTTCAACACTGTGACCAAATTAGTAGGCCAGCGTAATGCAGTAGACGTAATATACCTGGACTTTAGTAAAGCATTTGACAAAGTAGACCACAACCTACTCCTTCATAAGCTAGAAAAAAGTGGGATAGACAGCTACACAACCAGATGGATTAACAATTGGCTGACCAACTGTACCCAGCGAGTAGTCCTCAATGGCTCTAAGTCCACATGGAGAGAAGTAAGCAGTGGCGTACCACAAGGTTCCGTCCAAGGCCCAGTACTCTTCAATATCTTTATAAATGACCTAGATGAGGGAATAGCAGGAGAACTAACCAAATTTGCAGATGACACCAAGCTGGTGGGAGTAGCAAACACCCCAGAGGACAGACTCAAAATCCAGAGGGATCTCGACAGACTTGAACACTGGGCCCAATAAAATGAAATTTAACACAGAGAAAAGTAAAATTCTGCACCTAGGCAAGAGGAATCAAAAATACACATACAAACTGGGCGAAACCACACTCAATAGCAGCAATTGCGAGAGGGATCTCAGAGTCCTGGTAGACAGCCAACTAAATATGAGCCAGCAGTGTACAGCAGCAACCAAAAAGGCCAATGCAGTCCTGAGCTGCATAAATAGAGGGATACAATCAAGGACCAGAGAGGTATTAGTACCACTCTATAAAGCCTTGGTCAGACCACACCTAGAGTACTGCATCCAGTTTGCATCCACCACACTACAAAAAAGACATTGAAACTCTAGAGAAAGTGCAGAAGAGAGCAACCAGGATGATAAAGGGTCTGGAAAATAAAACATACGAAGAGCGGTTACAGGAACTGAGCTTGGCCAGTCTGGCGAAGAGAAGGACCAGGGGTGACATGATAGCAGTGTTCCGATACTTGAGGGGCTGCCACAGAGAGGAGGGGGTCAGGCTGTTCTCTATGGCACCAGAAAGCCAAACAAGGAATAACGGATGGAAGCTGACCAAGGAGAGATTCAACCTGGAAGTGAGGAGAAACTTTCTGATGGTGAGAGCGATCAACCAGTGGAACAGCTTGCCAGCGGTGCTGGTGAGAGCCCCAACACTTGCGACTGGACTGCCATCTGTCTTAAATGGCGTAGGAACTTCTGCTTGAGCAAGGGGTTGGACTAGATGACCTACAAGGTCCCTTCCAACACTAATAATAAATCTAAATCTAAACCTGGTGAGAACGTCCTTGATTCCCAGGGGAACAAATTTTATTTTGGTTACATAACCTCGCTATCTTTGCCTCCCCCCTCCCGTTCCCACAGCTCACCCAGCCACCGCTGTGGCAGCCCTGAAGACTCCAGGAAAATGACTCCAGGGCTGACAATAAAAAGAGCCGAGGTGGCGCAATGGTTAAAATGCAGCACTGCAGTTCAGCAGTTCAAATCTCACTGGCTCAAGGTTGACTCAGCCTTCCATCCTTCCGAGGTCGGTAAAATGAGGAGCCAGATTGTTGGGGGCAATATGCTGAACTCTGTAAACCGCTTAGAGAGGGCTGTAAAGCACTATGAAGCGGTATATAAGTCTAAGTGCTATTGCTATTGCTAATAACAGAGTTGGAAGGGACCTTGGAGGTCTTCTTGTTGTAGAATGAATCGGGACACAAGCAAGCACTTGGTAAAGAAGGAAAGGTTTATTGAATGCGCAGGTTCAAAGCAAAGACAAAGGCCTGAACCCTGAATACTAATCAGGGTCATACTTTTATACATTGGTTTATGTATGTATTTCCTATGTCCATTTATGGTATACAATGAGGTAAACTTATCTTAAAATAATATAAGGAACTGGGAACAGACAGTTAAGCGAATAGGACATGTCAGCACAGATGTTTCCATGCTGTGGTTTATCCTTGACATTTTAGGGAACAACACAATGGTTCTCATGTTCCAAATAATACTGTAGACATAACGAAACTCCCTGTCTCATGGTCAGCATATCTAGAAAGGATACATATATTATTAGAGCTGACAGGGCAGTTCCTTTTTGCTGAACTAATGGCTATTGAGATACGTGTTTACTTGCCTTGTGACATTGTCCAGACCTGTCAGGCCTGGCTCTGAGACCTAATGGATTGTGGCCCCCACCTCATTCTAGTCCAACCCCCTGTTTAGTCAGGAAACCTTACACCACTTCCGACAAATGGTTATCCAATCTCTTCTTTAAAACTTCCAATGTTGGAGCATTTACAACTTCTGGAGGCAGGATGTTCCACTGATTAATTGTTCTCACTGTCAGGAAATTTCTCCTTAGTTCTAAGTTGCTTCCCTCCTTGAATAGTTTCCACCCATTGCTTCTTGTTCTACCCTCAGGTGCTTTGGAGAATAGCTTGACTCCCTCTTCTTTGTGGCAACCCCTGAGATATTGGAAGATTGCTATCATGTCTCCCCTGATCCTTCTTTTCATTAAACTAGACACACCCAGTTCCTGCAACCGTTCTTCATATGCTTTAGCCTCCAGTCCCCTAATCCTCTTTGTTGCTCTTCTCTGCACTCTTTCTAGAGTCTCAACATCTTGTTGCTGACACTCCGTGTCTGTTGATCCAGGTGAAAAAAAAACCATAATCCTTGCTGTATGAACAGACATAGAGTGTCAAGAATCAATCAGAATAGGGCTGGAAGGTCTTGGAGGTCTTCTAGTCCACCCCCCTGCTCAAGCAGGAGACCCTATACCATTTCTGATAGGTGGCTGTCCAGTCTTTTCTTTAAAATCCCCAGTGATGAAGCTCCCACAACTTCTGAAGGGAAGCTGCTCTACTGGTTAATTGTCCTCACTGTTAGGAATTTTCAGGTTGCTTCTCCCCTCGATTACTTTCCATTCATCGTTTCTTGTCCTTCCCTTTGAGGCAGCCCCTCAAATAGTGGAATACTGCTATCATATCACCCCTAGTCCTTCTTATCTCTAGGCTGGCCATTCCCAATTCTTGCAACCGTTCTTCATGTGTTTTTGTCTCCAGACCCTTAATCATCTTTTTTTGCACTTTTTTGAAAGTCGCAACATCTTTTTTGTAATGTGGTGACCAAAACTGGATGCAGTTTTCCAAGTGTGGTCTTACTGAGGGGTTTATAAAGCAGTACTAATACTTCATGCAATTTTGATGCTATGTCTCTGTTTATATAACCAAGGATTTTCCAACCTACTTTGGCTGCTGCCCCATACTCCTGGCTCACGTTTTAGGGATCACCTACTAGGACTCCAAGGTCCCTTTCACTTTTTACTCTTGTTGTTTTTGTGCCAGGTTTCGCCTAATCTGTACTTATACCTTGGGTTTACCTTGCCTATGTGTGAAACCTTGCTTTTCTCCGCATTCAATTTCGTGTTGTTGGACAGGGCCCATTGTTCAAGTCTGTCAAGATCTTTGACAGACTTTGAACAAGAGGAATCATGGATTCTCCATATCCTAGGTTGGTTAGACCCAACCTGAATATTGCATCTAGCCTCAGAGACAATCCAACACATAGTGGCAGAGTGTAAGAGGCAAGCAGGAACAGCGTACACTGAATGGTACCACCACGTAGTTGGTGTTGTAGATTGTGTATGAGTTAGACCTCTCCAAGCCCAGATGTGATATTCCATACAAACTTGTGGAGAATATCATTCTTAAAATGCATATTTAATTCTACACATTTTAACATCAGCCAGGATTGTATTTGCACAATACTGGAAAAATGAAGAAACCCCTACTGATGATATTACAATAATTAAAAAAATACTGGAGTGTGCAGAAATGGATAGGTTAACCCTAGAAATCAAAGAAAAAAAAATCGGAATATTTTATGACATGGGAATTTTTTTACAAATGGCCAGTTGATAGATACAGAGGCCAGATGAGTGGATTTATGTGAAAATATGGACTACATGGGAAAGAAAAACTGTTCAGTAAATACTTTGATGGATATATAATTGATGTCAGTATGGAAGATAGCATACTTTTTAATAACGATCGATATTGTCTAATATATGTTTGTATGTTGATATGGTTAGAATGATTATGATGATGTTTATATTTTAACAGTTTGGATACCTAGAAAACAAACTGTGAAATATAGAAATGGAATTTGTGATACAAAAAACAATAAAAAATATTAAAACTAACATTGTTAAAATCCTTTTAAAATCTTGCGGTCAGACAGTCAACCAGACATATTGATTATAGAGAAGAAGACAGTGGCGGGGATAGATCTAACAGTGTCAACTGACAGCAACATCAGAAAGAAGGACGGCCTAAAGGAAAGTCAAGGAGAAAGTGGTCCTAGTGGTATGGACACTTGGACCTGTGACTCTTAACCTGGGAGAGGGACTCCAACAGATCCCAAGAAAAACAGCAGAGCTCTCTGTCCAGAAGAGGAAAGTGCTAAGAACAGCTAAGAACCTGCTCAGTACCCTCAAACTCCCAGGCCACAGGTAGAAGACCTGAAATCGAGGAAGATACAGGCCATCCAGAGGGATGAGAGCAGAATTTCTATATATGATATAAAAAGACCAAGATAGTTGTGTTTAACAGCGGAACGGTATGAACAATTTACAAGAATCCTTTGTCATGGGGGAAAATAGGCTTCAGTTGAACCCTGGGAAGACTAAAGACTGGCTTTGGGTTTTGGGGCCGTCTAGTTCTAGGACTACACCATCTATGGTGCTAGATGGGATTGTACCAACCCAGTGTGCAATCTGGCTGTCCTCCTAGATTCACAACTCTGCTTGAGGATCAAGTGGTAGTTTCGGCTAGGAAGGTCTTTTCACAACTTGTTTACATGCCAGTTGTATCCATTCCTGGACGAAGGATGTCCTAGTCATCTTTCTGGTTGGACTGTTGCAATGGATTCTATATAGGGCTGTCCTTGAAGAGGATCTGGAAATGCACTAGCAAAAATAGTTATTTATGTTTCTGGTAGACCAAATTATTACTAACATCCCCCTGTCTGTTATTGTCCATTATGGTTTTAGTTTTTCTCTTATAACTCCTAATTCTTTAAAATAAGTATTATATAAAGATTTTAAGCCAAGATTGTTTCCTTTATATACAGTTTTTATTGGATTGTTGTATGCTGCCTGGGGCGTCATTGAATGAGATGGATGGTCATATAAATTTAATCAATCAATTATCAGTCAATTTCATCCCCTGTCTTGTGAATATATCTAAACCAGTTATTCCATCTAAACATTGTTATGGTTGTTAGTGTTCAGCTGACTACTACCATGTCCCATTAGCACCCATTCTATCTGAACATACTATGAACAGGCCAAACTCTATCTGGGGGGCAGGCGGTGACTTTCTTGTAGGCCAAAAACTCAACTTCACCTTGACTCTCAAGTCCATCTACACTGTGGATTAGTAACAAGAGACACAAACATGTTTTTCACTATCTGATGTTCAAACAACATCTTTTGCTAAGAGGGTAGGATAATTGCTTCTCTGTGATTATATGGACAGTAATTCTTAAGGTGTCCCCTGTGGATTTCAACCCACAAAAATCTTCCAAGGGAAAACCTGCTCTGGGTTCTTCCTTGGCAGAAGACCTTAACTTCTCTTTCAAAGAGCTAATGCCTTGGTATAGTGAGACTTATCTGACTATGTCAAAGCCCAAACACAGGTAAGAGAACACATGTTGATATAATACTAGTTTATTGATAGATTAGTCTTGCGACTTTATCTTTAAAATAAAATAAAATACGGCGCATAGTCTAATTTTAGAATAAGAAAGATAAGAGGAAATAAAGTGATAAAATAAAATGTGTTAGTATGAAGAGACATCGGATAAATTTACCCTGAGGCCATCCAGCTGGCAAGGCCCTCTCAACTATGTAAATCTGAGGAGATTTCAAGGGCTACCTGCAATTCTGCTTCGGCACAAATTTTGATTTCTGATCTAGGAAGGAAGATGACAAGAATAGCTGGGCTGCCTCTCCTCCTCCTGCTGCTTCTGCTTCTGCTTTTCTGGCTCCTGCCTCCAACGTCTGCTATGAAGATTCAAACCATATGTATGCCACAAAAGGGTTTAAACAGTGAGAATCAATTTGAATATTACAGAGCCGGTGATCTAATTATTGGCGGGAATTTACCCCTGGCAGTTCCTTTTTGCTTCCTTGTCCCAGATTTTCAAAATGACCCATTTCTGCCTATTGATGAATTCTTGTAGGTTTCACCTGGAGGGGAAATATTTATATGATTGTTTTCTTTGTTTTGGATTCAGGGACTTCTTTCAGAAATAATTGTTCTAGAAATATTTGCAATGTCCTTGTGTAGTTCAAATTTTTGTCCTTTTGTCAATAAAGAGCCAAACTCAAGAAATGGACTAGAATTCCCAACCTTAATAGAAGACTTCATCAGGATGATTATAATGCATATAAAAGTGGGGAAGGGCAGCACCTTAAAGACTCTGCTGTCTTAGTGAACAAGTTGATTTATGATATTAATTTGGACACAATATCATGGTTTTAAAAAAACCTGAAATCTCAACCCTTTTCCAGTGTGGGATACAGCCAAAATCCCTGTTTTGGAACCAGCATTTCTCATGAATAGTATCTTCAGTAAATAGGTACCGTGACCCCTCCCCCCCCCCACTGGAGTCTTGTGGTCAGCAATGACCAGCCCTGAAGAAGCTGAAGAAGTATGACTCAATTACAATCATATCATATAAAATGCTCCATGATATGGAGAGAGAGCTTTCTCGTCTCTCACTAAACTATAGAAGTATTCAAGGAATAGAACAGAATAACAGAGTTGGAAGGGACCTTGGAGGTCTTCTAGTCCAACCCCAAGCTTAGGCAGGAAACCCTACACCACTTCAGACAAATGGTTATCCAACATCTTCTTAAAAACTTTCAGTGTTTGAGCATCCACAACTTCTTGAGGCAGGCTGTTCCACTGATTAATTGTTCTAACTGTCAGGAAATTTCTCCTTAGTTCTAAGTTGCTTCTCTCCTTGTTTAGTTTCCACCCATTGCTTCTTGTCCTTCCCTCAGGTGAGAATAGCTTCGCTCCCTCTTCTTTGTGACAGCCCCTGAGATATCAGAACACTGCTATGATGTCTTCCTCTAGTCCTTCTTTTCATCAGACTAGACATACCCAGTTCCTGCAACCATTCTTCATATGTTTTAGCCTCCAGTCCCCTAATCATCTTTGTTGCTCTTCTCTGCACTCTTCCTAGAGTCTTTGTCATGATGTGGATATTGCCAGTTGAGCATCTCTACTATTTCTAGGTTTATTGTATTTTCTAATCAAACAGATATGTGATATGTTTTACTATGCACGTGTGCATTCCAGGAGTCTCCTCCTCCCTTCTTCTCCTGAGCCTCGCCCGAGGCAGATGTGAATTCTTAGCTGAGAAAATGTAGCTTATTTAAGGTTTATATTCTTTTGTTACTTTTGTACTGAAATAAATATTTTGTTAATTAGAATTGAATCTCGGTTTTATTTTCTAAGTAAGAATGACTTCGAAGAAGCAAGATCCTATATCACCTCTTTGATAGGAAAATTCCTATCCGTCAGTCTTGAAATATTTTTACACCGTGGCAACCAAAACTGAATGCAATATGCCAAGTGTGGCCTTACCAAGGCATTATAAAGTGGTATTAACACTTCACGTGATCTTGATTCTATCCCTCTGTTTATGCAGCCTAGAACTGTGTTGGCTTTTTTGGCAGCTGCTGCAGATTGCTGGCTCATATTTAAATGGTTGTCCACTAGGACTCCAAGGTCCCTCTTACAGTTACTACTACAGTATTGAGCAGGGTACCACATATACTGTACCTGTGCATTTTGTTTTTCTTGCCTAAATGTAGAACCTTACTTTTTTCACAGTTGAATTTCATTTTGTTAGATAGCGCCCAATATTCAAGCCCTTATCACCTCACGGCTGGACTGCTATAATGCGCTCTATATGGGGCTACCCTCAAAGAGTATTCGGAGACTGCAATTGGTACAAAATGCAGCTGCGCGAGCTGTGGTGGGTGTTCCCAGATAATGGGCTGCATTGGCTGCCCATTAGTCTCCGGATGCAATTTAATGTGTTGGTTTCGACCTTTAAAGCCCTACATGGCTCAGGGCCAGGTTAGCTTTGGGACCGCATCCTACAGCATACCTCCCTACGACCGGTTAGGTCCCACACAGTTGGTCTTCTCCAGGTTCCATCAACCAAACAATGCCGGTTGGTGGGACCACGGGGGAGAGCCTTATTTATTTATTTATTTATTTATTTAGACGCTCTTATAGGCCGCCCAATCCCGAGGGACTCAGGGCGGTGTACAGCATGAATAAGAAACGTACATTTTAAAAACAATGATCATAATTTAAATTAAAAATATAATTAAAGAAAAGAAAACATTATAAACGCAACATTCAGGGGGGAATCTGATTATCCTATTCACCCCATCTGCTGGAAGAGCCATGTTTTTAAGGCTTTACGGAAGGCCAGCAGGGTGGGGATGGTCCGGATCTCTGGTGGAAGTTGGTTCCAGAGGGACGGGGCTCCCACAGAGAAGGCCCTCCCCCGCGGCCCCGCCAACCGACATTGTTTGGCCGATGGGACCCGGAGGAGGCCCTCTCTGTGGGACCTAACCGGTCTTAGGGAGGTATGTGGTAGGATGCGGTCCCGCAGGTAACCTGGCCCTGAGCCATGTAGGGCTTTAAAGGTCAAAACCAACACCTTGAATTGCACCCGGAGACTAATTGGCAACCAATGCAGCTGGTGGAGGATAGGTGTTACGTGGGTGTATCTCGGTACACCCATATAGCTCGTGCAGCTGCATTCTGTACCAATTGCAGTCTCCGGATGCTCTTCAAGGGTAGCCCCATGTAGAGCCCGTTACAGTAGTCTAGCCGTGAGGTGACAAGGGCATGAGTGACTGTGAGCAAAGCCTCCCTCTCCAAGTAGTGCACGAGACGGATCTGTGCAAAGGTCCCCCTAGCCACAGCTGAAAGATGTTGCTCCAATTTTAGCTATGGGTCTAGGAGGACACCCAAATTGCGAACCTGTTCTGAGGGAGTCAATTTTTCTCCCCCAAGAACCAAGGAGGGACAGTCGACATAGTCCTTGGGAGGCAATATCCAGAGCCACTCAGTCTTGTCTGGGTTGAGCCTGAGTCTGTTCACTCCCATCCAGACCCTCACATCGTCCAGGCAGTGGCACATTACATCAACTGCTTCACTGAACTGACACGGGGTGGAGATGTACAACTGGGTATCGTCAGCATACTGCTGATACCTCACCCCATGCCGTCGGATGATCTCACCCAGCGGTTTCATGTAAATGTTAAACAGGATGGGCGAGAGGACCGAGCCCTGTGGCACCCCGCAAACCAGGGGCCTAGGGGCCGACCTCTGTCCTCCTGTCAACACCGACTGCGTCCTGTCAGAGAGGTAGGAGGAGAACCACCGTAAAACAGTGCCTCCCACTCCCATCTTCCCAAGACGACGCAGAAGGATACCATGGTCAATGGTATCGAAAGCCGCTGAGAGGTCAAGTAACACCAGGATGGAGGAATGACCCCCATCCCGGGCTCGCCAGAGATCATCCATCAGCGCAACCAAAGCAGTCTCCGTACTGTAGCCGCGCCTGAAACCCGATTGAAAGGGATCCAGATAATCAGTATCCTCCAATAGCCGCAGGAGTTGGAGCGACACCACCTTCTCAACAACTTTACCCAAAAAGGGTAAGTTGGAGACTGGACGGAAGTTCTTAAATCTGCTGGGTCCAGGGAAGGCTTCTTGAGGAGGGGCCTCACCACCGCAGCTTTTAAAGGCTGTGGGATGGATCCCTCTCTCAAGGAAGCGATCACAACCGCCTGGAGCCAGCCGTGTGACACCTCCCTGCTGGCAGAAACCAGCTAGGAGGGGCACGGGTCCAATAAACAAGTGGAGGCGCTCATCGCTCCTATGGCCTTGTCCACATCCTCAGGAGTGACAGGCTCAAACTCGTCCCATATAACAGGACTAAGACTCGCCCCTGTCATCTCGGCCTTCTCTGTGGGAGCTCCGTCTCTCTGGAACCAACTCCCACCACAGAACCAGATTATCACCACCCTACTAGCCTTCCATAAAGCTGTAAAGACATGGCTCAACCCTGCACGTGGGGTGAAAGAGATCGTATTCCCCTATGGATGATTGGTTTTTAAAAACATTTTAAATTGTTTTTATTACATTGTTACTTGTTCTTATTTCTGTTGTACGCCGCCCTGAGTCCTACGGGATTGGATGGCCTATAAGAACTTTTAAATAAATAAATAAATAAATAAATAAATAAATAAATAAGTCTGTCAAGATCCTCCTGTATCTTGAGCCTATCTTTGGAGTGTTCACTATTCCTGCCAGTTTGGTGTCATCTGCAAATTTGATGTGTTCCCCATCTATCCCCTCGACCAAGTCATTGATGAATATTTATTTTAAAAACTCAATGAAACTTTTGCTGTTGCAAACTAAACCAAAAATATGGCAACGCAAACTCTGCCAGCAGACACTAGGTTCCTTTAATATTCCCCAATGTTTTTTCCCCCTCACTATAGCGTCAAACCCAAGAACTTCCAGGAGTTCCTGGCCTTGATGTTTGCAGTTACAGAAGTCAACAAGGATCTGGTTCTCCTCCCCAACATCACCCTTGGCTTCCACATCTATGAAAATCACCAGACTGAGAGGAATACTTCTTTATTCAGCCTCTCCCTGCTCTCCACACGAGGCCGAATGATTCCAGGTTATAAATGTGACCAGCAGGATCATCTGCTCTCTGTCATTGGAGGAGACAACCCCAAATCCTCAAGGCTGATGGCCTCCATCTTCAGCATCTTCAAGGTCCCACAGGTAAGGGGAATACAATAAGGAATGGACAAACAACAGAAACAAACACAGAAGCCAAGGTTGAACACGAAGTTCTGACAATATGACTTAGATAATCCTTCCTATAGTTGAATTTATTTTTATATTTTATATATCAAGTTACATTTTACATAACCACAAATAAATAGGCGAATAGGCTGATTAGTTAGTGCTGACTCATTCATGAGGTAATCTGCATTATGATTGGTTGCCGTAAGTATAAAGTGGGCGTTTCCCTTTCAACCCTCCTTTTTCTTCTGTGTGTTCTGTATACTATTTAGATTTACCTCAGGATGTTCCTGTGTTCCTGACTATCTTGTGTTTTTTCTTTCTGGATGATGACAAAGACTGCTGTAAATTTGAATGTGAAATATATTTATATTTATATAAAAGACTTCAAGTTTGTGTCAGGGTCTCTGACTTCATCTGGACAGCTGCTCCACCATTCCTTGAGAGAAATCACTTCCTCAATTCCATGAAGGTTTATCATCTCTTTATACCTTTCAGTGCAGTTTATTCTCTGTATCAGATTTAGGATTTGTTCCTTTGGCTTCTGATCTATCACAACCAGGCAAAATAGGTAAGTGGTGGCTCTTCCTAAGAAGGGAAGTTCCAACACAGTCAACAGAGGGATAGAATCAAGATCACGCGAAGTGTTAATACCACTTTATAATGCCTTGGTAAGGCCACACTTGGAATACTGCATACAGTTTTGGTCGCCACGATGTAAAAAGGATGTTGAGACTCTAGAAAGAGTGCAGAGAAGAGCAACAAAAATGATTAGGGGACTGGAGGCTAAAACATATGAAGAACGGTTGCAGGAACTGGGTATGTCTAGTTTAATGAAAAGAAGGACCAGGGGTGACATGATAGCAGTGTTCCAATATCTCAGGGGTCGCCACAAAGAAGAGGGAGTCAAACTTTTCTCCAAGGCACCTAGGGGTAGAACAAGAAGCAATGGGTGGAAACTAATCAAGGAGAGAAGCAACTTAGAACTAAGGAGAAATTTCCTGACAGTTAGAACAATTAATCAGTGGAACAGCTTACCTCCAGAAGTTGTGAATGCTCCAACACTAGACATTTTTAAGAAGATGTTGGATAACCATCTGTCTGAAGTAGTGTAGGGTTTCCTGCGTAAGCAGGGGGTTGGACTAGAAGACCTCCAAGGTCCCTTCCAACTCTGTTATTATTATTATTATTATTATTATAAGGGAGGAAGATGAAGCCTGCCACTCAGAATGAGACAGCCTGAGTAGTGGATGCAATAAAGCACACAATGGTGGCCCTTAAAGTCACCATTAAACTGTACTTTCTCTTTTAAATAAGATTCTCACTTTCTCCAGTTTGGTGTTGGCTTTGAGTTCTCTCAGGGAGAGAGAAGAATTCATCCTTCCTTCTTCCGGATCAATCCCAAGGAATCTCCTCAGTATGTGGGTTTAGTCCAGCTGCTCCTGCATTTCCAATGGAATTGGGTTGGTCTTCTGGCCCCTGAAAGTGACAATGGAGAACGTTTCATCTCATCTCTGATGCCAATGCTCAAGGAGAAGGAGATCTGCCTGGCCTTCACTGTAATGATGAAATCTGATTTTTATCATATTACAGAATCGGAATTATTTCCTATTTTCAACACTTCATCTAAAGTTGAAGTGATTATTTTGTTTGGAGACATCAATATTTTTACAGATGTACAAATGATTTTGTTTGGTTATGAATCACAGTTAAATACATCGCTTCTGAAAGTTTGGATCTTTACATCCAGTTGGAAACTTCATGTGCTGGACTCTAAAATGCCATTGCAATGTATAAAGCCCTTCCATGGGGCTTTGCATTTTAGGGACCACACCAGGGAAGTCTCAGAATTCAGCCATTTTCTCATGTCTTTAAACCCTGTGAACCCACGAGGGGATCTCTTTCTCCCGCTGTGGTGGGAAATGGTCTTTGACTGTGATATCCACAAGCCAGGAACAATGCCTCCAAATGGGAGAAAACCATGTACAGGAAAGGAGAATTTACAGAATCTGCCATCTTACCTGTTTGAAACAAGCATGAGAGGTGAAAGTTACAATATCTACAATGCCATTTATGCTGTGGCACATGGACTACATGCAATGCATGGATCCAGAGGGCGAACAGCCACGAGGAGACTTGGAAAGAAGATCTCAAATGTCCAGTCATGGCAGGTGATCTCTGTGATTTTTTTTAATCCATTCCTCAGATCTTTAGAGACGAAGCTCCCCATGTGTATTTCTTGAAATAAATATCTGTATGGCATCGTATCACTGCATCAAATCTGCATCAAACCAGATTAAAACAATAATCATTTCTTAAAAAAACAATCAAACAAATTAAGTATAATATTTTGTTGAAAAGGGGTCGGAGAGGGTGGGGAATAAACCAAACCAGTTGTCCATGAGATTCATGTAGAAAAGATCTTCCTAAAAGTTCTTCAAAAATCTTCAAAGGTTGTCTGAGTTTTATAAAGTGGTCATTCCTGGATGGTAGCATCATCCCAGAGCAACAGAGAAAATAAAGGAAGATGGCAACTTCAACTGTCCTAGTGGGCACATTTGCTTTGGGAGCTGCATTTTAATTTAATAACAATACCTAAACAAGTTACAAATTACCCATTCATTCCATGATCTTTTAACTGCCCACCTTTTCTAGCCATGAAGGCAGCATAACCACCATTCCTTGCTAGCCTTCGCTTTTAAGGATTGGGAGTTCTAGTCCATTCCACAAAATGAAATTCAAAGGTGAGAAAAGTAAGGTTCTACATTTAGGCAAGAAATGCCAACACAGTTCTAGGCTGCATTAACAGAGGGATAGAATCAAGATCATGTGAAGTGTTAATACCACTTTATAAAGCCTTGGTAAGGCCACACTTGGAATACTGCATTCAGTTTTGGTTGCCACGATGTTAAAAAATATTTCAAGGCTCTAGGAAGAGTGCGGAGAAGAGCAAGAAATATGATTAGGGGACTGGAGGCTAAAACATATGAAGAACAGTTGCAGGAACTGGGTATGTCTAGTTTGATGAAAAGAAGGATCAGGGGAGACATGATAGCAGTGTTCCAATATCTCAGGGGCTGCCACAAAGAAGAGGGGGTCTAAATCTATTCTCCAAAGCACCTGAGGGTAGAACAAGAAGCAATGGGTGGAAACTAATCAAGGAGAGAAGCAACTTAGAACTAAGGAGAAATTTCCTGACAGTTAGAACAATTAATCAGTGGAACAACTTGCCTGCAGAAGTTGTGAATGCATGATGCCTCCAAAGGGGGAAAAACCATGTACAGGAAAGGAGAATTTACAGAATCTGCCATCTTACGTGTTTGAAACAAGCATGACAGGTGAAAGTTACAATATCTACAATGCCATTTATGCTGTGGCACATGCATTACATGTAATGCATGGATCCAGAGGCCGAACAGCCACGAGGAGACTTGGAAATAAGATCTCAAATGTCCAGTCATGGCAGGTGATCTCTGTGATTTTTTTTAATCCATTCCTCAGATCTTTAGAGACGAAGCTCCCCATGTGTATTTCTTGAAATAAATATCTGTATGGCATCGTATCACTGCATCAAATCTGCATCAAACCAAATTAAAACAGTAATTATTTTTTTAAAAAATTATCAAATATAATATTTTGTTGAAAAAGGGTCGGGGGGAGGGAATAAACCAAACCAGTTTTCCATGAGATTCATGTAGAAAAGATCTTCTTATAAGTTCTTCAAAAGTCTTCAAAGGTTGTCTGAGTTTTATAAAGTGGTCATTCCAGGGAGGTAGCATCATCCCAGAGCAACAGAGAAAATAAAGCAAGATGGCAATTCTGCCAGAAGCTTCAACTGAAAATCTACATCCACAGCTAAAATTAGACCAACATCTTATGGCTGTGGCTAGGGACACCTTTGCACAGGTTCGCCTGGTGCACCAATTGTGAGCATATTTGGAGAAGGAGGCTTTACTCACGGTCACTCATGCCCTTGTCACCTCCCGATTGGACTACTGTAATGCGCTCTACATGGGGCTACCCTTGAAGATTATTCGGAGACTGCAATTGGTGCAAAATGTGGCTGCGCGTGCTGTGGTGGGTGTTTCAAGATACACCCATGTAACACCCATACTCCGCCAGTTGCATTGGTTGCCCATTGGTCTCCGGGTGCAATTCAAGGTGTTGATTATCATCTTTAAAGCCCTATATGGCATAGGACCAGGTTATCTTCAGGACCGCATCCTACCTCATACATCCCTACGACCAGTTAGGTCCCACAGAGAGGGTCTCCTCCAGGTCCTGACAACCAAACAATGCCGGTTGGTGGGACTGCGGGGGAGGGCCTTCTCTGTGGGAGACCCGTCTCTCTGGAACCAACTCCCTCCAGAGATCAGAATTATCCCCATCCTATTGGGCTTCCGTAAAGCCGTGAAAACATGGCTCTTCCTGCAGGCAGGGTGAATTAAGATCTATGCCCCATGTTTGAATGTTGGTCTGTTTTTAAATTTTTAAATTTTTTAAATTTTGTTATGATTTTAATTATTGGCATCATTTTTATAGATTGTTTTGAACTATGTTGTATGCCACCCTGAGTCCCACGGGATTTGGACGGCATATAAAAGTGACCAAATAAATAAATAATAAATAAATCACTGTCCTAATGGGCATATTTGCAATTTCCTAGCTTTGGAGCTGCATTTTGATTTCATAACAATACCTAAACAAGTGACAAATTACCGATTCATTCCATGTTCTTTTAACTGCCCACCTTTTCTAGCCATGAAGGCAGCATAACCACCATTCCTTGCTAACCTTCGCTTTTAAGGATTGGGAGTTCTGGTCCATTTCACAAAATGAAATTCAAAGGTGAAAAAAGTAAGGTTCTACATTTAGGCAAGAAAAACAAAATGCACAGGCACAGTATATGTGGTACCTTCCTCAATAGTAGTAATAATTTTAATTTTAATTTTAATTTTAATTTTAATTTTAATTTTAATTTTAATTTTAATTTTAATTTTAATTTTAATTTTAATTTTAATTTTAATTTTAATTTTAATTTTAATTTTAATTTTAATTTTAATAATTTTAATTTTAATTTTAATTTTAATTTTAATTTTAATAATTTTAATTTTAATTTTAATTTTAATTTTAATAATTTTAATTTTAATTTTAATTTTAATAATTTTAATAATTTTAATAATTTTAATAATTTTAATAATTTTAATAATTTTAATAATTTTAATAATTTTAATAATTTTAATAATTTTAATAATTTTAATAATTTTAATAATTTTAATTTTTTTGTCAGATGAAGGACATCTTTATTCCAAGCCTGTTTAAAATCAGTTACTGATCTTTGTTGGAAGTTGATCCAACTTCCAACAAAGTCAAAAAGAGGGCCGTGAAAATATTTACTGATCCCTCGCATCCTGGACATAAATTGTTTCAACTCCTACCCTCAAAACGACGCTATAGAGCATTGCACACCAAGACAACTAGACACATGAACAGTTTTTTCCCAAACACCATCACTCTGCTAAACAAAGAATTCCCTCACCACTGTCAAACTATTCACTAAGGCTGCATTACTATTACTATTAGTCTTCTCATCATTCCTATCACCCATCTCCTCCCACTTATGACTGTATGACTGTAATTGTTGCTTGTATCCTTACGATTTATATCAATATTGATTGTTTCCTGATTGCTTATTTGTACCCTATGACAATCATTAAGTGTTGTACAACATGATTCTTGACAAATGTATCTTTTTTTTAATGTACACTGAGAACATATGCACCAATGACAAATTCCTTGTGTGTGTAATCACACTTGGCCAATAAAGAATTCCATTCTATTCTATTCTATCCGAGCTTCCACTACTCTTTCTGTGAAGAAATACATTGGCATTTTTGTATGTAGATATCATTCTCATGAAATTGTGGTGAAGACGTCGTGATACAAAATGCCCAATGTGAAAGAGAAAAGTTTGAAGTTTTGGGGAAGGACTTAAAAATTGGGTGTTACTCCTGATTGCTGAGATCTCCAGCAAGGAAACTCTTTTAGATTCTCAGATATATACAAACCTCCTAGATGATGGCCATCACAAAATGATAGAAGCCACGATGTCTCATTTGTGCCTTTCAACCAATTATTCCAATTTCTGAAGGTCTCTTTTCTTTCAGCTTCTTCCCTATTTGAGGAATGTCCAGTTCAACAACAGTGCTGGAGATAAAATCTCCTTCTCAGAAAATGGACTGCGATCTGGTCGTTATTTATTTATTTATTTATTTATTTATTTATTTATTTAATAGATTTGTATGTCGCCCAACTCCCGGGGGACTCTGGGTGGCTCACAACATTATGAGAAGGTTATGACCTTCTCAATTGGGTTTTCTTTCCCAATTTATCTTTTGTCCCTGTACAAATTGGACAGATGGACCCTGGGTCTCCCCCAGGCCAAGATTTCACCATCAACTCTGAAGCAATTATCTGGGCAAGAAAGGTGAGCTGGAAGATTAAATGAATCAAGCAAAAGACTCATTCTCTTCGAGGGATTCAAGATATTCTCCTTACTGGAAAACAGGTTACCGAATTAAAACTTTAGCAACCATTTAATGAAAAACTTGTGTTGCATGTAACATATTTGAGGTCTGATTTGTGACAGATTAAATGGGGTGGAGATCAGGAAGAAATTCTGCTTGAAACCCAAAATGCAGATGGAGAGGCCAAGAGTGGTTTCCATGGACCATTCCCATTCAGTTGGATCTCCATCACTGTTCGCTTTAGAAAAGCTATAGCTCAACTCACTTGCATGCCTGTTCCATTCTCCAGCATCCACTGGTGATTTAGAGTATCACTGACCTTAATACCCCAGAGCTTTTCCTGGTTTGTGCTACACTTCAGTTAATGATTGCTTTTGAAGACATTCTGACAATAAGAACAGAAATGTACAAATGAATAAATGAAGCATCTTAATTGCCGAGTCCCTTTTAAGCATTTTACTTTTCTCCTTTAGAAGGTGCCCTTTGCCAGATGTGGCATGAAGAGATGCCAGGCAGGAGAGAGGAGAAGAGTTCTGGAGGGCGAGCAGGTTTGCTGCTACCAATGTGACCCTTGTCCAGAAGGGACCATTTCTAATCAGACAGGTAGAGCATGTTTTGAATGTATATCTCCCAGGATCAAGGGAACCATTCAAGAGGAACAAATCTCAACTTTGTTGTCATTTTTTAGTAGATTGACATTCTTCAACATATTCATACTTTTCAGCAGAACCTCTGAGTTCATGGATTTAAACTGTCATAGGCACCCACCCCACCCCGGCCACCTCTCCTGCTCCTCAGCAATTTAATGCAGAGCAGTTTCAGGGAAGAATTCAATGGTTCCTTGGTGGACTTTATATTCTTTTTCTTATATCCATCAGGAAAATCAGCTATCAAAATTTTCATGATGGAGTGGAGTGTGACGTTTCATTATGTAGGGTGTGTATCTTCCATCAGTGCTATCAGTCTCCCAGAAGATAGAGAGACCTGTTGGGGAAGAGAGAGATCCATCTAACTATGTATAGCAATAGCACTTAGACTTATATACCGCTTCATAGTACTTTACAGCCCTCTCTAAGCAGTTTACAGAGTTCAGCATATTGCCCCCAACAATCTGGGTCCTCATTTTACCCACCTCGGAAGGATGGAAGGCTGAGTCAACCTTGAGCCGGTGAGATTTGAACAACTGAACTGCTGAACTGCAGTGCTGCATTTTAACCACTGCGCCACCTTGGCTCATTGGCCTGCAAATTGTCTGAATGAGTAAATGCAAAATACAAAGCAGAGAACTTGATCCTCAAAGGTGAAAACCTCCTTGTCTCAGGTTAACCTATCTGCAAGATAATCAATATTGAAGGATGATTTGTCCTTTTTGATAGAACATCAAATATAAAATGATTCTTAATTTCAGATGCAGCTTCCTGTGATTCTTGCCCAGAAGAGCAATATCCCAATATGGACAAGGACCACTGCATTGCCAAGAAGATCCATTTCCTTGCCTATCAAGAGCCTCTGGGATATGCTTTAGCTTCACTCCAACTTTCTCTCTCTATGATCACGTCAGGAGTTCTGGCAATTTTCCTTAAACATCATGACACACCGATCGTCAAGGCCAACAACCGAGATCTCAGCTACATCCTCCTGGTTTCCCTTCTGGTCTGCTTCCTCTGCTCCTTTCTCTTCATTGGTCAAACTGGAAAGCTCATCTGTCTCTTCCGACAAACTGCCTTTGCCATTCTCTTTTCCCTTGCAGTTTCCTCTGTGTTGGCAAAAACTGTCATGGTGGTTCTGGCCTTCATGGCCACCAAACCAGGGAACAGGGCAAGGAAACTCTTAGGAAAACCACTGACCAACTCCATTGTCATAGCCTGTCCCCTGGTCCAAGCAGTTATTTGTGCCACTTGGCTGGTCACCTCTCCCCCATTTCCCAATTTTGACTTCCACTCCTTGGTAGGAGAGGCCATCTTGGAATGTAATGAAGGCTCAGCTTCTATGTTTTATGCTGTCCTTGCCTACCTGAGTTTTCTGGCCCTTGTGAGTTTCACAGTGGCCTTTCTGGCTAGGAAATTGCCTGACAGCTTTAATGAAGCCAAGTTCATTACTTTTAGCATGCTAATCTTTTGCAGTGTTTGGATCACCTTCCTTCCTACCTACCTGAGCACCAAAGGGAAATCCATGGTGGCCGTGGAGATCTTCTCCATCTTAGCCTCTGGGGCTGGTCTCTTGGCTTGCATCTTTTTCCCCAAATGCTTCATTATCCTATTTAGGCCCAATTTGAATTGTAGGGAAAACATAATGAGGCGGAAGAATCTCTGATATGCAGGGATTGGAAACTTTTATTTTGACTTTGGGGCATTTTTTAAATTTAATCTTATTTCTTAAAAATTATGAATATTAAATAATTGGTAATAAAAGTATGTACCTGGTAGAAACATACCAGTTTATCATCAATAATTACCATTTTATTTTTCCTTTACTCATGTTGTCCCCAATGAGGCCCCATTGACCTTGAAAAAAATCTTGATATGAAAGATGTGAGTTTTATTTTGAAGCAGGATAGTTGCTCACTTTATTTATTTTCATCAAAAGACTCTTTAGAAATGTCTTGGGTTGGACTCACTATTAGCCTTTTTAAGCAGATTTGTTTCCCTAGGAAGCAGAGGCTTTACTGAGTCCCAATTATGAAGTCTTGCTAGAGTCTCAAAATCTTGTTGTTGACACTCTGTATCTGATGATCCAGGTGAAAAAAAAAACCATAATCCTTGCTATATGAACAAACATAGAGTGTCAAGAATCAATCAGAATAGGGCTGGAAGGCAGAGGTGGGTTCCTCCTGGTTCGGACCGGTTTGCATGAACCAGTAGCGCCCGTTGGTGATGTCACAATGACGTCACAGAACCGGTTTGTTCAGTGACAGTCCGTGGGCGCTGCCAACTTTTTTTTTCATAATTTTTTTTAAAAATAATTTTTTCCTGGGTTTTTTTCTTCTGCACATGCACAGAAAACAAATTTCTGGCAATGTCCATGCGGTCGCCATCTTGTTTTTGGCTTCTTATTTTTTGTTTTTTGTTTTGAATTTTTCTTGTTTTTTTTAACGTGGCGCGGGAGAAAGCGTACCGGCAGCGAGATAAGTCAGGACCCACTCCTGCTGGAAGATCTTGGAGGTCTTCTAGTCCACCCCCCTACTCAAGCAGGAGACCCTATACCATTTCTGATAGGTGGCTGTCCAGTCTTTTCTTTAAAACCTCCAGTGATGAAGCACCCACAACTTCTGAAGGCAAGCTGCTCTACTGGTTAATTGTCTTCACTGTTAGGAAGTTTCTCCTCAATTCCAGGTTGCTTCTCTCCTTGATTAGTTTCCATCCATTGTTTCTTGTTCTGCTCTTTGGAAAATAAATTGATTTAATGTGCCTCCTGCATAATTTTTATTACCTCCATGATATTAACCATTCAATTGTTAAGGTATCCAAGACTTCTAAATCCTTTACTGGCATACTCCTTATAGCAGAGGTAGCAGATCACATGAAGATACATATGAATAAAATCCACTTATATCAATCAGCAGGGCTCATATAGGGTATTAAGAAAGAGAAAGAGAGAGAGAGACGAGAGAGACGAGAGAGACGGAGAGAGAGAGAGAGAGAGAGAGAGAGAGAGAGAGAGAGAGAGAGAGAGAGAGAGAGAGAGAGAGAGAGGAAAAGAGACAAAGTAATCCACCCAGTCATATGATCACCCAGCTACAACCAGCCATTCACATGACCACAAAGCCACGCCCGCCGAGTCACATGACCATGAAGCCATGCCCACCATCACATGACTATGAAACCACACCCCATAAAATAAGCCACGCCCACAGAACCAGCAGTAAAAATATTTAGAACCTACCCCTGTCAATGTTGCTAGATGGGGTTGCACAGACCCATTGTGCAATCTGACTATTCTCCTAGACTAACAACTCTGCTTGAGGATCAAGTAGTAGTTTTTCCTAGAAAGGCCTTTTCACAACTTGTTTATGTGCCAGTTGTATCCATTCCTGGATGAAGGATGTTCTAGTCATCTTCCTGGTTGGACTATTGCAATGGATTCTATATAGGGATGCCCTTGAAGAGTATCTGGAAATGCACTAGCAAAAATAGTTATGTTTCTGGTAGACCACATTATTACTAACATCCCCCTGTCTATTATTGTCCATTATGGTTTTAGTTTTCCTCTTATAACTTATAATTCTATTAAATAATTATTATATAAAGATTGTAAGCCAAGATTGTCTCCTTTATATACAGTTTTTACTGGATTGTTGTATGCTGCCTAGGGTGTCTTTGAATGAGATGGGTGGTCATATAAATTTAATCAATCAATTATCAGTCAATTTCACCCCCTGTCTTCTGAATATAACTAAACCAGTTATTCCATCTAAATAGTGTTATGATTGTTAGTATCCAACTGACTGCTGCCATGTCCCATTAGCATCCATTCTATCTGAACATACTATGGCACAGGCCAAACTCCATTTGGTCTACTTTCTTGTAGACCAAAAACTCATCTTCATCTTGACTCTCAAGTCCATCTACTCTGTGGATTAGCAACAAGAGACACAAACATGTTTTTCACTATCTGATGTTCGAGCAACATATATTGCTATGCGGGTAGGGTAATTGCTTCTCTGTGATTATCAGAACAGTAATTCTTAAGGTGTCCCCTGTGGATTTCAACCCACAAAAATCTTCCAAGGAAAAACCTGCTCTGGGTTCTTCCTTGGCAGAAGACCTTAACTTCTCTTTCAAAGAGCTAACACCTGGGTTGGTGAGACTTTTCTGACCATGTCAGAGCCCGAACACAGGTAAGAGAACACATGTTGATATAATACTAGTTTAATGATAGATTAGTCAATCTATCAATTGACTAAAGATAAAGATAAAGACTTTATCTTTAAAATAAAATAAAATACGGCGCATAGTCTAATTTCAGAATAAGAAAGTTAAGAGGAAATAAAGTGATAAAATAAAATGTGTTAATACAAAGAAACATCAGATAAATTTGCCCTGAAGCCATCCAGATGGCAAGGCCATATCAACTATGTAAATCTGAGGGGATTTCAAGGGCTACCTGCAATTCTGCTTCGGCACAAACTTTGATTTCTGATCTAGGAAGGAAGATGACAAGAATGACTGGGCTACCTCTCCTCCTCCTGCTGCTGCTGCTCTTGTGGCTCCTGCCTCCAGCTTCTGCTAAGAAGATTCAAACCATATGTGTGCCACAAAAAGGTTTAAACTTTCAGAATCAATGGGAATTTTACAGATCTGGTGATCTAGTTATTGGGGGGAATTTACCCTTGGTAGCTCCTTTGTTTCCCATTGTCCCAGATTTTCAAAATGACCCATTCCTGCTTATTGGTGATTTTTTGTAAGTTTCACTTGGAGGCGAAATATTTATATGATTGTTTTCTTTGTTTTGGATTCAGGGACTTCTTTCAGAAATAATTGTTCTAGTATTGTTTGCAATGTCCTTGTGTAGTTCAGATCTTTGTCCTTTTCTCAAGAAATGGACTAGAATTCCCTGTCTTTCCAGAATACTTCATCAGGATGATTATAATGCGTATAAAAGTGGGGAAGGGCAGCATCTTTTTTTTTATTAAAAAGTTTTTTATTTATAAAACAGATAAAAGAACAAAGAGACAAAATATACAATAAACGTAAAGAACAAGTACATGACGAATCGTAATCTAGTATACATATTTACATTCTGCTAATTTATACATTGTTATTTATCTTAAATTGCAAAGAATGAGTTATAGTTTTCCTTTCATCTCCACCATTTTAATTTTTAATCTTGGTTATCCTTTCTCCCCCCAATGATATAATTTGTTCCAGGTTTCAATGTATTCTGTTTCATCTTTTCCCTTCATTTCTGACGTTAACCTATCCATTTCAGCACGTTAATATTTTGCGTAAAATTTCTTCTTCTGTGGGTATGTTTTGTTTTTTCCAATTTTGAGCAAAAGTTAACCTTGCGGCAGTCAATATATGTAGCATTAAGTATATTATGTTTTTGTCATATTTATCTAATGTTATCCCTAATAAAAAGAGTTCTGGTTTGAGGTCCAATTTTATTTTTAATATTTCTTCCAGCCATTGTTTGATTGTTGTCCAGAATTCTCGTGCTTTGTGGCACTCCCACCACATATGATAATATGTGCCGGGTTGCATTTTACATTTCCAACATAATGAAGAAAGATGTGTACCCATTTTGGCTAATCTTGTTGGTGGGAAGTGCCACCTGTAAAACATCTTGTATAAGTTCTCCTTATATGAAGTAGCCAGTGTCAATTTTCGGTTTCTTTGCCATAGGTCTTGCCATTTTTCTAGAACAATATTAAACCCAAAATCTCTACACCAAGTTATCATGGTTTCTTTGACCTGTTCTTCAAATAAGGCCCGTTCTAAGAAGTATTGGTAAAAATTTTTAATTGTTTTATCTTCTGGCCCTAAAATTATTTTATCTAATTCTGTTAGTTCCATTTCAATTCCTGGGTTTTTTTTATCTCTCCCATGTTTTGACTGCAATTGTAAATATGCCCACCATTCTAAATCTACGCCTTCTTCCTTTAATTCTGTCCTTGATTTTAAATCTCCAATTTCATTTGTTATCTGTTTATATGTTATTACCTTCCCTGGGTTCATAAAGTTTGGATGAGAAATCATCTCTAAAGTCGAAGTCCAATTAGGGATCTTTATGTAATTTTGCCGTTTAATTATTGTCCATGCGTCTATCAGTGCTCGTCTAACATAATGTCTCAGGAAGTATTGGTGATTCTTATGTTTTTCTTCCCACAAGAAGGCATGCCAGCCTACTTGTAGATCGTGTCCTTCCAGTTTTAATAATCTATGATTTTTCAATTGTATCCAATCTTTTATCCATATTAATTTAGTGGCCAAATAGTATTTTTCCCAATCTGGAAATCCAAATCCTCCTCTTTCCTTTGAATCCTGTAACAATTTTAATTTAATCCTTGCTTTTCTCTTTTGCCATACAAATTTGAGTGTAATGATTTATGATATTAATTTGGACACAATATCATGGTTTTAAAAAAAACCTGAAATATCAACCCTTTTCCAAAGTGGGATACAGCCAAAATCCCTCTGTTTTGGAACCAGCATTTCTCATGAAAAATATCTTCAGTAAATCTGTGCTGTGAACCCCCTCCCCCCCACGGAGTCTTGTGATCTGCAAATAACCGGACCTGAAGAAGCTGCTCCAAGAATGACACAATCACTAAAGCAAAGGGAAGAAAGGAGGGTGATAGAATCATACAGAATTGTCCATGATATGGAGAAAGAGCCTTTCTCCTCCCTCACTAAGCTATAGAAGTAATCAAGGAATATTTATTTTAAAAACTCAATATAAACCTGGAACTTTTGCTGTTGCAAACCAAACCAAAAATATGGCAACACAAACTGTGCCAGCGGACACTAGTTTCCTGTAATATTCCCCAATGTTTTTTCCCCCTCACTATAGCGTCATACCCAAGAACTTCCAGGAGTTTCTGGCCTTGATGTTTGCAGTTACAGAAGTCAACAAGGATCTGGTTCTCCTCCCCAACATCACCCTTGGCTTCCACATCTATGAAAATCACCAGACTGAGAGGAATACTTCTTTATTCAGCCTCTCCCTGCTCTCCACACGAGGCCGAATGATTCCAGGTTATAAATGTGACCAGCAGGACCTTCTGCTCTCTGTCATTGGAGGAGACAACCCCAAATCCTCAAGGCTGATGGCCTCCATCTTCAGCATCTTCAAGGTCCCACAGGTAAGGGGAATACAATAAGGAATGGACAAACAACAGAAAGACAAACAGAAGCCAAGGTTGAACATTAAGTTCTGACAATATGACTTAGTTAAACTTTCCTATAGTTCAATTTATTTTTATATTATATATATATATATATATATATATATATATATATATATATATATATATATATATATATATATAGACAGATAGATAGATAGATAGATAGATAGATAGATAGATAGATAGATAGATAGATAGATAGATACATTTTATATAACCACAAATAAATCTTCAACATATTCATCAATGACTTGAACAAGGGGATATATGGGGAACTCATCAAATTTGCAGATGACACCAAACTGGCAGGAATAGCCAACTTTCCAGAAGATAGGCTCAAGATACAGAAGGATCTTGACAGACTTGAACATTGGGCACTATCTAACAAAATGAAATTCAATTATGAGAAAAGTAAGGTTCTACATTTAGGTAAGAAAAACAAAATGCACAGGTACAGTATATGTGGTACCTTGCTCAACAGTAGTAACTGTGAGAGGGACCTTGGAGTCCTAGTGGACAACCATTTAAATATGAGCCAGCAGTGTGCAGCAGCTGCCAAAATAGTCAACACAGTTCTAGGCTGCATTAACAGAGGGGTAGAATCAAGATAATGTGAAGTGTTAATACCACTTTATAATGCCTTGGTAAGGCCACACTTGGAATACTGCATTCAGTTTTGGTCGCCACGATGCAAAAAGGATGTTGAGACTCTAGAAAGAGTACAGAGAAGATCAACAAAGATGATTAGGGGACTGGAGGCTAAAACATATGAAGAACGGTTGCAAGAACTGGGTATGTCTAGTTTAATGAAAAGAAGGACTAGGGGAGACATGATAGCAGTGTTCCAATATCTCAGCGGCTGCCACAAAGAAGAGGGAGTCAAGCTATTCTCCAAAGCACCTGAGGGAAGAACAAAAAACTATGGGTGGAAACTAATCAAGGAGAGAAGAAACTTAGAACTAAGGAGAAATTTCCTGACGGTTAGAATGATTAATCCATGGAACAGCTTGCCTCCAGAAGTTGTGAATGCTCCAACACTGGAAGTTTTTAAGAAGATGTTGGATAATCGTTTGTCTGAAGTGATGTAGGGTTTCCTGCGTAAGCAGGGGGTTGGACAAGAAGACCTCCAAGGTTCCTTCCAACTCTGTTATTCTATTCTATTCTATTCTAAATATTGATATACTTTTGAAAGAGAAATTGTTAGGATACTGAATTTAGTAGTCTACAATAGGTGAATAGGTTGATTAGTTAGTGCTGACTCATTCATGAGGTAATCTGCAATATGATTGGTTGCTGTAAGTATAAAGGGGTGTTTCCCTTTCCACCCTCCTTTTTGTTCTGTGTTCTGTATACTATTTAGATTTACCTCAGGATGTTCCCGTGTTCCTGACTATCTTATGTTTTTTTCTTTCTGGATGATGACAAAGACTGCTGTAAATTTGAATGTGAAATATATTTATATTTATATAAAAGACTACAAATTTGTGTCAGGGTCTCTGACTTCATCTGGACAGCTGCCCTGCAATTCCTTGACAGAAATCACTTCCTGACTTCCATAAAAATTTATCATCTTCCTGCACCTTTTAATGCAGTTTATTATCTGTATCTGATTGATGGTTTGTTGCTTTGAGTTCTGATCTATCACAACCAGACAAAATAGGTAACTGGTGGCTCTTCCTAAGCAGGGAGGAAGATGAATCCTGCTACTCACAATGAGTAAATCTTACAAGTGGGACAATCAACTACACAATGAGGATCTTTAAAGTCAGCATTAAACTGTAATTTGTCCTTTAAAGAGGATTCTCATTTTCTTCAGCTTGGTGTTGGCTTTGAGTTCACACAGGGAGACAGAAGAGTTCATCCTTCCTTCTTCCGGATTAACCCCACTGAATTTCCTCAGTATGTGGGTTTAGTCCAGCTGCTCCTGTACTTCCAGTGGAACTGGGTTGGGCTTTTTGCCCCTGAAAGTGACAATGGAGAACATTTCATCTCATCTCTGATGTCAATGCTCAAGGAGAAGGAGATCTGCCTGGCCTTCATTGAAATGGTGAAATATGATTTTTCTGGTATTACAGCATCAAAATTAGTTCATATTTTCAACACTTGGTCTAAAGGTGAAGTGATTATTCTGCTTGGAGACTCCAGTGCTGTTGCAAATGCACAAATGGTTGTGTTTCTTTATGAAACATGGAAAAATGTATCATTTCTGAAAGTTTGGATCTTTACATCCAGTTGGAAACTGAATGTGCTGAAACCTCAATATCTATTGCAAGGTATAAAGACCTTCCATGGGGCTTTGCATTTTAGAGACCACTCCAGGGAAGTCTCAGAATTCAGCTATTTTCTCATGTCTTTAGACCCTTTAAACCCACGAGGGGATCTCTTTCTCCCGCTGTGGTGGGAAAAGGTCTTTGACTGTGATATCCACAAGCCAGGCACGATGCCTCCAAATGGGAGAAAACCATGTACAGGAAAGGAGAATTTACAGAATCTGCCATCTTATGTGTTTGAAACAAGCATGACAGGTGAAAGTTACAATATCTACAATGCCGTTTATGCTGTGGCACATGGACTACATGCAATGCATGGATCCAGAGGGCGGCCAGCAACGATAAGACTTGGAAAGAAGATCTCAAATGTCCAGTCATGGCAGGTAATTTCTGTGATGTTTTTTTTAAAGAAATCCATTCCACAGATCGTTAGAGAGGAAGCTCCCCATATCTGTGTGGCATCATATCGCTGCATCACATCTGCATCAAACCGGATTAAAACTGTAATTATTATTTTTTAAATCAAATGAATTAAGTATAATGTTTTGTTGAAAAGGGATGGGTATGGGGGGCAGAAATAAAGCAAACCAGTTGTCCATAAGATTCATGTACGAAAGATCTTCCTAGAAGCTCATCAAAAGTCTTCAAATGTTGTTCATGTTTCATAAAGCGTGCATTCCAGGGAGGTAGTATTGTTCCAGAGCAACAGAGAACATAAAGCAAGATGGCAATTTTGCCAGATGTTTCAACTAGTGGGCATATTTGCAGAACCATCTCAGATTCCTTCTGCATGTAGCCTAGGTGGTGATGGTGATGATGGTGATGGTGATGTGATCCATTCAGTCATGTCCGTCTCTGGGTGATTCTATGGGGCTCCCCACATCTTCCGAACTTGCATTACTTTTTAAAGAGACCCTCAACACAGTTCATTTTAACTTTGGTTTATTTTCTATGGCTTAGCATACTGTGTGAACGACTCCATGCATTTGCAAGGTGTTGCACTGAACAGCTTGTGAGACATCGACCTCTGTGAACTTTAGCACACACAACAGGACTCAACCCAGTCTAAAATGCATCAGATTTTTTTTCTGCATCAAACAATAAAGAATGGCTTTCTCTGGCCACTGAAGTCACAAACCAGAACAGGCAGTGTGAGGAAAACAAAGAGAAGTGGGAGAATATTAGTTAAATAAAAACAATGAAGGAATGTTTGCTAAATGTCACATAAAAAGGCAAAGTATCTTATCAAGATTTCTGCGGCAGCGTAACTATATATTTCCTTTATTAAGACAGTATAAGTAGAGATTCCGGAAAATAACGTGAGGTTTGTTTATTATGAATATTTATGCTTAACTAGTTCATTACATATGCGTATACGTGAAAATATCATTTTTCCTTCCTTCCTTCCTTCCTTCCTTCCTTCCTTCCTTCCTTCCTTCCTTCCTTCCTTCCTTCCTTCCTTCCTTCCTTCCTTCCTTCCTTCCTTCCTTCCTTCCTTCTTTTCATATAATATAATAACAACAGAGTTGGAAGGGACCCTGGAGGTCTTCTAGTCCAACCCCCTGCTTACGCAGGAAACCCTACACTACTTCAGACAGATGGTTATCCAACATCTTCTTAAAAACGTCTAGTGTTGGAGCATTCACAACTTCTAGAGGCAAGCTGTTCCACTGATTAATTGTTCTAACTGTCAGGAATTTCTCCTTAGTTCTAAGTTGCTTCTCTCCTTGTTTAGTTTCCACCTGTTGCTTCTTGTTCTACCCCCAGGTGCCTTGGAGAATAGTTTGACTCCCTCTTCTTTGTGGCAACCCCTGAGATATTGGAACACTGCTATCATGTCACCCCTGGTCCTTCTTTTCATTAAACTAGACATACCCAGTTCCTGCAACCGTTCTTCATATGTTTTAGCCTCCAGTCCCCTAATCATCTTTGTTGCTCTTCTCTGCACTCTTTCTAAAGTTTCAACATCCTTTTTACATCATGGCGACCAAAACTGAATGCAGTATTCCAAGTGTGGCCTTACCAAGGCATTATAAAGTGGTATTAACACTTACGTGATCTTGATTCTATCCCTCTGTTAATGCAGCCTAGAACTGTGTTGGCTTTTTTGACAGCTGCTGCACACTGCTGGCTCATATTTAAATGGTTGTCCACTAGGACTCCAAGATCCCTCTCACAGTTACTACTGTTGAGCAAGGTATCACATATACTGTACCTGTGCATTTTGTTTTTCTTGCCTAAATGTAGAACCTTACTTTTTTCACCATTGAATTTCATTTTGTTTGATAGCGCCCAATGTTCAAGTCTGTCAAGATCCTCCTGTATCATTTTCAGCGTCCATTCTTCAATTGTAGGTATATCTTCTTTCTTCCAATATTGTGCCACCAGCAATCTGGCAGCAGATATACAATTAAAAACCAACTTAGTCTCTATAGCAGAACAATCCGTTATTATCCCCAACAAAAAAAATTGTGGTGTAAACTTAATCTTTTTCTTTAAGATATTTTGTATAATCCACCAAATTTTTATCCAAAATGCCTTAATCTTTTTACAGGTCCACCATATATGAAAATATGTAGCATCCTCACATTCACATCTCCAACATTTAGAGTCTAAATTTGGATACATACAGGCTAATTTTTTGGGGTCTAAATGCCGTCTATAAAACATTTTATAAAAATTTTCTCTCAAATTTTGTGCCTGTGTAAATTTAACATTTCTAACCCATATCTTTTCCCATGTATCCATCGTTATCGGTTCACCAATATTCTGGGCCCATTTTATCATACAATCCTTAACTAATTCTGTTTCTGAATCTAATTCCAATAAAATATTATATAACCTCTTTATATGCATTGGCCCTTATCTTTTATTTGTACAAACAAATTGTCCTCTTTTTTCAATATACCAATTTTTTGATCGTCTCTCCATCTAGCCTGTAATTGTATACATTGAAACCATGTTCTGATTATTCCTTCTTCTTTTAATTTCTCAAACGATTTTAATTGATATCTATTTCCCTCTTCCAAAAGAAGTTCTTTATATGTAATTTTATCAAATTTTTGTTCCACATTTATATTTTCTATCGCGTGTCTGGGTACTGTCCATAAAGGTAACTTATCATTTAATTTAAATTGATGCTTTTTCCAGACACACAATAAAGCATTTCTAAAGCATCCCCTCATCCAAGTCATTGATGAAGATGTTGAAGAGTACTGGGCCTAAAACAGAGCCTTGGGGTACTCCATTGCATACTTCCCTCCATGTAGATGCAGTTCCATTGAACACTACACGTTGAGTGCGGTTGGTTAGCCAGTTTTGAATCCATCTGGTGGTGTTGCTGTCCATCCCACATTTTTCTACTTTATCTTGTAGTAGGTTATGGTCTACTTTGTCAAATGCCTTACTGAAGTCTAAGTAAACCACATCGACAGCATTCCTCTGGTCCACTAATTTTGTCACTTTATCAAAGAATGCAATAAGATTAGTCTGGCATGATCTGTTTTTGACAAACCCATGTTGGCTTTTGGTTATTACTTTCTTTGCTTCTAGGTCTTCATTGATTTGTTGCTTGATTATCTTTTCCAAAATCTTCCCTGGTATTGAGGTCAGGCTGATAGGTCTGTAGTTTCCTGGATCTGTTTTTTTCCCCTTTTTTGAAGATGGGAACTACATCAGCTCTTTTCCAGTCCTCTGGCAGTTCCCCGGTGCTCCAGGATCTTTGAAAGATATAGTTCAGTGGTTCTGAGATCTCGTCTGCCAATTCCTTCAGAACCTTGTGTGTAATCCATCTGGTCCTGGTGATTTGAATTCGTCTAGGGTAGACAAGTGTTCACTTACCATTTTCTTCCCTATTTTAACTTGTGTTCCTAATATGTTTTTTGTGATGCTGTTTTTGATAGGTTGGACTGTTTTTTCCCTTTGTGTAAAGACAGATGTAAAAAACATGTTAAGTAGCTCTGCTTTCTCCCTGTTGCTTGTCACCTTCTTGCCACTTTCTCCCTGCAATGGACCAATTGTTTCCTTGACTTTTTTCTTGTTTTTAATATGTTGGAAGAAGCTTTTTTGTTACTTTTTACTTTTGTCGCAAGCCTTTGTTCATTGTGAGCCTTAGCTTTCCTCACTTCATCTTTACAGGCTCCAGCTATTTGCTGGTATTCTGCCTTAGTTATTTCCCCTTCTTTCCACTTTTTATACTTGTCCTTTTTGTCTTTCAATTTGTCAGAGAGTTCTTTATGCAGCCATGCTGGTTTCTTTTGAGACCTATTATTTTTCTTCTTCATTGGTATTGTGCTAGTCTGGGATTTTATAATCTCACTTTTCAAAATTTCCCAAGCTTCTTGAGTTGTTTTCCCCTTGAGGATTCTCATCCATGGAATCTTTCCCAAGTTCTCTCTAAGTTTATTGAAATTAGCCCTCTTAAAGTCCAAGACTCTAGTTTGACTTTGTTCTACTGTTTGTGTTTGCATAATGTTGAATTCCAATATTGCATGATCACTTGCCCCCAAGGTTCCTGTAGCTTCAACACCTTCTATCATTTCATCTCTGTTAGTGAGAATTAAGTCCAATATGGCTGATCCCCTTGTTCCCTTCACTACTTTTTGGGTAACAAAGTTGTCAGCTAGGTTTGTTAGGAACCTGTTGGATCTTCCACTTGGTGCAGAGTTTGTCTCCCAGTTGATGTCAGGGTAGTTAAAATCCCCCATTACTATTGTGATGTGCTTCCTACATACCTTAGTTAGCTGACTAGCAAAAAGTTCATCTACTTCCTCTGTTTGGTTAGGTGGCCTGTAGTATAGACCTATGGCAATGTCATTTCGCACCCCTTTAATATTGACCCAAATGCATTCAAGATGATTTTCATTATTGCTGTGCTCTATTTCTGTAGAGATGTAATTATTTCTTACATATAGTGCAACTCCACCTCCTCTTTTATTTGGTCTGCTTCTTTTAAATAATTTAAATCCCTCTAACTGTATATTCCATTTGTCTGTATATTTGTGTACACACACACACACACACACACACACACACACACACACACACACACACACACACACACACACACACACACACACACACACACACACACACACACACACACACATATATATATATATATATATATATATATATATATATATATATATATATATATATATATATATATATATATATATATATATATATATATATATATATATATATATATATATATTTGGGTACACTAGGATAATATGAGAGAAAAACATATATAACCCTTTCCTGGTGAACAGCTGATAGGGAATAGAGCCTGTGGCCTAATGGCTAAGCTGCTGCCTTACAAGGCAGGCAGCCCAGGTTGAAATCCCAGTAAGGGTATGGCTATCTGACGAGAGCTAAGTAGCTCAAAATAGATCTATAATAGTCTCCCTTTATATTCATTTATCAGCAAAGGTCTTTGGTTATTCGGGTTTTCTCCTGCGTGAAATTGGAAGTGTCTTGGCGATGTTTTGACGAAGTCTCATTTGTCATCATCAGGCTGGTGTCTTTGGCTTCCTGCTTCTAGGAGCAATGTGAGATTGCAGCTGTTTCTTCCTTTTAACTGCCACTGGGGGTTTGAACTGATAGGGTGGAAGCTTGGCTGTGTTCTGATTGGGTGGAGGTGTGTTCTGATTGGTTGGGGGCTTGGCTGTGCTCTGATTGGATGGGGGATTGGCTGTGCTCTGATTGGCTGGGGGTGTGTTCTGTTTAGGTGGGGGCTTGGTTGTGCTCGGGTTAGTCTGAGTTGCAGGGGGATTTGAGCTGGTGAACTGCATTGATATTGATTGGCTTCGTGTTCGTGGTCATGCCACATCTTCATGGAGGGTGTCAGTTTGCTTCATGTATGGATTGAAGGGGTTTAAAGTTGCTAATGTTGCAGCTGTGGTATGGCTTCTGGTTTGTGGTCATGCCTCATTGTTGTGGGTTTGGGTTTGCTTATTGTGTGGATGTGTGGTGGTGATATCCTGTGTGGTTTTCGTGAGTGTGGGTCTGGTGTCATTCTTTGTGTTAGGGACTCGTTTGTCAATAAGGGTGGGTTTCCAAATGGCTGGTAGGCGGGAGGTGTCATCTTGTTTATTCATGTTGTGTGGGTGTTTTTCTATCTCGATGGCTTCTCTGATTATTCTGTTGTTAAAGTGTTCAGTTTTGGCAATAGTTCTGGTCTTTTTAAAGTCAATTTCATGTCCTGTGGCTTTAAGATGTTGGACCAGGGAAGAAGTTGGTTCCTCTTTTTTCACTGAGTTCTTGTGTTCTTCAATGTGTGCACTTATTCTTCTGTTGGTTTGTCCAATGTATGTGGTGGGGCAGGCGGTGCATGGGATTTCATATACTCCTTGATTTTCTAACTCAATTTTGTCTTTGGGGTTTCTTAGGATGGTGGTTTTTTTTTCGGTTTGTGCTGAATGCTGTCTTGATGTTGTGTTTGTGGAGGATCTTGCTGATTCTGTCTGTGGTGCCTTTTATGTATGGGAGGAGGGCTTTGCTGTTTTCTTGTTCTCTGTCTTGGATTTTAGTGGGGGTTTCTTTTTGGATTAGGTTGGTGATCTTATTTCTTTGGAATCCGTTGGATGTTAGTACGTTAGTGAGAGTGTGTAGTTCAGTTTTTAGGTGTTGTTCGTCAGCTAAGCGTTTTGTTTTGGAGATGAGTGTCTTGGCTACGGAGTTGATCTGTGCTGGGTGGTGGTTTGAGAGTGCGCGCAGATAGCGGTTAGTGTGGGTTTTCTTCTGGTAGATGATGTGGCCTAGGGAGCCATTGGATTTCTTGTATACTAAGACATCCAGGAAGGAAAGTTGGTTGTTAGCTTCTGTTTCCATGGTGAACTATATTTTGGGGTGTAGGCTGTTGAGGTGTATGAGGAAGTTGTCCAGTTTTTCTTTCCCGTGTGGCCAGATTATGAAGGTGTCATCTACATATCTGAGCCAGAGTTTGGGTTTGTGATCAGCTTTTTCTAGAGCTTGGGTTTTAAAGTGTTCCATGTAGAGGTTTGCAATGACAGGTGAGAGGGGTGATCCCATGGGTGCTCCTTCCGTTTGTTTGTATTTTTGTCCATTATAGATGAAGTATGTGTTGGATAGGCAGTGGTTGGTCAGATATAGGATGTGCTTGGAGGGGTTATATTTGTTTTGGATAGCTGTCAAGGCTTCTTTGATTGGCACTTGGGTGAAGAGGGATATGACATCGAAGCTCACAAGTAGGTCGCTGGGCTGTAAGTTTTGTTTCTTTATAATCTCTATGAACTGGAATGAGTTTTTACGTGTGAGGAGATGGATTCTGCATAGGGCTGTAGTTGTTTTGCGAGAAATTTGGCTAGGTTTTGTAGAGATGAGCCTATGGAGCTGACTATGGGTCTAAGTGGGGTTCCTTCTTTGTGTATCTTGGGGAGACCATAGAGCTTAGGGCATCTGGATGATTTCTCTCTGGGAATGATTCTTTGCTGGATCTCTTCGCTGATGGGGGAGGCTTTTATTTTGGATCTAGTGATTTTTTCTAGGTAGGTGGTGGGGTCTATGTTTTGGGATTTGTATGTGGAGTCTTGGAGTAGGTTGGTTAATTTGGTTTGGTAGTCAGATTTGTTCATAACCACCGTGGTGTTGCCCTTGTCTGCTGGTAGGAATATTATGCTGGTGTCTTCTTTCAGATTATGTAGTGCAGTCTGTTCCTCTTTGGGTAAGTTGCTTTTGGGTGGCTTGCTGGTGCAGAGGATGTTGGTGATATCAAGTCTGATTCTGTTAGCGTCGTCGGGGTTGATTTTGGTCAGGCTGGTTTCAACTCCGCATAAAATGGTTTCAGTGGGGATGTGTTTGGGAGCGACTGCAAAGTTGAATCCTTTGGAAAGGACATTGGTTTCGGCTTTGGTGAGGATCCTATCTGAGATGTTATGCACTGTTTGTTTCCTGTGTGGCTGCGAGGGGGGAGGGGTTTGTTTATGGCATTCTTGTAGTCTTCGGAGTTTGTTGGTGTGTGTGTCTGTCTTGAGGGTGGTCTGTGTTTTGGCTCTCCAGACGGCGAGTTGTTTGGATTTGTCACAAAGTGCGGGGTGGATCTTGTTGCTGAGTTTGAGGTGAAGTGTGAGGAGATCTTTGTTGATTCGGTGTAGGAATCGACAGGCACAACCATGACCACGAAGACACCAGCCTGATGGAGACTATTATAGATCTATTTCAAGCTACTTAGCTCTCGTCAGATAGCCATACTCTTACTGGGATTTCAACCTGGGCTGCCTGCCTTGTAAGGCAGCAGCTTAGCCATTAGGCCACATGCTCTATTCCCTATCAGCTGTTCACCAGGAACATTTTTTGCTGATAAATGAAAATATATAACACATTTTTACTGATAATGAAATGACGGGACTAGTATATATCTATTTCAAGCTCTCATCAGCTAGCCATACCCTTACTGGGATTTGAACCTGGGCAGCCTGCCTGTAAGGCAGTACCTTTAACCTCTAAGCCACAGGCTCTCCTCCTGTATCAGCTTGTACCAGGGAAGGGTTATATGTTCTTTTTTTCGTCAAATGCCGAAAGGCAAAAGGAAGCAATATGCTCCCTCCCATATTATTTTCTGGAGAGTATTCCTCCACTCTGCATGTTCACAATAAATATTATAGTGAGCCTTGATTATTTGCTTTGGGAGCTGCATTTTCATTCCGTAACAATACATAAATCAGTTACAAATTATCCATTCATTCCATCTTCTTTAAACTGCCCACCTTTTCTAACCATAAAGGCAGCATTACCACCATTCCTTGCTGGCCTTCACTTTTAGGACTGGGAATTCTGATCCATTTGCCAGGTCTTAACCTCCTTTTATCACACTTAGCCATATATTGTCCTCTCCCTTCCAGCCTTGAAACTTCAGTAGCCTTGTAATGTTCCATTTGGTTGAGTTGCTTTTCCATCACACAATTCTTGAGAGGAAACAATTCTTTGTGACCAGAGGGCTGTAGCTGATTTGCATCTTAATAAAGCTTGCATGGCTTAAGGCCCTGATACATCTTACTTACTTAGATGTGGTAAATTCAGTGTCCACTTGCTCACTCCACCAAACACCTCCTCCTTCATTTAGTTCTCCACCACAATGTCCTTTGCCTCTTCCACCAGTCCCCTGTGTCTTCGGTGTAGGGTTTTGTTTTTGTAGTTCTGCAGGAATCTAGTCTAATGAAATAGGAAGAGAAGAGGGGCTTGACCTATATTCCAAAGCACCTGAAGGCAAGACAAGAAGTAAACGATGGAAGATTATCAAAGAGAGATCCAACCTAGAATTAAGGAAAAAAAATCATGACAGAATAATTAGAAGCAGAGAAAACTGACAGCAGTGATCCATTGAGTCTGCCCTTTGAGTTTATTCTTTTTGTTTCTTTTTAATTTATTTAGTTGTTTAATTGTTTAATTGTTCTTTAATTATTATTTCTATTTTTAATTTATTTCTATTTTATTTTTAATTTTTGTCGGATGAAGGACATCTTTATCCCAAGCCTGTTTAAAATCTGTTACTGATGATTGATCTTTGTTGGAAGTTGGGCCGAGCTTCCACTACTGTTTCTGTGAAGTAATACATTAAAAATTTTGTATGTAGGTATCATTCTCATGAAATTGTGGTGAAGAAGTCGTGATACAAAATGCCCAATGTGAAAGAGAAAAGTTTGAAGTTTTGGGGAAGGACTTAAAAATTGGGTGTTACTCCTGATTGCTGAGATCTCCAGCAAGGAAACTCTTTTAGATTCTCAGATATATACAAACCTCCTAAGATGATGGCCATCACAAAATGATAGAAGCCATGATGTCTCATTTGTGCCGTTCAACCTATTACTCCAATATCTGAAGGTCTCTGTCAGACCTGAAGCCATTTTGGAAATCTTCAGGGCTGCCACAGCAAGGCCGGTTGCAGCTCTGAGAACGTAAGGGTGGAGATAGAGATAACTGGGGCAAGAGCTTTGGGTTTTGATTTGGGTGGGGAAAACCTCGGGTTCTTCAGAGTCAGGTTCTTCCTAATAAATTCTTACTTTGAGGAAACTCTAGGCCTCAGAGTTTTGATTTCATTGGATCTGTTACTTGGAACCCTAACAGTCTCTTTTTTCTTTCAGCTTCTTCCCTATTTGAGGAATGTCCAGTTCAACAACAGTGCTGGAGATGAAATCTCCTTCTCAGAAAATGGACTGGGATCTGCACATTATGATCTTCTCAACTGGGTTCTCTTCCCCAATTTATCTTTTGTCCCTGTGAAAGTTGGACAGATAGATCCTGGGGCTCTCCTAGGCCAAGATTTCACCATCAACTCTGAAGCAATTGTCTGGGCAAGAAAGGTGAGCTGGAAGTTTAAATAAATCAAGCAAAAGACTCATTCTCTTCTAGGGATTCAAGATATTCTCCTTACTGGAAAACAGGTTACCAAATCAAAACTTGAGCAACCATTTGATGAAAAACTTGTGTTGTATGTAACATATTTGAGGTCTGATTTGTGACAGATTAAAAAGGGTGGAGATCAGGAAGAAATTCTGGTTGAAACCCAGGATGCAGATGGAGAAGCCAAGAGTGGTTTTCATGGACCATTCCCATTCAGTTGGATCTCCGTCACTGTTTGCTTCAGAAAAGCTATAGCTCAACTCACTTGCATGCCAGTTCCATTCTCCGGCATCCACTGGTGATTTAGAGTGTCACTGATCTCAATATGCCAGAGCTTTTCCTGTTTGTGCTACACTTCAGTTAACCATTGCTTTTGAAGACATTCTGACAATAAGAACAGAAATGTACAAATGAATAAATGAAGCATCTTAATTGCCGAGTCCCTTTTAAGCATTTTTCTTTTCTCTTTTAGAAGGTGCCCTTTGCCAGGTGTGGCATGAAGAGGTGCCAGGCAGGAGAGAGGAGAAGAGTTCCAGAGGGCGAGCAGGTTTGCTGCTACCAATGTGACCCTTGTCCAGAAGGGACCATTTCTAATCAGACAGGTAGAGCATGTTTTAAATGTATATCTCCCAGGATAAAGGGAACCATTCAAGAGGAACAAATATCAACTTCATTGTCATTTTTTAGTAGATTGACATTCTTCAACATATTCATACTTTTCAGCAGAACCTCGGAGTTCATGGATTTAAACTGTCCTGGCCACCCACCATCCACCCCCAGCCCAGCCACCTCTCCTGCTCCTCAGCAATTTAATGCAGAGCAGTTTCAGGGAAGAATTCATGGGATCCCTGATGGACTTTATATTCTTTTTCTTATGCCCATCAGGAAAATCAGCTTTCAAAATTTTCATGAAGGAGTGGGGTGTGACATTTCATTATGTAGGGTGTGTATCTTCCATCAGTGCTATCAGTCTCCCAGAAGATAGAGAGACCCGTTGGGGAAGAGAGAGATCCATCTAACTTTGTATGCCTGTCCTTCCCTGCAACAATATTGTCTGAATGAGTCAATGCAAAACACAAAGCAGAGAACTTGATTCCCAAAGGTGAAAACCTCCTTGTCTCAGGTTAACCTATCTGCAAGATAATCAAGATTGAAGGATGATTTGTCCTTTTTGATAGAACATCAAATATAAAATGATTCTTAATTTCAGATGCAGCTTCCTGTGATTCTTGCCCAGAAGACCAATATCCCAATATGGACAAGGACCACTGCATTGCCAAGAAGATCCATTTCCTTGCCTATCAAGAGCCTCTGGGATATGCTTTAGCTTCACTCCAACTTTCTCTCTCTATGATCACGTCAGGAGTTCTGGCAATTTTCCTTAAACATCATAATACACCAATAGTCAAGGCCAACAACCGAGATCTCAGCTACATCCTCCTGGTCTCCCTTCTGCTCTGCTTCCTCTGCTCCTTCCTCTTCATTGGTCAACCTGAAAAGCTCATCTGTCTCTTCCGACAAACTGCCTTTGCCATTCTCTTTTCCCTTGCAGTTTCCTCTGTGTTGGCAAAAACAGTCATGGTGGTTCTGGCCTTCATGGCCACCAAACCAGGGAACAAGGCAAGGAAACTCTTAGGAAAACCACTGACCAACTCCATTGTCATGGCCTGTCCCCTGATCCAAGCAGTTCTTTGTGCCACTTGGCTGGTCACCTCTCCCCCATTTCCCAATTTTGACTTCCACTCCTTGGTAGGAGAGGCCATCTTGGAATGTAATGAAGGCTCAGCTTCTATGTTTTATGCTGTCCTTGCCTACCTGGGTTTTCTGGCCCTTGTGAGTTTCACAGTGGCCTTTCTGGCTAGGAAATTGCCTGACAGCTTTAATGAAGCCAAGTTCATTACTTTTAGCATGCTGGTCTTTTGCAGTGTTTGGATCACCTTCCTCCCCACCTACCTGAGCACCAAAGGGAAGTCCATGGTTGCCGTGGAGATCTTCTCCATCTTGGCCTCTGGGGCTGGTCTCTTGGCTTGCATCTTTTTCCCCAAATGCTACATTATCCTATTTAGGCCTAATTTGAATTGTAGGGAAAACATAATGAGGCATAAGAATCTCTGATATGCAGGGATTGGAAATTTTTATTTTGACTTTGGGGCATTTTTTAATTTAATCTTATTTCTTAAAAATTATGAATATTAAATAATTCATAATAAAAGTATGAACCTAGTAGCAACATACCAGTTTATCATCAATAAATCATTACCATTTTATTTTTCCTTTACTCATGTTGTCCCCAACGAGGCCTCATTGACCTTGAAAATAAACCTTGATATGAAAGATGTGAGTTTTATTTTGCAGCAGGATACTTGCTCACTTTATTTATTTTCATCAAAAGACTCTTTAGAAATGTCTTGGGTTAGACTCACTATTAGCCTTTTTAAGCAGATTTGTTTCCCTATGAAGCAGAGGCATTGCTGAGTCCCAATTATGAAGAAGGAAGGAAGGAAGGAAGGAAGGAAGGAAGGAAGGAAGGAAGGAAGGAAGGAAGGAAGGAAGGAAGGAAGGAAGGAAGGAAGGAAGGAAGGAAGGAAGGAAGGAAGGAAGGGTGAAAATAAATGCAGTACATGATGACTTGTTCATTGTTAAATAGGGTGGATGATTTTCACTTGCTTAATGAATTTACAGTAGCAGATGCTTTAAACTGTTTATTTGGGAAGCCAAATTTCTGTGTACTTCCATATATAGCAGTGGTTCCCAAACTTTTTCAGTCCACCACCCCCTTGGTGCTACAAACTCATCCTCACCACCCTCACCCCACCCCCTCAGGTGGTCGTGGCTTAGTGGTCAGGTGATCGGGTGGGCGTGGCCAACTTGTAAAGTATGGTGAAACTCACTTAACAACGCTCTTGCTTAGCAACCAAAATGTTAGGCTCAATTGTGGTCATAAGTCTTTCTTTCTTTCGTTCTTTCTTTCTTCTCTACCTTCCCCCTTCTTTCTTTCTTTTTCTTTCTGTCTCTCTTCCTACCATCTTTCTTTTTCTTTCTTTCTTTTCTTTCTTTCTGTCTGTCTTCCTTCCTTCCTACCATCTTTTCTTTCCTTCTGTCTGTCTGTCTTCCTTCCTACCTACCATCTTTTTCTTTCTGTCTGTCTTCCTTCCTTCCTTCCATCTTTCTTTCTTTCTTCCTCTTTCCTTTTTCTTTCCTTCTTCCCTCTCTTCCATTCCCTCCCTCCTTTCTTTTTCTGTCTGTCTTCCTTACTTCCTACCATCTTTCTTTCTTTCTTTCTTTCTTTCTTTCTTTCTTTCTTTCTTTTTTTCTTTCTTTCTTTCTTTCTTTCTTTCTTTCTTTCTTTCTTTCTTTCTTTCTTTCTTTCTTTCTTTCTTTCTTTCTTTCTTTCTTTCTTTCTTTCTTTCTTTCTTTCTTTCTTTCTTTCTTTCTTTCTTTCTTTCTTTCTTTCGGTCTTCCTCCCTCTTTCTTCCTTTCTTTTTCTTCCTTTCCTTTTTCTTTCCTTCTTCCCTCCCTCCATTCATTTTTTGTCTGTCTTCCTTCCTTCCTTCCTTCCTTCATACCATCTTCCTTCTTTCCTTCATACCATCTTTCTTTCTTTCTCTTTCTTTCCTTTTTCTTTCCTTCTTTCCTCCCTCCTTTCTTTTTCTTTCTGTCTTCCTCCCTCCCTCCCTCCCTCTTTCTTTCTTTCCTTTTTCTTTCCTTTTTCCCTCCCTTTCCTTCCCTCTCCCCTTTCTTTTTCTGTCTGTCTTCCTTCCTTCCTGTCATCTTTCTTTCTGTCTTCCTCCTTCCCTCCCTCCCTCTTTCTTTCTTTCCTTCTTCCCTCCCTCCTTTCTTTTTCTGTCTATCTTCCTTCCTACCTACCATTGTTCTTTCTCTTTCTTTCTTTCTTTCTTTCTTTCTTTCTTTCTTTCTTTCTTTCTTTCTTTCTTTCTTTCTTTCTTTCTTTCTTTCTTTCTTTCTTTCTTTCTTTCTTTCTTCCTTCCTTCCTTCCTTCCTCCCTCTTTCTTTCTTTCTTTCCTTTTTCTTTTCTTCTTCCCTCCTTTCCCTTCCCTCCTGCCAGCCGTGGCCAGGCCGCCACCGCTCACCCAGGCGGATTGGCTTGGTAAGCGTTCTCCGGGTCGTGCACCAGGTCGCAGAGCGCCATCAAGGCTGGCTGCTGTGTCAGCAGCTCGGGGTGCTGCAGCTCTTCATTGAGCTTGGGAAGGCCTCAGCAGCCGAAGGCCATAGGCGCCTTGGTAGGATCGATGTCGGGGGGCAGCTGGGCTGAGATCCGCGGGTGCGCCATGCCGGAGGGGAGCCCACCGAATTGCGTGCGCCGGATTGTTAGGTGATGGGAACACTGGGCGGGAAAGTCCACGCACGCGCAGGTTCCGCAGCGGGGCCTTCCCGTGGGTCTGCGAGCGCTCACCTGAGCAGCTTCGGGAGCGGTCGGCTTCCCTCGTCGCTGTGCCGCGCTTAGTACCTAGCACTTATAACTCCGTCGCATTCCACGCTCTTGGGTGCAAGGCAGCCCATTCTGAAAGAAAACATCTCGTGTTTTCTTTCAGAATGGGCTGCCCTGCACACGAGCGAGGAACGCGAGAGAGCTTCAAGTGCTAGGTAGGACGCCCATTGCGCGGTGGGACACAGTTTGGGGTGACCAGTCGTGCGGAGCAGTGCGGAGCCTGGGCTGGGTGGGGGCTGGGCGGGCATCATACCTAGCACTTGTAACTCCATCGCATTCCATGCTTTTCTGTGCAGGGCAGCCCATTCTGAAAAAAAACATCTCGCACTTTCTTTCAGAATGGGCTGCCCTGGACACAAGAGCAAGGAATGCGAGGGAGCTTCAAGTGCAAAAGCATGGCGAACCACCTACCGCCCCCCTGTGGCCCCTCTCACGGCCCCCCTGTCGCCACCCTTGCCTCTCACTGCCCCCCTAAGGGTTCCCACCGCCCCCCTGGGGGTGGTACCGCCCATTTTGGGAACCACTGATATATAGATTTATTAGGTATGTCATATTGGCACTTCTTGGGAAAACCCGAATCTGAAAGTTCCGCAGTTTTCCCCACCCAAATTAAAAGTCAGTTCCTGATGGAGCAGTCAAACCACCAACAAATAAACTGCATTTTTGGGACCAAAAGATATATTTCCCTATGCTGAAAATAAAAGACAAATATGGCAAGCTAAATAAAAGGAAGGGCTTTAATGAAGGATTGTGGGAAACTGAGAACAATCCCAAAGTTAAATTTTCCAGTCAGCCATCTCAGCCATCGGTTAACACTACAGTTGTTAAAGAAACAGATCAAGAAGAAAGCATAGACACTACAGAAGAAAATGAACAAAGATTGGGTCCCAAGCAAAGAAAATTAACAGCTCTTATTAAAGGATCAGACAGGATCTGTGAAATATTGGAATACTGCTATCATGTCTCCCCTGGTCCTTCTCTTCACTAGACTAGCCATGCCCAGTTCCTGTAACCATTTAACCTTTGTGATCATATTATAAGCAACTGTGTTCTATTCGCTGATTATGTTAAACTGTTTAACACCACCGACAATACTACTACCCTTCAAAAAGACCTTGATTATGTATCAGAATGGTCAAACAAGTGGCAACTTCAAATCTCAACCAACAAATGCTCTGTCTTACACATTGGCAAAAAGAATCAGAACACAAAATACAAGCTCGGAGGACACAACCTCATTGATTATCCTCACTCAGTAAAGGACCTTGGAGTACTCATCTCTAATGATCTAAGTGCCAGAGCCCACTGCAACAACATAGCTAAGAAGGCATTAAGAGTGGTTAACCAAATCTTGCGTAGCTTCTTCTCTGGTAACATTGTACTCTTAACCAGAGCATACAAAACATTTGCTAGACCAATTCTTGAATACAGCTCACCTGTCTGGAACCCGCACTTCATATCAGACATTAATACAATTGAGAGAGTCCAGAAATATTTCACGAGAATAGTCCTCCACTCTTCTGCTTGCAACAAAAAACCTTATACCACAAGACTTGAAATTTTGGGCTTAGACAATTTACAGCTATGCTGCCTTCGGTATGACCTAAGCGTAGTTCATAAAATTATCTGCAACAATGTCCTACCTGTCAATGACTACTTCAGCTTCAACCGCAACAATACACGAGCACACAATAGATATAAACTTAATGTAAACCACTCCAAACTCGATTGAAGAAAATACGACTTCAGTAACAGAATGATCAATGCCTGGAATGCACTATCTGACTCTGTGGTTTCATCCACAAACCCCAAAAACTTTAACCTTAGACTGTCAACTGTTGATCTCACTCTATTTCTAAGAGGTCTGTAACGGGCATGCATAAGCGTACCCTGTTGCCTACCATTCCCATCTTACTGTCCTCAATTATCTGTACTTACTTTGTATAGGTTTATGTTTATACATATATCTGCTATCTTGTACATGTTTGACAAACAAATAAATACTTAAATAAATCATCCTGGTTGCTCTCCTCTGCACTTTTTCCAGAGTCTCAACATCTTTTTTATAGTGTGGTGACCAAAACTGGATGCAGTACTCTAGGTGTGGTCTTACTAAGGCTTTATGGAGTTTTATTAGAATCTCACTTAACCTTTCTCACATTGACCTAATTTCTCTCTGGGGCACCTTTTAAAACTCCTCACCAACTGCCCAGATGCATTTGACCCACCTACAGCCCACAACCAGGGTTAGAAGCTTTGGGAGAAAATAATTTGTCTACAGCTAATTTGTCCTAGCTGTGTTGCAAAGGCCCTGCCTGTTCTGCTCGAGGCGATAGCCGGGCTGGCGATTGAGTTCCCCAGGTTGATGGTGCTGGGGGACTTCAACCTGCCATCTCCCGGTGAAACCTCGGAGGCAGTCCAGGAGTTCATGGCTTCCATGACAACCATGGACCTGACCCAAGTAGTTCAGGGTCCGACTCATGAGGGGGGTCACACACTTGACCTTGTGTTTCTCTCGGGGCAGTGGAGAGATGATCTGAGGCTGAGGGGTTTAGTCACAGTACCCTTGTCGTGGTAAAATCATTTCCTCCTGAGGTTAGATTTTATGGCACCACTCCTCCACCGCAAGGAGGCGGGATCGACTAAGTGGTTCCGCCCCAGGCGCCTAATGGAATCCGAAGGATTTCAGAGGGAACTTGGGGAAATACCTGAATCCCTAGTACGCAACTCATCTGAGGACCTAGTAGCTGCCTGGAATCGGGCAGCGACGGAGGCCTTAGATCGGATTGCGCCTTTGCGGCCCCTCCGTGGCAGTGGATCCAGGAGGGCTCCTTGGTTTACTGAGGAACTCCGGGAGATGAAGCGCCTAAAGAGACGCCTAGAGCAGTGGTTCCCAAAGGGGGCGGTACCGCCCCCCAGGGGGCGGTGGGAACCCTTAGGGGGGCGGTAGGAGGCAAGGGTGGTGGCAGGGGGGCGGTGAGAGGGGCCAGGGGGGCGGTAGGTGGTTCACAGGTCCTGTCCCTGCGCCGCCACCCATGTCCACACAATCGCCCGGGAGCGGCAGGATCAGAAAAGGCGGGGAGGCTCCTCAGAGCGGCGGCTGGCAAAGGCGCAGGACGCGGTGCGAATCGGCAGGGGGAGAGTGCTCTGAGCACGGCACAGCGACAAGGGAAGCCGAACGCTCCCGAAGCTGCTCGGGTGAGCACTCACAGACCCGCGGGAAGGCCCCGTCCTGCCCCAGAACCTGCGCGTGCGCGGACTTTCCCGCCCGGCATTCCTGTTGCCTAGCAACTTGGCGCATGCAATTCGGCGGGCTCCCCTCCGGCATGGCGCACCCATGATCTCGGCCCAGCTGCCCTCCCCAACATCGACCCCACCAAGGCGCCCGTGGCCTCGGCTGCCGAGGCCTCCCCAAGCTCAACGAAGAGCTGTAGCACCCCGAGCTGCTGACACGGCAGCCGGCCTGATGGTGCTCTCTGACCTGGTGCACGACCCAGAGAATGCTTACCAAGCCATCGGCCTGGGTGAGCGGCGGCAGTTGCCTGGCCACGGCTGGCGGGAGGGAAGGGAAGGGAGGGAGGAAGGAAAGGAAGAAAGAAAAAAGGAGGGAGGGAGGGATGGAGGGAGTGAGGAAGGAAGGAAGGAAGGACGGAAGACAGAAAGAAAGAAAAGGCCAGCTGGCCCATTCCGGAGCCGGGGCCAGATCTTTTCAGGGGAGGAAGAGGCTTCACCTTCGCAAAGGAATGAAGGGCGGGCCGGAGAGGCATTTTTTGCAAAAACGAAGACGAGGCTGCCAGGCTGACATTAAAGCGCAGAGCCGAGGAAACAGCCAGAAGAAGCAGGATTTGTTCCTCTTCCCCCCTCCGCCCCTCCACCTCTTCCACTCAGGCTTCGCTTCGAAGCCTGGTTGTGCCTCTCGGTGTGTGCGTGTGCGTGTGCATGCGTGCGCAGCGATCCACGCGTGCTTGCAGGCAACGTGCGAGCAACCCCTGAACCCTGGGCGGGCTGCAGCCAGGGCTGGCTCAAGGGAGCGAACTTGCAGCCCCGGTGGCAAATGACTGCATGACTGAATATTCAGGCATGCCTCATCTTCGCAAGCAGCCCACACCCTCTCTGGCTAATCTCCGGGCAGCCTGGCTCTGCCCCAGCGCCACTCGGCGCTTCTCGGTGCTGGAGGAAAGCGCAGGAATTCCTGGCCCTGTGCTTCCCCACCACTGTCAGCTCCAGGAGGAGGAGGAGGAGGAGGAGGAGGATATGGCTCCAGAGGCACGGAGCTCTTCCCCACGGCGGCTGCCTCCGCTTGCAGTTTTAATTCCTCAATGAAACTGCCCTGGTTGGACACTTCTGCCTGGAAGAGAAATGGTGGGCGAACATAGTCAAGGCATGCCGGAGATATAGTTCCCCCATGGCAGACAAGCCTGTCCCTCGGTACCAGGGGCATCCAGCTGTGTTTCTAGAACTGACAGCCTGCAATGGCTGGCCCCAGCATCTGGAACAGCCTCAAGTCGGTCCTGAAGAAAAACAATGATTCCTTGTTTCTGAACGACAAAATAAAAAAAAAAGAAAGAAAGAGAAAGAAAGATGGTAGGTAGGAAGGAAGATAGACAGAAAAAGAAAGTAGGAAGGGAAGGGAGGGAAGAAGGAAAGGAAAGAAAGTAAGTAAGTAAGAAAGAGGGAGGGAGGGAGGGAGGAAGATAGACAGAAAAAGAAAGGAGGGAGGGAAGAAGGAAAGAAAAAGGAAAGAAAGAAAAAGAAAGATGGTAGGAAGGAAGGAAGATAGACAGAAAAAGAAAGTAGGAAGGGAAGGGAGGGAAGAAGGAAAGAAAGAAAGGGAGGGAGGGAGGGAGATAGACAGAAAAAGAAAGGGAGGGAAGAAGGAAAGAAAGAGAAAGAAAGAAAAAGAAAGAAAGATGGTAGGAAGGAAGGAAGGAAGGAAGGAAGGAAGGAAGGAAGGAAGATAGACAGAAAAAGAAAGTAGGAAGGGAAGGGAGGGAAGAAGGAAAGAATGGAAAGAAAGAAAGAAGGGGAGGGAGGGAGGAAGATAGACAGAAAAAGAAACTAGGAAGGGAAGGGAGGGAAGAAGGATAGAAAGAAAGAAAGAAAGAAAGGGAGGGAGGGAGGGAGGAAGATAGACAGAAAAAGAAAGGAGGGACAGAAGAAGGAAAGAAAAAGGAAAGAAAGAGAAAAAGAAAAAGAAAGAGAAAGAAAGATGGTAGGAAGGAAGGAAGGAAGATAGACAGAAAAAGAAAGGGAAGAAGGAAAGAATGAAAGAAAAAGAAAGGGAGGGAGGGAGGGAGGGAGGAAGATAAAGAGAAAGAAAGATGGTAGGAAGGAAGGAAGACAGACAGAAATAGAAAGGAGGGAGGGAAGGGAAGGGAGGGAAGAAGGAAAGAAAGGAAAGAAAGAGGGAGGGAGACAGAAAGAAGGGGGAAGGGAGAGAAGAAAGAAAGAAAGAATGAAAGAAAGACTTATGACCACAATTGAGCCTAACATTTTGGTTGCAAAGCAAGAGCGTTGTTAAGTGAGTTTCACCACATTTTACAAGTTGGCCATGCCCACCCGGTCACCTGACCACTAAGCCACGCCCACCTGAGGGGGGTGGGGGTGGGGGGCGGTGAGGATGAGTTTGTAGCACCAAGGGGGCGGTGGACTGAAAAAGTTTGGGAACCACTGGCCTAGAGCGACAATGGAGGGCTAGTAAAGCTGAATCTGATCGGACACTTTTAAGAACTTGCATTAAGTCTTACTTAGTGGCAATACGGGTGGCAAAATGCGCATATTTTTCCGCCCTTATTGCGTCCGCCGACTCCCGCCCAGCCACCCTGTTTAGGGTAACGCGCTCCCTCCTTGCAAAGGGGGGGGCGAAGAACCCTTGCAGGGTAGAGCTGAGGAATTTTCCCAGTTCCTGGCGGATAAAATCACTCAGATTCGGACAGACCTGGACTCCATTTGGACAGGGCAGGCCGAGATGACAGGGGCGAGTCTTAGTCCTGTTATTTGGGAGGAGTTTGAGCCTATCACTCCTGAGGATGTGGACAAAGCCATAGGAGCGATGAGCGCCTCCACTTGTTTATTGGACCCGTGTCCCTCCTGGCTGGTTTCAGCTAGCAGGGAGGTGACACGCGGCTGGCTCCAGGCTGTTGTGATTGCATCTTTGAGAGAGGGGTCTGTCCCGCAGCCCTTAAAAGCTGTGGTGGTGAGGCCCCTCCTCAAGAAGCCTTCCCTGGACCCAGCGGATTTAAAGAACTTCCGTCCAGTCTCCAACTTACCCTTCGTGGGTAAAGTTGTTGAGAAAGTGGTGTCGCTCCAACTCCTGCGGTTATTGGAGGATACGGATTATCCGGATCCCTTTCAATCGGGTTTCAGGCGCGGCTACAGTACAGAGACTGCTTTGGTCGCTCTGATGGATGATCTCTGGCGAGCCCGAGATGGAGGTCATTCCTCCATCTTGGTGTTACTTGACCTCTCAGCGGCTTTCGATACCATCGACCATGGTATCCTTCTGCGTCGTCTTGGGGAGATAGGAGTGGGGGGCACCATTCTGCAGTGGTTCTCCTCCTTTCTCTCCGACAGGACGCAGTCGGTGTTGACAGGAGGGCAGAGGTCAGCCCCTAGGCCCCTGGTTTGCGGGGTGCCACAGGGCTCGGTCCTCTCGCCCATCCTGTTCAACATTTACATGAAACCGCTGGGTGAGATCATCCGACGACACGGGGTGAGGTATCAACAATATGCTGACGATACCCAGCTGTACATCTCCACTCCATGTCAGTTCAGTGAAGCAGTTAATGTAATGTGCCGCTGCCTGAATGATGTAAGGGTCTGGATGGGAGTGAATAGACTCAGGCTCAACCCAGACAAGACTGAGTGGCTCTGGATATTGCCTCCCAAGGACTATGTCGACTGTCCCTCCTTGGTTCTTGGGGAAGAAAAATTGACTCCCTCAGAATGGGTCCGCAATTTGGGTGTCCTCCTAGATCCACAGCTTAAATTGGAGCAACATCTTTCAGCTGTGGCTAGGGGGGCCTTTGCACAGATCCGGCTTGTGCACCAATTGCGACCCTACTTGGAGAGGGAGGCTTTGCTCACAGTCACTCATGCCCTTGTCACCTCACGGCTTGACTACTGTAACGGGCTCTACATGGGGCTACCATCGAAGAGCATCCGGAGACTACAATTGGTACAGAATGCAGCTGCGCGAGCTGTGGTGGGTGTACCGAGATACACCCACGTAACACCCATCCTCCGCCAGCTGCATTGGCTGCCCATTAGTCTCCGGTCGCAATTCAAGGTGTTGGTTTTGACCTTTAAAGTCCTACATGGCTGAGGGCCAGGTTACCTTCGGGACCGCATCCTGCCACATTCCTCCCTATGACCAGTGAGGTCCCACAGAGAGGGCCTCCTCCGGGTCCCGTCTGCCAAACAATGTCGGCTGGCGGGCCCACGGGGGAGGGCCTTCTCTGTGGAAGCCCCATCTCTCTGGAACCAACTCCCGCCAGAGATTCGGACTATCCCCACCCTACTGGCCTTCCGCAAGGCAGTAAAAACAGGGCTCTTCCGGCAGGCGGGGTGAAGAGATGATTCCCCCAAGTATGAATGGCTTTTTAAAATTGTAATATGTTTTTAGATGTTATTTTAATTATGTAGTTCTAATCTCTGCTGTAAGCCGCCCTGAGTCCCACGGGATTGGGCGGCCTATAAGAACTCTTATAAATAAATAAATAAATAAATAAATAAATAAATAAATTGATGATGTGAGATCATGTCACAATCCCAACTTTTGATGGGATTTTCAGAACAAATGATAGAGTGCTCATATTTGCTGATATTAGAAACACAAAATCTGTGTGTCTTTCAAAGTGTTAGGTTTAACCTTAACAATTTTATCACTAATAACCACATTTTTTCCATAAAGATGTATTTCCATATTGATCAATGGGTACAATAGGGATAAATGAAAATAATAATTTGATGGGTTCTCATTAATGAATAACATACACTTTGTGATAAAACGAATCATTTGTTTTTTTTATATATATAAATTTTATTGATTTTCAACATTTTTCTTTAAAATAACAATTTCCATATTTCCTAAAGCATTTCTACAAAGATACACAATGTTTTCATTTTCACATATTCCTTATTACAGTTAGATTCTATATCACTTATCTTAATTACACATATAATTTAATTTACATATTTACATTTTACAGTCTATAATTTCACTGTTTCTTTTCTTCCCTTCTTAATTTAATCCATTTGTACCATTTTTCCCAGATATTGTAGTAATCCGAATCACTTTGGCCCCTTAAATGCATTGTTAGTCTTTCCATTTCTGCACACTCATAGATTTTTTTTAACTATTACATTTTCCGGAGGTATTTCTGTATTCTTCTAAAATTGTGTGAAGGTTATCCTAGCTGCAGTTGTGATATGGAGGACTAAGTACTTGATATCTTTGTGGTACAAAATTGATGATGTGAGATCATGTCACAATCCCAACTTTTGATGGGATTTTCAGAACAAATGATAGAGTGCTCATATTTGCTGATATTAGAAATACAAAATCTGTGTGTCTTTCAAAGTGTTAGGTTAGGTTGGGTTAGGTTAACAATTTTATCACTAATAACCACATTTTTTCCATAAAGATGTATTTCCATATTGATCAATGGGTATAATAGGGATAAATGAAAATAATAATTTGATGGGTTCTCATTAATGAATAACATACACTTTGTGATAAAGCCAATCATTTGTTTACCAATTATTTCATATTCATCATTTTAAAGGGAAAAAAAGATTAAATACAAAAATGGCCCAAAGTCAAAATAAAAGTTTCCAATCTCCACATAAATCAGAGATTCTTGTGTCTCATTATATTCTCCCTACAATTCAGATTGGGCTTCAGTACGATAATGTAGCATTTGGGGGAAAAGATACAAGCCAAGAGACCAGCCCCAGAGGCCAAGATGGAGAAGATCTCCACGGCCACCATGGATTTCCCTTTAGTGCTCAGATAGGTAGGAAGAAAGGTGATCCAAACACAGCAAAAGATCAGCATGCTAAAAGTAATGAACTTGGCTTCATTAAAACTATCAGGCAATTTCCTAGCCAGGAAGGCCACAGTGAAACTGATGAGGGCCAGGAAACCCAGGTAGGCCAGGACGGCATAAAACATTGAAATTGAACCTTCCTTACATTCCAAGATGGTCTCTCCAAATAAGGAGTGGAAGTCCAAGTTGGGAAATGGGGGAGAGGTGACCAGCCAGGTGGCACAAAGAATTGCTTGGACCAGGGGACATCCAAAGACAATGGAATTAGTCAGTGGTTTTCCTAAGATTTTCCTTGTCCTGTTCCCTGGTTTGGTGGCCATAAAGGCCAGAACCACCATGACAGTTTTTGCCAACACAGAGGAAACTGCAAGAGAAAAGAGAATGGCAAAGGCAGTTTGTCGGAAGAGACAGGTGAGTTTCCCAGGTCGACCAATGAAGAGGAAGGAGCAGAGGAAGCAGAGCAGGAGGGAGACCAGGAGGATGTAGGTGAGATCTCGGTTGTTGGCCTTGACGATCGGTGTGTCATGATGTTTAAGGAAAATCACCAGGACTACAGATGTGATGACAGAGAGAGAAAAAGCAAGAGATGCTAAAGAGTATCCCAGGGTGTCTTGATAGGAAAGAAAATGGATCTTCTTTACAATGCAATGGTCATTATTCTTGTTGGGATATTGGTCTCCTGGGCAAGGATTGCAGTAAGCTGCATCTGAAATCAAAAGTCATTGTCTCAACATTTTAGTTGCAACAGCCATGAGCAAGATCTCTGTTCTAGCAAGTGTATCATGTGTGAATCCTCCCGCAGGGGTCAACTCTGAAAGTAAGTGATGGAAGGACACATGTATAGCTTATGGTGACCAGAAAGGGCAAAGCTTTATTGGTTCAAGATGATCATAGACAGAGATCTGTTGAATTCCAATGATCTGATAAGTTGGCCAAGGTTTTTTTAAACTTTATATTGGAACATGAATAGATCTGTCAGCCATAAATCTTGCTATTACATTTTTATCTACATCAGTGTTTCTCCATCTCTGCAACTTTCAGATGTGTGGACTTCAATTCTGAGAATTCATACCGGATGGGGAATTCTGGGAGTTGAAGTCCACGGATCTCAAAGTTCCGGAAGTTGAGAATCAGTAATCATAGAGCAGGAAGCCGAAGACACCAGCCTGATGATGACGAATGAGACTTCGTCGAAACGTCGCCAAGACACTTCCAATTTCACGCGGGAGAAAACCCAAATAACCAAAGACCTACATATAAACACCCGCAAAACCCTCAGAAAACAAATATAGCTTAGCCATTAGGCCACAGGCTCTATTCCCTATCAGCTCTTCATATATATATTCTGGAGAAGCCTAAAACCTTGGATTTGCCACTTGGCCTGGGCCCCCAATGTTCTAGACTTAGGGTGGCTGCCAAGATAGAAAGAAGATCCCCTCCTTTTGTCACCTTAGTGTTATTTAATTATTTATAATTTTATAATTTTAAGTGTTGTATATTACGTTTTCTACTTAATATACTTTTTATATATGTTTTACTTTTAATTATTCTGAAAGCTGTCCAGAATCACTGTAACAGTGAGATTGGTGGGGGGATACATTTGTATTGTATTGTACTATATTTGTACTGTACTAGATTAGATTAGATTAGATTAGATTAGATTAGATTAGATTAGGTTAGGTTAGGTTAGGTTAGGTTAGGTTAGGTTAGGTTAGGTTAGGTTAGGTTAGGTTAGGTTAGGTTAGGTTAGGTTAGGTTAGATTATTAGATAAATTAGATCATATTTATTAGATTATATTAGATATTATTATATTACATTACATTATATTACACTATACTATATTATATTACACTATATTATACTAGCTGGATACCCATGCTCCGCTACGAAACTATGTGATCGGTCTTGATAAATGGACACTTGCAGCTTGAAAATTAATGAGTAGTTACAATCAGCCTCTCCTCTCCCCTTCTCTCCCTTATGCTGGCCCGATTGATTCTCTCTTCTCCCCTTCTCTCCCTCAGGCTTGCCCCACAGAAGCCTCTCCTCTCCCCTTCTCTCCCTCAGACTTGCCCCACAGAAGCCTCTCCTCTCCTATCCCCTTTCTCTCCCTCATGCTGGCCCCATTGATTCTCTCCTCAGACTTGCCCCACATAAGCCTCTCCTCTCCTATCCCCTTTCTCTCCCTCAGGCTGGCCCCATTGATTCTCTCCTCTCCCCTTCTCTCCCTCAGGCTTGCCCCACAGAAGCCTCTCCTCTCCTATCCCCTTTCTCTCCCTCAGGCTGGCCCCATTGATTCTCTCCTCTCCCCTTCTCTCCCTCAGGCTTGCCCCACAGAAGCCTCTCCTCTCCTATTCCCTTTCTCTCCCTCATGCTGGCCCTATTGATCCTCTCCTATCCCCTTCTCTCCCTCAGGCTAACTCCCTAAGGAGTTAGATGTAGAACATCTAGCTCCTTAGCATCAGAGCATGTTAATAATAATATAAGAAATACTAATGATCTGATGGTCATTTCAAAAAATCCTTTCTTAACAAGCACCTAGAAGCCAAGAGGGACATACGAGCCAAATTTTAAGTTTGTAGTCTTTATGGTTCTGGAGATTTTGTGATGATGTGTGAGTGGTATTTCTTTGTAGTTCAATTTTGGCGATAGTTCTGGTCTTTTTAAAGTCGATTTCATGTCCTGTGGCTTTAAGAAGTTGGACCAGGGAAGAAGTTGGTTCCTCTTTTTTGACTGTGTTCTTGTGTTCTTCAATGCGTGCACTTATTCTTCTGTTGGTTTGTCCAATGTATGTGGTGGGGCAGGCTGTGCATGGAATTTCATATACTCATTGATTTTCTAACTCAATTTTGTCTTTGGGGTTTCTTAGGATGGTGGATATTTTTTGGTTTGTGCAGAATGCTGTCTTGATGTTGTGTTTGTGGAGGATCTTGCTGATTCTGTCTGTGGTGCCTTTTATGTATGGGAGGAAGGCTTTGCCATTTTCTTGTTCTCTGTCTTGGATTTTAGTGGGGGTTTCTTTTTGGATTAGGTTGGTGATCTTATTTCTTTGGAATCCATTGGAATAAGATCACAAACTTCTTCCCTGGTCCAACATCTTAAAGCCACAGGACATGAAATCGACTTTAAAAAGACCAGAACTATCGCCAAAACTGAACACTTTAACAACAGAATAATCAGAGAAGCCATCGAGATAGAAAAACGCCCACACAGCATGAATAAACGAGATGACACCTCCCGCCTACCAGCCATTTGGAAACCCGCCCTTATTGACAAACGAGTCCCTAACACAAAGAATGACACCAGACCCACACTCACGAAAACCACACAGGATGTCACCACCACACATCCACGCAATAAGCAAATCCAAACCCACACCAATGAGGCATGACCACAAACCAGAAGCCATACTACAGCTGCATCATTTGCCACTTTAAACCCCTCCAATCCATACATGAAGCAAACTGACACCCTCCATGAAGATGTGACACGACCACGAACCAGAAGCCAAACAGCAGCAATGCAGCTCACCAGCTCAAATGCCCCTGCAAGTCAGACTAACCTGAGAACACCCCCAGCCAATCAGAGCACTGCTAACCCCCCAGCCAATCAGAGCACAGCCAAGCCCCCAACCAATCAGAACACACCTCCAACCAATCAGAACACAGCCAAGCTCCCATCCTATCAGTTCAAACCTCCACTGGCAGTTAAAAGGAAGAAACAGCAGCAATCTCACATTGCTCCTAGAAGCAGGAAGCAGAAGACACCAGCCTGAAGATGATGAATGAGACTTCATCGAAACGTCGCCAAGACACTTCCAATTTCACGCGGGAGAAAACCCGAATACCCAAAGACCTACATACAAACACCCGCGAAAACCTCAGAAAACACACACACACACACACACACACACACACACACACACACATGTATATATATATATATATATATATATATATATATATATATATATATATATATATATATATATATATATATATATATATATATATATATATATATATATATATATATATTACACTATACCACACTATATTACACTATACTATATTATACTATACTAATTATAATAGATTAGATTAGATTACAATCTGCTATACAATCAGGCCAGAAATGTATTAACAAGGAGATCAGAGCAGCAAAAAGAAGCAACTCTGAAAAGCTAAAGAATCAGTTCTCAACAAATGAACCAACAGACATGTGGAGAAGTCTTAAAAATATCACTGGTTACAGCAAACCACCTTCCCAGGCTGAAGGAAAGCAACAACAACTGGCAGATGACCTGAACATGTTTTACTGTAGGTTTGAAAGGAAACTACAGCCACCTATCCCCACAACCTCCATCCCAGACACACCAACAACAGTCAAGCCTCCTACAACTGACCCCATACCATTGGGTTCACAAAGTGCAAGACCTATTTCACAGACAAAAGCCAGGAAAAGCACCAGGCCCAGACAAGATAACTCCTTCTTGCTTAAAAGTCTGTGCTGACCAATTGGCCCCCATCTTCACCCAAACCTTCAACAAATCACTAGAGATGTGCTATGTTCCTTCTTGCTTCAAACGCTCCACTATCATCCCAGTGCCGAAGAAGCCCTCCATCAAGGAACTGAATGACCACAGATCAGTTGCTCTAACATCTGTAGTTATGAAAACCTTTGAAAGGCTAGTGCTGTCCCACTTGAAAACCATCACATATCCACTGTTAGGCCTCCTGCAATTTGCATACCAAGTAAACAGATCAACAGATGATGCTGTTAATATGGCTCTGCACTACATCCTACAATATCTTGAATCTCCAAAGACCTACGCAACGGTCCTCTTTAGTTCAGCATTCAATACCATCATTCCAGACGCTCTTCTAACTAAGCTAAACCAGCTAGTGGTACCTGAACACACTTGTAAGTGGATCATAAGCTTCCTAACAAACAGGAAGCAGCAGGTGAAGCTAAGCAGAATCACATCAGATACCTGTACAACTAGCACAGCCCCCCCCCCCCAAGGCTGTGTGCTCTCTACACTTCTCTTCTCTCTATACACCAATGACTACATCTCTAACAATTCATCTGTTAAGTTACTGAAGTTTGCAGATGATACAACAGTGATTGGCCTCATTCGAGACAATGATGAATTCACATACAGATGGGAGGTTGAACAACTAACCTTGTGGTGCGACCGGAACAATCTGGAACTGAACACTCAAAACCGTAGAAATGGTGGTAGACTTTAGGAGAAACCCTTTCATACTCCCATCTCTTACAATACTAGACAACACAGTATCAACAGTAGAGACCTTCAAATTTCTAGGTTCTACCATATCACAAGATCTAAAATGGACACCTAACATCATCAAAAAAGCACAACAAAGAATGTTCTTTCTGCGCCAACTCAGAAAGCTCAAACTGCCCAAGGAGTTGCTGATACAGTTCTACAGAGGAATTATTGAATCTGTCATCTGCACCTCTATAACTGTCTGGTTCGGTTCTGCAACCCAACAAGACAGACACAGACTTCAGAGGATAAATAGAACTGCAGAAAAAAAATTGCTATCAACCTGCCTTCCATTGAGGACCTGTATACTGCACGAGTCAAAAAGAGGGCTGTGAAAATATTTACAGACACCTCACATCCTGGACACAAACTGCTTCAATTCCTACCCTCAAAACGATGCAACTAGACACAAGGACAGTTTTCCCCTGAATGCCATCACTCTGCTAAACGAATAATTCCCTCAACACCTACAAACTATTCACTAAGTCTGCACTACTATTAATCTTCTCATCGTTTCCATCACCCATTTCCTCCCACCAATGACTGTATGACTGTAACTTTGTTGCTTGTATCCTTACAATTTATATTGACTGGTTCCTAATATGATTTGATTGCTTATTTGTACCCTATGACAATCATTAAGTGTTGTACCTTATGATTCTTGATGAACATATCTTTTCTTTTACGTACACTGAGAGCATATGCACCAAGACAAATTCCTTGTGTGTCCAATCACACTTGGCCAATAAAAAAAATTCTATTCTATTCTATTAGATTAGATTATTTTTAGATTAGATTATTATTATGTCAAATCTAATCTCCATCAATGGGGACTCCTGACCTTTGCGCTATTTTATTTTATTATTTTATAATTTAATTTAATTTAATTTAATTATTTAATTTAATTTAATTTAATTTAATTTAATTTAATTTAATTTAATTTAATTTAATTTAATTTAATTTAATTTAATTTAATTAATTTATTATTTTATTTTATTTTATTTTATTTTATTTTATTTTATTTTATTTTATTTTATTTTATTTTATTTTATTTTATTTTATTATTTATTTATTTATTTATTTATTTATTTATTTATTTATTTATTTATTTATTTATTTATTTATTTACTTATATTTCTATGCCTAGGAAGATCTACAATTGAAGGAGGTTCTACAGATTTGCTCTACCTGTCTGATTAGAAATGGTCCCTTCTGGACAAGGGTCACATTGGTAGCAGCAAACCTGCTCTCCCTCTGGAACTCTTCTCCTCTCTCCTGCCTGGCACCTCTTCCTGCCACACCTGGCAAAGGGCACCTTCTAAAGGGAAGAGAAAAAGGCTTCAGGTGATCTAAGCAATGCATTTGCTTCATTTATTCTTCTCCACATTCCTGTTTTTTCTTTTCAGAATGACCTCATAAGAGATGATTCACAATGGTATACCAGAAATGAGGACAATCTCCTAGGCCAGTGATGGCGAACCTTTTTTGGTTTGCGTGCCAAAAGGGGGGGGAATGTGGGGGATCACGTGTGTGCGTGCCCACACTCATAATTCCATGCACCCCCGCACATGCACGCATGACCGCCCTGTTCCCAGCATGCAATGGCACACCCATTTTTCGCTCTCCCCAGGCTCCAGAGCCTTTCTAGGAGCCTGGGGAGGGCGAAAACGGCCTTCCCCACCCCCTCTGGAGGTGGGAAACAGCCTGTTTCCTGACTCCCAGTGGGCCCAGAAGGCCCGAAAATCAGCCGGCTGGTGCACACATGTACGCCGGACCTGAGCTCACGTGCCCACCGATATGGCTCCGCGTGCCACTTGTGGCACCCGTGCCATAGGTTCGCCATCACGGTCCTAGGAGATTCAGGCAGGTAGCACTCCCAAACCATCAACGGATGCTGGAGATTGGAACTGGGAGGTTGGCATGTGAAGGAAAGCTTATGACTTTGGACTACAATTTTCCCCCTAAAACAAAGAATTGTGAGGACCCAACACTCCAAAAAATAGGCTTAAGATACAGAAGGATCTTGACAGACTTGAACATTGGATGCTATCTAACAAAATGAAATTCAGGGGTGAGAAAAGTAAGGTTCTACATTTAGGCAAGAAAAACCAAATGTACAGATATAGAATAGCTTGTACTTGGCTCAATAGTGGTAACTGTGAGAGGGATTTAGATTTAGATTTAGATTTATTATTAGAGTTGGAAGGGACCTTGTAGGTCATCTAGTCCAACCCCCTGCTCAAGCAGGAGTTCCTACACCATTTGAGACAGATGGCAGTCCAGTCTCCTCTTGAAGGTTGTAAGTGTTGGGGCTCTCACAACCTCCGCTGGCAATCTGTTCCACTGGTTGATCGCTCTCACCGTCAGAAAGTTTCTCCTCACTTCCAGGTTGAATCTCTCCTTGGTCAGCTTCCATCCGTTATTCCTTGTTTGGCTTTCTGGTGCTATAGAGAACAGCCTGCTCCCCTCCTCTCTGTGGCATCCCCTCAAGTATTGAAACACTGCCATCATGTCACCCCTGGTCCTTCTCTTCGCCAGACTGGGCAAGCTCAGTTCCTGCAACCGCTCTTTGTATGTTTTATTTTCCAGACCCTTTATCATCCTGGTTGCTCTCTTCTGCACTTTCTCTAGGGTTTCAATGTCTTTTTTGTAGTGTGGTGACCAAAACTGGATGCAGTACTCTAGGTGTGGTCTGACCAAGGCTTTATAGAGTGGTACTAGTACCTCTCTGGTCCTTGATTGTATCCCTCTATTTATGCAGCTCAGGACTGCGTTGGCCTTTTTGGCTGCTGCTGCACACTGCTGGCTCATATTTAGTTGGCTGTCTACCAAGACTCCAAGATCCCTCTCGCAATCGGATGTTGGAATGCTAGTGGACAATCATTTAAATATGAGTCAGCAGTGTGCAGCAGCTGCCAAAAAGCCAACACAGTACTAGGTTGCATTAACAGAGGGCTATAAGCAAGGTCACAAGAAATGTTGATACCACTTTATAATGCCTTAGTAATATTCCACACTTGGAATATTGCATCCAGTTTTGGTTGTCATGACAGCTACAAAGAATGTAAAGAAGAGCAACAGCGTTTATTAGGGGACTGGAGGCTAAAACATATGAAGAACGGTTGCAGGAACCGGGTATGTCTAGTTTAATGAAAAGAAGGACTAAGGGTGACATGATAGAAGTGATCCAATATCTCAGGGATTGCCACAAAGAAAAGGCAGTCAAGCTATTCTCCAAAGCATCTGAGGGCAGGACAAGAAGCAACAGATGGAAACTAATCAAGGAGAGAACAAAACTAGAAATAATGAGAAATTTCTTCACAGTTGGAACTATTAATCAATGGAAAAACTTGTCTTCAGTAATTGTGGGTTCTTCATCACTGGAGGTTTGTAAGAAGAGATTGGACAAGCATTTGTCTGAAATGGTATAGGGCAGTGATGGCTAACCTTTTTGCCGTCGCGTGCCAAAAGCGGAGGGAGCGCGGGGAGGTCGTGCACATGCATGCTCACACCCATAATTCAATGTGCCCCACCTCTTGCGCATGCACGCGTGACTTCCCGTGCTCCCCCCACTTTGGGCAAGTGATGGCACGGTGGGTTTTTCATTCCCCCCAGGCTCCAGAGGCTTTCTAGGAGCCCAGGGAGGGTGAAAACGGCCTTCCCCCCTTGGAGGCTCACCAGAGGCAGGAAACAGCCCATTTCCCGACTTCTGGTGGACCCAGAAGTCCCATTTTTCGCTCTCCTCAGCCTCCAGAGGTTTTTCTGGAGGCGGGGGAGGGCAAAAACAGCCTCCCCCACTCCCCCAGAGGCCCTCCGGAGGCCAGAAATGCCCTCCCAGAGCCTCCACGCAATCCCTTTACTTACCTCAAAATGGGCCATGGAGACTCCTGGGAGGGGAGAGGGCGTGGCCAGCCAAAAATCAGCGCATTAGAGCTGATCTACGGCAATGGCTCCAGTGCTAAAGGTTCGCCGTCATGGGTATGGAGGCTCCTGCTTGAACAGGGGGATTGGTTAGAAGACTGTAACTTGTTGCTTGTATCCTTATGACTTTTATTGATATTGTTTCCTGATTGCTTATTTGTACCCTATGACTATCATTATGTGTTGTACCTTATGATTCTTGACAAATGTATCTTTTCTTTTATATATGCTGAGAGCATATGCACCAAAGACAAATTCCTTGTGTGTCCAATCACACTTGGCCAATAAAGAATTCTATTCTATTCTTAAAAAAAAAGACCTCCAAGGTCCCTTCCAACTGTGTTATTCAATTAAAAGGGCCCAATTGAATAGGAATAGTTCATGGAAATAAATATTGCCTGCTCTAATTTCCCTTTGAGTTTCAAGCAGAAGTTCTTCCCAATCCCAACCTTTTATGGACCTGTCACAAATCAGTCTTCAAATATGTTCCACACAAAGCAAGGTTTTTTTCACCAAATGACTGCCATGTTCACTGATTCAATGGACCCATTTTGCAGTTAGAAGAAAGTTCTGCATCTCCAGGAGTGAATAAATCTTTCTCTGAATCTACCACATTTTCTTCCAGTTCACCTTTCTTGCCCAGACAATTGCATCGGAGTTAATGGTGAAATCCTGGCCTGGGGGAGCCCCGGGATCTATTTGTCCAACTTTCACAGAGACTAAAGATTGATTGGGGAGGAGAACCCAGCTGAGAAGATCATAATGACCAGATCCCAGTCCGTTTTCTGAGAAGGAGATTTCATCTCCAGCACTGTTGTTGAACTGGACATTCCTCAAATAGGGAAGAAGCTGAAAGAAAAGAGACCTTCTGATATAGGAGCAATTGGCTGAAAGCCACAAATGAGACATGATGACCATCATCTTAGAATATGTGTTTATGTCTGAAAAAGTACAGGAGTTCCCTTGGTGGAGATCTGAGCAATAAGGACTAACATCAAATATTTGACTCCGCCCCCAACTCTACAAAAGGTGTTCATTGTTATTGGGCATTTATATCACTGCTTCTTCAACTCCAGTTTTAACAGAATGATACCTACATAAGATAGAATACATTAGAGGTTAGAATAACAGATTTGGAAGGGACTTCTTAGGTAACCAATCCTTGAATACAACTCATCTGTCTGGAACCAACACCGCATATCAGACATAAATACATTAGAAAGTGTCCAGAGATACTTTACGAGAAGAGTCCTCCACTCCTCCACTCGCAACAGAATACCTTACGCAACCAGACTTGAAATCCTGGGCTTAGAAAGCTTAGAACTACGTCACCTTTGGCACGACCTAAGCATAGCTCATAAAATTATCTGCTACAACACCCTTCCTGTCAACGACTACTTCAGCTTCAACCACAACAATACATGAGCACACAACAGATACAAACTCAAAGTGAACCGCTCCAAACTTGACTGTAGAAAATACGACTTTAGCAACAGAGTGGTAAATGCCTGGAACTCACTACCTGACATTTCGTCACCAAACCCCCAAAACTTTACCCTTAGACTGTCCACTGTTGGCCTCACCCGATTCCTAAGAGGTCAGTAAGGGGCGTGCATAAGTGCACCAGCGTGCCTATCGCCCCTGTCCTAATGTTCCCTCTCATCTTATGTATATAAACAATGTTATATCTATGTATATTACCAACACGTACTTGACAAAAATAAATAAATAAAATAAAATAAAAATAATCCAGTTCAACCCCTGCTCAAGCAGGAGACTCTATACCAGTGGTTCCCAAAGGGGGCGGTACCGCCCCCCAGGGGGCGGTGGGAACCCTTAGGGGGGCGGTAGGAGGCAAGGGTGGTGGCAGGGGGGCGGTGAGAGGGGCCAGGGGGGCGGTAGGTGGTTCGCAGGTCCTGTCCCCGCGCCGCCACCCATGTCCACACAATCGCCCAGGAGCGGCAGGATCGGAAAAGGCGGGGAGGCTCCGCAGAGCGGCGGCAGGCAAAGGCGCAGGATGCGGTGCGAATCGGCAGGGGGAGAGTGCTCTGAGCACGGCACAGCGACAAGGGAAGCCGAACGCTCCTGAAGCTGCTCGGGTGAGCACTCACAGACCCGCGGGAAGGCCCCGTCCTGCCCCAGAACCTGCGCGTGCGTGGACTTTCCCGCCCGGCATTCCTGTTGCCTAGCAACTTGGCGCATGCAATTCGGCGGGCTCCCCTCCAGCATGGCGCACCCATGATCTCGGCCCAGCTGCCCTCCCCAACATCGACCCCACCAAGGCGCCCGTGGCCTCGGCTGCCGAGGCCTCCCCAAGCTCAACGAAGAGCTGTAGCACCCCGAGCTGCTGACACGGCAGCCGGCCTGATGGTGCTCTCTGACCTGGTGCACGACCCAGAGAATGCTTACCAAGCCATCGGCCTGGGTGAGCGGCGGCAGTTGCCTGGCCACGGCTGGCGGGAGGGAAGGGAAGGGAGGGAAGAAGGAAAGGAAGAAAGAAAAAAAGGAGGGAGGGAGGGATGGAGGGAGTGAGGAAGGAAGGAAGGAAGGAAGGAAGGACGGAAGACAGAAAGAAAGAAAAGGCCAGCTGGCCCTTTCCGGAGCCGGGGCCAGATCTTTTCGGGGGAGGAAGAGGCTTCACCTTCGCAAAGGAATGAAGGGCGGGCCAGAGAGGCATTTTTTGCAAAAATGAAGACGAGGCTGCCAGGCTGACATTAAAGCGCAGAGCCGAGGAAACAGCCAGAAGAAGCAGGATTTGTTCCTCTTCCCCCCTCCGCCCCTCCACCTCTTCCACTCAGGCTTCGCTTCGAAGCCTGGTTGTGCCTCTCGGTGTGTGCGTGTGCATGTGCATGCGTGCGCAGCGATCCACGCGTGCTTGCAGGCAGCGTGCGAGCAACCCCTGAACCCTGGGCGGGCTGCAGCCAGGGCTGGCTCAAGGGAGCGAACTTGCAGCCCCGGTGGCAAATGACTGCATGACTGAATATTCAGGCATGCCTCATCTTCGCAAGCAGCCCACACCCTCTCTGGCTAATCTCCGGGCAGCCTGGCTCTGCCCCAGCGCCACTCGGCGCTTCTCGGTGCTGGAGGAAAGCGCAGGAATTCCTGGCCCTGTGCTTCCCCACCACCACCGGCTCCAGGAGGAGGAGGAGGAGGAGGAGGAGGAGGATATGGCTCCAGAGGCACGGAGCTCTTCCCCGCGGCGGCTGCCTCCGCTTGCAGTTTTAATTCCTCAATGAAACTGCCCTGGTTGGACACTTCTGCCTGGAAGAGAAATGGTGTGCGAACATAGTCAAGGCATGCCGGAGATATAGTTCCCCCAAGGCAGACAAGCCTGTCCCTCGGTACCAGGGGCATCCAGCTGTGTTTCTAGAACTGACAGCCTGCAATGGCTGGCCCCAGCATCTGGAATTTAATTTAATTTAATTTAATTTAATAGATTTGTATGCCGCCCAACTCCCGGGGGACTCTGGGCGGCTCACAACATATCCAAATCTATTACAATAAAAACATCACAGTTAAAAAGATATAGAAAAATTAAAAAGAAAATCTCCAACATTCATAACAAGGGGGGAGACCCAGAGATAATATGCTCGGTCTCACTTTCACCCCGCCTGCCGGAAGAGCCACGTTTTTATTGCTTTCCGGAAGGCCAGCAGGGTGGGGATGGCTCTGATCTCCGGAGGAAGTTGGTTCCATAGGGAGGGAGCTCCCACAGAGAAGGCTCTCCCCCTAGGCCCCGCCAACCGACATTGTTTGGTTGATGGGACCTGGAGAAGACCCACTCTGTGGGACCTAACTGGTCGTAGGGAGGTATGCGGCAGGATGCGGTCCCGAAGGTAACCTGGCCCTGAGCCATGTAGGGCTTTAAAGGTAACGACCAACACCTTAAATTGGATCCGGAGACTAATGGGCAACCAATGCAGCTGCCGGAGGACAGGTGTTACATGGGTGTACCTGGGCACACCCACCACGGCACGAGCAGCTGCATTTTGCACCAATTGTAGTCTCCGGATACTCTTCAAGGGTAGCCCCATGTAGAGCGCATTGCAGTAATCCAGCCGGGAGGTGATAAGGGCGTGGGTGACTGTGAGTAGCGCCTCCCTCTCCAAGAAGGGTCGCAATTGGTGCACTAGGCGAACCTGTGCAAAGGTCCCCCTAGCCACAGCTGAAAGATGTTGCTCCAATTTTAGCTGTGGGTCTAGGAGGACACCCAAATTGCGAACCCGTTCTGAGGGAGTTAATTTCTCTCCCCCAAGAACCAAGGAGGGACAATTGACATAATCCTTGGGAGGCAATATCCACAGCCACTCGGTCTTGTCAGGGTTGAGCTTTAGCCGGTTCTTCCCCATCCAGACCCTAACATCGTCCAGGCAGCGGCACATTACGTCGACGGCTTCCCTGAATTGAGACGGGGTGGAGATGTACAACTGGGTATCATCAGCATATTGCTGATACCTCACCCCGTGTCGTCGGATGATCTCACCCAGTGGTTTCATGTAGATGTTAAACAGGATGGGCGAGAGGACCGAGCCCTGCGGCACCCCACAAAGTAGGGGCCTAGGGCTCGACATCTGCCCCCCTGTCAACACCGACTGCGTCCTGTCAGAGAGGTAGGAGGAGAACCACTGTAACACAGTGCCGCCCACTCCCACCTCGCCGAGACGACGCAGAAGGATACCATGGTCAATGGTATCGAAAGCCGCTGAGAGGTCAAGTAGCACCAGGATGGAGGAATGACCCCCATCCCGGGCTCGCCAGAGGTCATCCATCAGAGTGACCAAAGCCGTTTCCGTACTGTAGCCGCGCCTGAAACCCGATTGAAAGGGATCCAGAAAATCAGTGTCATCCAACAGCCGTAGGAGTTGGAGTGCCACCACTTTCTCTACAACCTTCCCCGCGAAGGGAAGGTTGGAGACCGGACGGAAGTTCTTTAAATCCGCTGGGTCCAGGGAAGGCTTCTTGAGGAGGGGCCTCACCACCGCGACTTTTAAGGGCCGCGGGACGGACCCCTCTCTCAGAGAAGCGTTGACCAACGCCTGGAGCCAGCCGCGTGAAACCTCCCTGGTGGCCGAAACCAAACCAGGATGGACACGGGTCCAATAAACAAGTGGCGGAACTCATCGCTCCTATGGCCTTGTCTACATCATCAGGAGTCAACAGCCTCAAGTCGGTCCTGAAGAAAAACAATGATTCCTTGTTTCTGAACGACAAAATAAAAAAAAAAGAAGGAAAGAGAAAGAAAGATGGTAGGAAGGAAGGAAGATAGACAGAAAAAGAAAGTAGGAAGGGAAGGGAGGGAAGAAGGAAAGGAAAGAAAGAAAGTAAGTAAGAAAGAGGGAGGGAGGGAGGGAGGAAGATAGACAGAAAAAGAAAGGAGGGAGGGAAGAAGGAAAGAAAAAGGAAAGAAAGAAAAAGAAAGATGGTAGGAAGGAAGGAAGATAGACAGAAAAAGAAAGTAGGAAGGGAAGGGAGGGAAGAAGGAAAGAAAGAAAGGGAGGGAGGGAGGGAGATAGACAGAAAAAGAAAGGGAGGGAAGAAGGAAAGAAAGAGAAAGAAAGAAAAAGAAAGAAAGATGGTAGGAAGGAAGGAAGGAAGGAAGGAAGATAGACAGAAAAAGAAAGTAGGAAGGGAAGGGAGGGAAGAAGGAAAGAAAGGAAAGAAAGAAAGAAGGGGAGGGAGGGAGGAAGATAGACAGAAAAAGAAACTAGGAAGGGAAGGGAGGGAAGAAGGAAAGAAAGAAAGAAAGAAAGGGAGGGAGGGAGGAAGATAGACAGAAAAAGAAAGGAGGGACAGAAGAAGGAAAGAAAAAGGAAAGAAAGAGAAAAAGAAAAAGAAAGAGAAAGAAAGATGGTAGGAAGGAAGGAAGGAAGATAGACAGAAAAAGAAAGGGAAGAAGGAAAGAATGAAAGAAAAAGAAAGGGAGGGAGGGAGGGAGGGAGGAAGATAAAGAGAAAGAAAGATGGTAGGAAGGAAGGAAGGAAGATAGACAGAAATAGAAAGGAGGGAGGGAAGGGAAGGGAGGGAAGAAGGAAAGAAAGGAAAGAAAGAGGGAGGGAGACAGAAAGAAGGGGGAAGGGAGAGAAGAAAGAAAGAAAGAATGAAAGAAAGACTTATGACCACAATTGAGCCTAACATTTTGGTTGCAAAGCAAGAGCGTTGTTAAGTGAGTTTCACCACATTTTACAAGTTGGCCATGCCCACCCGGTCACCTGACCACTAAGCCACGCCCACCTGAGGGGGGTGGGGGTGGGGGGCGGTGAGGATGAGTTTGTAGCACCAAGGGGGCGGTGGACTGAAAAAGTTTGGGAACCACTGCTCTATACCATTTCTACCAGATTGCTCTCCAGTCTTCTTAAAAACCTCCAGTGATGGAGCACCCACAACATCTGAAGGCAAGCTGTTCCATTGGTTGATTGTTCTCCTTCTTTCTAGGTTACTTCTCTCCCTGTTCAGTTTCCATCCATTATTCCTTGTCTGGTCTTCAGGTGCTTTGGAAAATAGCTTGACCCCTTCTTCTCTGTAGCAGCCCCTCAAATATTGGAACATTGTTATCATGTCACCCTGGTCCTTCTTTTCACTAGACTAGATATCTCCAATTCCTGCAACCGTTCTTCGTATGTTTCAGCCTCCAGTCCCCTAATCATCTTAGTTGTTCCTCTCTGCATTCTTTCTAGAGTCTCAACATCTTTTTATGAGCCGAGGTGGCGCAGTGGTTAAAATGCAGCACTGCAGTTCAGCAGTTCAGCTGTTCAAATCTCACCGGCTCAAGGTTGACTCAGCCTTCCATCCTTCCGAGGTGGGTAAAATGAGGACCCAGATTGTTGGGGGCAATATGCTGAACTCTGTAAACCGCTTAGAGCGGGCTGTAAAGCACTATGAAGCGGTATATAAGTCTAAGTGCTATTGCTATTGCTATTTATAGTGTGGTGACCAAAACTGGATGCAATATTCCAGGTGTGGTCTTACCAAGGCTTTATAGAGTGGCATTAAAAGATTTTAATACTATACTCCAAAATTCATTGCATAGTTTTGTTTACCGTATTTTTTGGAGTATAAGACACACTTTCCCCTCCTAAAAGAGGGTGGAAATATTGGTGCGTCTTATGCACCGAATACAGCCATTATAGCTATAAGTCTAAGTGCTATTGCTATTGCTATTTAGTAGCCTACAGATACTTTAGTCAGCAATTCAACAAATACATATTGGACCTGTTTTCTCTCTAATGAAATCTGGATCGGATAGAATGTCAGAGAGATTACCTGCCACGAGTGAACATTTGAGATCCTCTTTCCAAGCCTCGTGATGGCTGGTCGCACTCCTGATCCATACATTGCATGCAATGCGTGTGCCGCAGCATAAACGGCATTGTAGATATTGTAACTTTCACCTGTCATGCTTGTTTCAAACACGTAAGATGGCAGACTCTGCAAATTCTCCTTTCCTGTACATAGTTTTTCCCCCTCTGGAAGGATCTGTCCTGGTTTGTGGATAATGCAGTCAAAGACAATTTGCCACCATAGAGGGAGAAAGACGTTCCCTTGTGGGTTCAAAGGGTCTAAAGACAGCAGAAAATGGCTGAATTCCGAGACATCACCGGTTTGTTCACTAATATGCAAAGATCCATGCAAGGTCTTTATACCTTCCAAAACCGGTATCATATAAAATTTCCACTGAAATGGTAAGATCCAAACATTCTGAACTGATCTATTTGACCATAGTTGAAGTGTGTACATTGCCACCTGTACAATACTAGTGGAGTCTCCAAACAGGATAATCACTTCAGCTTTAGACCATGTTTTTAAAATCTGAAGTAAATTCAAAGCCATGTTTTCAGATACATCAGATTTCAATATTTCGGCAAAGGCCAGGCAGATCTCCTTCTCCTTGAACGTTGGCATCAGAGACGAGATGAAATTTTCTCCACTGTCGTCATCGGGGAACACCAGGCCAACCCAGTTCCACTGGAAATACAGGAGCAGCTGAACTAAACCCACATACCGAGGGGATTCCTTGGGATTAATCTGGAAGAAGGAAGGATAAACTCTTCTGTCTTCCTCAGTGAATTCAAAGCCAACACCAAGCTGGAGAAAGTGAGATTCTTTTTAAAAAAACATAGTAAAGGTTTATGTTGACTTTAGGTAGATAGAGGATAGAATTCTTTATTGGCCAAGTGTGATTGGACACACAAGGAATTTGTCTTTGGTGCATATGCTCTCAGTGTACATGAAAGAAAATATACATTTGTCAAGAATCATGAGGTAAAAAACACTTAATGATTGTCATAGGGTACAAATCAGCAATCAGGAAACAATCAATATTAATATAAATTGTAAGGATATAAGCAACATGTTACAGTCATACAGTCATAAGTGGGAGGAGATGAGTGATAGGAACGATGAGAAGACTAATAGTAATAGTAATGCAGCCTTAGTGAATAGTTTGACAGTGGTGAGGGAATTATTTGTTTAGCAGAGTGATGGCGTTCGGGAAAAAACTGTTCTTGTGTCTAGTTGTCTTGGTGTGCAGTGCTCTATAGCGACGTTTTGAGGGTAGGAGTTGAAACAATTTAGGTCCAGGATGCGAGGGGTCAGTAAATATTTTCCTGTCCCTCTTTTTGACTCATGCAGTATAAAGGTCCTCAATGGAAGGCAGGTTGGCAGCAATTGTTTTTTCTGCTGTTCTAATTATGCTCTGAAGTCTGTGTCTGTCTTGTTGGGTTGCAGAACCGAACCAGACAGTTATAGAGGTGCAGATGACAGACTCAATGATTCCTCTGTAGAACTGTATCAGCAGCTCCTTTGGCAGTTTCAGCTTCCTGAGTTGGCGCAGAAAGAACATTCTTTGTTGTGCTTTTTTGATGACGTTTTTGATGTTAGGTGTCCATTTTAGGTCTTGAGATATGATAGAACCTAGAAATTTGAAGGTCTCTGCTGTTGATACCGTGTTGTCTAGTATTGTAAGAGGTGGTAGAATGGGATCACCATTCTGTGGTTTCCTGAGTGGTGCGGTGGCGTAGAGTTGGAGCTCTCATGTCACAATCAGGAGGCTGTAAGTTCGATCCTAGGTAGAGGCAGATATTTCTGTCTCTCGGCACGATGAGAATATATCTGCTGAACGAAACTTCGCATTGGCGACCGGAAGGGCATCCGGCCAGTAAACACTCTGCTAGCTCCATTCAGTTGCCCAGACTCCACCCCACAAGGGATTATGGGGTCGTTAAAAGAAGATGATGATTATGTGGCTTCCTGCCTCACCAATCAGACTGACACACTTTGAGTGGCACATTTAAACTTCTTCACTTCTTAAGAAGAGACACGGTTGTATATTTTGACTGACTGATGACTACACTAAAAGGGTAGCTAAATTGTTTTGAAGACTACGCTTGAAAGAAATTCCTCTTGGCAACCAGAGCATTCTACAGTTCTCTCATTTTCTAACTCTTTTGGAATGCATTAAATTTAATTTATGAAATATAAAAATGAATTGAACTATATCATGGATTCTGTAAATCAAACAGTCGTCCTACACCCCCCTTCACCACAGCTCCCAAATTTCCCTTTGGTTTCCTTTTTGGCTTTTGCACACTTCTGTAGTTTGTCTACTCCATATTGCATCCACTGGAGCCCCCTTACCTGTGGGACCTTGAAGATGCTGAAGATGGAGGCCATCTGCCTTGAGGATCTGGGGTTGAGATCTCCAATGACAGAGAGCAGAGGGTCCTTTCTGTCACATTTGTAACCTGGAACCATTTTGTTTCGGGTGGAGAGCAAGGAGAGGCTGTTTGAGGAAATCGACATTCCAAACTGCATATTAATATCAATATGAAAGCCAAGGGTGATGTTTGGGAGGAAACTCAAATGCTTGTTGACCTCTTTCGCTGCAAATGCTAAGGCCATGACCTGCTGGTAGTTCTTGGGTATAGGTCTAGAGAGAGAGAGAGAAATGTGAAACAAAAAACTCATGAAAGCTATTATGTCTTGGTGGCGTTTCAATCAGAATCAATCGGAATAGAACTGGAAGGGACCTTGGAGGTCTTCTAATCCAACCCCCTGCTCAAGCAGGAGACCCTATACCATTTCAGACAAGTGGCTGCCTAGTCTCTTCTTAAAAACCTCCAGTGATGAAGCACCCACAACTTCTGAAGCTGTTCCACTGGTTAATTGTCCTCACTGTTAGGAAGTTTCTCCTTAGTTCCAGGTTGCTTCTCGCCTTGATTAGTTTCCATCCATTGTTTCTTATCTTGCCTTTTGATTTGAATTGCCTTGTTTTATTGTTTGTTGGAGGAGCAAGCTTCAGGTTTCATTGGGTTTTGGGGTTTTGCTTAAAGAATGTTCCTTGCTTAAAGTTGGGTGGCTTTGTGAGAAAAAAGAAAGACGAGAAACAATAGAAGGAAACTAACCAAGAAGAGAACCAAGCTCGGTCTCCTCCAGATCCCTTCAGCCAAACAATGTTGGTTGGCGGGACCAAGGGGGAGAACCTTCTCTGTGGGGGCTCTGGTTCTCTGGACCCAACTACCCCCAGAGATCCGATCTATCCCCACCTTGCTGGCCTTCCGGAAAGCTATTAAGACATGGCTCTTCCTGCATGTGGGGTGATGTGACCAATGAAACCTTAGGTCTCCCGCAGGTATGAATGTGTTGTTTGGTGTTTTTTTTAATCTTTTAATAAATGAAATGTTTTTATTTTTTGCTACTGTTTTGTATTGTTCTTGTGCTTTGTTGTGCGCCGCCCTGGGAGTAGGGCGGCATATAAGAACAGCAAAATAAATAAATAAAAATAAAAATAAATAAAGCTAGAACTAAGGAGAAATTTCTGAGAGCAATCAACCAAAGGAATAGCTTGACTCCAGAAGTTGTGGGAGTTTCATCACTGGAAGCTTTCAAGAAGAGACTGGACTGGAGTTAGACTAGAAGACCTCCAAAGTCCCTTCCTACTCTACTATTCTATGTTCTATGTTTACTTTGCTCCAGGCACTGTAATCCTTCCCAAATCAATTTTACTTCTCTCTTGGATCAGCTTCTTTGTATCTGGTTAACATTACTGAGTGCAAGACTCCAGTGAAGGACATACGATAGATTAACTGAAGGCTTATTATTCATGAGCATTGCTGATTTCAAAATTGTTTTTTGTCTTTTTTAAATTGTCTTTTTTTTTTAATAAAAGGAGTGGCCTTTTCTTTGAATTTGCCACCCTGACTTTCTGTCCAAATTAACGTTATAAATCAACTTCTTCACTAAGCCAGCAGAATTTCTAATTTGTTCCTCCTCACTTTTTAGGTGGTTAATTATTTTCCTGATGAAGGATCTGGACGGATTGAGAATTTTAGCTTATGTTATGATCCCGGTTCTTTCTTAGCTTTGAACTACACCAGGATGTTGCAAACTTCACTAGAACAAATACTGTATATCTGAAAGGAGTCCCAAATCCAAAACAAAGCAAACCAGAAAGCTCGACCTAAGCATAGCTCATAAAATTATCTGCTACAACATCCTTCCTGTCAATGACTACTTCAGCTTCAACCACAACAATACACGAGCACACAACAGATACAAACTCAAAGTGAACCGCTCCAAACTTGACTGTAGAAAATACGACTTTAGCAACAGAGTGGTAAATGCCTGGAACTCACTACCTGCCATTGTGGTTTCGTCACCAAACCCCCAAAACTTTACCCTTAGACTGTCCACTGTTGACCTCACCCGATTCCTAAGAGGTCAGTAAGGGGTGTGCATAAGTGCACCAGCGTGCCTACCGTCCCTGTCCTAATGTTCCCTCTTATCAGTACCCATCTTATGTATATAAACAATGTTATATCTATGTATATTACCAACATGTACTTGACCAAAATAAATAAATAAATAAATAAATTTTCTACACCTTTCCCTGCCAGTGAAACATATGAAAATTGATCAGGAAGCAGAGTTGGGAATTTTTTAAAATGTGTATCCTTGAATGAAGTCATAGCCATCAGGGCCAAATTCCCACCGATAATCAGGTCACCAGGTCTGTAATAGTCCCATTTTTCCCGAATCAGGAAAGAGGTTGTCAACACACATTTGATTTGCGTTCTCGTAGCAGTATATGGAGTCAGGAGCCAGAAGATCAGCAGAAAGAGAGACAATCCAGCCATTCTTATCACTTTCCTTCCTAGAACAGATATCAAAATTTGTGTAGAAGCTGAATTGCGGGCAGCCCTCACCAGAGATTTACAAAATAAAGACAGGCCATGCCACCTGGATGGCCTCAAGGCAAATTTCTATCAACCATGCTTCCTCTTACCTGTGTTTGGGCTGCAATTAAAGAACAATCTCCCAAGGAATTAGCTCCCAGCTTAATCTCCCAAGGAATTAGCTCTTTGCAAGAACAACCAAGATGAAATGTCCTATCTTCACTGGGAGAACTCAGAGTATATTTTTAAAGCAGGTTTTATCTTGAAAAATATTTGTGTGTAGCAATCCACAGGGATAAGAATTGCTGTTTTTTCTGATAATTGCAAGGAAAAGCAATTGTCCTATCTACTCTTAGCAATACCTACTCTTCATACACCAGAAGGGGAAAGCCATGGTCTTGTTTATCTTGTTATCAATCCACAGAACAGATGGACTTGATAGTTAAGAGGAAGTTTGGCATTTGACCTACATGAAACTGAGCATCTGCCCACAAGGTGGGCTTTGGCCTGTGCCACAGTTCGTTTAGATAGTATGAGTACTAATGGGGCAGTTGTAACAGAGTAAGTGTGAGCAATAGTACCAATCAGTGGGGGGATTCAACATTTTTTTTTGTAAAAGTTTTTTTATTTTTTCTCCACAATATCCATACACATATCAACGCATATACCTTAAAACATATCAATAACATACATAATTGCACATTTCTATCTAATCAATCATAATTCAATATTTATTTATTTATTTATTTAAATGGATTTCTATGCCGCCCAACTCCCGGAGGGACTCTGGGCAGCTCACAACATATTAGAATCCATTACAAAATATAAAAGACAGCAATTAAAAATATAAAAAATACAAAAGTTAAAAGAGTATCTCACAATCACAATCAAGGGGGAGACCCATATCTAATCTAGTTGGTCCCACTTTCACCCCGCCTGCCGGAAGAGCCAAGTTTTTATTGCTTTCCGGAAGGCCAGCAGGGTGGGGATGGTCCTGATCTCCGGGGGAAGCTGGTTCCACAGGGAGGGAGCTCCCACAGAGAAGGCTCTCCCCCTCAGCCCCGCCAACTGACATTGTTTGGTCGATGGGACCTGGAGGAGGCCGACTCTGTGGGCCCTAACCGGTCGTAGGGAGGTATGCGGCAGGATGCGGTCCCGAAGGTAACCTGGCCCTGAGCCATGTAGGGCTTTAAAGGTTAAAACCAACACCTTAAATTGGATCCGGAGACTAATGGGCAGCCAATGCAGCTGGCGGAGGATCGGTGTTACGTGGGTGTATCTGGGTACACCCACCACAGCTCGCACAGCTGCATTTTGCACCAATTGCAGTCGCCGGACACTCTTCAAAGGTAGCCCCATGTAGATGGGGCTATCTTATTTTTGCACCTACATTGTGCTGTTGTTTATCAGTCTGTTTCTTCTTTCCTTTGCACTCCCCTCCCTCTCTCCCTCTTCCATCTACCTTGTTGCTCCTTTTCTCCCCCTTCCTACTACCCTCCACTCCTTCTCCTCTCACCTCCTACTTCCTCTTTCTCCCTCTAATCCTTTCCTTTGAGTGACTCTAATCCTAATACCTCTAATATTTAACAGACAGACAACCTATTACCATACATCTTTAAATTGTCGGTGTCCCTTCTAAACTCATTACTTTTTATATCATATCTATACCCATTACCTTTTAATCCAGGTATATGCTGTAAATCTAATGCTGCCTCCTCATGATTCAACATTTTTTACTACTGGTTCTGTGGGCGTGGTTTGGTGGGCGTGGTTTGGTGGGCGTGGCTTGGTGGGCGTAGCAGGGGATCTCCATTCCCACCCCACTCGAGGGGAAGGTTACTGTAAAATCCCCATTTCCTCCCGATCAGCTGGGACTTGGGAGGCAGAGAATAGATGGGGGCGGGGCCAGTCAGAGGCGGTATTTACCGGTTCTCCGAACTACTCAAAATTTCCACTACCGGTTCTCCAGAACTGGTCAAAACCTGCTGAATACCCCCTCTGGAACCAATTTGTAGATGGAATAACTGGCTTATTTATATCCACATGGCAAGAGATGGAAGTAGACATATCCCATAGATATTTGAAAAATAGGCAGAAGGCTCACTGAAGATGTTAAACTAATTTAACCTTTATGGAAGGGTTGTCTAAAAACTAGTTGGAGCCAGAAAAATTAATCTGCTGATACGGAAAGGATACCGTCACTGATAAAAAAAACTTCTGGACTGGCTGGGATAATAAGCAGTCAGTCAGAATAGAGCTGGAAGGGACCTTGGAGGTCTTCTAGTCCAACCCCCTGCTCAAGCAGAAGATCCTATACAATTTGAGACAAGTGGCTGTCCAGTCTCTTCTTAAAAACCTCCAGTGCTGAAACACCTACAACTTCTCAAAACTCCAGATTCTCTGAAAGAGGATCATCTGGTTGATTTCAAAATATCTTTGAGGGATATTAGGCATCAAAAAATGAGGTGTGGAAGTGTTCCAATTGTTAAGGAGTTATTGTGCTGTTAAGCACATACACAGCGAAATGTGTTGTAGTAATGGTGTTGCAGTTTGATATGAATGCTATTCAGTCAATAAACAGAATATCTTTAGTATGTACAAAATAGTTTCACTTGAATAGTAGCAAAGTTAAATAGGAAGTCCAAGTCATACACAGTTATTCAGTCAATGCGAAGTTTCTTCTTCTTGCCTATCTTTGTTTTAACTCACAAACAAAGATTACAGCTATCTCTCAATTCTATACTATTACAGATAGTTACTCTTCTCTTCACAGCAATTCCACACAGTCATAAAGTAATCTACTCATCAGTAAATCAGCAGAGAGTCTTCAATCCGGAACACACCATCAAATACCCTCACCACACTAAACCACAACCATAAACCACCAACCATAAACCATCAACCACACTGAGCATGCTCTCTTGCTTACTTATATAGTAATAATCCACAATGCATTTAAAGCAATATACACATAACATTGATTTGTGGCTTAATCATATATTAACACACCCAATCGTTTGAACAGGGTTCTAACACCAATGACAGTTTGCACTCAGTTCCATCTTTTGAATGATAAAAGACCTAATATGATAACAATGCAAAAAGAACTTGTAGATCTATCTTCATCTGTTGCCTACATTTTATTTTAATCTACCTATCCATCATCTATTGATTTCCATCCTGCCTTTATTATTTTTATCAATAACTCAAAGCAGCAAACATACCTAATACCCATTCCTCTCCTATTTTCTCCACAACAACCCTGTGAAGTGGGTTGGTGTCAGGTCTGCCATTGCATTGCTTCAGTCCCGCTTCGCTTCGATGGCATCCTGCCATTAAAAAGGGGGGGGGAGGGAGGAGAGCAAGGGGATACCGGGGGTGGGTTGGGTTGGTGGTGACAGGATGAGAGGCACCAGAAATGCCAGCATGGAACAGGGCCTGGCAGATCCAAGGATCCCAAGCATGAGAACAGAATGTGAACTAATCAAGGAGAGAAGCAACCTGGAATGAAGGAGAAACTTCCTAACAGTGAGGACAATTAACCAGTGGAACAGATTGCCACCAGAAGTTGTGGGTGCTTCAACAAAGGAGGTTTTTAAGAAGAGACTGGACAGCCAACTGTCTGACATGGTATAGGGTCTCCTGCTTGAGCAGGGGGTTGGATTAGAAGATTCAACCTGGAAGTGAGGAGAAACTTTCTGACGGTGAGCGCGATCAACCAGTGGAACAGCTTGCCAGCGGAGGTTGTGAGAGCCCCAACACTTGCGACCTTCAAGGGGAGACTGGACTGCCATCTGTCTCAAATGGTGTAGGAACTCCTGCTTGAGCAGGGGGTTGGACTAGATGACCTACAAGGTCCCTTCCAACTCTAATAATAAATCTAAATCTAAATCTCCTTCCAATTCTGTTATTCTATTATTTAAGCAGCTCCCATTGTATTCTCTTCAAAAAAGCACTCCTCCATCAGTTGTAGAACTCAGCAGTAGTAGTCTTAACTTAACTTATTCTTTACTTTATTTAACTCGATTACCAAACTCTGTCAGTTTGGCACTGAGGTTTCCTCACTTCCTTTCCTGCACGTGCTCATTACACAAAGTAATTCATCATTTCTTGGATAATAGCAAGAGCTCAACATTATGTCTAAGCTTCAAGGCATTTTTGGATATACAGTTTGTTTCCAGAGTTTCCTCACCCACCTGCTTCTTGTGGTTCTTGAGCCAAGAGCCACATTATTAAACGCTGACTTTCTTTCCTTGCAAGAACTGTTAATTTCATCATTTTCAGTCAGACTGATCTGAAAATATTGAGTCTCCGTGAAGACCTGCAGACTTTTACAAATGGTTCTGTCTCTTAATGTTGTTGATTCCTTTTACAGCCAGTCCTTGATTTACAACAGTTTATTTAGTGACCGTTTCAAAGTTATACTATAGAATATAGAATAACAGAGTTGGAAGGGACCTTGGAGGTCTTCTAATCCAACCCCTTACTTAGGCAGGAAACCCTACATCACTTCAGACAAATGGTTATCCAACATCTTCTCAAAAACTTCCAGTGTTGGAGCATTCACAACTTCTGGAGGCAAGTTATTCCATGGATTAATTGTTCTAACTGTCAGGAAATTTCTCCTTAGTTCTAAGTTGCTTCTCTCCTTGATTAGTTTCTACCCTCAGGTGCTTTGGAGAATAGTTTGACTCCATCTTCTTTGTGGCAACCTCATGACTGCTATCATGTCTCCCCTGGTCCTTCTTTTCATTAAACTAGACATACTGTATAATTGAGCTATAGCTATGGCAATGAAGTATGTTCTACTTTGCCAGAGATTTGCGTGATACTTTAGATTTATATCTTGTATTTGGTTACATTTTGGTATTATATTACATTTATAAACCAACTATTTACTATTCATATCAGTTGTGTGCTGATGGTGGTTCGGACTGGTTCGCCAGAACCGGTGATGGAAATTTGCCCATGCTTGCTGAACCAGCAGCAATGACCAGCTAGCCATGCCCCTGAACTGGTCCTCCGGTCGCCGCTCCTTGAAAGTGGCTTGCAAAAAACCCTCTGTGCATGCGTAGAGGGTCATTTGTGTGATGTGACAGGGCGCATGTGTGAAGTTAGTGCACGTGTGCAAAACGCACATTTCCGACGCGATGTGAAACAGTAGGGAAGGTAAGTAGAACCTCTCTATGGGCATGTGTGTCATCACCAGCTGGCCTTCGGGTTTCCGGCGTGCATGCGTGCATGCACACGTGCACGTTCTGGTTTGGGCACTTGGTGCCGAAAAGGTTTGCCATCACTGCCCTATACCATTTCAGACAGATGGCTATCCAATCTCTTCTTAAAAACCTCCATGATGGAGCAGCCACAACTTCTGGAGGCAACTTCCATTCCACTGATTAATTGTTTTCACTGTTGGGAAATTTTTCCTTAGTTCTAGGTTGGCGTTCTCCTTGATAAGTTTTTTCCATACATTGCTTCTTGTCCTGCCTTCTGGTCCTTTGGAGAATAGTTATTAGATTAACAGAGTTTGAAGGGATCATGTATGACATCTAGTCCAACCCCCCGCCCAAGCAAGAGACCCTACACCATTTCTGACAGATGGCAGTCCAATCTCTTCTTGAAAGACTCAAGTGATGAAGCTCCCACAACTTCCGAAAGCAACTTCTGTTCCATTGATTGATCATTCTCACTGTCAGAAAGTTCCTCCTTATTTCCAGGTTGAATCTCTCCTTCTTCTGTTTCCATCCATTATTCCTTGTCTGGCCTTCAGGTGCCTTGGAAAATAGCTTGACCCCTTCCTCTCTGTGGCAGCCCCTCAAATATTGGAAGACTGCTATCCTGTCTACCCTGGTCCTTCTCTTCACTAGACTATCCATGTCCAGTTCCTGCAACCTTTCATCATATGTTTTAGCCTCTAATCATCCTGGTTGCTCTTCTCTGCAGTTTTTCCAGAGTCTCAACATCTTTTTTAAAGTGTGGTCACCAAACCTGGATGCAGTATTCTATATGTGGTCTTACTAAGGTTTATAGAGTGGTAATTAGTACCTCACTTGATCTTGATTGTATCCCTCTGTTAATGCAATTTAGGATTGCTGCTGCCACACACTGCTGAGTCACATTTAACTGGTTGTCCACTAAGAGTCCAAGATCCCTCTCACAGTTACTGCTATTTAGCCTGGTTTCACCCAGTCTATATGTTTACTTTTGGGTTTTTGTACTTTTGGGTTTTTGGGCCAAATTATTCTCCAAAGCACCAGAGAGCAGGACAAGAAACAATGGATGGAAGCTAATCAATGCACCAAAAACCCAGCTTCTGTGCATTCGCAGAAGCAAAAAACAGCTTCTGCGCATGCACAGAAGCAAAAAACAAAATGGTGGCATCTATGGCACCACCAAGAGAGTCGGTTCGTGGGCATGGCCTGCCGGCGATCGCTCCCAGTTTGGAGAGCGGGGGGAAATTCCCACTACCAGTTCTAAAGAACTGGTCCGAACCGGGAGCAACCCACCTCTGGTGCTCCGTCACTGGATGTTTTTAAGAAGAAACGAGACAGTCACTTGTCTGAGATGGTATAGGTTCTCCTGCTTGGGCAGGGGGCTCGACTGGAAGACCTCCAAGGTCCCTTCCAGCTCATTCTACCCTCATCCCTTCCAGTCTCTTGCTCTCCCAAGGTCTTTTGCACAAGCAAACCCACAGGAGGTATTTCAACAGCAAGAAGATGCAAAAATGCCTTATGTAAGAAAAGTGAACGTAACTCCTAAAAATATTTGCAATATTTTACCAAGGTGGAGCAATAAATTATTAGAGCTCTATATTACTGTGTCCTGTCTAAGGAGAAACATTTCATCCAGACCCAAACCCAACATGAAGGTCTTTTATCTCCTCTTCACATTCCTTTTCCTTGCATTCCTGCCCGGACCAGGTAAGAAACTAAATGCCTGATAATTGATAGCTCACTCCTTTCTAAACAATTATGATCAACTTTGAAAACTTGGTGATTTAATACATCTTTTCTGGGTCTACCATTAAACTGAGGGTCAGAATTTGCAAAAGCTTAAAAATAGGAACTTTTAGAATTAAAGCTAAACTCTTTAGCTAGAAATATCACAATCCTTGATGATAAGACAACACTTGGAATCATGCATTTAGTTTTGGTCACCACGATGTAGAAAAAGATGTTGAGACTCTGGAAAGAGTGCAGAGAAGAGCAACAAAGATGATTGGAGGTCTGGAGGCTAGAACCTATGAAGAGCAGTTGCTGGAATTGGGTATGAAAAAAAGGACTTAGGGTGACATGATAGCAGTGTCCTAATATCTCAGGGGCTGCCACAAAGAAGAGGGAGCCAACTTATTCTCCAAAGCATCTGAAGGCAGGACAAGAAGCAATGGGTGAAACTAATCAAGGAGCAACTTAGAACTAAGGAGAAATTTCCTGAGAGTTAGAACAATTAACCAGTGGAACAAATTGCCTCCAGAAGTTGTAAATGCTCCAACACTGGAAGTTTTTAAGATAACCATTTGTCTGAAATTGTATAGGGTTTCCTGCCTAAGCAGGAGGTTGGAGTAGAAGACCTCCAAGGTTTTAACAGATTTAACAGATTAACAGAATTGGAAAGGACTTTGTAGGTCATCTAGTCCAATCCCCCTCAAGCAGGAGACCCTACACAATTTCTGACAAATGGCAGTCCAATCTCTTCTTGAAAGTCTCAAGTGATGAAGCTCCCATAACTTCCAAAGGCAACTTCTGTTCCATTGGTTGATTGTTCTCACTGTCAGAAAATTTCTCCTTATTTCTTGGTTGAATCTCTCCTTGATCAGTTTCCATACATTATTCTTTGTTTGACCTTCAGATGCCTTGGAAAATAGCTTGACCCCCTCCTCTGTGTACCAGCCTCTCAAGTACTAGAAGACTACTAACATGTCACCCCTGGTCCTTCTCTTCACTAGACTAGCCATGCCCAATTCCTGCAACCATTCATCGTATGTTTTAGCCTCCAGTCCCCTAATCCTCTTGGTTGCTCTCCTCTGCATTTTGTCTAGAGTCTCATCATCTTTTTTATAGTGTGGTGACCAAAACTGAATGCAGTACGCTAGGTGTGGTCTAACTAAGGCTTTATAGAGTGGTATTAGTACCTCACTTGATCTTGATTGTATCCCTCTGTTGATGAGCAGGAGGTTGCATTAGAAGACCTCCAAGGTCTCTTCCAACTCTTCTATTCTATTCTATTCTATTCTATTCTATTCTATTCTATTCTATTCTATTCTATTCTATTCTATTCTATTCTATTCTATTCTATTCTATTCTATTCTATTCTATTCCATTCCATTCCATTCCATTCCATTCTATTCTCAAAACCAGTATTGTAAAAGATACATTAGGAATACAAATCAAAGTAGAAATACAAATCACGAAAATTATAAGAGAATACCTATCCACTAGGCCTAGAAGGAATACAACCAGTGGAGGGTTCCCAAAATTTTTACTACCACTCTGTGGGCATGGCTTATTTTGTGGGTGTGGCTTGATGGTCATGTGACCGGGTGGGAGTGGCTTGCCGGCCATGTGACCGGGTGGGAGTGGCTTTGCGGTCATATGACCAGGTGGGAGTGGCTTGCCGGCCATGTGACCGGGTGGGGGGGTTGCTTGGTGATCATGTGACTGGGTGGTCATGTGACTGGGTGGGCGTGGCCAACTTGACGTCACTCACGTCAAGGGTTAGTTAGGGTTAGGGTGCCTGGCCTCTCCTCACCTCAAAGGCCTCAATGAGATACAATTTCCCTATCTATTTACTACTACTGAACATCCAAAATATACTATTTAATCCTATGTAATGTGTACATACAGTACATATTACACACAGGCACACAAAAATATACATTATCTACTATATATACTGTATGTGTACGTACACACACACACACACACACACCTCTTCTAAAACTATACACATTCAACCTCACCTACTGCATTTGGAAAAACACACCCAGAGTCCACTTTAACTTTTTAAAAATCAAGGAAATTTCTTTCAAAGTTTAGCTACACTTTGATTTATGAAGGATCTGGATATTTCTGTTGCATTTTCTGTACCATTTCCTGGAATTCTTTTATTTAAAAATCCAGATTTTCATCAAATGTTTATCTCTGTGGAAAACTGTAATTTATGCTACACAATGTTGATAGATTCTTGGAGAGGAGGCATCACCCTCCCATTCTCTACGGATGGTATGGATATGACAGGATTTTGGAGAACCTTCCTGCTAGCAAATGTGCTGCTTTTTGCAGTGAGAGCAGAGATCATAATGAAGTATCAGAAAACAAGTTAGTATTTCTCTGCCCTGCAGATCTTTTGTTCCGATGTCCAGAAAGTATTATTTCACTTGTATGTTGGATGGGGATCTTTGAGACCAGAGATATAGGAATTATATGCTTCTTTTTGCAAGATGCATTATTTACAAAAAAATAAAGCTATAACAATAACAAATATGCCTCTAGAGTAATTCCTTGGTTTAACAGACCCTTAGTTTAGTGACTTCAGATGCAGCAGACAAAATCAGCCTATGGAATTTATGCTTCTGCATAAAAATCCCTTATACCATTGGCTAAAAATGAAAAATTAACTTAAGAAAAATCCCACTTACCATTTGAATTTAACAGACATTTTGTTTTGGACACCTCTTCTCCCCATTAGTCCATTAAACTGATATCTTACTACAACTTCCAGCCAGTTGTGCTCCCTAAAAGAAACAATTGCACCCCCCATTGCCAGCCTTCCTTCCGTCCTTCCGTGTCTCTCTCTCACTCTCCCTTCCTTCCTTCCTTCTTCCTTCCTTTCTTGTCTCTATCTCCCATCCTCTTTTTCTTTCTTTCTTTCTTTCTTTCTTTCTTTCTTTCTTTCTTTCTTTCTTTCTTTCTTTCTTTCTTTCTTTCTTTCTTTCTTTCTTTCTTTCTTTCTTTCTTTCTTTCTTTCTTCCTTTCCCTTCCTTTCCTTTCCTTTCCTTTCCTTTCCTTTCCTTTCCTTTCCTTTCCTTCTTTCCTTTCAAGGAATATATCTATCATCTATAATTATCTATATCTAATCTATATATCTATATCTATATCTATATCTATATCATCATCTCTATCTCTTATCTATCTATCTATCTATCTATCTATCTATCTATCTATCTATCTATCTATCTATCTATCTATCTATCTATCTATCTATCATCTATCTATCTAGTCCCTACTTCATTTTTCATCAGTTGTCATTGCTAAGGTAAATGAAGGGTGGGGGAGAAAGGTTTTTTTTAAAACTTGCCCATCCCTAAGAGAATTTCAAAGGCTTTCAAAGTCTGTAACTTCAAATTTTGCTTCTAACTTAAAATGGATTTGGGCTCAGAATTACAACCCATTGGGCACTCCAGGGTAGGACATTTAGCCTTTTATTCCTTTCTTTCTGACTCCACCCTGAAAGCAATATCTGTCTGAGAGGAAAAGAATAGCGTTTATTACGTTATGTGTATTCTGAATAAAGGAATGGCAGAAACGAAGCCTTTTCTTTCTAAAACGCTGAATTGCTCATGAGCTGCTCGCTCGTCGTTCGCCACGCTAAAGCCAAGCCAGTGTGCAACTTAGCCAGTTTTCTTCCCTTGCCTTCGAGTGTGCATAGGTGCACGTACGAGCGGCTAATTCGTGGCTCTTCCCCAAACCTAACCTCCACCTCGCCCGGTACACGTTTGCCTCTTCCTCCTTGCTCGCTCCGTCCTCCCAATATCAACGCTCCGAGGTGAACATTTCAACTACCGTCCCTGTCCTACTGTCCTATTGTCCTCTTTTATCGTTACTTTTTACTTATGTTTATACAAACTACTACTATCCTATACATGTTTGACAAATAAATAAATAAATAATAAATAAACCTGCTACTTGATCAGGAAAAAAAAATGGCAGTGGTGCAGTGGTTAGAATGCAATACTGCAGGCTACTTCTGCTGATTGCGGGCTGACTGCAGTTCGGCAGTTTGATTCTCACCAGCTGAAGTTAGACTCAGCCTTCCATCCTTCCGAGGTGGGTAAAATGAGGACCCAGATTGTTGGGGGCAATATGCTGAACTCTGTAAACTGCTTAGAGAGGGGCTGTAGAGCACTGTGAAGCGGTATATAAGTCTAAGTGCTGTTGCTATTGCTATCGCCACCAAATGGATTTATTTGGGCCTATTGCAAGGAGAAACAGATTCCTCTGGTGAGAGGAAACTGCCTGAAGCCACAGGAATTCTCCATTGGTCATGGCATCTTGGAGTAAGAAATGTACGTCAATATCAAAGTAGCTTTACTCTTCCATTACTTCTCTCCTCTTCTCCTTTTCACAGGGAATGCTGGTCCCCAATGCACGGTAGAAGGAGGATACTGCATGCCCTTTCCCTGTCATGCGGGCTACACCAACATTGGAAAATTGGATTGCTTGAGAGGAGTGTGCTGTTTTCCGTAAGAAAAAAAAAGTTCCCTAATAGAGATGCCACAGTTGTAGATTTGTCAAGTGCCAGAGAAATCAGCAGATCCAGGCAGTTAAATATGAGACAGCTGTGTGCGGCGCCAGCTAAAAAAGCTAAAATAGCAGTAACTGTGAGAGGGAACTTGGACTCTTAGTGGACAACCAGTTAAATGTGACTCAGCAGTGTGTGGCAGCAGCAATCCTAAATTGCATTAACAGAGAGATACAATCAAGATCAAGGGAGTTACTAATACCACTCTATAAATATTCTGTATTCTAGGTGTGGCCTTAGTAAGGCCACACCTAGAGTATAGCATCCAGTTTCGGTCACCACACTATAAAAAAGATGTTGAGACTCTAGAAAAAGTGCAGAGAAGAGCAACCAGGATGATTAGGGGACTGGAGACTAAAACACATGAAGAACGATTACAGGAACTGGACATGGCCAGTCTAGTGAAGAGAAGGACCAGAATAGAATAGAATAGAATAGAATAGAATAGAATAGAATAGAATAGAATAGAATAGAATAGAATAGAATAGAATAGAATAGAATAGAATAGAATAGAATAGAATAGAATAGAATTCTTTATTGGCCAAGTGTGATAAGATCAGCCTAGTCATCTCCTACAAGAGTGGAATAATCTGATTGATTTTTTTTTTTTGTATTTACAAAGCATTGTAAGACATAGACATAAACTTGAAGTGGGTTTCCAGGGAAGCTCTGCATAGAAAATAAGGGAGGAGAGAATAGGTTTTGGGTTCAGGGGGCAGGAAAAAAACATTAAACTCACTTCGATCAACATATTGTTTTATTTCATTTCTTAGAATCATCTTAGAAGAATAATGCCATCACCATCTACTGTCCGGCACATCTTCAAGACCCTGAGATCATTGCTTGCTATCGCTTTATCTTCCTTTATATAAATCCAAATTGCTATCTATCGGACGCTAAAACATGTATGCATTGAAGTAAAATTTGCCAACTTTTCTTTGAAATGCAGCTAAGTGAGCATTGCAGTTGTTGTGTGATGATTTTAAAAGGGGCTCGGGGCAGTATATTCGTGGCATTACATTACTCCCCTCTCTCTCTCTCTCCCTCTCCCTCTCCCTCTCCCTCTCCCTCTCCCTCTCCCCCCTCCCCCTCTCCCTCCCTCCCTCCCTCCCTCCCTCCCTCCCTCCCTCCCTCTCTCTCTCTCTCTCTCTCTCTCTCTCTCTCTCTCTCTCTCTCTCTCTCTCTCTGTGTGTGTGTGTGTGTGTGTAGATGGGTGCTCACATAATCAATCAGAATGAAGCTGGGAGGGACTTTGGTGGTCTTCTGCTCCAACCCATGGCTCAAGCAAGAGACCCTAAGCCAGGGGTGTCACGGCGGCATCATGTGATGTATCAGGACTTCCCCCCCCTTTGCTAAACCGGGTGTGGGCATGGCCAGTGTGTGGCACATCTGGCCCATGGGCCAGGAGTTTGACAGCCCTGCCCTAGACCAGTTCAGAGAAGTTGACTGTCCAGTCTCTTCTTAAACCCCACCCCAGTGATGAAGCACTCACAACTTCTAGTGGCAAGCTGTTCCAGTGGTTAATTGTCCTCACTGTTAGGAAGTTTTCCTTAGTTCCACATTGCTTCTCTCCTTTAGTTTCCATCCACTGTTTCTTGTCTTGCCTTCTGGTGCTTTGAAGATTAAGTCAAACCCCCCCCCCCCCCGTTCTTTGGTGGCAGCCTCTCAAATACACAAGTATCTGGGGTTTTTTACATTTCAATGTGAAAGATTGAAATGTAATATTAATCACATTTATTTTATTAATCTGCTATTTATTAACGTATTAAAAATTGGAGATGTATTCATCATAGATCAATTAAAAAGCTATTTAAAATGCAAATGTAAATACAAACATGAATACCAATATAAATGTGTTTGTATTTTAAATGCCTTTTTAACATTTGCATTTGCATTTGTATTCATATTTTGAATGGCTTTTTAATTGATCTGTGATTAATAAATCTCCCATTTATTAATAAATTAATAAATAACAAAAGAATAAAAATAAATGTGATTAATAAATCTTAAATTATTACTTCATTACCAATGTAAGGCGTCAACCAATTGTTTACACCCATCCCCCCCACCCCTCTGGCCTGCATCAATAAACATATGATGTTCAGACCAGGGGTGGGTTCTAACTTACCTCACCGCCAGTTCGCTTCCTTCGTGTGCGCACATGTGCAGTGCCGAAAATTGCAAAAAAAAAAAAAAAAATCCCCACCACAAAAAAGTAAAAAACAAGATTGTTAATGTATTAGCAGAGTATTCCTTGTGTTACCAAGGTTGTGCATACAGAAACGTTTAGATTGAGATCAGTTGTGAATAAGTACTCAGCCACACACAGATACACTAACTTGAGTAAAACGTTTACTTTAAGAAATAGCATTTTCCTATAAACAGTCCAAAATCATACACTTAATATTCATAATAACAATCCAAGTACTATCAAGTACAAATACATTTTAGCTATAATACATAACTACAACACAGAGAGAAATGCAGAGCATACATACTCTAGGCCTTGCTCTAATGAGTAGCAGAGACTACACTAAGTAGTAGAGACCAAAGACAAACAGAGAGGGACTCCCATAGAAATAAGCTGTGAACTCTAGCTCCCTCTTGTGGCAGTCTGCAACACCTCAGCTAAACAGACATATCTGTTAAAGGCTAAACATATATTGTTCTATCCAATATTAGTTATGGTCAGAGACCTAACATTCTCCCCTTTGGGTAGATCAATATATAATACCTTACATCTTTAAACCATAGTTTTCACAACACTCTTTGTGTTTAATTGCACCTTGCGCTTCAGTGAAATGATCTGCAATATTCTGTTCAGTCATGCAGTATTCCAACTTAACCATTTTATTTTGAACACATTGTCTAACATTCAGATATCTCAAATCAGTATGTTTCGACCTTGTTTTCACAGCTAAACTATTAGCCATACTAATGGCAGATTGATTGTCTTCATACACAATAAATGGCTCCTGTACAGTCATTCCTATATCCTTTAACAATTGTTTATAATACACCAATTCTGTACACATTAATGATAAACTCGAGAATTCTGCTTCCATAGTGGATAAACTAATATGTTGTTGCCTAATAGATTTCCACCCTATTAAAGCATTACCCAACATTACCACTATACCTGATGTTGATTTGCGAGTCATTGCATCAGTAACAAAACTTGCATCAGCATATGCAGTTAACACTAATTCATTTCTCGGTTCTAAATACAAAGAATAATGTATTGTGTGCTTTAGGTATCTAAGTATTCGTTTAGCTGCTTGCCAATGCCTTTCATTTGGTTCAGCATTATATCTAGCCAGTTGATTTACGCTATAAGATATATCTGGTCTAGACCAATTACTCAAATATGAGAGACTACCAATTAGAGACTGATATATCTCCTTATCAAACACAGGACATTTAGTATCACTATTTGTAAATCCCTGATCCATTGGTGTCTTAGCAGTTTTACAATTCTCCAGGTTATATCTTTTTAACAATTGGCTAATCTTCTTAGCTTGCGAAATTTTGAATCCTCTATTTGTCTTCATTATATCAAGACCCAAATAATGTTTAATTTCTCCTAAATTTCTAATCTTGAACTTTCTTTGTAATTCAGAAATAATATCATTTGCTTCTTGTTCAGTCTTTGTTATGATCGCTATATCATCTGTAAATAATAGCAACAGAGAAATCAAACCATCTTTCTCTCTCCTAAATAAACAAGGATCAGCTATACCAGCTTTAAAATCCATGGAAACTAATTCTTTTACAATGCATTTATTCCATTCATAACCTGATTGCTTTAAACCATAAAGACTTTTCTTTAATTTCCAATAATCATTTTTTCCATCATCTTTTAAACCTAATGGCTTCCTCATATAAATGGTATGTTGTAAAGGTGCATGTAGATATGCAGTTTCAACATCTACATGATTAATTATGCATTTATTTTTCGCTGCCCAAACTAATGCTCCTCTCAATGTATTTGCTCTTAGACTAGGTGCAAATACCTCATCATAATCCTTATCTGATTGAGCAAATCCCTGAGCAACTAATCTTGCTTTATGGGTAACAGTGCCATCCACACCAGCCTTTAATTTATACACCCATCTGCAACCTATTGCACGCTCACCTGGTGGTAACTTTACATCTTCATATACCTCAAGATCCTTTAAAGATTTTAATTCCTTATTCATAGCTTCCTGCCAAGCTACCTGTTCCTTTGTTGGATACAGCTTAAGTTCATTATAATTAGACGGTTCCACATTAATCTGGCATACAATACTTGCCTGATATCTATCAGGTGGACGTCTCTCCCTAGTTGACCTCCTAGGCAATTTAGTACAAGTTGTTGGAATTTCCTCTTCCTTTTCCTCCCCTATCGAAGTATCTTTTACATCATCCATAGATGGTTCCTCTATTGAGGATTCTGTCACTATCCTATCATCAGTACTATTCTTATCAGAATCATCAGGAAACAATGGATCCTCAACAACAATACTATCTTGTTCCTTGTATTCCTGTTCCAGTTTACTCCATCCAACATGCTCAAGGAATTTAGCACTTGCACTACAATATACTCTAGTAGTACCTGGCTCCCAGAATCTAAATGATCTATGATTAGATTCATACCCTACAAAACATAATTTCTGTGCTCTATGTTGTCCCTTTCACCTTACTTGTGTGGGAATATGCACCCATGCTGGTGCACCAAATGTATGCAAATAACTAAGATTTGGTTTCCTACCATACCAACGAGTAAATGGCAATTCACCAGTTGTTGCATTCACTACATTGTTCAAAACATGGTTAGCACACATTATAGCTTCACCCCAGAGTCTTTCTGGTAAACCAGAATCTGAAATCATGGTTCTAGACATAGCCTGTAATGTCTGACCTCTACGTTCAATATGCGCATTATGTTGTGGCCGAAAAGGAGCAGAACGCTTATGTTCAATACCAGCTCTCTTTAGCATATCTTCAAATCTCTTATTGGTAAACTCAGTACCATTATCTGTTACTAAACTAACCAGTTTCTTATTCATTTTTCGTTCAACAAACCTTAACCAGTTTACAAAATGCTGATATGTTTCTGTTTTTGTTTTCATCAGATAACAGAAACCATATCTAGAAAAATGATCAACTATGCTCAATATATAACAGGCTCCACCTAAACTGGGTTTCTTAGGGCCAATGAGATCAGCAAATACAACCTCTAATGGTTCCTTGGTTTTAAATCCATTTAACCTGTTTGCAGGAATTACCTTACTCTTTTCCTGATTGCAAGCATTACAATTTAAATATCTTGCACAAGGTTTTAATTTTATACCATTAGATAACTCAACAGTTTTCTTTAAAATTTTGAAATTTAAATGTCCCATACGTCTATGGAGCAAATGAATACATTCGTCATGAGGCTTTTTATTTTCATAAACTGAATTAGCCTTATTTAATGGACTATCATGGATAATGTATAAGCCATCATGCAATCTTGCAGTAACTCTTTTACCTTGTTTCTCAAGTAAACATTTATCTCCCTGAAAAGTTACCACAAACCCTGCTTTTACCAATTCTCTCACAGATAGTAAGTTATATATAAGGTTAGGTACATATAACATTGGTAAACTTTCATTAATACATGAACAATATGCATTACCTTCTCCAGATACTCTCAATTTCCAGCCATTTGCTAATGATACATGCTGGTTACTTTTAGTCATATTAACAAATCTCTCTTTACTTTTAGTTATACACTGAGATGCTCCACTGTCTATTATCCAGATATCATGGCTTACATTTTTATTTGTACTTGATATAGCTGCACTAACATCATTATACGCTCTCTGCATATTACTAGCATTCTGCTTTTTTCCCTTTTTACAGAATCTGGCTATATGACCCTTAGCCCCACAAGAATAACATTTCCTAACAATATAGGCAGTTGAAGACGATTTTTCTTCCTGTGGTGGTTTCTCTCTCAGTTGTTTTCTATCTTGCCTTCTTCTAGACTCTTCTAACAGTCTTCCTATTATGCCAGTCAATGTCAGTTCATCTCTGGTCAAAACTTCCAGTGAAGACACATAATCATCATAAGAGTCATCCAAAGAAGAAAGAATAATATAAACTTGATGCAACTCTGAGAAAATCAGTTCTTTTTCATGTAGCTCTTGTAATGTTCTCTTCATAAACTCCAAATGAGCTAACATGTCACCACCTTTTAACAAACGTGCTCTGAACAGTTTACGTGTAAGGTGTATGTGCGCACCAACACTATCTCGAACATAAAGTCTCTTTAAGGTACTCCAACATTTGGCAGCAGAATCTTCACCATGAATATGGACCAGTTGCCGATCACTCAGTGTCAGTCCAATAATACTAAGAGCCTTTTCATTATCCCGGTTAAAGGCAGCTATTTTCTTCTTATCTTCATCATTTGTTGGATCCCAAGCTGTTATATCAGGTGGATTATTAACCACAGTCCATAATCCTTCTTTACGCAAAAGTAAGCTGCACTTCATAGACCAGGAAACATAGTTAGTTCCATCTAACTTGGTTATCAGGGATAAACTAGTTGACTGTTCTTGTGCCATTGTTAATTTAACAGTAAACCACAAGTTAGCTGTCTGAGTATGAAACTGAATATTCACACTAACTCTCAATATCTCTCTGGGCCCATAACCAGTGTTAATATATTAGCAGAGTATTCCTTGTGTTACCAAGGTTGTGCATACAGAAACGTTTAGATTGAGATCAGTTGTGAATAAGTACTCAGCCACACACAGATACACTAACTTGAGTAAAACGTTTACTTTAAGAAATAGCATTTTCCTATAAACAGTCCAAAATCATACACTTAATATTCATAATAACAATCCAAGTACTATCAAGTACAAATACATTTTAGCTATAATACATAACTACAACACAGAGAGAAATGCAGAGCATACATACTCTAGGCCTTGCTCTAATGAGTAGCAGAGACTACACTAAGTAGTAGAGACCAAAGACAAACAGAGAGGGACTCCCATAGAAATAAGCTGTGAACTCTAGCTCCCTCTTGTGGCAGTCTGCAACACCTCAGCTAAACAGACATATCTGTTAAAGGCTAAACATATATTGTTCTATCCAATATTAGTTATGGTCAGAGACCTAACAAAGATGGTGCCTGAAACTTGGCTTCTGCGCATGCGCAGAAGGAAAAAAAATCAGCAAAAAAATTCCCCCCAAAAAATTTACAAAAAACAAAGCAAAACAAAAAAAGATGGCGATGTCCACGGACCGGCACCGACAGAACCGGTTCTGTGATGTCACTGTGACATCACCAGTGATTAGCTACCAGTTTATTTTATTTATTTATTTATTTTGGTTTTCTTATATGCCGCCCTACTCCCAAGGGACTCAGGGCAGCGTACAGCAAAGAAAATACAAGAAACCAGCAATAAACATAATTAAAATCGAATACAAAAATTAAAAATTCCAATATTAAAAAACATCCATCAACCAAACATACCACACCAGTTCTATAGAACCGGTGTGAACCAGGAGGAACCCACCTCTGGTTCAGACCATAGGAAGTGATAGTTCCACTCGATTGTTCAGGGGTTGGACCCCACCCAAAATATGTAACATAAAATGGATGTTGAGGCCCTGGGGAACCAATCATGCATCCCAATCTGAGAATATTCCTGAACTCCAGTTGCACTCATATCTGGATGGGAGGCCTTGTTCACAGTAACTCATGCCCTTTTAAGCTTTAGGTTAGGCTATTGTAATGCTCCTCACATGGGGCTATCACTGAAGACCCTTCAGAAACTTCATGGGGTTCAGAATGCCTGTTGCAGGTAGTAAATGGTGCAGGATACACAGCACATGTAACAGCACTTCTGTGTGAGTTGCATTGGTCATCAGTTTGTTTCTGGTGCAATTAAAGGTGCTGTTGGTTACTTTTAAAGCCCTGCGTGGTTTGGGACTGGGGTACCTGAGAGATCACCTTTTTCCAAGGATCTCTACTCCTCCCATCTGAGCAGAATTTGCTCAAAGAAGTCCCAGAATCCAAAACAAAATTTAATTTAATTTAATTTAATAGATTTGTATGCTGCCCAACTCCCGGGGGACTCTGGGCGGCTCACAACATGTCCAAATCTATTACAATAAAACATCACAATTAAAAAATATATAAAAAATTAAAAGAAAATCTCCAACATTCATAACAAGGGGGGAGACCCGGAGATAATCTGCTCGGTCTCACTTTCACCCCGCCTGCCGGAAGAGCCACGTTTTTATTGCTTTACGGAAGGCCAGCAGGGTGGGGATGGCTCTGATCTCCGGAGGAAGTTGATTCCATAGGGAGGGAGCTCCCACAGAGAAGGCTCTCCCCCTAGGCCCCGCCAACCGACATTGTTTGGTTGATGGGACCTGGAGGAGACCCACTCTGTGGGACCTAACTGGTCGTAGGGAGGTATGCGGCAGGATGCGGTCCCGAAGGTAACCTGGCCCTGAGCCATGTAGGGCTTTAAAGGTAACGACCAACACCTTAAATTGGATCCGGAGACTAATGGGCAGCCAATGCAGCTGGCGGAGAACAGGTGTTACGTGGGTGTACCTGGGCACACCCACCACGGCACGCGCAGCTGCATTTTGCACCAATTGTAGTCTCCGGATACTCTTCAAGGGTAGCCCCATGTAGAGCGCATTGCAGTAATCCAGCCGGGAGGTGATAAGGGCGTGGGTGACTGTGAGTAGCGCCTCCCTCTCCAAGAAAGGTCGCAATTGGTTCACTAGGCGAACCTGGTTTTTCCAACAGGCCTGGGGCCATTGATCTGTAGAGAGGATTAGAGAGGTCGCCCCTTGAATGTATGATGGATTGAAAGGATTTTAATATTGTAAATGTGTTTTTTAACTTGTTTTTAGATGTTTCTGATTTAGATGTTTCTATTTCGATCTTTGTTTGTTTTTGTTGTGAGAAGTCCAGAGTCCTTGCGAAGTTGGGCGGCATAAAAATAAAATAAAATAAAATAAAATAAAATAAAATAAAATAAAATAAAATAAAATAAAATAAAATAAAATAAAATAAAATAAAATAAAATAAAATAAAATAAAATAAAATAAAATAAAATAAAATAAAATAAAATAAAATAATAAAATAAAATAAAATAAAATAAAATAAAATAATAAAATAAAATAAAATAAAATAAAATAAAATAAAATAAAATAAAATAAAATAAAATAATAAAATAAAATAAAATAAAATAAAATAAAATAATAAAATAAAATAAAATAATAAAATAAAATAAAATAAAATAAAATAAAATAAAATAAAATAAAATAAAATAAAATAAAATAATAAAATAAAATAAAATAAAATAAAATAAAATAAAATAAAATAAAATAAATAATAAAATAAAATAAAATAAAATAAAATAAAATAAAATAAAATAAAATAAAATAAAATAAAATAAAATAAAATAAAATAAAATAAAATAAAATAAAATAAAATAAAATAAAATAAAATAAAATAAAATAAAATAAAATAAAATAAAATAAAATAAAATAAAATAAAATAAAATAAATAAAATAAAATAATAAATAAAATAATAAAATAAAATAAAATAATAAAATAAAATAAAATAAAATAAATAATAAAATAAAATAAAATAAAATAAAAAAGTAAAATAAAATAATAATAAAATAAAATAAAAAAATAAAATAAAATAAAAAAATAAAATAAAATAAAATAAATAAAATAAAATAAAATAAAATAAAATAAAATAAAATAATAAAATAATAAATAAAATAAAATAAAATAAAATAAAATAAAATAAATAAAATAATAAAATAAAATAAAATAAAATAAAATAATAAAATAAAATAAAATAATAAAATAAAATAAAATAAAATAAAATAAAATAAAAAAATAAAATAAAATAAAATAAAATAAAATAAAATAAAATAAAATAAAATAAAATAAAATAAAATAAAATAAAATAAAATAAAATAAAATAAAATAAAATAAAATAAAATAAAATAAAATAAAATAAAATAAAATAAAATAAAATAAAATAAAATAATAAAATAAAATAAAATAAAATAAAATAAATAAATAAAATAAAATAAAATAAAATAATAAAATAAATAAAATAAAATAAAATAAAATAAATAGTCCCCATTGCAAGAATTCAGAACTTTATTTTTAAAGCAGGTTTTATCTTGGAAGAGTTTTGTGGGTGAAATCCACAGATAGATTAAGAATGACTGTTCTTCTGATAATTGCAAGGAAGAATAACATCCCAACCACTTAGCAATACGTCAATTCATATATCAAAAGGAGAAAAATATATGAAGTTTTCATCAAAGAGAAAGTAGGGTCTAGAGGAGATGTGTCAAACTCATGGCCTGGGGGGCAGCTCTGGCTCCTGGGGTGCTTAGATCTGGCCTGCAGGGCCACCCTGGAAACAGCGAAGGATCAGCCCATGGTGCCTCTTCCAGTGAAAATGGAGCTCTCCGGAATGGAGAATGGAGCTTGGGAGCCCGATTTTGCTGGCAGAGTCCTTGGGACACCACAAGTACCCCCGACAAGAGTGACGTTCAGCTGACCACGCCCACCCTGGCCACGCATACCCTGGCCATGCATACCCTAGCCCCCCCCGAGGACAAACTCAACCCTGATGCAGCCCTCAATGAAATCAAGTCTCTAAAGGAAAAAAAGAGACACAGCCAATCCAATGTTATGATATTAATGCTGCCCATTAATAAAGTTGGGGGAAATCCCAGAGAGAGAGAAGATTGAAAGACAGACCTGAGTGAAAACACTATTGTGAAGAAGAAGAAGAAGAAGAAGAAGAAGAAGAAGAAGAAGAAGAAGAAGAAGAAGAAGAAGAAGAAGAAGAAGAAGAAGAAGAAGAAGAAGGAAAGAAAGAAAGAAAGAAAGAAAGAAAGAAAGAAAGAAAGAAAGAAAGAAAGAAAGAAGACAGTATATCATACTAGACAGTACATCTATCAAGACTCTAGAAAGAGTGCAGAGAAGAGCAATAAAGATAATTATTTTTATATACACCACAGGTACTCCCGACACGAATGACGTTGAGCTGGCCACACCCACCCTGGCCACACCCACCCTGGCCATGCCTACCCTAGCCCCCTGAGGACAAACTCAACCCTGATGCAGCTCTCAATGAAATCAAGTCATCATCTTCTTCTTCTTCTTCTTCTTCTTCTTCTTCTTCTTCTTCTTCTTCTTCTTCTTCTTCTTCTTCTTCTTCTTCTTCTTCTTCTTCTTCTTTAGATTTAGATTTATTATTAGAGTTGGAAGGGACCTTGTAGGTCATCTAGTCCAACCATCCGCTCAAGTATTGGAACACTGCTATCATGTCACCCCTGGTCCTTCTCTTCACTAGACTGGCCAAGCTCAGTTCCTGCAACCGCTCTTCGTATGTTTTATTTTCCAGATCCTTTATCATCCTGGTTGCTCTCTTCTGCACTTTCTCTAGAGTTTCAATGTCTTTTTTGTAGTGTGGTGACCAAAACTGGATGCAGTACTCTAGGTGTGATCTGACCAAGGCTTTATAGAGTGGTACTAGTACCTCTCTGATCCTTGATTGTATCCCTCTATTTATGCAGCTCAGGACTGCGTTGGCCTTTTTGGCTGCTGCTGCACACTGCTGGCTCATATTTAGTTGGCTGTCTACCAAGACTCCAAGATCCCTCTCGCAATCGCTGCTATTGAGTGTGGTTTCACCCAGTTTGTATGTTGGTTTCACCAAGTTGATTCTTCTTACCTAGGTGTAGAATTTTACTTTTCTCCGTGTTAAATTTCATTTTATTGGTTTGGGCCCAGTGTTCGAGTCTGTCAAGGTCCCTCTGGATTTTGAGTCTGTCCTCTGGGTGTTTGCTACTCCCGCCAGCTTGGTATCGTCTGCAAATTTGGTTAGTTCTCCTGCTATTCCCTCATCTAGGTCATTTATGAAGATATTAAAGAGTACTGGGCCTAGGACGGAACCTTGTGATACGCCACTGCTTACTTCTCTCCATGTGGACTTAGAGTCATTGAGGACTACTCGTTGGGTACGGTTGGTCAGCCAGTTGTTAATCCATCTGGTTGTGTAGCTGTCTATCCCACTTTTTTCTAGCTTATGAAGAAGTAGGCTGTGGTCTACTTTGTCAAATGCTTTGCTGAAGTCCAGTTATATTCTGTCTACTACATTTCGCTGGTCTACTAATTTGGTCACAGTGTTGAAGAATGAAATGAGGTTGGTTTGGCATGACTTGTTCTTAACAAATCTGTGTTGGCTGAAGTTTATTACTTGGTTTGTTTTTAGATGATGGGAGAGCTGGTTTTAAATTATTTTTTCCAGTATTTTCCCAGGTATTGATGTTAGGCTGATTGGTCTGTAGTTTCCTGGGTCTGTTTTTTTTAATCTTTTTTGTAGATGGGGACCACGTCAGCTCTTTTCCAGACCTCAGGTAGTTCCCCTGTGTTCCAGGATTTGTGGAAGATGTGGTGTAGTGGTTCTGAAATGACTTCTGCTAGTTCCTTTGGGACTCTGGGGTGTAATCCGTCTGGTCCTGGTGCTTTGTATTCATTAAGTTCAGATAGGTGATCTCTTACTGTAATTTTGCGTAGGTTGAGTCTTGCTTCGAATCTGCTTTTTATATTTGTGTTGCTGGGTAGTTGAGCTGCAGTTTCCTTTTGTGTGAAGACTGATGCGAAGAACGTGTTCAGTAGCTCTGCTTTGTCTGTGTTGTCTGTTACTTCTTTGCCATTTTCTCTCTTTAGTGGACCAACTATTTCTTTTATTTTTGTCTTGTTATTAATTTTTAAATCTGTTATTCTGCTATTAGTAGTAGTTATGGTAGTATAGTAGCAATGGTATATCAGCAAACACATAGCATAATACAGTATAACATATAATAGCAATATATTATCAATAGTAATATAAATATAAGACAATATACTGTACATAGAAAAAACTTACATATTTATGTTTCTATCTTTCACTTTTGTATCTTTGATAATTTTTCTCAAACTGAAACATCTCCCCAACTTTTATAGCCTGTCCAGGGTCCAATGCATTTGATGATCTTTTGAGCCTAGGACAATCTAATCAGATACAGTTTAAATAACTCATATCAAGCTCTTCTGTCCTTAGTTCTGGATGGGATCACAGTTACCTAAGATAGAATTGGTGTACAGCACTCTTTTTGACTGATAAGGGGCTCATTTCCCAGGATTCAATAATTTCCCTGACTATTTTTGTCCCTGCTTGGCCAACAATCTCAGTAGCTGCAAAATTGAATGCATGTCATAGTCCATTGCAATGTGAGGTTACCATAAACATTCTCCTTATTGGGTGGGCAATCCTCACAGCCTGTAATGGGAATTATTAGCACATCTTCTGATAAGAGTTAAGAATATCAGCTCAGTTGCTCAATGTAAGAAGTACTGTAAATGATGAAATTCTCAATGCAACATTACAAAGCACATTAATTAAAGGTTGTTTTCAGGATAAAAGGGAGACAAATTTGAGGCTAAATAGAGTTTTACTTCTATTTGCATGTTTGAAAAAAATTGAAAGGCTTATTTCAGGCCGTTCTAAATAGTTAGAGTCAGATATCAGCAAAAGCAGGAAAACCTCAATGTCACTTTTATCTAAGATGTGCTTGTTGAGTCTGGACATAATTGAAGTAGAAACATCTACATTAATCTGTACAGATATAGCAATACATTTTCTTATTTTCTACTTAATTTTCCTCATGAGGTGATTTCTATTGTTCAGATCTGGCCTCAGTATTATAATGTAGCATTTGGGGAGAAAGATACAAGTCAGCAGACCAGCCGCAGAGGCCAAGATGGAGAAGATCTCCACGGCCACCATGGACTTCCCTTTGGTGCTCAGATAGGTGGGGAGAAAGGAGACCCAAACGCTGCAGAAGACCAGCATGCTGAACGTAATGAACTTGGCTTCATTAAAGCTATCAGGCAGCTTCCTGGCTGAAAAAGCCACTATAAAGCTGACGAGACTCAGGAAACCCATGTAGCCCAGAACAGCATAAAACATAGTAGTTGAACCTTCATTGCATTCCATCACAATTTCTCCCTTCACAGAATGAAAGTCCAAATTAGTAAATGGGGGGGAGATTGCCAGCCAGGAGGCACAAAGAGCTGTTTGCACAAGGGGACAAGCCAGGACTACGATCAGTTGCTTCCCCAAGAATTTTCTTGCCCTGTTTCCTGGCTTAGTAGCCATGAAGGCCAGAACTACAGTCAGAGTTTTTGCCAACACAGATGAAATGGCAGTGGAGAAGACGATGCCAAAAGTGGTTTGTCGGAGGAGACAGGTGAGGTTCCTTGGCTGCCCGATGAAGAGGAAGGAGCAGAGGAAGCAGAGCAGGAGGGAGACCAGGAGGATGTAGGTGAGATCACGGTTGTTGGCCTTGACAATTGGTGTGTTGCAGTGTTTGATGAAGGCTGCCAACACAAGGATTGTGATCAAAGAGAAGACAAGAGCTAGACAAACTAAAATGAAGCCGAGTGTAATCTCATAGGAGAGAACGTTCATGGTCTTGGGAATGCACAGGACGTGGTTCTTGTTTGGCTGTTGGTCTTCTGGGCAGGGGGTGCACTGAGCTGCATCTGGAAGAACAGGCATCATCTGACATTAGACAGAGAACCAAGGATGATCTTTGAGGTGCCTCATTTTCCCAGTGAATGGGGTGGAATTCCCCATGCTCCCCATCTCTTTACTTCTGCTACACATAATGCAGACGGGTCCAATGGAATCAATCTCAGAAGGTGTCATAGCATCTATTAACCTCTCAAGGGAACTTGAAACATACACAGTATATAAAAGTTAAAAAATAATAAGTGGCAAGAATGATTTAAAACAATGTTAAAAAATAATTAAGAGGCACCTAGAGTGCTTTCAGACCATTAACCCACCCTATGGCTGCATGCTGCTCTATGCTTCCCATGCAGGACTGCAGGACACTGGAAGGTCAGCAGAGTTGGGGTTAATCCCACCTCAGCAGAGAGGTTGGTACCAATAATGGGGAATATTTCTAGCTCAGGGTTCACGTCGCACTTCTGTTGGAAGCACCGAGGCATTTCCAGGTTGAAAGGGTTAGCTGGTGACATCACTGTTGCCCTGGGGATACCCAAATGGGGCTCCTTTTATCTCCCTGACAGGTGTTGGAGTGAAGGACAAGAGCTCACCCCAACCTATGGCAGCACTTGGGTCTAGAACGTGAGCTTGCTGCTTGTCAACCCAGCTTGACTCAGCCTTTCATCCTTCTGGGGTCGGTGAAATGAGGATCCAGATTGTTGGGGGCAATAGGCTGACTCTTTAAACTGCTTAGAGAGGGCACTATAAAATGGTACATAGGTCCAAGTGCTATTGCTATTGCTAACTTCTGTCTGTCTGTCTGTCTGTCTATCCATCCATCCATCCATCCATCCATCCATCCATCTCTCTCTCTCCTCTCTCTCTCTGCTCTCTCTCCTTCTCCTTCTCCTTCTCCTTCTCCTTCTCCTTCTCCTTCTCCTTCTCCTTCTCCTTCTCCTTCTCCCTCTCCCTCTCCCTCTCCCTCTCCCTCCCCCCCTCTCTCTCCTCTCTCTATTTATATCTATATCATCTATCTCTATCTCAAGAGGTCTGGTGGCGCAGTGGTTAGAATGCAGTATTGCATGCTAACTCTGCTGACTGCCAGCAGTTTGAGTCTTACCGACTCAAGGTTGACTCAGCCTTCCATCCTTCTTGGGTCAGTAAAATGAGGAGTCAGATTGCTGGGGGCAACGGGCTGTCTCTGCAAACCACTTAGAGAAGGCTGTAAAGCACCATGAAGCAGCATATAAGTCTAAGTGCTATTGTTGTTGCTATTACTAAGTCTACAGGGTAAGGAAAATGGCTAAGAAGGTTCTCCTCCTGCAGTCATAATTCTTTAACTGATGGGGTCCCCAACATACACCTGACCAGGTGGGACAGTCTGATGTTTTGGGATGAAGATGGTTGCATAAGTTGCTTGGCCTCATGTCATGTAGTGCTTGAAAAGTCATAACCAACACCTTGAATTGGAACTGAAAGCAAACTGGCATCCAGGAGAACTCACGCAACGAAGGTGTTACATGTGCTGTTCTTTCGGGCACCCAAATTTGCTCACGTGGCCACATTTTGTACCAGCTGAAGCTTCTAGATACTTTTCAAGGTTAGTCCCATGCAGACCACATTGCAATAGGCCAAATAAATGGGAAATGATCAGGGCATGAGTGAGCGAGCACAGAAATTGTAGATTTTTTTTGAAAAAAAGGGTTATCAGTCTTGATGACTTTGTATGACTTGTGAGTTGTAAACCACATGCCTCTGCATAGCAGTTGCAGGAGAGGAGATCAATGGTAAGTGAGGGGTGTATTTCTCCTGCTTAGGGTCAATGCAGAGGGGAATCCGGTTGATTGCCTGAGAGGCAACTCTGGTCTGTTTGAGCTAAGAGCCTTTGAACTTTGGGGGTTATGTGTGGTTTCTAGTTATTAACATAATTAACAGACTAACAGAGGTGAAAGGGACCTTGTAGTAAGTCTAGTCCATCTAGTCCAACTCTCGACCCAAGCAGACCCTACACCATTTCTGACAGGTGGCAGTCCAGACTCTTCCAGTGATGAAGCTCCCACAACTTCTGAAGGCAACCTCTATTCCATGGGTTGATTGCTCTCACTGTCAGAAAATTTCTCCTTATTTCTAGGTTGAATCTCTCTTTGATAAGTTTCCATCCATTATTCCTTGTCTGGCCTTCGGGGGCTTTGGAAAATAGGTTGACCACCTGCTCTGTGTTCATTCATTCTTTGATTGTAATAGTGAGAACCATTAATCAGTGGAACAACTTGCCTCCAGAGGTTGTGGGTGCTCCATCACTGGAAGTTTTTAGGAAGAGATTGGACAGCCTTTTGTCTGAAATGGTAGAGGGTCTCCTGCTTGAGCATGGGGTTGGACTAGAAGACCTCCAAGGTCCCTTCCAACTCTTTTATTCTGTTATTCCTTCATTCAGGAAGATCACGATCACTGCCAGTTGAGAATCCTCCTAATCTTCCTTTATCTTGAGATTTGCACAATTGTCATAAATGCAACACTACACTAAGAACAAAGGCTAAAGCTTGTCTTTCTTGCTGTCTTAAAAGACTGGAAAAATCCACCCCATAATTCTGAAAAGCTGCTGCTAATAACTTAAAGAAGGACGCATTCAATGGACCACTCTTAAAAGTTTTGAATGACTTTCATGTTGATTTGCTCAACTGATTCGCCACCTCATATTCTCTCTCACTCCTCCCCAAGCAGCCACGCCAGACCTCCTCATTCCTGCTTGAGGGTCTCCTTGAGCAACTTGCCTGTTTGATTAGAAATGGTCCCTTCTGGGCAAGAAGAACATCCGTAGCAACAAGAGCGCTTCTGCTCTTCCACTTCTTTGGCTTGTCCTGGAAGGCAGTGCTTCACACAACGGGAGAAAGGCTTTGTCTGAAATGAGAGTGAGATTAGCTTTGAGATGGAGAGGTTAGAAATGTTCAGCTTGGCTTCAAGGACTGTATAAAAGTAGCCCCTCTTCTTCCCTTCTTGGAATAGAATTTTCATCACAAGAACCTGGTTCTTCCTCTCAACTTTTCTGAACCCTGGAAACAACATCTACTCCCCACCTGATTGACCCACACAATGGCATGGGACTCAATGCTAAAACCTTCAGCTGAAAGATCCTCCGGATTGACCCATCCAACTTTCTGTCGAAGGATCGTCATGTTTTCAAAGACGACCCAGTTGAGGATATCAAATCCTGTGTATTTCATCCCAGTTTCTGAAAATGAGACTTCATCCCCAGCGGTGTTGTTGAAAAGGACTTTTCTCAAGAAGACGTGCATCTATCATTGCAAAACAAGCAAGCCAACAAACAAACACAGTCCATGAAAATGAGGAGACTTTATATCATGAGATTTCAAATTGCAATAACTGGAATAAATAAATGTATTTCTGTATCCCAGAGATAAAATCCCAGAGATGCTTTTTTCCCCAGTGGCCCCTGCTCAATGGAACACCCTCCCTTCAGAAATTAGAATGATCCCAACCCTGTTACCTTTCCATAATGTCCTAAAACCCTGACTTGTTTCATACCTGGAGTTAAGTACCCAATTTTCTGACTATATTGTTAACTGGCCAGATATCTTACTCCCATACCTATTTAATCTGGATTTTTTTGTTGTTTTTCATGTTTTAAAATGTTTCCTGTATTTTTAATTGTCATGTATTTTTTGAATTGTATGCCACCCAGAGTTATTGACTGAGATGAGTGGAGAGAGAGAGAGAGAGAGAGAGAGAGAGAGAGAGAGAGAGAGAGAAAGAAGAGAGAAAGAAAGAAGAGAGAGAGAAAGAAAAAGAGAGAAAGAAAGAAAAAAGAAAGAAGAGAAAGAAAAAGAATAAGAGAAAGAGAAAAAGAGAGAAAAAGAGAAAGAGAAAAAGAGAGAAAAGAGAAAGAAAGAAAGAAGGAAGGAAGGAAGGAAGGAAGGAAGGAAGTGAAAGAGAGAAAAAGAAGAAAAAGGAAGGAAGGAAGGAAGGAAGGACAGAGGAAGAAAAAGAAAAAGAAAGAAAGAAAGAAAAAGAAAGAGAGAGAGAAAGAGACAGAAAGAGTGAGAGAAAGGGAGAGAGAAAGAGAAAGGAAGGAAGGAAGGATGGAAGGAAGGAAGGAAGGAAGGAAGGAAGGAAGAAGAAAGAAAGAAAGAAAGAAAGAAAGAAAGAAAGAAAGAAAGAAAGAAAGAAAGAAAGAAAGAAAGAAAGAAAGAAAGAAAGAAAGAAAGAAAGAAAATAATGTGGATTGAACTATCAAAATATAGCAATGGGAATTTCAATGAAAAATTCAATCAGGTCTACAGCAATTGGAATTACCAGTATTAAGGAAAAAATAGTGTAGGAACGATTCTTGCTTTTCCAACTATGAATGCTCAAATAGAAATGGAATTGAAAAATTCAAAATTTGTATGAAATTTAAATAAAGGGGAAAAGTAGCCATTAGGGAAAAGAAAAAGTAATGGAGATCACAGGCAAATGTTCATGAATCTTAAAGCTGTTTAAGAAAATCTGAAAAGTTGACTTCCGGTGCTGACGTCATGCTGGTGCAAACAAGCTGACAGAGCTCCATTCAGCTCGCCTGGCTTTTCTTGCTTTTGTGGCCGTTTTAGGCAAGGTTTGCTCTGGACAAGAGCACCGTTGGAGAGGGGAGATCTCGGAGCTCTGTAGGAGAAAGGTGATCCCCTGACAGAGAGAGAGGTGCCCTCAGATCAGGCAAGAAAGAAATTGGCCTGTTAATGGCCGATCTGAAGACGTGACTGTCCGCCCGACTAGAAGGAAGCAGAAAGTGAAAGCAGCGAGATGTATCATTAGGAAAAGAACTAAAACAAAAAATCATCTTTATCAACGAGGAAGTGAATTGAAAAAGAAAAGTGAGAAGAGAGATCCTGAACTGATTGAAAAAGTGGTGAACTCGAGTCAGAAAGTTGAAGGCAAAGTAAGTGCAGAGATTGAAAAAAGGGAAGTGTGAGAAGGGACTGAGAAAGTGATTTTTGGAGTCTGAAAGAGCAAGAGGGAAGGGAGAAGAAGAAAGAAGGGACATTGGAGAGGAGACTTGGAGAAAGAAAGCAGAAGGTCGGGAGACAGAAAGAAAGGAAAAGACAGAGACTGACAGAAGGAACGTGAGTGACAGTGACAGTGCAAAAAAGGAAAGACTCCATCTTGAGAGATCTTGAGAGCTTGTGGAAAAAAATAGAAAGCAGGACTGGAAAAGGAGAACATAAAACTTTGAATAAGATGGTTGGATATTGAACTTAAAAAACCTTTTCCTTTTTCCCCTCTTTCCTCTTACTCCTTAATACTTTATTCTATTATTCTTATTATTCCACTATCTTATTATACTATTATAATTATATAAAAGATAAGTTCTATACTATTATATTATATGCTATTATATTTTCATAATTTAGTAGGGGTTGAAATTATTATTATTATTATTACAGTAGGCTAATCACTGCTTTTTATAAAACAGTGATTAGCCTACTGTAATAGATTATTAATTATCAAAGTAGATATATATTAGATTAGATATAGGTATTAGATACAGTTGTAAATATATGATAAAGTGGAATAACATACTTAAGATACCTCAAATGACAACAATGACATCAACATTAACTAAAGGTGGTAAAAAGCAAATAACCTCTATAACATCCCTAGCGGGTCAGAGATCGATGGAGAGTATGTTAAGCGGAGAGAAGACAGGTTCAGGTGCAAATATGCAGGGGTTACAATCATCTTTAAATTTATTGCAGGAAACAGTTTTAAAAATGCAGGAAACAATTACAAAGGGCTTAGATGATGTGAAAAATGAAATGACGGAGGTTAAAAATAATATGACCCTAGAGGTTGAATTGTATAGCTGTATGTGTGTTTTATGTTTTGTTTTTGTTTGTTATTTTTGTTATTTTTGTTTTGTATTATGTTTCTTTTTAAAATGTAAATAATAAAAACTATTTTATAAAAAAATAAAAATTAAAAATAATATGACCAAAATAGATGACAAAGTAGGAACGATTCAAGCAGCCCTAGTAAAAAATGAACTGCAAATAAAAGAAGTTGCAAAAAGAACAGACCTGACGGAAAAAAGATTAGGTAGAACTGATGATAAACTAGAGGAAATGAATAAAAATCTTGAAGAGGCCATCTCTCATCTTGAGATGGAAAAATCAATGTTTTATTTAAGATTTCAAAATGTTACAGAAACAAAAGATGAAAATTTACCAGAAGTAATGGCAGAAATACTAGGACAAATTTTGGACAGAAACAGGGAAGAAATATTAAGAGAATTTGATGAAGTATACAGATTAAACACTAGTTATGCCAGAAAACACATATACCCCAGGGAAATATATATTAGGTTCTTAAGGCGAACAATGAGAGATGAGATCTTTAGCTCTACAAGAGATGACCAGCTGATGTATAAATGGAGGGAAATCTTAATATTTAGATAGATCCCCGGTTTTAACTTCCCATCAGCCCAACTAATCAGACACAAAATTATGTTTAGATGGCTAATTCCTGAAGGGATGTTGATAACCTGGGGGGGGGGGACAAGAAATTTAAAGTTGACACAATTGAAAAAGCACAGGAATTCCATGAACGTTTCCTAACCAGGGACGAGGAGCAAGATAGTAGAGAGGAGAGAACTAGTAAGAGCCAAGAACATCTAATGTCTGGAAAGCACCATGAGGAACAGGAAATTGGAGATAGAAAAGAGGCAGAAAGATATGAAAGGGAAGGAGCAAGAACAAGAGCACAAACTGAGGTACTTTCAAAAGAAAACTCAAAAGCAAGCACCAAACAATAAAATTGAGGAACAAGAATTAATTTACTGTCAATCAATATTAATGGACTAAACTCATCTATTAAGAGAAAATGTGAACTGCTGGACCTACAAAAACAAGATATGGATATAGTCAGCTACAAGAGGTGCGTATAAAAGAAAAATTAGAAAAATTATAAGAATATCCAAAACTAGGAAAATTATACTGTGCACTTACACAGACAAAAAAAGAGGAATTGCAATTTATATAAAAGAACGGCTAAAATCATAATTAATATATGCAGATAAAGAGGGTAGAATCTTAATTGGAAAATATGTTGGGAATCCAAATAACAAAAAAGTTAAATACCTCATGATTTGGATGACAGCCAAATGCTTGATGATAAAAGAAGATAATTATATGAAATTGATACAGAAAACTCAAAAAGATTTGGAGGCTTTGTCAAAATTACAAATTTCCTTAACTGGAAGAATAGCCACGATCAAAATGAACATACTACCAAAAATTCTTTACCTATTTCAAACAGCCCCAACAAAAATTGGAAATTTTTTAAATACAGAATTAGATAAATTAATTTTGAAATTTATTTGGAATGGGGAAAAAAGCAAAGATTAAAAAAATTATTACAAGAGAAAAGGAAGAAAGGAGGCTTTGGATTACCAGATTGGCAATTGTACCACCAGGCTGCGACAGTACCTTGGTTAAAGGAATGGATAATACTCACTAATAAAAGACTATTAACTATAGAAGGACATGATCTGCAAACAGGCTGGCATAATTTTATTTGGAATGGGAAACACAAAACACACAAATACTTCCCGAGACACCATATTAGAGCAACATTACTGGAAGATTGGATAGAAATCAAGAAGAAGTACTATATAAGAATGCCTAAATAGATATCTGCGATGGAAGCAACAATTTATCCCAATGTTTTAGATTTGGATAAAAAAGTTATATACAAGGAACTATTAGATGAGCAGAATAATTTAAAATCAAAAGAAGATTTGGCATTGATGGGAATAAAAATAGATTGGTGGCCCTATCTTCAATTTCAAGCGAAACACAAAAAAGATTTAACACAATTCGTATTCCAAGAAAACTACCAAGAATTAGATAAGATATTATTAGAAACAGAGGAAAAATGATAACAAAATCATATAATTGCTTCCTTAATGTTAAAATGGAGGAAGAAACAGTAAAAGAAGTGATGGTGACATGGGCACAAAACTTTGGCCACACAATTGGATTAGAATATTGGGAAAAAATATGGGATCAAAATTATAAGATAACTATGGCATCATCCTACAAAGAAAATACATACAAGATGTTCTATAGATGGCACCTACCTCCGGCAAGACTGGTGAAAATGTTTCCAAATCTATCCGCAAAATGTTGGAAATGTAAGCAAGATCTGGGGACATACTACCACATGTGGTGGACGTGCCCAGAGGCAAAGAAATACTTGAAAAAGATCCAGAGATGGATAGAGGAAATTACAAAACAAACTATAGATTTTAAGCCAGAATTGTTCCTGTTAGGTATTTTAAAAGAGAAAATAAGTAAAAGCAATCAATGTCTTATATTGCACATAATAACCGCGGCTAGAATCCCATATGCTCAACACTGGAAAACAGAAACAGTTCCTTCAAGCTCAATGATAATACCCAAAATATTAGAATGTGAGGAAATGAACAAATTAACCATAGAAATACAAGATAAAGAGGAAACAGAATTTTATAAAATTTGGGAGAATTCGTGCAATTGGTTGGAATGCAAAAATCAATCTAAATAGCTAGCAATGAATATAGAACATAAGGCGATAGGTAGATAGATTTAGACAGGATACTAATGATGAGGAAAATAATAATAGGTTGAAGTTAAGAAATATGTGAACATAGATAAGTTAATGAATAAGTGATATAGTAATATAGAAGATATAACAATATGTAACGCTGCAAAAAGACATTAATAGCAATTGTTTATGTTTTTGTTAAGGTTATGCTATGTATGTTGATGTTATGTGGAGTTTTGTGTATGTTTGATTTGTATATATGTATATTTGTATATATATGTTGTTTTTAAAACTACTCAATAAAAATTATTTTTTTAAAAAAAGAAAATCTGAAAAGTTACCTGCCAGGGCTTCACAGAAAGGTGAAGGTTTGTGCTCTTTCTGTCCCTCTTCAATGCCCATTGTGAAACCAACATATACACAGCATGTAATGCATGTGCCACAGAATAGGCGGCATTGTAGATGCTGTAGCTGAAACCGGTCATCTTTCCATCAAAGACAGAGACCGGGAGGGTGTCCAGGTTCTCCTCCCCTGTGCAAACCCTTCGGCCACCAGGTGAGGACAGACCTGCCTTCAAAACCTCACAATCAAATACAACTTCCCACCAGCTGGGCAGAAAGACGTCTCCATGGGGTTCGTGTGGATTCAGAGCCCAGAGATAATCTTTGAATCCTGGCACTGGGTTTGTATGGACTGTGAAAGACAAAGCGCCATGGAGGGATTTTAGTTTCTCCCACTCGTAGTGATAGCCAATAGCTGAAAATTCCCATTGGGTGGTCAGGATCCAGACCTTCTCAGAAGAAGCGTGGTTCTCTTCTTCATAAAAGGAGAGGGATACTATAAGGCTTTGCAGAGCATTTGAATCTCCAGAGATAATCACAACATGAGCATCACTGTTCAAAATGGTCCAAAGCACATCTATTTGATCACTGTGCAATGAATTGAATATTAAGATTCGGGGCAAGATCTCTTTTACAAATTGTATGCAAATGTCATTCTGAGCAAAGGTGGTTGTCAACATTTGGAGAAAATGTTCAACGTTCTCTGACTTCTGAACGACAATCCCAATCCAGTTCCACTGGAAATGCAGAAGGAGCCGGACAATGGCTGCATTCTGTAGGTGATATTGAGGATCGATCTGGTAGAAGGTGGGGAAGTGGTTCTTATCACTCAAAACAGGGTCACAGAAGCGATAACCTAGCTGAAAGGAGGGTAGAGATAGAGGGGGGGGGGAGAAGCTAACCAAGGAAAATGGTACCTGTAATTTTTGTTACTAAGTGTTGTGGCCTGTTGGCCACTAGCCCCTCCAACAGCTGAATCAGAGGAGGAGGAGGCGTGGGAATCAGGGTCAGCATCAAGGCAACTTGAGAGCTCCTAGGGGGAAGGGGAATGGAGCTGGCAGAGAGAGACAGAGACAAAGACAGAGGCGAAATCTGGGCCATCCGTCTGCACTCAGATGGAGAGTCAACAGCCCCCAGGTCTGGAGGTGACTGATGAGGAAGAGGAGGAACAGCTGGTTCCAGTGCCTGACACGAGGATGCGCAGAAGGCAGAGGAGAGGAGAGCAGCAGGAATCTATGGGCTGGTCCTTGGGATGGAAGAGCCATGGCTGCTAGCAAAGCCCCACCCTGGCTCTGGGGATAAAAGGCAGGGGGCGGAGATGAATAGATGTTGCAGACAACTATTCATCTCCTGGATGGACAGATTTGTTAGCCTGCAGTGAGAGAGAAACTTTTTGCTAGGGCTGCTGGCGCTCCGGCAAAGAGGTAACTGACAACACAGACAAAGCAGAGCTACTTAACACATTCTTTGCATCAGTCTTCACATGAAAAGAAACTGCAGCTCAACTAACCAGTAACACAACTGCAAAAAACAGATTTGAAACAAACTTCAATATAAGCAAAAATACAGTAAGAGATCACCTGTCTGAACCTAATGAATACAAATCACCAGGACCAGATGGACTACACCCCAGAGTCCTAAAGGAACTTGCAGATGTCATTTCAGAACCACTGCAACACATCTTCCAAAAATCCTGGAATACAGGAGAACTACCTGAAGACTGGAAACGAGCTGACATGGTCCCCATCTACAAAAAAGGTATAAAAACAGACCCAGGTAACTACAGACCAATCAGCTTAACATCGATACCTGGGAAAATACTCGAAAAAATAATTAAAAAACAAATCTGCCACCATTTAGAAACAAACAAAGAAATAACCAGCAGCCAACATGGGTTTGTTAAGAAAAAATCATGCCAAATCAATCTCATTTCATTCTTCAACACTGTGACCAAATTAATAGACCAGCGAAATACAGTGGATATAATATATTTGGACTTCAGCAAAGCATTTGACAAAGTAGACCACAACCTACTTCTCCGTAAGCTAGAAAAAAGTGGGATAGACAGCTACACAACCAGATAGATCAACAACTGGCTGACTAATCGCACCCAACGAGTAGTCCTCAATAGGTCTAAGTCCACATGGAGAGAAGTAAGCAGTGGGGTACCACAAGGTTCCGTCCTAGGCCCACTACTCTTTAACATCTTCATAAACGACCTAGATGAGGGAATAGAAGGAGAACTAACCAAACTCACAGATGATACCAAGCTGCCGGGAGTAGCTAATACCCCAGAGGACAGGCTCAGGATCCAGATGGATCTCGACAGACTTGAACACTGGGCCCAATCAAACAAAATGAAATTCAATGCAGAGAAAAGTAAAATCCTACACCTAGGTAAGAAAAACCAAAGATACACATATAAACTGGGTGGAAACACACTCAATAGCAGCAACTGCAAAAGGGATCTAGGAGTCTTGGTGGACTCTGAGTTGCATTAACAGAGGGATACAATCTAGAACTAGGGAGGTACTAATACCACTCTATAAAGCCTTAGTTAGACCACAACTAGAGTACTTCATCTAGTTCTGGTCACCACACAATAAAAAAGACATTGAAGACATGATAAAAGTGTTCCAATACTTGAGGGGCTGCCACAGAGAGGAGGGGATTAAGCTGTTTTCCAAAGCACCAGAAGGCCAGACAAGGAATAATGGATGGAAACTGACCAAAGAGAGATTCAACCTGGAAATAAGGAGAAACTTTCTGACGGTGAGAGCGATCAACCAGTGGAACAGCTTGCCTGCGGAGATTGTGAGAGCTCCAACACTTGAGACTTTCAAAAGATTTTGGACTGCCCTTTATCCGAAATGGTGTAGGGACTCCTGCTTGAGCAGGGGGTTGGACTAGATGACCTACAAGGTCCCTTCCAACTCTAACAATAATCTAATCCTAATAAAGGAATCATTGCTTCAAGTACAGAGGGTTTGTTGTGTTTGGGGAACTGGGTCAGAAGATTAAACTAAGACCATCTAGATTAGCAGTATAATCCAATTTAGACCCCCCTCATCCCTACAACTTTATATCTTCATGAGATGTTTTCTACCGGTCACAGAATTGGCTCTGTAAATTGTTAGCAGTATCCACACAAGGAAGAACTTACTGCCTTACATCTGCATTCACCCTTCCATCATATTACATGTCCAAGTACCTGAGGAATCTTGAAATTGCCAAACACGGTTGCCATCTGGTATGAGATTCTGGAGCTGAGCCCTCCAATGACAGAGAGAAGGTTGTCCTGTGTGTCACACTGGTAGTTTGGAAACACTTTCCCCCCTCTGGAGAGCAAAGACACACTGACATCTTCGGCCATGCTTCCATATAGGTTATCTTCGTAGATGTGGAAGCCCAGGGTGATGTTGGGGAGAAGGTCTGGGTCTTTGTTGATCTCCTGAATGGAAAATGCCAAGGCCAGGACATGTTGGTAGTTCTTGGGAAGAGGTCTTGATTGCAATTATTAAAGGACAAAAATTAGACATATCCACAGTGGCAGTGTACTGACTGGGTATAAACTCTTTTAAATACAAATAATAGTTCTTATACAAACAATAGCTATAACTATTATTCTCGAAATCTATTCACTATGTTCTTCACATATCCTTATTAAACATTTTCCGCTATTCAATTAAACGCTCTGTTCGGTTTTATCTATAATTAGTTAATAATATCAAGCATTATAAACATCATATAATCATCGTATTTGTAACCATTATCGTCCAAGTCTCTTAATCATGTTTACTTATCCTCATTCTTCAATATTCATTATGTAATTACACATTTTTATTTACATATCCTCCTTGATTCTAAATTTCTAACTTCTTCAACCCTAACCCTAAGAGCTGAGGTGGTGCAGCGATTAGAGTGGGGTATTGCAGGCCACTTCAGCTGACTGTGATCCGCAGGTCAGTGGTTCAAATCTCACCGGCTCAAGGTTGACTCAGCCTTCCATCCATCCGAAGTAGGTAAAATGAGGACCCAGATTGTTGGGGGCAATATAAATATACATTGCTTACTGGTGTAAACCGCTTAGAGAGTGCTTGCACTGTGAGGCAGTATATAAATGTCACTAATAAAATAATAAAATAAATAAATAAATAACCCTAACCCTAAGCTTCTTCATTTCTTATAGGACCAAGAAAGAGAAAAAAAGCAACTTTGGAAATTTAGTCCAACAATAAGATAGAGGATCCTAGCATTATTTCTCCCCAACTTCAGCCCAAACTGGTTTCTTTGCAATGTGTATCTTGCCTTCAGGAACATGGAGAGAAGGTTGATTCCCTGTTCAAGTGTGATAAGCATTTCTTCATCACTGAAGAGTCAGAGGACTTAAGAAAGGAATTGGAGGGAGATTGAATCAATGTGTCCTAATTAGGAAGGCTCTACATCAACATAGGCTGGGTGGGATTTACACCTGCTTCATCTTCAAGACTGCCCTTATCCACATTGCATCGAGAAAAAAGACAATCAAGGAAACACTTACAGAGAAAAAATATCCCAAGCACTGGGAGGATCATGTGGAAAAAGTAGGACTACAGTAATGGAGAGAGGCAGATTTCCACCGATAATGAGATCTCCAGGTCTGTAATAGTCTTTTTGCATTTGGAAAGATCTCCTCCAGAAGCAATTTGGCCTCAGGTCCTTCTGGACGGCTGCAGGCAAGATCCAAAGCAATGCTAAAAGCCAACTCATTGTCCACAGAAAGAGACCTTCTTCCTAGAGCAAGTCAATGGAGGATGTTGTAGGCAATGTGATGCCCTGGTGGCTTTAGAGGGCTCAAGTAGTATTTTAAGACTTTAAAATAAGCATTCATCTACATCCAACTCCAAAGGGATCCAGCTATATTATTCAGAGCATGTTAAGTAAGCATGTTTTGGCTGGACACAAATCTCTTTATCCCTAGGGAGGGTTAATCTCTGGAAATCTACAGAGATGAGCTAAGAATTACTAGTGTTTTATGAATCCTAAGAGAGAGAAATGTCTACAAAGTTACTCCATAACTCTGTAGTGGGTGGCAAGAGAAAAATGTATTTGTGAAGCAACAATTGTGTGTCTCTTTCTGTGAATTTGACAACTGTGATTGGAGAGTCATAAAGCTTTGGAGTTGGAAGAGAACTTGGGGATCACCTAGTTCAATCCCCTTAATGTAGGATATACATGGGTCAAACTCTTTTAAATCTCTGAGATCTCTTTGGAATTAATTGTTTTTGCTGCCACCACCAAACTCTTTTAGTGTCCGAAATTCTCTGAAACTTCCTTGAACTGCTTCACATGGCCTCTATCCAAATAGTGTTTTTCAAACTGGTCAATGGAGATGTGTTTCAGCTATGAGGTACCTAGATGGCTCTTAATAACTACACACTTTCTTCTTTTCTTTCTTTATACTTAGATATATAGATTACTAAGAGCCGAGATGGTGCAGTGGTTAAATGCAGCACTGCAGGCTACTGCTAGTTCAGCACTTCAGCTGTTCAAATCTCACCAGCTCAAGGTTGACTCAGCCTTCCATCCTTCTGAGGTCGGTAAAATGAGGACCCAGATTGTTGGGGGCAATATGCTGAACTCTGTAAACCGCTTAGAGAGGACTGTAAAGCACTATGAAGCGGTATATAAGTCTAAGTGCTATTGCTATTGCTATATTCTAAAAAACCAAAAGTATACATATAAACTGGGTTGAACCAGGCTTAATAGCAGTGACTGTGAGAGGGATCTTGGAGTCTTAGTGGACAACCAGCTAAACATGAGCCAGCAGTGTGCAGCAGCAGCCAAAAAAGCCAATGCAATCCTAAATTGCATTAACAGAGGGATACAATCTAGATCAAGCGAGGTACTAATACCACTCTATAAAGCCTTAATTAGACCACACCTGGAGTATTGCATCCAGTTTTGGTCACCACACTAGAACAAACATATTGAGATTCTAGAAAAAGTGCAGAGGAGAGCAGCCAGGATGATCAGGGGACTGGAGTATGAAGAGCAGTTGCAGGAACTGGGCATGGCTAGTCTAGTGAAGAGAAGGACCAGGGGAGACATGATAGCAGTCTTCCAATATTTGAGGGGCTGCCACAGAGAGGAGGGGGTCAAGCTATTCTCCAAAGCACCCGAAGGCCAGACAAGGGATAATGGATGGAAACTGATCAAGGAAAGATTCAACCTAGATATAAGGAGAAACTTTCTGACAGTGAGAGAACCAACCAATGGAACAGAAGTTGCCTTTGGAAGTTGTAGGAGCTTCATCACATGAGACTTTCGCAATTTCCTAGCCAAAAAGGCCACTGTGAAACTGATGAGGGCCAGGAAACCAAGATAGGCAAGGACAATGTAAAACCAAACTTTATTATTTAGGAATAATAGAGAAGGTGGCCACACAGCAACAGAATAACAAAATAAAACTGTTGTAGGGGACATTAGAGGTATTCTAGTCCAACCCCCTGCTCAAGCTGGAGGCCCTATATTGTTTCAGACAAATTGTTGTCCAGTCCCTTCTTAAAAACCACCAGTGTTGGAGCACACACAGCTTCTGAAGGCAAGTTGTTCCACTGGTTGATTGTTCTTACTGTCAGAAAAATAAACCTCCTTAGTTCTAGGTTGCTTCTCTCTTTCTTCTCAACTAAACTCCTCAACGTTAGAGGACTATGTCTCAGGAGAAAGGATTGGCAACTGATCTCATGATTCCTATAAATAAATATATGTTTTCTTAAATAATTCTCTCTCACAGACTAGCCCTTCAGTTCAGAGGTGGATTCCTCCCACTTCGCACCGGTTCTATAGAGCCAGTAGGAAACCACTGGTGACGTCACGAGCAGGTTCTGTTGGTGCCAGTCCATGGACGCCACCATCTTTTTAAAATCTTTTTTGTTTTTGGAATGTTTTTTTTTAAATTGCTGATTTTTTTTCTTCTGCGCATGCACAGAAGCCAGGTTTCCAGCACTGTGCATGCGCCACCATATTGTTTTTGGTGTGGTTTTTTTGGGAATTTTTTGAGAATTGTTGGCACTGTGCGTGCGCACCCATGAGGCATGGCCACGCGGCGTGGGAGGAAGTGAACCGGCAGCGAGGTAAGTTAGAACCCACCCCTGCTTCAGTTCTTAAGACAGGAAGTCCTGTTAAGTAATTTAAAAAATGAATAACTGCATCTTATTTTTGTTTTTAAGACAGGAGAATTTTATACCCTCCTTCCAAATTTTACACTGAGGAACATTTTCTTTGATCCATACTTCAGAGTAGTTCAGCTCTGGTCTGGCAGGTGCCATGTCACAAGTTTGCAGTTTGGTGATGGGTTCATTGAGGTATAGATGGCATTTCTTTAGTTTCACTTGTCTTCGACTAGGCCATCTTTTAAAAACCTTTTCTTTTTCTTCTTTTTAGAAAGTCATCTGATTGTGCAATAGAAAGGCTGCATCAGTTTTCCTGTACTGTGTAATTGTCAAGGAACTGTGTTGCAGCTGTAATGGTCAAGGAATTGTGTTGCAGCTCTCCAAATGAAGTCGGAGACACTAACACAAGTTTCCTTAGTTTCCACTAATCCATGTTTCCTTAGAATTTGCCTTCAGGAAATCTCACCAGAGCTTCAGCAGAAAATAAGCAAGCTGTGCCATGGGGATGGCCTTGGAGTATTTAATGTCAAGTATGCTTTTGCTTACATGCTTTGAGTTGCCACCAAAGAGAACATTGAGGCCAATATGGGAGCCAGCTCTGGCTCGTGGGGTGCTTAGATCTGGCCTGCGGGGCCACCCTGGAAACAGCGAAGGATCAGCCCATGGTGCCTCTGCCAGTGAAAACGGAGCTCAGGAGGGCTGCCGGTGGCTCTCCGGAGCTCCCTTTTTGCTGGCAGAGGGTTGCCAAAGGCCGTCATAGCTGAAAATGGAGCTTGGGAGCCCTTTTTTGCTGGAAGAGTACTTGGGCCACCACAGGTGCCCCTGACACAAATGACGTTGAGCTGGCCACACCCACCCTGGCCATGCCCACCCTGGCCCCCCGAGGTCAAACTCAACCCTCATGCAGCCCTCAATGAAATCAAGTTTCTAGAGGGAAAAAAAGAGACACAGTCAATCCAATGTTATGATATTAATGCTGCCCATTAATAAAGTTGGGGGAAATCCCATAGAGAGAGAAGATTGAAAGACAGATCTGAGTGAAAACACTATTGTGAAGAAGAAGAAGAAGAAGAAGAAGAAGAAGAAGAAGAAGAAGAAGAAGAAGAAGAAGAAGAAGAAGAAGAAGAAGAAGAAGAAGAAGAAGAAGAAGAAGAAGAAGAAGAAGAAGAAGAAAGAAGACAGTACATCATACTAGACAGTACATCTATCAAGACTCTAGAAAGAGTGCAGAGAAGAGCAATAAAGATAATTAGGGGACTAAAGGCTAAAACATATGAATAATGGTTGCAGGAATTGGGCATGGCTAGTTTAATGAAAAGTAGAGGTGACAGGATAGCGGGGTTCCAATATTTGCCACAAAGAAGAGGCAAGCTATTCCCCAAAGCAGCTGGGTTCAATGCATTTGAGGATCTTTTGAGCCTAGGACAATCACTTTTATCTAAGTTGTGCTTGTTGGGTCTGGACATAATTGGAGTAGAAACATCTACATTAATCTGTAAAGATATAACAATACATTTTCTTATTTTCTACTTAATTTTCCCCATGAGGTGATTTCTATTGTTCAGATCGGGCTTCAGTACTATAATGTAGCATTTGGGGAGAAAGATACAACTCAGAAGACCAGCCGCAGAGGCCAAGATGGAGAAGATCTCCACAGCCACCATGGACTTCCCTTTGGTGCTCAAATAGGTGGGAAGGAAGGTGATCCAAACACTGCAAAATACCAGCATGCTGAACGTAATGAACTTGGCTTCATTAAAGCTATCAGGCAGCTTCCTGGCTGAAAAAGCCACTATAAAGCTAATGAGACTTAGGAAACCCATGTAGCCCAGAACAGCATAAAACATAGTAGTTGAACCTTCATTGCATTCCATCACAATTTCTCCCTTCACAGAATGAAAGTCCAAATTAGTAAATGGGGGGGAGATAGCCAGCCAGGAGGCACAAAGAGCTGTTTGCACAAGGGGACAAGCCAGGACTATGATCAGTTGCTTCCCCAAGAATTTTCTTGCCCTATTTCCTGGCTTAGTAGCCATGAAGGCCAGAACTACAGTCAGAGTTTTTGCCAGCACAGATGAAATGGCAGTGGAGAAGATGATGCCAAAAGTGGTTTGTCGGAGGAGACAGGTGAGGTTCCTTGGCTGCCCGATGAAGAGGAAGGAGCAGAGGAAGCAGAGCAGGAGGGAGACCAGGAGGATGTAGGTGAGATCACGGTTGTTGGCCTTGACGATTGGTGTGTTGCAGTGTTTGATGAAGGCTGCCAACACAAGGATTGTGATCAAAGAGAAGACAAGAGCTAGACAAACTAAAATGAAGCCGAGTGTATCCTCATAGGAGAGAACGTTCATGGTCTTGGGAATGCACAGGACGTGGTTCTTGTTTGGCTGTTGGTTTTCTGGGCAGGGGGTGCACTGAGCTGCATCTGGAAGAACAGGCATCATCTGACATTAGACAGAGAACCAAGGATGATCTTTGAGGTGCCTCATTTTCCCAGTGAATGGGGTGGAATTCCCCATGCTCCCCATCTCTTTACTTCTGCTACACATAATGCAGACGGGTCCAATGTAATCAATCTCAGAAGGTGTCATAGCATCTATTAACCTCTCAAGGGAACTTGAAACATACACAGTATATAAAAGTTAAAAAATAATAAGTGGCAAGAATGATTTAAAACAATGTTAAAAATAATTAAGAGGCACCTAGAGTGCTTTCAGACCATTAACCCACCCTATGGCTGCATGCTGCTCTATGCTCCCCATGCAGGACTGCAGGACTCTGGAAGGTCAGGGAGTTGGGGTTAATCAAACCTCAGCAGAGAGATTGGTACCAACAATGGGGAATATTTGTAGCCCCGGGTTCACATCGCATTTCTGTCGGAAGCACCAAGGCATTTCCATGTTGAAAGGGTTAGCTGGTGACATCACTGTTGCCCTGGGGATACCCAAATGGGGCTCCTTTTATCTCCCTGACAGGTGTTGGAGTGAAGGACAAGAGCTCACCCCAACCTATGGCAGCACTTGGGTCTAGAACGTGAGCTTGCTGCTTGTCAACCCAGCTTGACTCAGCTTTTCATCCTTCTGGGGTCGGTGAAATGAGGATCCAGATTGTTGGGGGCAATAGGCTGACTCTTTAAACTGCTTAGAGAGGGCTGCAAAGCACTATAAAATGGTACACAGGTCCAAGTGCTATTGCTATTGCTAACTTCTGTCTGTCTGTCTGTCTGTCTGTCTGTCTGTCTGTCTGTCTGTCTGTCTGTCTGTCTGTCTGTCCGTCTATCATCTCTCTCTTTTCTGTCTATTACAATATGTGTCTATCACTATCTGTCTTTATTATATCTATCTATCTGTCTGTCTGTCTGTCTGTCTGTCTGTCTGTCTGTCTATCCATCCATCCATCCATCCATCCATCCATCCATCTCTCTCTCTCCTCTCTCTCTCTGCTCTCTCTCCTTCTCCTTCTCCTTCTCCTTCTCCTTCTCCTTCTCCTTCTCCTTCTCCTTCTCCTTCTCCTTCTCCTTCTCCTTCTCCTTCTCCCTCTCCCTCTCCCTCTCCCTCTCCCTCTCCCTCCCCCCTCTCTCTCCTCTCTCTATTTATATCTATATCATCTATCTCTATCTCAAGAGGTCTGGTGGCGCAGTGGTTAGAATGCAGTATTGCATGCTAACTCTGCTGACTGCCAGCAGTTTGAGTCTTACCGACTCAAGGTTGACTCAGCCTTCCATCCTTCTTGGGTCAGTAAAATGAGGAGTCAGATTGCTGGGGGCAACGGGCTGTCTCTGCAAACCACTTAGAGAAGGCTGTAAAGCACCATGAAGCAGCATATAAGTCTAAGTGCTATTGTTGTTGCTATTACTAAGTCTACAGGGTAAGGAAAATGGCTAAGAAGGTTCTCCTCCTGCAGTCATAATTCTTTAACTGATGGGGTCCCCAACATACACCTGACCAGGTGGGACAGTCTGATGTTTTGGGATGAAGATGGTTGCATAAGTTGCTTGGCCTCATGTCATGTAGTGCTTGAAAAGTCATAACCAACACCTTGAATTGGAACTGAAAGCAAACTGGCATCCAGGAGAACTCACGCAACGAAGGTGTTACATGTGCTGTTCTTTCCGGCACCCAAATTTGCTTACGTGGCCACATTTTGTACCAGCTGAAGCTTCTAGATACTTTTCAAGGTTAGTCCCATGCAGACCACATTGCAATAGGCCAAATAAATGGGAAATGATCAGGGCATGAGTGAGCGAGCACAGAAATTGTAGATTTTTTTTGAAAAAAAGGGTTATCAGTCTTGATGACTTTGTATGACTTGTGAGTTGTAAACCACATGCCTCTGCATAGCAGTTGCAGGAGAGGAGATCAATGGTAAGTGAGGGGTGTATTTCTCCTGCTTAGGGTCAATGCAGAGGGGAATCCGGTTGATTGCCTGAGAGGCAACTCTGGTCTGTTTGAGCTAAGAGCCTTTGAACTTTGGGGGTTATGTGTGGTTTCTAGTTATTAACAGAATTAACAGACTAACAGAGGTGAAAGGGACCTTGTAGTAAGTCTAGTCCATCTAGTCCAACCCTCCACCCAAGCAGAACCTACACCATTTCTGACAGGTGGCAGTCCAGACTCTTCCAGTGATGAAGCTCCCACAACTTCTGAAGGCAACCTCTATTCCATGGGTTGATTGCTCTCACTGTCAGAAAATTTCTCCTTATTTCTAGGTTGAATCTCTCTTTGATAAGTTTCCATCCATTATTCCTTGTCTGGCCTTCGGGGGCTTTGGAAAATAGGTTGACCACCTGCTCTGTGTTCATTCATTCTTTGATTGTAATAGTGAGAACCATTAATCAGTGGAACAACTTGCCTCCAGAGGTTGTGGGTGCTCCATCACTGGAAGTTTTTAGGAAGAGATTGGACAGCCTTTTGTCTGAAATGGTAGAGGGTCTCCTGCTTGAGCATGGGGTTGGACTAGAAGACCTCCAAGGTCCCTTCCAACTCTTTTATTCTGTTATTCCTTCATTCAGGAAGATCACGATCACTGCCAGTTGAGAATCCTCCTAATCTTCCTTTATCTTGAGATTTGCACAATTGTCATAAATGCAACACTACACTAAGAACAAAGGCTAAAGCTTGTCTTTCTTGCTGTCTTAAAAGACTGGAAAAATCCACCCCATAATTCTGAAAAGCTGCTGCTAATAACTTAAAGAAGGACGCATTCAATGGACCACTCTTAAAAGTTTTGAATGACTTTCATGTTGATTTGCTCAACTGATTCGCCACCTCATATTCTCTCTCACTCCTCTCCAGGCAGCCACACCAGACCTCCTCATTCCTGCTTGAGGGTCTCCTTGAGCAACTTGCCTGTTTGATTAGAAATAGTCCCTTCTGGGCAAGAAGAACATCCGTAGCAACAAGAGCGCTTCTGCTCTTCCACTTTTTTGGCTTGTCCTGGAAGGCAGTGCTTCACACAACGGGAGAAAGGCTTTGTCTGAAATGAGAGTGAGATTAGCTTTGAGATGGAGAGGTTAGAAACGTTCAGATTGGCTTCAAGGACTGTATAAAAGGAGCCCCTCTTCTTCCCTTCATGGAATAGAATTTTCATCACAACAACCTGGTTCTTCCTCTTAACTTTTCTGAACCCTGGAAACAACATCTACTCCCCACCTGATTGACCCAAACAATGGCATGGGACTCAATGCTGAAACCTTCAGATGAAAGATCCTCCGGATTGACCCATCCAACTTTCTGTCGAAGGATCGTCATGTTTTCAAAGACGACCCAGTTGAGGATATCAAATCCTGTGTATTTCATCCCAGTTTCTGAAAATGAGACTTCATCCCCAGCGGTGTTGTTGAAAAGGACTTTTCTCAAGAAGACGTGCATCTATCATTGCAAAACAAGCAAGCCAACAAACAAACACAGTCCATGAAAATGAGGAGACTTTATATCATGAGATTTCAAATTGCAATAACTGGAATAAATAAATGTATTTCTGTATCCCAGAGATAAAATCCCAGAGATGCTTTTTTCCCCAGTGGCCCCTGCTCAATGGAACACCCTCCCTTCAGAAATTAGAATGATCCCAACCCTGTTACCTTTCCATAATGTCCTAAAACCCTGACTTGTTTCATACCTGGAGTTAAGTACCCAATTTTCTGACTATATTGTTAACTGGCCAGATATCTTACTCCCATACCTATTTAATCTGGATTTTTTTGTTGTTTTTCATGTTTTAAAATGTTTCCTGTATTTTTAATTGTCATGTATTTTTTGAATTGTATGCCACCCAGAGTTATTGACTGAGATGAGTGGAGAGAGAGAGAGAGAGAGAGAGAGAGAGAGAGAGAGAGAGAGAGAGGGAGAGAGAGAGAGAGAGAGAGAGAGAGAAAGAAGAGAGAAAGAAAGAAGAGAGAGAGAAAGAAAAAGAGAGAAAGAAAGAAAAAAGAAAGAAGAGAAAGAAAAAGAATAAGAGAAAGAGAAAAAGAGAGAAAAAGAGAAAGAGAAAAAGAGAGAAAAGAGAAAGAAAGAAAGAAGGAAGGAAGGAAGGAAGGAAGGAAGGAAGGAAGTGAAAGAGAGAAAAAGAAGAAAAAGGAAGGAAGGAAGGAAGGAAGGACAGAGGAAGAAAAAGAAAAAGAAAGAAAGAAAGAAAAAGAAAGAGAGAGAGAAAGAGACAGAAAGAGTGAGAGAAAGGGAGAGAGAAAGAGAAAGGAAGGAAGGAAGGATGGAAGGAAGGAAGGAAGGAAGGAAGGAAGGAAGGAAGAAGAAAGAAAGAAAGAAAGAAAGAAAGAAAGAAAGAAAGAAAGAAAGAAAGAAAGAAAGAAAGAAAGAAAGAAAGAAAGAAAGAAAGAAAATAATGTGGATTGAACTATCAAAATATAGCAATGGGAATTTCAATGAAAAATTCAATCAGGTCTACAGCAATTGGAATTACCAGTATTAAGGAAAAAAATAGTGTAGGAACGATTCTTGCTTTTCCAACTATGAATGCTCAAATAGAAATGGAATTGAAAAATTCAAAATTTGTATGAAATTTAAATAAAGGGGAAAAGTAGCCATTAGGGAAAAGAAAAAGTAATGGAGATCACAGGCAAATGTTCATGAATCTTAAAGCTGTTTAAGAAAATCTGAAAAGTTAACTTCCAGTGCTGACGTCATGCTTGTGCAAACAAGCTGACAGAGCTCCATTCAGCTCGCCTGGCTTTTCTTGCTTTTGTGGCCGTTTTAGGCAAGGTTTGCTCTGGACAAGAGCACCGTTGGAGAGGGGAGATCTCGGAGCTCTGTAGGAGAAAGGTGATCCCCTGACAGAGAGAGAGGTGCCCTCAGATCAGGCAAGAAAGAAATTGGCCTGTTAATGGCCGATCTGAAGACGTGACTGTCCGCCCGACTAGAAGGAAGCAGAAAGTGAAAGCAGCGAGATGTATCATTAGGAAAAGAACTAAAACAAAAAATCATCTTTATCAACGAGGAAGTGAATTGAAAAAGAAAAGTGAGAAGAGAGATCCTGAACTGATTGAAAAAGCGGCGAACTCGAGTCAGAAAGTTGAAGGCAAAGTAAGTGCAGAGATTGAAAAAAGGGAAGTGTGAGAAGGGACTGAGAAAGTGATTTTTGGAGTCTGAAAGAGCAAGAGGGAAGGGAGAAGAAGAAAGAAGGGACATTGGAGAGGAGACTTGGAGAAAGAAAGCAGAAGGTCGGGAGACAGAAAGAAAGGAAAAGACAGAGACTGACAGAAGGAACGTGAGTGACAGTGACAGTGCAAAAAAGGAAAGACTCCATCTTGAGAGATCTTGAGAGCTTGTGGAAAAAAATAGAAAGCAGGACTGGAAAAGGAGAACATAAAACTTTGAATAAGATGGTTGGATATTGAACTTAAAAAACCTTTTCCTTTTTCCCCTCTTTCCTCTTACTCCTTAATACTCTATTCTATTATTCTTATTATTCCACTATCTTATTATACTATTATAATTATATAAAAGATAAGTTCTATACTATTATATTATATGCTATTATATTTTCATAATTTAGTAGGGGTTGAAATTATTATTATAGCTTTTTATAAAACAGTGATTAGCCTACTGTAATAGATTATTAATTATCAAAGTAGATATATATTAGATTAGATATAGGTATTAGATACAGTTGTAAATATATGATAAAGTGGAATAACATACTTAAGGTACTTCAAATGACAACAATGACATCAACATTAACTAAAGGTGGTAAAAAGCAAATAACCTCTATAACATCCCTAGCGGGTCAGAGATTGATGGAGAGTATGTTAAGCGGAGAGAAGACAGGTTCAGGTGCAAATATGCAGGGGTTACAATCATCTTTAAATTTATTGCAGGAAACAGTTTTAAAAATGCAGGAAACAATTACAAAGGGCTTAGATGATGTGAAAAATGAAATGACGTAGGTTAAAAATAATATGACCCTAGAGGCTGTATGTGTGTTTTATGTTTGGTTTTTGTTCGTTATTTTTGTTATTTTTGTTTTGTATTATGATCCTTTTTTAAATGTAAATAACAATAAAAACTATTTTTTAAAAAAATAAAAAATAAAAATAATATGACCAAAATAGATGACAAAGTAGGAACGATTCAAGCAGCCCTAGTAAAAAATGAACAGCAAATAAAAGAAGTTGCAAAAAGAACAGACCTGACGGAAAAAAGATTAGGTAGAACTGATGATAAACTAGAGGAAATGAATAAAAATATTGAAGAGGCCATCTCTCATCTTGAGATGGAAAAATCAATGTTTTATTTAAGATTTCAAAATGTTACAGAAACAAAAGATGAAAATTTACCGGAAGTAATGGCAGAAATAGTAGGACAAATTTTGGACAGAAACAGGGAAGAAATATTAAGAGAATTTGATGAAGTATACAGAATAAACACTAGTTATGCCAGAAAACACATACACCCCAGGGAAATATATTTTAGGTTCTTAAGGCGAACAATGAGAGATGAGATATTTAGCTCTACAAGAGATGACCAGCTGATGTATAAAGGGAGGAAAATCTTAATATTAAGACAGATCCCCTGATTATAACTTCCTGTCAGCCCAACTAATCAGACACAAAATTATGTTTAGATGGCTAATTCCTGAAGGGATGTTGATAACCTGGAGGGACAAGAAATTTAAAATTGACACAATTGAAAAAGCACAGGAATTCCATGAACATTTCCTAACCGGGGACGAGGAGCAAGTGAGAGGAGAGAACTAGTAAGAGCCAAGAATATCTAATGTCTGGAAAGCACCATGAGGAACAGGAAATTGGAGATAGAAAAGAGGCAGAAAGATATGAAAGGGAAGGAGCAAGAACAAGAGCACAAACTGAGGTACTTTCAAAAGAAAACTCAAAAGCAAGCACCAAACAATAAAATTGAGGAACAAGAATTAATTTACTGTCAATCAATATTAATGGACTAAACTCATCTATTAAGAGAAAATGTGTACTGCTGGACCTACAAAAACAAGATATGGATATAGTCAGCTACAAGAGGTGCGTATAAAAGAAAAATTAGAAAAATTATAAGAATATCCAAAACTAGGAAAATTATACTGTGCACTTACACAGACAAAAAAAGAGAAATTGCAATTTATATAAAAGAACGGCTAAATTCATAATTAATATATGCAGATAAAGAGGGTAGAATCTTAATTGGAAAATATGTTGGGAATCCAAATAACAAAAAAGTTAAATACCTCGTGATTTGGATGACAGCCAAATGCTTGATGATAAAAGAAGATAATTATATGAAATTGATACAGAAAATTCAAAAAGATTTGGAGGCCTGGTCAAAATTACAAATTTCCTTAATTGGAAGAATAGCCACGATCAAACTTATTTATTTATTAAAATTTATTTATTTATTAAAATTTCTATGCCGCCCAACTCCCGGGGGACTCTGGGCAGCTAACAACAGGTATAGAAACATATAATCAATAAAAACAATTTTAAACTGAAATACTACCAAAAATTCTTTACCTATTTCAAACAGCCCCAACAAAAATTGGAAATTTTTTTTATATAGAATTAGTTAAATTAATTTTGAAATTTATTTGGAATGGGAAAAAAGCAAGGATTAAAAAAAATTTATTACGAGACAAAAGGAAGAAAGGAGGCTTTGGATTACCAGATTGGCAATTGTACCACCAGGCTGCGACAGTACCTTGGTTAAAGGAATGGATAATACTCACTAATAAAAGACTATTAACCATAGAAGGACACGATCTGCAAACAGGCTGGCATAATTTTATTTGGAATGGGAAACACAAAACACACAAATACTTCCCGAGACACCATATTAGAGCAACATTACTGGAAGATTGGATAGAAATCAAGAAGTACTATATAAGAATGCCTAAATGGATATCTCCGATGGAAGCAACAATTTATCCCAATGTTTTAGATTTGGAGAAAAAAGATATATACAAGGAACTGTTAGATGAGCAGAATAATTTAAAATCAAAAAAAGATTTGGCATTGATGGGAATAAAAATAGATTGGTGGCCCTATCTTCAATTTCAAGCGAAACACAAAAAAGATTTAACACAATTTGTATTCCAAGAAAACTATCAAGAATTAGATAAGATATTATTAGGAACAGAGGAAAAATGATAACAAAATCATATAATTGCTTTCTTAATGTTAAAATGGAGGAAGAAACAGTAAAAGAAGTGATGGTGACATGGGCACAAAACTTTGGCCACACAATTGGATTAGAATATTGGGAAAAAATATGGGATCAAAATTATAAGATAACTATGGCATCATCCTACAAAGAAAATACATACAAGATGTTCTATAGATGGCACCTACCTCCAGCAAGACTGGCGAAAATGTTTCCAAATCTATCTGCAAAATGTTGGAAATGTAAGATCTGGGGATGTACTACTACATGTGGTGGACGTGCCCAGAGGCAAAGAAATACTTGAAAAACATCCAGAGATGGATAGAGGAAATTACAAAACAAACTGTAGATTTTAAGCCGGAATTGTTCCTGTTAGGTATTTTAAAAGAGAAAATAAGTAAAAGCAATCAATGTCTTATATTGCACATAATAACCGCGGCTAGAATCCCATATGCTCAACACTGGAAAACAGAAACAGTTCCTTCAAGCTCAATGATAATACCCAAAATATTAGAATATGTGGAAATGAACAAATTAGCCATGGAAATACAAGATAAAGAGGAAACAGAATTTTATAAAATTTGGGAGAATTGGTGCAATTGGTTGGAATGCAAAAATCAATCTAAATAGCTAGCAATGAATATAGAACATAAGGCAATAAGTAGATAGACTTAGACAGGATACTAATGATGAGGAAAATAGTAATAAGTTGAAGTTAAGAAATATGTGAACATAGATAAGTTAATGAATAAGTGATATAGTAATATAGAAGATATAACGATACATAACGCTGCAAAAAGACATTAATAGCAATTGTTTATGTTTTTGTTAAGGTTATGCTATGTATGTTGATGTTATGTGGAGTTTTGTGTATGTTTGATTTGTATATATGTATATTTGTGTGTGTATATATATATATATATATATATATATATATATATATATATATATATATATATATATATATATATATATATATATATATATATATATATATATATATATATATATATATATATATATATATATGTTGTTTTTAAAACTACTCAATAAAAATTATTTAAAAAAAAAAAGAAAATCTGAAAAGTTACCTGCCAGGGCTTCACAGAAAGGTGAAGGTTTGTGCTCTTTCTGTCCCTCTTCAATGCCCGTTGTGAAACCAACATATACACAGCATGTAATGCATGTGCCACAAAATAGGCGGCATTGTAGACGCTGTAGCTGAAACCGGTCATCTTTCCATCAAAGACAGAGACCGGGAGGGTGTCCAGGTTCTCCTCCCCTGTGCAAACCCTTCGGCCACCAGGTGAGGACAGACCTGCCTTCAAAACCTCACAATCAAATACAACTTCCCACCAGCTGGGCAGAAAGACGTCTCCATGGGGTTCATGTGGATTCAGAGCCCAGAGATAATCTTTGAATCCTGGCACTGGGTATGTATTGACTGTGAAAGACAAAGCGCCATGGAGGGATTTTAGTTTCTCCCACTCGTAGTGATAGCCAATAGCTGAAAATTCCCATTGGGTGGTCAGGATCCAGACCTTCTCAGAAGAAGCGTGGTTCTCTTCTTCGTAAAAGTAGAGGGATACTATAAGGCTTTGCAGAGCATTTGAATCTCCAGAGATAATCACAACATGAGCATCACTGTTCAAAATGGTCCAAAGCACATCTATTTGATCACTGTGCAATGTATGAAACATTGAGATTCGGGGCAAGATCTCTTTTACAAATTGTATGCAAATGTCATTCTGAGCAAAGGTGGTTGTCAACATTTGGAGAAAATGTTCAACGTTCTCTGACTTCTGAACGACAATCCCAATCCAGTTCCACTGGAAATGCAAAAGGAGCCGGACAATGGCTGCATTCTGTAGGTGATATTGAGGATCGATCTGGTAGAAGGTGGGGAAGTGGTTCTTATCACTCAAAACAGGGTCACAGAAGCGATAACCTAGCTGAAAGGAGGGTGGAGATAGAGGGGGGGGGAAAGAAGCTAATCAAGGAAAATAGTACCTGTAATTTTTGTTACTGAGTGTTGTGGCCTGTTGGCGACTAGCCCCTCCAACAGCTGAATCAGAGGAGGAGGAGGAGGAGGCGTGGGAATCAGGGTCAGCATCAAGGCAACTTGAGAGCTCCTAGGGGGAAGGGGAATGGAGCTGGCAGAGAGAGACAGAGACAGAGACAGAGGCGAAATCTGGGCCATCCGTCTGCACTCAGATGGAGAGTCAACAGCCCCCAGGTCTGGAGGTGACTGATGAGGAAGAGGAGGAACAGCTGGTTCCAGTGCCGGACACGAGGATGCGCAGAAGGCAGAGGAGAGGAGAGCAGCAGGAATCTATGGACTGGTCCTAGGGACGGAAGAGCCACGGCTGCTAGCGAAGCCCCACCCTGGCTCTGAGGATAAAAGGCAGAGGGCGGAGATGAATAGATGTGGCAGACAACTATTCATCTCCTGGATGGACAGATTTGTTAGCCTGCAGTGAGAGAGAAACTTTTTGCTAGGGCTGCTGGCGCTCCGGCAAAGAGGTAACTGACAACACAGACAAAGCAGAGCTACTTAACACATTCTTTGCATCAGTCTTCACACGAAAAGAAACTGCAGCTCAACTAACCAGTAATACAACTGCAAAAAACAGATTTGAAACAAATTTCAATATAAGCAAAAATACAGTAAGAGACCACCTGTCTGAACTTAATGAATACAAATCACCAGGACCAGACGGACTACATCCCAGAGTCCTAAAGGAACTTGCAGATGCCATTTCAGAACCACTGCAACACATCTTCCAAAAATCCTAGAATATAGGAGAACTACCTGAAGACTGGAAACGAGCTGACATGGTCCCCATCTACAAAAAAGGTATAAAAACAGACCTAGGTAACTACAGACCAATCAGCTTAACATCGATACCTGGGAAAATACTGGAAAAAATAATTAAAAAACAAATCTGCCACCACTTAAAAACAAACAAAGTAATAACCAGCAGCCAACACGGGTTTGTTAAGAACAAATCATGCCAAATCAATCTCATTTCATTCTTCAGCACTGTGACCAAATTAATAGACCAGCGAAATACAGTGGATATAATATATTTGGACTTCAGCAAAGCATTTGACAAAGTAGACCACAACCTACTTCTCCGTAAGCTAGAAAAAAGTGGGATAGACAGCTACACAACCAACTGGCTGAGTAACCACACCCAACAAGTAGTCCTCAATGGGTCTAAGTCCACATGGAGAGAAGTAAGCAGTGGGGTACCACAAGGTTCCATCCTAGGCCCAGTACTCTTTAACATCTTCATAAACGACCTAGATGAGGGAATAAAAGGGGAACTAACTAAACTCGCAGATGATACCAAGCTGGCGGGAGTAGCTAATACCCCAGAGGACAGGCTCAGGATCCAGATGGATCTTGACAGACTTGAACACTGGGCCCAATCAAACAAAATGAAATTCAATGCAGAGAAAAGTAAAATCCTACACCTAGGTAAGAAAAACCAAAGATACACATATAAACTGAGTGAAAACACACTCAATAGCAGCAACTGCAAAAGGGATCTAGGAGTCTTGGTAGACTCTGAATTGCATTAACGGAGGGATACAATCTAGAACTAGGGAGGTACTAATACCACTCTATAAAGCTTTAGTTAGACCACACCTAGAGTACTACATCCAGTTCTGGTCACCACACAATAAAAAAGACATTGAAGACATGATAACAGTGTTCCAATACTTGAGGGGCTGCCACAGAGAGGAGGGGATTAGGCTGTTTTCCAAAGCACCAGAAGGCCAGACAAGGAATAATGGATGGAAACTGACCAAAGAGAGATTCAACCTGGAAATAAGGAGAAACTTTCTGACGGTGAGAGCGATCAACCAGTGGAACAGCTTGCCTGTGGAGGTTGTGAGAGCTCCAACACTTGAGACTTTCAAAAGGAGATTGGACTGCCATTTATCCGAAATGGTGTAGGGACTCCTGCTTGAGCAGGGGGTTGGACTAGATGACCTACAAGGTCCCTTCCAACTCTAACAATAATCTAATCCTAATAAAGGAATCATTGCTTCAAGTACAGAGGGTTCGTTGTGTTTGGGGAGCTGGGTCAGAACATTAAACTAAGACCATCTAGATTAGCAGTATATCCAATCTAGACCCCCCCACTCATCCTTACAACCTTATATCTTCATGAGATGTTTTCTACCGGTCACAGAATTGGCTCTGTAAAATGTTAGCAGTATCCACACAAGGAAGAACTTACTGCCTTACATCTGCATTCACCCTTCCATCATATTACATGTCCAAGTACCTGAGGAATCTTGAAATTGCCAAACACGGTTGCCATCTGGTATGAGATTCTGGAGCTGAGCCCTCCAATGACAGAGAGAAGGTTGTCCTGTGTGTCACACTGGTAGTTTGGAAACACTTTCCCCCCTCTGGAGAGCAAAGACACACTGACATCTTCGGCCATGCTTCCATATAGGTTATCTTCATAGATGTGGAAGCCCAGGGTGATGTTGGGGAGAAGGTGTGGGTCTTTGTTGATCTCCTGAATGGCAAATGCGAAGGCCAGGACATGTTGGTAGTTCTTGGGAAGAGGTCTTGATTGCAATTATTAGAGGACAAAAATTAGACAGGAGCAGAAGAGAGATATTTATCTGATTAAGAAAGCATTATCAGAATTCTAGGAATTAATCGTAAAAGAGACCAATATAAATTAGTTGTGTGAGACCTGCGACAAATTTAAACCTGTAAGAAGAAAACAACCCTTGGCTCCATTTGCTGAGAAAGGTATATTTTTATTAGAGGTCAAGTGTATTATAGTAATGCATAGCCAGAACCGAGATTTGGATGCCAAAATCCCTAGGTTATTTAGAATAACAGAGTTGGAAGGGACCTTGGAGGTCTTCTAGTCCAACCCCCTGCTTACACAGGACACCCTACACTACTTCAGACAGAAGGTTATCCAACATCTTCTTAAAAAGGTCTAGTGTTCTGGAGGCAAGCTGTTCCACTGATTTATTGTTCTAACTGTCAGGAAATTTCTCCTTAGTTCTAGGTTGCTTCTCTCCTTGATTAGTTTCCTTCTGTTGCTTCTTGTTCTACCCTCAGGTGCTTTGGAGAACAGTTTGACTCCCTCTTCTTTGTGGCAGCCCCTGAGATATTGGAACACTGCTATCATTTCTCCCCTGATCCTTCTTTTCATTAAACTAGACATACCCAGTTCCTGCAACCGTTCTTCGTATGTTTTATCCTCCAGTCCCCTAATCCTCTTTTTTGCTCTTCTATGCACTCTTTCTAGAGTCTCAACATCTTTCCCCACTCCTTTCCCCTTCTTAACTGTCTTTCATTTTCCACCCCAAGATAACCAATTAAAATCTTGCAAGCTGTTTTCCTAACCATCAGTTCAAATGTGCTCTGGTATTCTGCTCCCTCCTTCTTCCAGCTAGGTGACCTTGAAGCAGAGGGGTTGGACTAGATGACCTACAAGGTCCCTTCCAACTCTGTTGATCTGTAAATATGAACTGGAGTGAGATCACTGAGCTGGCCTGGAGATACTTAAAAAAAGTTCGTTCCAGTGATGTAGACGTCTCCATGACTTATAGGAGAGTAGTGAGAACTTTTAAGAACTTTAATTAAATTAAATAAATTAAAATTAAAATTAAATTAAATTAGTGAGAAGCCAGACTTGGTGGTGGACAAAAGAAAGACCTCTTCTATGTAGAATGCAATGAAACCATAAATCATGGCATTGCAAGCGATCAGATGATTGAGATGGGAAGATGGATTTAGTCAAAATGTCTATGGAGATTCTCAATCATCAGGTTGTGATTGTCCCAAAGGTGATTTTTCCAAAAGGTAATTGAAATTTCTTGGTTTTTTCTTTTCCTTTGAAAATATTTCACTTCTCATCCAAGAAGCTTCTTCACTTCTTTTCTTTTTTAAAAAAAATATTATTTTTTATTATACAATTTTCTTTGTTATATATAAAATTTCTATATCCACAGTGGCAGTGTACTGACTGGGTATAAACTCTTTTAAATACAAATAATAGTTCTTATACAAACAATAGCTATAACTATTATTCTCGAAATCTATTCACTATGTTCTTCACATATCCTTATTAAACATTTTCCGCTATTCAATGAAATGCTCTGTTCGGTTTTATCTATAATTAGTTAATAATATCAAGCATTATAAACATCATATAATCATCGTATTTGTAACCATTATCGTCCAAGTCTCTTAATCATGTTTACTTATCCTCATTCTTCAATATTCATTATGTAATTACACATTTTTATTTACATATCCTCCTTGATTCTAAATTTCTAACTTCTTCAACCCTAACCCTAAAAGCTGAGGTGGTGCAGCGGTTAGAGTGGGGTATTGCAGGCCACTTCAGCTGACTGTGATCCGCAGGTCAGCGGTTCAAATCTCATCGGTTCAAGGTTGACTCAGACTTCCATCCATCCGAAGTAGGTAAAATGAGGACCCAGATTGTTGGGGGCAATATAAATATACATTGCTTACTGGTGTAAACCGCTTAGAGAGTGCTTGCACTGTGAGGCAGTATATAAATGTCACTAATAAAATAATAAAATAAATAAATAAATAACCCTAACCCTAAGCTTCTTCATTTCTTATAGGACCAAGAAAGAGAAAAAAAGCAACTTTGGAAATTTAGTCCAACAATAAGATAGAGGATCCTAGCATTATTTCTCCCCAACTTCAGCCCAAACTGGTTTCTTTGCAATGTGTATCTTGCCTTCAGGAACATGGAGAGAAGGTTGATTCCCTGTTCAAGTGTGATAAGCATTTCTTCATCACTGAAGAGTCAGAGGACTTAAGAAAGGAATTGGAGGGAGATTGAATCAATGTGTCCTAATTAGGAAGGCTCTACATCAACATAGGCTGGGTGGGATTTACACCTGCTTCATCTTCAAGACTGCCTTTATCCACATTGCATCGAGAAAAAAGACAATCAAGGAAACACTTACAGAGAAAAAATATCCCAAGCACTGGGAGGATCATGTGGAAAAAGTAGGACTACAGTAATGGAGAGAGGCAGATTTCCACCGATAATGAGATCTCCAGGTCTGTAATAGTCTTTTTGCATTTGGAAAGATCTCCTCCAGAAGCAATTTGGCCTCAGGTCCTTCTGGACGGCTGCAGGCAAGATCCAAAGCAATGCTAAAAGCCAACTCATTGTCCACAGAAAGAGACCTTCTTCCTAGAGCAAGTCAATGGAGGATGTTGTAGGCAATGTGATGCCCTGGTGGCTTTAGAGGGCTCAAGTAGTATTTTAAGACTTTAAAATAAGCATTCATCTACATCCAACTCCAAAGGGATCCAGCTATATTATTCAGAGCATGTTAAGTAAGCATGTTTTGGCTGGACACAAATCTCTTTATCCCTAGGGAGGGTTAATCTCTGGAAATCTACAGAGATGAGCTAAGAATTACTAGTGTTTTATGAATCCTAAGAGAGAGAAATGTCTCTCTTAGAGAAAAGTTACTCCATAACTCTGTAGTGGGTGGCATTTGGCAAGAGAAAAACTTATTTGTGAAGCAACAATTGTGTGTCTCTTTCTGTGAATGTGACAACTGTGATGGGAGAGTCATAAAGCTTTGGAGTTGGAAGAGAACTTGGGCATCACCTAGTTCAATCCCCTTAATGTAGGATATACATGGGGAAAACTCTTTTAAATCTCTGAGATCTCCTTGGAATTAATTGTTTTTGCTGCCACCACCAAACTCTTTTAGTGTCCGAAAATCTCTGAAACTTCCTTGAACTGCTTCACATGGCCTCTATCCAAATAGTGTTTTCCAAACTGGTCAATGGAGATGTGTTTCAGCTATGGGTCTTAATAACCACACACTTTCTTCTTTTCTTTATGACTTAGATGTATTCTAAAAAACCAAATGTATACATATAAACTGGGTGAAACCAGACTTAATAGCAGTGACTGTGAGAGAGATCTTGGAGTCTTAGAGGACAACCAACTAAACATGAGCTAGCAATGTGCAGCGGCAGCCAAAAAAGCCAACGCAATCCTAAATTGCATTAACAGAGGGATACAGTCTAGATCAGAGGTGGCCAAACCGTGGCGCATGTGCCAAACGTGGCGCATTGGATGCTTACAAGTGATGCATCGCATCCTTGCACCTACTTAGCTCGGCTACTCTGGGCTCTGCCTACAGCAATTTAAAACACGCTTCTGCCCATGAGGAAGAGGGGGCGAGCATCGATCCCTGCCTCCGCGCAGGCAGGAGCCCAGAGCAGATGAAGAAAGAAAGAAAGAAAGAAAGAAAGAAAGAAAGAAAGAAAGAAAGAAAGAAAGAAAGAAAGAAAGAAAGAAAGAAAGAAAGAAAGAAAGAAAGAAAGAAAGAAAGAAAGAAAGAAAGAAAGAAAGAAAGATAGAAAGAAAGAAAGAAAGAAAGAAAGATGAAAGAAAGAAAGAAAGAAGTTAGGAAAGAAGAAAGATGAAAGAAAGACAGAAAGAAGGAAGGAAGGAAGGAAGGAAGGAAAGAAGAAAAGAAGGATGGAAGAAAGAAAGAAGAAAGAAGACAGAAAGAAAGAAAGAAAGAAAGAATGAAAGAATGAAAGAAAGAACGAAAGAACGAAAGAATGAAAGAACGAAAGAAAGAAAGAAAGAAAGTACGAAAGAAAGAAAGAAAGAAAGAAAGAAAGAAAGAAAGATAGATAGAAAGAAAGAAAGAAAGAAAGAAAGTTGTATGGCCGCCCTGAGTCCTACGGATGTGGGGCGGCATACAAAAACAACCAAATAAATAAATAAATAAATAATGGCAGATTGGAACTTGTCTGCAAAAAAATTTGGCGGATGGTATGCTTAAGGTTGGCCACCACTGATCTAGATCAAGCGAGGTACTAATATCACTCTATAAAGCCTTAGTTAGACCGCACCTGGAGTATTGCATCCAGTTTTGGTCACCACACTATAACAAAGATATTGAGACTCTAGAGAAAGTGCAGAAGAGAGCAACCAGGATGATAAAGGGTCTGGAAAATAAAACATATGAAGAGCGGTTGCAGAAACTGAGCTTGGCCAGTCTGGCGAACAGAAGGACCAGGGGTGACATGATAGCAGTGTTCCAATACTTGAGGGGCTGCCACAGAGAGGAGGGGGTCAGGCTGTTCTCTATGGCACCAGAAAGCCAAACAAGGAATAATGGATGGAAACTGAAAAAGGAGAGATTCAACCTAGAAATAAAGAGAAACTTTCTGACAGTGAGAACAACCAACCAATGGAACAGCTTGCCTTCAGAGGTTGTGGGAGCTTCATCACTTGGGACTTTCAAGAAGAGATTGGAATGCCATCTGTCAGAAATGGTGTAGGGTCTCCTGCTTGGGTGGGGGGTTGGACTAGATGATCTACAAGGTTCCTTTCAACTCTGTTAATCTGTTAGTCTGTTAATCGGTTAGCTCTTACCATCAAACAGGGTATCTTACTGGGCCATTTAGGAGGGTTGGGGATTGGAGACCCTGCTGTGTACTGCACTCAGGGAAGGCTTCTGTCGCCGCGGCCTTCCTCACTCGAGCTCCACGGGAGATGGCGACAGAGGCTCCTTCTTCCTCCGAGGGGAGGGGAGCAATCCACCCACCTACGTCGCTTGGCGCGGTTCCCCTGGGAGCAACCCCAGGCCGGGACCTGGAAGTGCGATGCTCTTCCAGGCTT